>CM037877.1:201523234-202123234 GCA_021292165.1 Shinisaurus crocodilurus
CATCTTTCTGAGTGCTATTCCTCTCTGAGCACTAATGCTCTCTGGTGCTCACTAATGAGCACTCCCATAAACACACGCAACTCTCCTGGGAATGGGCTTCTCAATTCTCTTCAATAGAGCAGACTCTGCCCATGCACAAGAAAAGCTCCATGTGCACGTTGCAGCAGATACAGAGTCCTGGAGTGGGGAGTGCATCATCTTATTTGCAAGGCAAAGCTAAACTTTGGATAGCCTTCAGTTCATAAGAATATGAACATTGTCTTGAGGGATTAAATGAAGATTAATTTATTCCAGCATTCTGTTTCCCAACAGATGACTAGGGTAGATCCTTCTAGAAGGGTGACTTACAAGCAGGGCATGATGGTGATGTCTTTCCCCTATTGTTTCTCCCCAGTGCCTGTTACTCAGAGGTACCTTATCTATGAACATGGAAGGTCCATCTAGTTACCCTAGCTAATAGCCATTTATAGACCTATCCTCCATGAATCCATCTAATCCCTTTCTAAAGCCCTCTAAGATATTGATGTGGCTCTTCCCATTCCAAAGAATTTGGGATATGTTGGGACACAGAAAGTAGACAGAGGGCAAAAGCCTGCAAATGTCCTTGTGTCATGGGACCTCTCATAATAGCCTGCTACTGTGCTACACATTCCAATTACCAACACACAGTAAGAAAAGTGGCTGCCATTTCTAGGCAGCTGTCGTCTTAATTTTTCTATAGAGAAAAACTTTCAAATTATTAATCTGCAAGACTCCTTTAATCAGTTGAGAGGACAGCTTTCCTACTTTTTCAGGTACTGAGTTCTTAAGACCCCTAGTAGGCATTGCCGGGCCATTCTAGCCAAGAAACAGATCCCACATGGAATGCAAAAACCTGGCTGGCTGAGAGGTAATGCAGTATACTACAATCTTGCATTTTAGGGTGCTTCCAGACAGAGGGCTCCTAATTTGCTAACAATAAAAAAGCATTGTGCAGCTATTCCATCTTTTCTTCCATAACAGATTTTTTTTTCTAGTAAGAAAAAAGATGGAAGCAGCAATGGGAATCACAGGAGGGCCACAAAGTGAAGACAATGTCTGGACCCCCTGTAGAATTCCATGAATGAGACAGTGCAATTGCACAATACAAGCCTCATCTGGAAGCACCTTTGGTTTTTAGGCCACCAGAAACAGTGAATGTTTCTGTTGTAGGTCTATAGGTCAGGGGTCTACAAGTGCAGTTCCCGGTGGCAAGCATATATCTTTTAATCTAGCATCAATGCAGGCACAAAATGAGAAATTGGCAAGTGCTCAACTCTGAAGTTGTGTTAGAGGCACTCAGAAAAAGTGAGATCTTTTTACTCCTTCTGAGTGCCTCTGAAAGCCCATCACAACTGCAGGCACAAACCCCTGTCCTTTTCCCAAGTTAGTCAACAGGCAGGATCAGTGGTAACCACAGATTTTGGCTAGCTACCAATGCCAGCCAAAATTTGTGGACCCCTGGACATGGGCATCACAACATCAAAACAAAGTGGAAAGTGGGGATAGTGAGTAAGGCTAAATTAGTTACTAATTCTGCTGTTGAATTAAGGCTCTGAGGAAACAGATGAAGAGAAATTTGACAAAACATCTAGGTTTTAATGGCTCCAGGACAAACAGCTCTTGACCAAAAAAGCACCAAAGGAGACATCACAGGAAACTGAATAGTTAGCATTCTCTGCACATCAGAAATGAACACTGTACTCTCTCAGCGGGACAATATATTGTTAGTGGGAAGTGTGAAATTTTGAAACTGGCTTAATAAAGGGACTATGGCTGGATTTTCAATCCATTGTTACAATACAAATAAGATGAATATATAATTCTGAATATATATTTCTTTGCTGGCTTAGCAAAAGTAAAAAGGCTATCACAATCAGTGGGCAACAAAATGGGGAATAAGGCAACATTAATTGTTGAGGAATCATCTCTCTCACATCTCACATTCTAAGCGCACATCTAATAAGATGCTGATCAATGGGTTAATGGGGTAGCGATATGGGCCAGTCTTCTTCTGGTGAAGGCACCATATATTTGTGTTTCTAATAGCCCATGGACAGTAGGAAAGTCACCCTATCCAGGCACAATTTACAAGAACTAGGGAGGGGGCAATGAAAGTCGAAAAGGCAGTGTTGTTGAGTCAGCAAAGTTTTGGCACATTGAGAAGACAGTTCAGCAAGTAGTCTGCTACTGATTCTGCTTCTCTTTTCAACCGGAGACTCCATCAAGTTGGCTTTGGAGTAGCTTTCTGGCAACTAGATGTGGCACCTCCTGGGTAGCATAGAATAATTAGCCCCTACCGGTACCAAGCATTCAGCAGTTTACAATAGGGGAGTGTGTGATCCTTTCTTTTTGAAAAAATGAGAGATCTACTAGGTACTTCAATGCTTGAGTAACATATCAATGAGGGCTCAGGAGGTTGAGCTACTTTATTTCATTGTACTCTTACAAGAGTATCCTTAGCAAAGCCTAATCCAGGTACCATGAAGTTTGGGTTAGTGCAAATACTTTGGGACAATTGTAACAGAGGTTCTGATCAGCATGGAACAGAGTTTCTGAAGAGGGCCATTTAGTTTAGAGCAGGGGTGGGCAATACGCAGCCTGTGGGCCACATGCAGCCCCTGCAGTCCCCGCCAACACTGCTGCTATGCCACTGACATGCACAGCGGCAGCAGAAAAAAAATAATGGGTGGTTTGGGGCTGAATTTTGATGACAAACTGCTATGGAAGGCTAAAACAGACAAACGTAGCTTGAACACATGCTAAATTTGTCTGTTTTAGCCTTCTGCAGCTGTTTGCCCCTGAAATTCAGCAGCAAACTGCTGAGGGTTTGTTTTTTTTTGTGCCTCTGCACTGCTGAATTTGGCAGCACAGCTGGACTGTGGACATAGGGTTGTGTGTCAAAAGTACCGTACCTCCCCCAAAGTTGCCCACCCCTGGAATTGGACATTAAATGGCTGTGTTCAAGAATAAAATGAGAGCCAGTTATTACTGAGGTAGATGCAGTTATCTTGATGTTCCAATAGGCATAAAACCAAAAATAGGCTACAGGCCTATAGGATTTCAAAACAGGAAGTTGCTTGAACAGCTACCTGTAGAGGTAAGTTTTCAAACCACAGCAGCCACATGACACTAAAGTGCCAGACACCCTTCATGGATGTTCTATGATTAGTTGACAATTTGATGGGAAATGAAAGTAACTGAACAAAGATATGGGCAGAAGGGAAAGGCTTAGCTGAGCCAGGACAAGGATTACTTGATGAAACTATGGAATGCTCATTGCATGACACAGACACAAGATGTCATATTAAACTGAGAGAATAGTTGTGTTGAATACTGGCACAGATGGACAGGCTAAATGGCTTTGTCCCAGACATAGGTTTTAGGAGAGCAGAAAGGATTTTAAAATGCATTATGGAGCTGGTTATCTACAAAACCTGGAACATATTTTTAACTTTGAAGGACAGCAACAGAATAACATGCACTGCTCCTCCCCAACTAGGGAGAGGCCTTCATTCATACTCCAAAGCTTTGTCTACTTCAGAAGGAAAATCTTTTCTGCAGCTAAAAACCGGTGTATGGTCATAGTGAAACTGAAACCCTAGCTAGAATTACAATCATCATCCTCAGAAAAATCATACTGAGAGCCTTCTGAAAATCCTCTGTCTAAACAAGACTGACATAAAATCACATCCATTTACAAGGTGCAGGATGACAGTGTTCACATTTCTTCAAACAAATCAGAAGGCTGAATAAATACAGAGAAAATAGGAAATGTTAGTGCTTATACTGAATTCTATTTTCAATTGCTGTCAGGGTTGTAATATTGCAATATGAGGTATGCCATCCTTCTTTTGCCATCCATGAAATATATGAATCAAGGGCAGATGTTACCTTCTCTCTAGTTTATTATGGGTGAGTTTAAGATTAACAGCGTATGCTGTTAATAATTCAGAGAGCAAAAACGAAAATGATGACTTGCAAATTAAATCTGAATGTCTTGCTCCTTATTGTGTCAATTTGGCTCATGAAAGTAATGTTTAACCCTGTGATTTGGTATAAAAGTGCAATACAGTTGACTATGTAGCAAAATGAGCATTCTGTCACATGATCAAATTGCTGTTCCATGCTTGTCTAGCACAATTTTATCACTTCATTTCATAGAACCCTGAACAGCATTCTAAATATGTGAAAATTGCTCAACTGCTTCACTCTGTAGACAGGTGTACAACAATTTGAGGGCCAGGATTGAACTGTAGTCTCCCTTAAAGTGAACAGAATAACCAGCAAGAACTACAACTCCAGTTTTAAACGTAGAACCCCATCATAAGAATATCTGCCTAGAGATGCTGGTTTCCTATTCAATGACTGTTTTGGGACAAACGGAGCAATACTGTATCTGAGCTTTGGTTTGAATACATTACCAATAAGGATTAACTCTTCTGTACTTGTTGTGATCGTACACAACCAAACATAGGAGTGGGAAGGCGGGGGTGGGGTGCTTCCAGCAGGAGCAGGAAGAAATAGTAAAAAAGAAAAAGAAAAAAAAGAAATGCATTTTAACAGAGAAGAGAATCAACAGGAAAAGAGCATAAGTCTTTGTTAATTCCCCTTTGAAAATTAGAGTTAAAAAAAATAAGATTGTTTAATAACATAGCAGTGGTGCCCATCTGACATAAAGGAAAGCAAAATGCCCTAGACTCTAATGGAACTATAGCTGTATCTGTATGAATGTGTTTGTGTTCCTTCACAGACCAGTAAACATACTGACCCAAACCGAGAGAAAATTAGTCACGTAAGTCCCACTAAAATCAGTGGGACATGTTTGTTGCAATTTCAAAGAGACAGACAGAACTATCTTTCTCTGGTACACAATGTATTTCAATGCTGTTATGGGTTTTGAGATATAATGCAGATTGGCATGACTCAACTGCAGTGAAAGCCCACTGCTTTGACCTGAAAGCATCTTTAAAAACTTTTAAGATTCATAAAGGACCCTTTTTGCTTTATAAAGCAAAACCAAAACAAGATGGCAGCACAGCTTCGTGGGGTGGGGGGATCCAAACAAGAATTTGAGCTAGGAATCCTAGAATGAGCTAGGACTCCGAGGTCAGAGCCATTTTCCGACCTCATAGCTGTGTCTCCGAAAAATCCTATGGTCATCTAGAGACACTGTCTAGCAGCCATAGGATTGCGCAGTTAAAGTGTTTTTAATGTGGTAGGAAAACACATAACTGCATCGCTTATAGGACTAACTGTAATTTCCTGGTTACTTTGCTGTACTATAATTTCAGGAAAGTTATCCAGGAAGCCCTTAAAAAGGACTAAATGCATAATCCAAGTCCATCACTGCCTATGTTTGCCCCAATTTAGCAAGAAAAATGTATTAAAGGAAATAGGCTTCTGTCAGGGATGGGGACTCAGACTCCAGGACTTGACTCGTGAGTCAGACTGAGTCCCCCCTCTGACTCGAGTCGCACTCGAGTCCCAATATTTTTAATGGGACTCGAGACTCGACTCGGGACTCGAGACCAAGGACTCGTCAACATCCCTGCTTGATGCCACCTGCAGGTGCTGTCTGGACCTAGTTGCAGTAACAATCCAAGTTTATTTTTAAAAATCATCTTCCTAATGCAACCTTTCAGACATTTTGGGTTTGGCTGCCTCTGCCTGCCTGTTTGGGGTTCCCTGCCTCCTCTGCCTGCCTGGTCTCTTCTTAACCAGTTCCACAGTTTGAATTGTCCAAGACAAAGGCCTCTGCCTGCCTGCTTTGGGGTTCCCTGCCTCCTCTGCCTGCCTGGTTATTTTGGGTTTGTCTGCCTGGTCTGTTCTTGTCAAAATCAGTGGCAGAGTTTTGAGATAAAAAGGCACACTTGTGTCTAGAATTTATTTAAGCCACACATCTGAAGTAGCCTTATTTTGTTGGGAAAACCCCCCATTGATTTTAATAGGGACTCGTGGAGTCAGCTTTGGGAGTGACTCGTGACTCACCATTTTGGACCAAGAACTTGGACTCGGACTCGAGACTTGGGCCCAAAGACTCGTGACTTGACTCGTGACTCGAGATCAAGGACTCTTCAACATCCCTGGCTTCTGTTCTTGAGCATCCCCATGCCCTCACCCAACAGATCTTTGGTGGGGGGGAGGGGAGAAGAAGAAGAGAGTATCCAACTCAGTCCTGGTACTCCTTCCCCCTTCCTGCAACAACTAATCAGTGCTGTTTGGTGGTGATAATCTTTTGGGCCACTGGGGGTGGGGAGAAAAAAGATGCTCATGCACAGAAGCTGCCATGTACAGTTCTGCTGTGCTCAATCATCACTGGGTCAGGGACCTTCCCAGCAAGCACTCATTTATTAATATTAATGTGATTTGGATGACTCAGCTCCCTGAGAAACCAGTTTGTGCTACAGAAACCCATCAGAAATACAAGACAAGAACAAGATCCCAGGAGTCTGGCTTTAAAGTCCATAGAACTGCTTTCCACTTAGTTCTAGTAGTGCTAGAGCGATGCTTTGAGTTGGTAGCACTTGAGTCTTTTTCTTTTTTAAAAAAGACAGACAACATACACCCATGTGGTGCTACTACAGTACAACCAAATGCAATGCCAAAATTATACAGCTGACAGCTTCTATAAGCTAATTCATTTTATAGAACCATGGTCACTGACTTTACAGCGGATGCAAACTGAAATGAGTTCTATTTGAGCCATCTGAGTAAAAATCTTCTATAGTCAAGAACCATTGTGTATGTTTGTTTTAAAACCATTTGTTCCACTTGGAGTGGTCCCGTACTGCCCCTCTGTTCATGTTCCACTGCTGAGCAGGCTCATAGCAGTGGCAATGATTTTAGAGTTTCTTGTGAAGCTGCTGAATAGGCTTTTGCTTCCACAATAATGCCTAGTATAACAAGCTTTACAATAAACACTGTTGAATGCTGAGTTCTTCAGAAACCTGTTTGAATGCAAGCTGAATTCAGAAGGATTGTCTTTCTGCTGCACAGTCATACATGGCCCTCTAATTCTTTGCCTTCAGTCACTGTCTTCTTAAGCTCAGTCTCAGAAGATGACTTTTCTTCCTTCTCTCCTGTGGTTTTACTGGCCTCCTCCTGTAAGCAATAGCAAATACATCATGTGAGGATTAGTGGAGAGGTACAATCAGAAGTTCATAAAGCATATATTCAAAGATACTCAGATCCTTAAGCCCAAAAAGGATAATGCAAAGGAAATTACTTGCTAGGAATATTTTAGAAATTCCATTCCATAGTTGCTGGAAGCAAAATTGGGTACATGAGACTCAAAACGGGAAATGAAAGTTACCTGTAACTATAATTCACACAACCTTTGAACTTTCTACATGAATGTAAAAACGGACTGGAAAGATATGAGATGCCTGTGTATGCTCCCCATTATATAACTTCACTTTGAGTATATGAGGAATTGTGAAATGATAGAACTTCTATTTTATACTGTAGTTTTAAACTTTAAAACTTTTATAGTGTATTTAATGTTGTATTTTATGGTTTTAATTATTGTGAACCATCCAGAGAGCTTCAGCTATTGGGTGGTATAGGAATGTAATACATAAATAGATAAATAAATAAAATAGAAGGAGCAACTGTACCCACAATGATCATTACTCACTGTATACAATACATTTTATATTTTATTTGGAGCCATTTCTTAAATAGATAAAAGAAGACATCCTCCAAAAGAACCACCTCAGCTGTTATAGGTAAGAAAAGTAACATGAAGTTTGCATTCATTTCATTCCTACTCTTGGATAACAGTTGCAAGGGTTTTAGTAACGGATTAAGAAATAGTTGGGCAGAGCAATCCTATGGCTGTTAGACAACCATAGGATTGCTCAGATCCCCAGCTATGAGGTTGGAAAATCGCTCCGACCTCGTAGCTGGGGATTGGAGCTCTGATCCCTCTCTCCCCACCCTCGCAGTCAGCATGGAAAGAACTGCACCGGGTGCATCTCCGAGGCTGCAAGAGTGACCTCCGAGAAGGGGTTTAGGGGGCGTTCCAGGGAGTGGGAAAGGGGGGGGGAGAGATTGGCGCCCTCAAGATACAATGTATCTTGAAGGTGCCTCAGCCTCCTTCCCTCCTGTTCCGAGGCGCTACAGTTAGACAGCAGAAATCAGCCGTCTAAGTGTTTCATAGGGCAAGAGGAGCATGGAGGTGACCTTCACCTCCATGCTCCTTCCACCCTGCATAGGATGCCCATAATCCTCCAAGTTCAGAGGATTATGGACATCCCGACTGGATTGCGCCCTAAGGGTGCTTCCACACGAGGCTGTTATTGTGCTATTGCTCTGCCTCATTTATGTAACTTCACAAAGGGTTCAAATGCAATTGTCTTCAGTTTTCCCACCATTTCTTCCATCTTTTTTCCTATCAGAAAAAATATGTTAAGGAGAAAGAGATGAAATAGCTACACAGTGTCTTTGGATTGGCAGGGCTAGGACAGGGGTGTTGAACCTCTTTCATTCCAAGGGCTGAATTCCATTTTGGAGAAGCTCTCAAGGATTGCATTTCATTGGTAGGTGGGGCCAAAGTCAAAAGGGGTGAGGCCAGAATATAAAAAATACCAGCATATAGTTTAGCTTAAAGCTCTTAGTGCCAGTAACTAAGCCTTAGGAGAGGCATTTCAGAATGCCTTTTAGAAAGGGGGGGGGGACTGCACAGAAGCTGGGAAACCACCAATTGATTCATGGTTGGAGGAAAGAGGGTGGTACCAAGGAATTGGTGTGGTCTTCTGGGGAACCTCAGAGGGCTGAATTTGGCTTCTGGGCCTGGGGTTCTGGACCCCTGCACTAGAAGCCCTTTATCTGGAAGCACATAAGTCACAAAATGAATGCATTTTTGACTGTGCATCTTGAATGCATCTTGACTGTGATTCAGCAGAGACCTACACATACAGAGAGCTCCCATTGTTATGGCACATGTAACTCCATAAGCACACAATAAATCTTCCCTGCCTACTCATGATTATGAGAAAGCTACATCTCTATGCCTAGCCCAGCTATACAGTTGTTAGGGTGCCATTTAGCATCAAGGAAGCCAGTGGGGAAATCATTTAAGTATATGCTCAACAAATTGCTTAACAAATGTTTTGTATAGACCCATTCTGTGCCAAAAAGGAAAAAGTTTATCATTTAGTGGAATGCCCCTCCATACAACCCCACCCCACCCCCCACCCCCCGTGGTGGGATGCTGGAAGCTGTGTCCCTGAGACTGTGAGCCACCTCTTCCCCATACTGCTAAGAGGGTGCCAGCCAAACCTCTTACCAAGGGAATCTTGAGAAACCATCACCACTGCCCAAAGAAATACATTATTATGTCTTGTTAATTTCTATAATTTCATCCAAAAACCCTCAGTACTTTGGTACAGCTACAGTTTGACAATGGTTGGAAGGAGGCTACATTGGCATGGTGCAAACCTTTGCATCTCTCTCTGCAAATTTCTTGAACATGTTGGCATATATCTTTCGGTCACGCTCATTGTGCTCCTTTGTTTTCTTCTGACACACAGTAATTTGTGACTTGGCTGCCTTGTTTTGTGGATTCACTTCTAGCACTCTCTGAAAGTCACATTTTGCCAGTTCAAATTCATTCATGAGTAGTCGTGCTTCACCTCTTCTGTACAAGCCCTTTTCATTGGCCTGGTCCAGCACTAATGCCTGCAACATACATACCTATATTTAACATAATGTGAATGACTCCACATAGTGGGAAAACAAGAATGTGGGAAAACCTGACCCATGAAGGGAATGTGGGGCAGAAACATCCCCCCCCCCAGGGATGGGGAATAGATGCTTGACACTGAAGACCTGTGCTGAGGTGTACCATGTTTTTGTTTAAAGGGTAGAAACCATAAAATAAATGAAATCATAATTATCAGACTTAGCAGAGATGGTGAAACTGACTTGCTCAATCAGAGAAAAAAAATTATCCTCATTTATGAAAGACTGGAAACCCCTTGTGGACTTCTTGAAGAGGAGGGAAAGTGAATTAATAATTTTGGGTTTTGAATTTTGAATATTAGTAAAGGTAGTAGAAATATTCTCTGTGAAAATAGAGAAAATTTAGATTGGATATGGATTGGTAATAGTTGTCAGACAAAGAGGCGGAAGTCAAATATGATTTGTTTTGGAAAAATTTAAATAAAATTATTGTCTAAAAAAAAAAAAAAAGAATGATCAGCTATGGGTAAGACTGCCCTGTAGAGGGCAGAATGTGGAATTAAACGTAGAATTCAGAAGTTCACAGGATATCCTAAGACTGAACTTTTATTTAAGGAAAATAAAAGAGGCACAGATTTTTAGCTACATGGTTCCCAAAAAAAGCCTGATTCAGTCAAATGTATAGCAAAAAAAAGGGTTTTTTAAAAAAATACTCAGCAGGTAGCATGTGTATCACTCAGCACAGGTGTAGTAAACAACCATCTCAACCCCTCCATTAAAAATGTATTCAGTACAAGGCATTCACTTTTATTTTAACTTGTATCTAATTTCAACAATTGGTTGGATCTAAAGATTATTGTGCATGAGCAAAAGACACTTCTGTACACACATCGGTGGTGGTGGTGTTACCGCACCACCACCTACAGCCCTTCAACGTTCATTAAAAGTTTCTTCAGAAGGTTGGGAGACTAATGTGGCACACAATGCAGTAGGGCAGGGAAGAGTGCTTGCACATAGGGTTATTTGTATCTAAATCAAATACATCAGCATGACAACAGCTGAGTTTTTAGAAATACTGCATATTTATTGCATATCAGTAGCAAAGCTCTAGTCTTCAGCTGTTTTTAAAATAGGAACATAATATTTAAACCTCACACAGTGTACTTCTGCTGTATATCCAGCAATTTATAGTGTAATTGGCAACTGAATATCATAACAAGAAACCAAATCCCAAAGTGGTATGTCTTTATCAGTTGCTTCTAGAAAGCCACAGTTAGATATATTAACAGTGCAATCCTATAAGCATCTATTCAAAAGTAAGTCCCCCTGAATTCAATGGGGCTTACTCCCAGGTAAGTGATTGCAGCTTCAAATAAGAGCGTCAATATTATTGAATCAAGCAAAGCATTTTAAAACCAATAATGTAAATATGTATCTTTTTCAAACAACCTGGCACTAGTCTAAAAAATGCAAGTTGGCTTTTAAACTAGTTGGAAATTTTTATATTGTAGAGGACAAACTATATACAGCTACAAACAGAACATTCCAGAAAGAGTAATAGGATACAGTGACTAAATGCAAGCGGATATTATGTTTAAAGCTTCCAAACAGAGGCCCCAAAGAAAACTTATGGGTAATGTTTAGATGATGACTCACAAACCTCAGATATTTATAGTTTTATCCATAAGCTTATGCTTTACTTTTTGCATATTTATCTCACTAAAGTAAATCGACAGTCTCATTTTTAACATTTAATTCTTCCTCGGTTTCATTCAGAGATCTGTATCTTGAACACATGACAGGAACCAAATTCTGCATACTTCCGTCCAAACCCAGAATGCAGCCTGTTCTATAATAATACAGCTATACATTATTAACTGATAGAAAACAGTGGACAACACAGATAAAACTCTGCTGTAAGAACATGACATCATGATTAAAGGATAAAATCATGGAGGTCATTACTATTATGTGTCTGACATTAAAACTGAAAAGACTCCCACTTCGTGGCACCCACAAAATTTTGTCTTGAGATGTTAAATCATAATACATCTGTGAAGGACCTCCAGGCTTTTTTCCACAACATCCATTTAATATACATCTAAGGGCATTGCTTATGAAAGTTCATGTGAGAATTTGTTCACATGAACATAAGCAAATAGTATTTCTGTAATGATTCTGTACTGTTTGCACATGTTTATTAAAAAAGGAAAGCATGATGCTCCTGCCCACAGAGGATCATACAGTATGCAGTGGAATCATGTCAAGATATTCCAGAGTTCTTCCAAACACAATTTTCTACTGTGCATGTAGCCATAGTCTCTAGTTGAGTTGGACACCCTGGGAAGAGCTGCCCTACTCCAGTAATGTTCACATGAACAAACAGTACAGGAGTCAGGATGTTTAAAAAGGAATGCTGATACTTTTTCATTCCTCTCAGAGTAAACAGTTCAGGGGCTAAACTACAATAAAGACATCTAATGGATTTGTTGAACTTAAGCAACTGCTTGCCCTTGGCTTCCAAGATGCCACAGCACTGTTTGTTTTCTGTGGGTAATTATAGCAACAATTCAACAGCACAAAAGTATCAGTAACTTAAGCGTTATTTCTAAATGTATCAGATAGTAGTTTAAGGCCTTTTAAGCTTTTTCTGTGGTAATTTGGTACCTGTTTCTAATGTGTTAAAGAATTGGGGTCAAAGCACTGATTGAAAGAGAAGAAAATGGGACAAGATAGGACCACCACCCACCACCGATGGTCTCCCCAACTCCACATGGCCAGATGTGTTTTTACCTTATTGCAATACTCAATAACTTTAGCATACTCCCGCATTTTCAAGTAGCACATGGCGAGGTTGAGGAAAGCTGCCAGCAACAAGGATTCTGAAGCTTTAGATTCCCTTTCTGATAAGCCATATTCCATTTCCAACCAGGATACGATCTTCCCATACTGAATCACTGCCTGCAGGTACTTGCCTTCCTAAGAATAGGGTAAAGAAGGGCAGGCTATGGATGGTACTTTGCAAATGGGAACATATTTGCTTCTGAATCATGTTATAATTTAACAGTATCAGAAAAATGAGGGGGAAGAGTTTCAAAAGGTTAGACTGTAACATCAATGGGAGCTGCAAGTGTGGAAGTCAGGACATGAAGAAAGTAGAGCACCAGAAGGTAGTAACGTCAAATGGCTTTGGTGTTGCCACATTCTGTCAGTCCACCACCTGCCTGGAAAGAGCCATTCAGAAACTCCAAACCAACCATCTCAACTCTAGGTTTGAAAAGCCAAGTTAAACTGGAAGGCAAGGCAGAAAGGGGGCAGCATTAGGGTTGCTTGAGAAGCATATGCCTATGAAAAGGTTGCCACGAGTAATTAAAACACAGAACACTTATAAGAAATCTCATTGCTTGATGTTACCATTTCTAGATATGTCGACACAGACCTTGAAGTATATAGTCCCTTTCTCTTTGACGATGGCTGCCTGCTCAAGTTTCTCTTTGGTGTCCATCTCCCAGGATTCTTTGGCCTGTAAGCGAACACTGATAACAATAATTAGGTAATAATAAAGAAAGCAACCAACAACCACTGCAGCTTTTCTAGAAATCGCACCCCAAAACATACCTAGTAAGGTTTATAGAATCTCACTATTTTCAAGGTAGGCATTATCTGAACATATTCTTTCTCATGCCAACGCACAGTGCTTTTTTCACTGTAGCAGTGGGATGAGTAGTTAGCATGCAATAGTGAACATTATTTTACACTAGCAAATGGACCTGGCTTTGCACATATTGGAACAGCCCTTCGTTTGATACAGCAAAGTCTTCCAGGCAAACTTACGCAGCTGTCAGAGCTGGACACAGTTGCCCGCACTGTCTGAGTGAAGCCATGCCTGCTGGCATCTGTAGGCACAGCTCCTGCTGCCCCACAGCAGGGGGGAAGGGCAGGTGTATAACTCTGTCCCTCGGCTTACTAATCTCCCCTGTCTTAAAACTGTATGGACTGCAAAACTATGTGCTGGTTAGGAAAGTCTGCCCCTAGTGGCTGAAGATGTTACTTCAAGCTTCAACCACATGGACACATTTGATTTACCGGTAATTAAAATTAGTGAATGCATTTTTAAAACAAAATAACTCTGAGGTGCATACCCCTAGGGGTCCCTTAGTAGGCATGCCATGTTTCCGGTGTCTAGGCACTATGGTGCTGATGGACTGACAGACACAAATAATCTTTTATTATTAGAGATAAAAAGTACTCCATTAAGCTACATATGGCTTTAGAAATAAATGCAGAGTAAGCTCTGGAGTTAATCACAGATCTAAGGCACTGAAATTATATTTTAGAATCCCACCCCACCAAGCTGGTTACAGCTCTGTTTAAAATCTCCTTGTAAAAGGAGTCCTAGAGAAGTATGATAGGGTGAGAAAGAGTCACGAAAAGAAGCCTTTACAAATCTCTCTGGGGAAAGGCTGGAGAAAGGAACCAATCACCCAAGCCTTCTTCATGCAATCACCCAAGCCTTCTTCATTCCCCATTATCGACTACAGCACAGCTCCACCTTATGTACATCTTGTTCCTTCACGGTATCGTACAGAGATGGGCACATTCTCCAGCACCCCAAAGAGGGCACAGCCTGTTCAGCAATTCTGCCCTGCCCTCCTTTCAGTACTGTTTGGCAGGACATGAGTTTTTTTGTCTGCAGCCCAGAAAAAAATAATACAAAAGGAACAAGCCTAGAACAAGTCTTGGACCACACCCAAAACAATAAAGCAAACTCACACACAAGAACACTGTGATCTTAGTTGACGTATCTGCTTTACTAAGCTTTGTGATAAAATATCGGGGGGAGGTGGGAAGGTACAGCACAAACACATTCTAAATGTTTTTATTGCAGAAGTGATCCTGTGGGTAAATGCCAAATGTGTGCATTTCTGTTTACTATTAGAAGAAATTCCATTCTCACCTTTTCAAAGCTTTTCAGAGTAACTTCATATACAAGTTCAGCATTTGGCCCTATGCCAAATGTAAGCTTCCCTGCTTTACCAAACCCATATCTGAAACAAAGCATGGAAACAAAACGCTAAGAGAAATGGCATAGGATGAGGCACTTTATTCAGCATTCTAAATATTTACACTCATGTGGAGCTAACAGTGGCTAGCTATACATCAGGCCCTAGAGACAAAACAGATATCACCTAGGAAACCAATGGCCAAGTAAGACTTAGCCACTAAGTCTGTGGTAAGACACAGATTTTACATACTAGACCGGGTTTATCATGATACCCTTTGTATTCTGATTGGATGCGATTATACATTGTGTATCCTATTCAGTTTTAACACTCCCTTTGATGATCATGCATTTATTTTTCATTTGGAATCTCTGATAATTACACTGAACACTAGATGTGTAAATAGAGAATAATGATACCTGAAATGGTTCCCTAAACTCTTTTAAAATGTGCTTTTTTTAAGTGTTAAAAAAGAAAAACGGTTTCTAGCAGAATACGCATATTCAAATCCTACTGTCAGCTAGCCATAAAGTGTAGCTTTGGCACTATTGATTGTGAGAGCTGTATTAAGGTGGAAAATAATTTAACAAACACATTTCATGTGCATAATCAGCTTCCTTTGACAGATACTAATTGCCTCAATTGAAACACAGGTTTACAAACAAAGCTGTGACAAATAGATGCTTAAACACATCTTTGCTTGGAGTTGGATGTTGTAGAAGCTGTGTAGTGTGTGTGTGTGAGAGAGAGAGAGAGAGAGAGACAGACAGACAGACAGACAGACAGACAGACTCCCAAGTTTCTTACTGTGCTCCAATATGCAGAATACAATGTTCTCCTCTTTGCATCTTCTCCAGAGCTTTGTCAATTCCAATGGGAATGTCATGGTCTTCTCCTTCTCCGACAGTGAATGCTACATCTCTGCAGTCAAACATTCTGCCATCACAAAATCCTTTCAGATGGACTGTATGGGAGAGTGAAAAATTATAGGCTGCAAAGCACTACTTGCTGAAAACATTTTGATGCATTGAATAACTGCATGACCAACATGCATTTTTGCTAACATTCTTATACCACAATGGCTAGAGCAACATGATGGCTGGGCTCCAAAACAACCCCTAAAGCCACATTGGACAAGTTTGCACGTCATGACAACTCACCCTGTCAATAAGCCACTGTGGGTTGGTTGTTGTGCAAACAACCCAAGGTGCACCCGACAGATGATCGGGCTCACCATGGGTTGTTGGCCCCCTCCCTCCCCCTTGGTCCTCCCGTGGGTATCCCAGTGGACACCGCGGCAGGATCGACTTGTCTCCCCTCTCCTCACTGAGATAGTGAGCCAATTTTGGCTCACCACGCCTTTTTCCCCCTTTCCCCTCCAGAGATCCCTGTTTTGACAGTCACTGATAGCCCCTTCAAAGTGCCCAAGTGGCACCTTGGAGGGGCTGTGAGTGGCTGGCAGAACCTTTTCTTAATACTATCAATTTGTAAGTCTTGACTGTTCCCATTTGTAACTGGGCCAGATTGTGCTGGGAAGGCAAACAGTAAGATTACAGTAATATTCCTAAACAATAGGAATGTTACTCAGATTAACAAAGCTACGTGGAAATTTTGACTGAACATCTGCCTAAAACTTCAGTGCTTCATGGAAAGCGAGAAAATGCATGCAGGAACAAGGGCTATATTAAACAACACTATGTTCCTACAACAGTTAATCATGTCTCTCTGGGGGAAGGACAAGATAAAACATAATAGTTAAGTCTGCTTCTCTTCTTCTAAGCAGCTCTGATGAATCTGGACATTGTGTTTTGACATACTGACTTGTACATTTAACATTGATTACTGTGAAGTGCCCATACATTGATAAAATTGCATTTGCTAGCAACAGCTACAGGTGTTTTATTTAAAGGTAGACAATGATGATACTTCGTGCTAGAATACCATAAGAATACCCACCATGAATACAATCTCAGATATAAAACCGACCTAGGGTGCAATCCAATGAGGCTGCCTGTAACCCTCCAAACTCGTAGGATTACAGGCATCCTATGCATGGCAGGAGGAGCACGGAGGTGAAGGTCACCTCTGTGCTCCTCCCGCCGTGCAAAACACATAAGACAGTTGATTTTGGCTGTCTAAGATTTCAGCCTCAGAGCAGGAGGGAAGGAGTATGAGGCGTCACCAGGATACTTTGTATACTGGCAGTACCTGTCTCCTCCCTTCCCCACCCCCAAAGCCCATCTCTGAGATCGGTCTTGTGATCAGTCCTTTCCTTACTGGCTGTGAGGGTGGCGGGAGGGCACTCTGAGTTCGGAGTCCCAGCTCCAACATCAGAGTAAGTTCCCAAGGTCGGAGCTGGGATTCCAAAAAATCCTATGGCCCTCTAGAGTAGACTCTGTCTAGCAGCCACTGGATTGCACTGCCCAAAGCTATACAACAAAGAGTCTTGTGGTACCTTAAAGACTAACAAATTTATTAAGGCATATATAATATATGGGGGGGAAAGGCAAGAAGTGAGATTGGGGGGGGACGGGGACATACTATGATGTGTAAATATACCTGCAAACTCAGGATAATACTTTATGGATCTGATGAAGTGGACTCTATGCCATAACAAATTTGTTTTTAAGGTGCTACAGGACTCTGCTGTTCTTGCTGCAACAGACTAAAACACAGCCATCCTTCTGGAAATTGTTAAAAGACATATAATAGACTAAGCAAGATCCCACTGGAATTCTATCCAACAGTTGCTGCTGGCCTTGTGCCCTGGTTTCTTAAGGTAAAAAATAGGTAGTTTCAACATCATCCTGCTTCTCCTCCCAGAAATCAAACCAAGAAAACACTGGGTTGTGATTCAACAGGAAAATGACTGTGAAACTGTATTTTCCTGAACATGATCGCTTCTTGTTACAGGGCTGTTCCATTGAAATTCTGTCCCATGAAGCTATTTTCAAAGTCCTTATGGAGGCTAAAATTCTTTTACAGTGCAATCCTATACTTGTCTACTCAGAAGCAAGTCCTATGGAGTTCAGTTGGACTTACTCACAGGTAAGCTAAGCATGTATAGGATTGCAGCCTTAGAATCCAATGGCACCCTTGTCTGTACATGGGCTTTAGGCCAGGACTTTCCTTCACAGCATTCCTTCCTGGAGTTACTGGTGCAGAGTTACCCACATATGGATACAAGATCTATGTTTCCACACATATATTATGGTGTTTCGTAATAGCTCAATTTAGTCTTCATAATACTTAGCATTTATATAGGTGAGGCGGAGAGATAGTGGCTTGCCTAAGGCCATTTAGTAGCCTTAGGTAAAATATGTGGTCATTAAATAAGTGTCCACTAAGGCTTTTTAGTGGCCTTATGACTGAGGTAAAAGACTTCCCAACTCACATTCTTATCTATTAAGCTACATTATCTCCCAACTTCCTTTCTCCAGGCTTGTCCAGTCTTATTTTTGCCAGGACTTTGGTAAGGAGAGGAAAGGGGGAAGGGAAGAGGTACAGGAGTGGTCTATTCTAGTGGTAAAGGAACATGTCCCCTAGGAGCCTGAGTCCACATGTGCCCTGCTGCAGAAGAACTGGCACTTGCTGTTGTCTGCCCTGGCAAACAGATCTATTTGTGGCATTGGTGTCAAGTGGGACTTCCCTGCATTGATGCATAGGCCCCAAGCAGGGATGTTGAAGAGTCCTTGGTCTCGAGTCACAAGTCGAGTCACGAGTCTTTGGACCCGAGTCTCGAGTCCGAGTCCTTGGTCCAAAATGGTGACTCACAAGTCCCAAGTCACTCCCAAAGCTGACTCCACGAGTCCCTATTAAAATCAATGGGGGTTTTCCCCAACAAAATAAGGCTATTTCAGATGTGTGGCTTAAATAAATTCTAGGCACAAGTGTGCCTTTTTATTTCAAAACTCTGCAACTGATTTTGGCAAGAACAGACCAGGCAGACAAACCCAAAATAACCAGACAGGCAGAGGAGGCAGGGAACCCCAAAACAGGCAGGCAGAGGCGTTTGTCTTGGACAATTCAAACTGTGGAACTGGTTAAGGAGACCAGGCAGGCAGAGGAGGCTGGGAACCCCAAACAGGCAGGCAGAGGCAGCCAAACCCAAAATGTCTGAAAGGTTGCATTTTAGGGAAATGATTTTAAAAAATAAACTTGCTGTACTTCCTAAAACCTAATCCATGTTGCATTTGAGGAACACGAGTCCTTGGTCTCGAGTCGAGTCTCGAGTCCCATTTAAAATATTGGGACTCGAGTCTGACTTGAGTCAGTGGGGGGACTCAGTCCGACTCACAAGTCGAGTCCTCGAGTCCGAGTCCCCATCCCTGGCCCCAAGTAGGAGGCAGGTGGTAGAAATGGCACTCACAATCCCAGCCCTCGATGACACCACTAGAAGTCAATCGTCATGTAAGGGTAAACAGAAATCTGGAGACGGAAGTGAGCTGAGATGACTGCCATACTGTACAGCACATGGTGCTGTAGTGAAGCCAAAGGGTAACACCTGAAACTGGTAAGCCTTCATTCTGATGGCAAATGGAGGAACTGATGAGAAGCCACATTGATGGATATGTGAAAGTAGGCACCCTTTAGCTCTAGAGATGCAAACCAACTGCCTTTCTGAAGAAGTGGAAGGACAGATGCCAGTATGACCATGTGGAAATGCTTCCATCTTTCTTCAGCACCATGAAGTAGCGGAAATAGAAGCCTGCTGGAATCTCTCTTGGTGAGACTTGCTCTATTGCCCCTTTCAATAGCAGTGTATCTACTTCCACCAGTAGTGGTGCTGAGCGGGCAGTAACGTTGAATTCGACTCTATATCCACGTTGAATAATGGAAAGGACCCAGATGTCTGTTATTTTCTTCCATGCTTGGAAAAAGTGAAGCAGACAAGATCTAAAGGTGGGGTGACAGACAGAGGGCTGAAGTAGAAAGTTGGATGTGTTAAAGGCACCATTTATTGTTGTTGTCCTGTCTCCTTCGATTCCCTTGGAATCTTGAAGGCTAGAAGTGACGTTCTTGCACCGGTGCTGATGGTTGGTGAAAGAACTGATTCGCTGGAGAATGGGGCTGTTTGTAAGCAGGTTGTCTACATTTTAGTGGCCTTGTGACTGAGGTAAAAGATAAAAGACTTCCCAACTCACATTCTTAACTATTAAGCTATATTAGCTCCCAACTTCCTTTCTCCAGTCTTGTCCAGCAAGCAGAGAGAATGGCCATTTGTGTGGGGAAGTTTGCTCCCACAATAAGCACACTTCCTAAAGGGGGCCTGAAGGGCCATAAGCCCTCAGGCAATAATTGTGACAAAAATAAAATAGAAAAATGACAGATAGAAGAGAACGCGGAAGTAGAAAGAAGAGAAGAAAAATGAAAGAAACCTCAGTGTGTCTAGCTTTCTGTTTCTCAGAAGGAAGTGAATAGGTGATGCAGAAGATTTCCTACGAGGCTGCCATAATAGTGGTCAAAAGAGAACTGACGGTACAGGTGGGAATCCACTACAGACATGCATACTAAGACAGTAAGGGAGGATTCCTGCCAAAAATTCCTCAGCTATAGAAGGTTCCCAAACAGGGCTCTGCACAGGTGAAGAGGCCATATGTGTGATGCACAAGAGACCATGTTGAAGAACATATACTCATTGTCACTTCAGTCTCTCTCTCCCCGCCCATCCATGGGGGAGGGAAGCTGACTAGCTGAGGCATGAGCATTGGCTGAGCACTTTGGTGGCACCAGTCACTTCTCTACCAAACACCTACTGTGCATCCATATTCAGGGACAATGTGTTCCAGCGGCTTACTGTTGTTCATTGCTCTCTGTCTCCCCCCCCCCCTTGCTATCCACAGGCTGCTCTCCCACAAGTACAGGATTCATTCCACTCCCCATTCCATGCAGACCATGAGAGAGGCCCATCCCATGACCAGGACCAGTGAGCAGGAAGCTCCTGGCTGCTCCTCTGTGGGATTGTTGACCTATTCACTCTAGGCAGACTCCTGTACCTTTCCAAGCTCCATGATAGACAGTTATGCAATAGGTGAAGGTGTTCCTAACATGGAGCTGGTGCCATGAGGGATGCTGAATCTGCTCCCTTGCTATCTGTCAAGCCACTGTTCAAGGCACAGGAGCCCTACTGGGGTGAGTAGTTGGCAATCCTATACATGTGTCTTTTCCTTTCAGAATCTGCTCTATTCCAGATGCTGTGCAATAAAGACTACAATTTTGCCACATGTTTCTTTGTTGGTAGCGGTTGGTAAAGAGGAATCCCCCCACCCTAAGTAGGATCTGACTTCAGCTAGCCTCAGGAGTCAGGAGGGGACTCTGAGGAGAGGGATTGATGGGCTCAGAGGCAATGGTCCCTCCTCACTCATGTAACCTGTACAGGGTTTATAAGGCAGTTAGTTGTGGTGGGGAGGGAAGGTGAAAGATGATGAGAGGGAGCAGCAATGAGGCCTGATAGGATGCTATCTAGCAGGGCTGTCCTATCAGGCAACACAGGGTGGGGGGAAGAGGGACTGGTCACATGGGTTGCCAGGGGAAACGGGTGGGCCAAAAGGGTTGAGTGGCCCATGCTGGAGCCAGGCTATTGGTCCATTGGGTGCTCCTCCTAACTGGCTCGAGTGTGGCTGAGTGTGGGGGTTATGCAGTGAGGGCTTGAGTCCCAGGAGCTCCCCCTTTTTTGCCTGAGATGACATTTTTTGCCAAGCATGTTGTGTTTGTGAACATTTCTCCTCTTTCTCTTCGTAGGGCTTGAACTACCATCTCTTACTTCCCAATCCCATGCTCTATGCAGTGAGCCACTGGAGGCTACTGATGGTAATCTTTCTGTGTCCTCTTGTCATGTGTCCTGGCCCTTATTTTGGTTACTTAGCAAAGGAATATTTTCCTGTGTGGGTCTTGAACCCTTGTCCTAGGATGGCTGTGTGTGTTCTCTGCAGGTGCTGGAATGGTGCCCCATTCTAGGGAGCTATGTGGGAGCTGCGTTGTGTGAACTCTTCTTCCTCCTCTTTGTGGGTTGTGCTCCAAAATACAGTCATGCCTTGGATTGAGAGCATAATTCGTTCCGGAAACATGCTTGCAATCCAAAGCACTCTTATATCAAAACGAAATCCCCCCCCAAAAAAATGTGTACAGAGATTTTTAATTTAAGCTGTACTACAGTACTTGTATTACAAGACGTCGCTTGTATATCAAGTTTAAAAAAATTAAATAAATATTTAAAAATTTGCTTGTCTTGCAAAACGTTCTCAAACCAAGTTACTTGCAATCCAAGGTATTACTGTAGTGGTTATGAGCGGCATTTAAATTGTACTGGATTTGTTGCTGGCTGTCACACTGGGGCTGATGGATTGGGGGCACTATGGCATTGTGTTGTGTGTGTTGCAATACAGGTGTATGCACTGGAGATGTGTCCCTATGTGCGGGTAGTATGTGGGTGTTATCCGCAGAGTCCCTGATTGGTGGCTGTGGTGGAGTTTCCAGGGATGCTAAAAGCATTTTTCATGCCATTTTTTGTATTCCTGGTTTTGTGTTATTCCCCTCTTCTCCCAAGCTGAGCACACACTGGACACAGTGATCAGTCCCGCAGGTATATTATAGTTCTGGTGTAATGTAAATATAGGATTACTCTGCCCAGCCCTTTTCTTTTTGGATTCAGGGTGGATGTGAAAGCTGCCCACAGAAAACCATGGAGAAATCCAGGTATTTCGTGTAGCTGTGATGGGTCAACAACATGTCCCCCAACACAAAAAGTAGCAACAAAAGACAGGAATTTCTGTCTTTGGCATTCAGTGTCAACCTTCAAGTTCCTTCTGTAGACAATGAGATGACTTACTGCAATATTTTCTTATCAGTATACCTTCAATCCTGGAATGCCCTTATCAGATAATTTTGGAAGGTTATAAAGCCTCTCTTTTAATTTACTAGCTTCTATACGTTTGCATACCTAGGGAGTTTGGTATGCATTTGGCAGAGTGATGAGGGCAAACCACCAATTTTGGGTTTTTTTTCCAGGGTGAGTGTGGCCTGTGGGGGGCAAGGAGAATAGCCTCCAGACCTGCTGCAGTTGCCCACATCTGTTCTACACAAATTGTATAAATATAGCATAGGAGAAAACTCCACAACTTGATTATCGAAGTTTACTTAAGTACTATCTAAAAGAGATTGTTTGGATAGAATTACACTTGGATTACAGAGTAAGAAACCCCAGCCAGACTAGGGAACATCTCTTCAGCTGCTGAGCTGACTTATTGTTCTCTCAGTGCCTAGAGCGATTTTGTTTTGAAGAGCACAGAACACTGTGTTCTGAATGTGGCTGGCACATGAACTCTGTGCACTGACAGCAATTTGTACTCTGATTAAAGCAGCAGAGGGGCTGTAACACAACTTGGAATGCAAATATTCAACTGCAGCCTGTGTTTCAGGAAGCAGAGATGTGAATTATGCCCTATCACTCAAGCTAATAACACTGCCTACAAAAAGCCATCCCAGAGACTTTAGTTCTGGCATGTACATTTTCCCTCATTCTAATTATAGCACTTATGTCAGGAATCTTTGTATAAGCTTCCAAGGTAATACTGGGTTTTACTAGAACTCAGCAGAAACACTATCAGTTAAATCATGGTTGCTGGGGTTTTACCACCTGCCTGGCTTCAAAATACAGTCATAACTACTCTTCCGGTTTTCTGCCAACCTGTTCTATTAATGTTAATTCATCTGCGCATTTCTACTTCACTGTAGCTGACAAGGAATCTGAAATGGGGTGCTCAATCCAAAGACTTTTATCTCCTGGAAGAAGGGACAGTGGTAGCAACCACATATTTAGTTTCTTCAGAGCATCCTATTTCCCTGCCACCCACTTCTGATTTCAGGAACGTTATCTCATTTACTGACAATATGGGAACAAACTGGGGGCAGGAAGAAGAGCACTCTGACTGGTATCAAATGCCCAGTTTCCCTATGGTCGCAGTTTATATGTTCTACAAACTGCCACAGATGGCTTTACTTCCATGATTCTCACTAAGCAGCTGTTCTATGGAAGGATATCAAACAATTAAATTAACATTTTCCTTTACTTTAGGAGTTATTTCTGTGATTAAGTTTATAAGATACTGAAAACTTTTCTGAAATCAATGAAGGGGCGGACAGCCTGCAACCCCAAGGCCTTGGCCTAATTTCACGTGGCCCTCGGACTAAATTCAAAAGCCCTCTGCAAACAATCAGTTTAAACCTCTGGCAAGAGTGATCTGTCCCTCTCCCAGCAGCCCACTGGGTAGCGATGAAAGGGGGGGCAGAGAGAGAGGGAGAGAGAGAGAGAGAGAAGGGGTGGCCTTGCCCACTTTTAGCTCTGGTCTTGCCTACCTGCTACTAGCATGTGGCTCCTGACAGACTTGTCTCCAAAAGAATGTGGCACTTGACAGAAAAAAGATTCCCCATCCATGTCCTAATCCAGAAGGTTACAGCTACAATCCTATGCCTACTTACTTGCAAGGAAATCCCATTTAACTCAATGGGACTTAAGTAAACACGCATAGGATCATGTAAATTACAGTTTCCTCATATCAGCAGATAATTTATTTCCAAAATAAGTTATTTGTTACATAATACAC
Organism: Shinisaurus crocodilurus; assembly: GCA_021292165.1. NCBI lineage: Eukaryota > Metazoa > Chordata > Lepidosauria > Squamata > Shinisauridae > Shinisaurus > Shinisaurus crocodilurus. Next base: position 201,547,545 of record CM037877.1, read on the forward strand.
CACAATACTTCATTAGCATACAAAGAGCAACCTGTTTAGAAAAAGGGTGACTGCAGTTTAGCAAGGAAGTTTTGTTGGTTTGTTTTTCTTATGTGGGAGTTGTGGGCTAGCACATACTAGCCAAGGGGAAGGGAGAACCCTTGGGAACCTCCAGCTTGCTAGAAAGAAATGTCTTTCAAAAGACTCCACCAAGCTACCCTACTGTGCCTGGGGCTTCCTTTCTGGACATATTGTTACAATTGAAACAAACCCACTGACTTCAGCAGTGATGTAGCGTAAACCTCTGTCATTTAAGTAATGGAAATCATCAGTGATGTAGTGAGGTGGGGAGGTATCCATATTCCCAAAAGATAGAAAAGTCAGAGAGGCATCATAAAACTGATGATATGCTACCTGGTTTAAGTTACCTATAAACATGTCTCCCAATGCATGCCTTATATAATCAGTTAAGGAGGAAAACCTATTCAATAAGTTAAGATTGCAGTCATAATCACAAAAACACCAGAAAAATCATGGTGTTGGGATTTATGAAGGACACTGGATGGCGTTGCCCATAGCACCACTATTACAATTGTGCTTCTGGGATAACATTTATCACACATTAAGACAGATAAGAGATAATAAGATATAATTGCAAGGCATTATGTGCTTCCTCCCTAGTGCTCTATAGACTGTTATAGAATTTAGGGCTGGTAAACATTGTAGCCAAAACCACAGGGGGCCTTACAACAGAACATAGGGTTATTATGACTCGGAACTCAACTGAGGTGACATACCAGCAAACCTCTGCCTCAATAGCCAATTACTTCATAATATTTTCCATTAAACCCCAGTAGTCCTAATGCTTATACAGTTGGATTTACCAAGAAAAACTATGAGTGTGTTCAGAGCTGAAGGTAGAAATCAAATAGCTGAAGAGAAAGGGTCCTCCTACAGACTCTCAAACAAACCAGCACTCCCTTAAAGTCCAGAGAGTTGATCCTCCAACAAGCACAGTTCTCAATGCCCCAAAATTGCTTTTGTAAACCCAGTGCAAATGAAGCTTCACATGTAATATGTATTTGGTAGAACCAGGGCTTTGAAAAAAAAGCACTGGGTAGAACATAAGTTCAGTTTTACAAGAATAAGGGTATGGGAAACTGAAGTGGGGTAACCTAATCACCCAAAGCCCAGTTCCCCGGCAGATGTGGGCAACTGAAAATATTGAAAGTATTAGGGGGAACTTTGTAAAATATATTAAAGCTTTTTTTTTTAAAAAAAAGCCATGTGGTCATAGGCAGGCAAGTCCATATGCAGATCAAGCATTTTCTGCACTCAGTGTCTTAGCTGTGATAAGGACAGAAGAAGCATGCAAGACAGAAGAAACACAGAACAAAATCTTATGAAGGAAGTGGCTATTTCAAGCTGCTGGGCGGGGGGGGGGGGACGGGACAGAGGAAGATGCAATGAGTCAGGTTCTCAATGGACCTCAAGTATTTGGTAGGGAGAAAGAAAGGGGACAGGTAAAAGGGGGAAGAAAAGATAAGAAAGCAGGCTGACTTGGGGAAAGTTATCTGCAGGAATCTGCGTACATGATAGCGTCAGCAAAAACTGATGGTTCAGATCTGGTTAAATGTGGTGGCTAAGAGACTGAGCTATAGATCAGGAAGTCCCTGGTTTAAATCTCACCTCTGCCATGAACTCTTGAGGTGGCCTTAGGCAAACCACTCTCAATCAGCCTCAGCACCACCACCACCACCACCACCACCCATCATCTAAAATATGGGGGATAATAATACTGACTTAACTTACAGGGTTGTTGTAAGGATTACAACTAAATAATGCATGTGAGGTGCTTTGAGCACTAGAATATGCCTATTATCATTATTATCAATAAAAATTTATGAAAGGGTAAGTTTTGAAGTTGGAGTTTGCCAGGGCGGCTGATATGGTTAAGTAAGAACAGTGACTTTTACTCCAGTATTTTATATTTTTTGATGGCATTTGTAAGCACGCAGTAGAGATTTGCCAATGGAAAAAAATTATCCATTTTGCAAGACTGAAGTTAGCTCTCCCAATATAACCTCTCCTAATCCTCCTCAGGAGGAAAAAGCTTATAAAAACATAGACAAAGTAATTAGGCTGGCAATCCCTGTGTCTGGGGACTGGACTTCCTGGTTACATTTGATGCCATGGATTTTCTCCTGTTATGCAGTACAAGTGAAAGTTGCTCTTAAGAGACGATGGAGAAAACCAGGACTGTCATAGTTGTAATTTGGCAGCATTTATGCCCAGCTCTCCCCAAAAAGTAGAAACAAAACCAAGTTCATGCTTTTTCAAACTCAGATATTCTTATGCAGGGAAAATGTAAATTGTTTGAATTTTTTAATAGTCTAAAATGTTACTTTCCCTGACTATGCTTCTAGTACCAGGCAGGGAGAAATAAAGTATCTACTGTTATTTTCTGTATATGACTGATATGGGGAAGGCACCCTGTATTATAATCTTCACATTTCACATAGGGGGCGAGGTTGATAGATAGTGGCTTACAACAACTCTAAAAGAGCTATCACCTTTGTTGGTGACATACAAAATCACAGATATAGGTCTCCATTGTAGTACTACAGAGTACATACATAATCAAGATACAGACAGACAGCAGAACAATTATATACTAGGATATTTTACAGGTATTTACAGAGTACAGGCAGCCCCTGGGTTACGAACGTCCCGACTTACGGACAACTCATACTTAAGAATGGATCGCCATATATGTAAAAATCTGAGTTAAATACAACGGTTCATACTTATGAATGCACACACTATACTTTCCGACACTTTGCAAACATTGCGCCGCTTCTGTTCCGACTTATGGTACACTTTCAACTTAAAGACAGACTTACGAACGGATCTCGTTCGTAACCCCGGGACTGCCTGTATATGCATTTTGCAGAGTGTCAGTGTGTTTAAATCATCTGAAATCATCACTCATACATATGCTGGGAAAACAGACAGTATAGCAAAAACTGCACCCCCAACACATACACAGAGAAAACACCTCAGGTTGCAGCAGAGGTTAATCTAGTTAAATCCCCCCCTTAACCACCTCTAACCCCAAAGCCAGTGTGCAACTGAACGCAGACATATTGTGTTTTCATTGCTCTTAACAGCGTAAAATATATATGCCAAATAAAACCAGAAACTAGGGTGTGCCAAGAGCTGGTAGTGAACAGAGACAGCAAAAATCCCCCAGAATTCAAATGCTCCAAACCCCTTCAATCTGCAGTCAGTTATTGAGTTGTAGTCCCACATCCAAACCAGCACTCACTTTGTACAGCTGCTCCTTCGTTGGGGTTGGAGTATCCTTCACCTTTCTGTTTGATTCTGCGGATAATGCCTCCATTCTCAAATAAATCCTCCCCTTTGAAATCAAGCAGCTCAATCTGAATGAATTAATGAATAAATAAATAGACCAAAATTCAAAGGAGTGGTAAGTCACCTAGGCAGAAACAATTTAATTGCCATATTCTGAACAAAAGGAGTACTGACAAAAGATACAAGCAGCAGATCTAAGGGCTGATTCACAAGACCACCCTCACGTACTCATGACAAAAACACTATATGCATTATTTACTCCAAATGTGGCATTTCCTCATAGTTACTAATTTAGACAGATTCACCATAAGCAATGAAATAAGTATCAGCTGCAAGCAGAATGCTCAAGGGAATCAGCCCTACACCAGAGTTTATTAGAACATCAATGATAGAGTAAAAAATGTACACAATCTATGAGGGGTATGACAAAACAAATGAAAGAAGTAATTATGTGAAGTCCCACAATATATATCATATTACAACCTTATCTGCATCAGGTCCCACTAGAGAAACATATGAGTTATAGAAGTCTGATATGGAAATATTTCCCCAAATTTAGTGTACAACTTGTGTACTATAAAAATGCCAGGATGGTGTTTTGTCTTTTGGTTTGCATATATCTCAATGACTCTGTGGTGACTAAGGGCTTCCATAGACAGCAGGCTTATGAGCAAATCACTGTGTCCCATAGGGTCAGCTCTATCATGAGGCAACATGATCCACAGGGATCAAGTGGCAGATTCTGGGGGCAGTGGATTCTGGGGGTGTCCTTTCCACACCTCTGCCCTCTGCTTGTTCATCAGTTGCTCATCTGCCTGCTTGCTTGGCTTTCAAAGAAATTCATTCTGGTACTGGAGTGCCCAGTAAATCAGGCAATGGCATCATTGGCCAGCTGGTTTTCTTGACTGAAACACAGTGTCCCACATCTCAATCAAGAGAGACAGCCACCTGCCCCAGCCACTGTCAGCTAACAACTCACCAGCTCCATCAGTTCTGCTGTTTCCCCTCTCTTTCCCACCAAGACCTCTGTGGCGGGAGAGGGGTGCTTTGGGCCTGGGAGTGTGAAGAGTGTGAGGCCATGGGATTAGAGTGGGAGGAGTATGGGTTTTCCTTCCCTTTTTCCAAAAGTGGAGTAAATGTATGTTGTTTAACAGCCTTTTGAAACTCATGTGTGTTTTAAAAACCTTCTACTTTCCTTGGCACTGTTTTGCAATGTACTCTCTTCGAACTTTTCCATACGAGGCATTTATTGTGTGCTCATCATTCCCTTACTCATGGGTTCTTTAGACAATGCCATGACCCTTCTGTTTGTAAGAATAGGTTGCTTACCTGTAACTGTGGTTCTTCAAGTGGTCATCTGTGCATTCACACATATGGCCTCTGCACCTGTGCAGAGCCTCATTTTAGGAAACTTCAATAGCTGAGGAATTTTGGCAGGAACCCCTCCTGCACTGTCCTAGTACGCATCACCCTAGTGGGTTCCCACCCATTCCCTCAATTCTCTGAGACCGCCTATTGTGGCCTCGGAACTTTGATACCGAAAATATATCCGCTTCAGGTACTAGGATCAAACTCAGCAGTGACAATGAAGCAGGGACAGTGGGTGGGTTCTGTGAATGCACAGATGACCACTCAAAGAACCACAGTTACAGGTAAGCAACCTGTTCTTCTTCTTTGTGGTCTCGGTGCATCACACAAATGGGCGATTTAACAAGCTGGCTTACCAGAGGTGGGTTAGGTGTCATTATTGCCCCCCAAAATAGAAACGAGTCATGCACAAATGAATAAAGCATTGATCTGGGCACGGCCATTCAGTCGACAGTGGCAAATAACGTAGCTGCACAATCCCAGTCTGGCAAGATGACCGCTCATCGGAGCACCACAGGGATTGCAGTTCCATGGGTGGAGGAATGCACTCAAAGCTGGTTACTACCATGCCAGTTGCTTTTGTGGGTATTTAGCCATGGCAGTTTCCTGTCAGGAGCTGCCCGGAGTAGAACAGGGAACCTTTGAGGCTGTGTGTTATTGCCCTGTGTGTAAGCCACTCACTGAGTTGCATCCTAGAAGAAGATCCCACTGTGCGAGCTCATAAGGCAACTCAATTGTGGCAACAGTCTAGGAGATGAGGCATTGAGGTGAGATGGGACAGCCCGGCCCTGCAGGTATTGATCGTGTGAAGAGATCACTCCAAAGGCGAGAAAAAAAGAGCGGGGGGGGGGGGAGCAGTGTTAGGTTCTGAATGACTTGAAAACTCAAGACAGCTTTGGAGGAAAAGGCAAGGCAGGGTGGGCTTTCAAACCCAGAGATAAACTCCACAGGGGGATAGCTGACCAGAGTGTGCAAAGAGAAGAGGGTTTTAGCCCTCTCTCCATAGAGTGAGTATGTTTTGCAAGATGTGGGAAAAGGTGGGCTTCGAAGTGGGTCCAGGTTAGTCATAGTAACAAAAGTCAGAAAGGCTTTAAATTTTGACCCAGAGGAACGGCTAGTAACAGGTTTTCTGACAATATCTAACACAGCACGAAGAGTAGGGGAGAAAGCCATAATGCGAGTCATGGAGGAATGTTTCAGCCTGGTAGCGTTATTGATCAGGATATCGGAACTGTCCTCGATCCCGAGAGGGAAGGTTTGATATTGACAGCTGATGCAGAAAAATGCTCTGGACAAGCAGAGGAGCGTCATAGATTTCATAGATCATAGAGTTGGAAGGAGCCTACAAGGCTATCGAGTCCAACCCCCTGCTCAATGCAGGAAACTAGAGGAGGGGGTCTCCCATCCAAGTAATAACCAGGTTTGACCCTGCTTAGCTTTCCACGCTCAGACAAGCTGAGCCAGCGTAAGCCACAGGCCTGTCATGATATGGGCTTGCCTGGCCCTGGGTCACCAAAGGGTGATTAGGATCTGCTTAGTGTGACCCATTTGCACCGCAGCCACCATCTTTGTAATCAGTGGAGATGGCAAAAAACAATGTTAAGTAGATTGTCTTGCCAGGGGAGGAGGAAGGTGCTCTTCAAGAAGTCGTGCCAGACTTGTTTACTGCAGAACTTCAGGCACACTATAGCATGGTTTGTGGCCAAAAATCAATCTAGAGAAAATGCCACCAGTGAAGAAAGGGCCTGAGGCCTATCTGGGTGAAGTTGCCACTCAAAGGACACTTGTCTAGAGTGGCTCAAGGCATTGCCAAATAAAATGTCCGTCCTAGCAACATGCATTGTTGTGGGATACACCCTTCCACAATCCGAATTGTCAAAAGAGCAAGGGGAACATATTGCGTACCGGCTTGCTTGTTGAAGAAACACATCACAGAAGTGATGACTATAAGGACCTGTACATGGTTGCAGGTGAAGACGATCTCAAAAGAGGGAAGGACATTCCGGATGGCCAGTAGCTCGAGACAGGTTATATGGTGCAACACTTGCCAGATGGACCAGGAACCGTGAACAGTGAGAGATCAAATGAGCTCCCCCAACCTATGAGAGAAGGTACCACGGCTTTCTCAATGGAAGGCTGGGATAGCACAAAGGGAGTTCCCTATGGTCGGTTCCGTAGAGACAGTGATGCTTTTCCCAAGTGTCGCTGCTCGGGTCGATAGCATTGAGGATCCGTAGTTGCAATGGTCATATGCGAAGCCTGGTATATTCAGCGACTGGGATGAAAATGGCCATGAGGTAGAGAAAGCACTGTATTGAGTAAGCAGTGACAATCTGTAAGGAGGGAATCTGCAGGCATGTAGCCGGTCTGTCCCAAGGCAAACTAGCTCCTCCTGTTGTCGAATAAAACGAAGCAGCCTGGTACCAAACCGCACAGCCCTTGTTCAGAGCTGGAGGCAGTGATGCAGCCTGTGATTTCACCCAATCCATGGTTAGGACCCAAGGCAGCAATTAGAGGCTGAGGCTGATTAGAGGCTGAGGCTGATTAGAGGCTGTGCTGTGAAGTGAGGCTGCACATCCAACGGTGTGGCCTAAAGGCTGGAGCCAGAGGTGGTGTGGGAGAAGGCACTGGAAGCATACAAGGGAGTGCCCATTACAAAGAAGGAGTTTAATTTCACACACTTTGTAAACAGCTCCCCCAGACCCAACAGCTTGAGGGAAAGGAGCAACGATATCTCACTCACTGTGTAAACAGCTCCCTCAGACCCCATGGCCTGACAGAAATGAATGACCATAAAGATCGCAGAGAAAGAGTACTATGAAGTACTATGAAGAAAAATAAAATCATGAAAAGAATTATACGAAAAATAAAACCTCAGCAGTTATGAGTGGTGAGTGTGTTGGACTGGGATTCAGGAGATGCGGGTTCTAGTCCCCACTCGGCCATGAAACCCACTGGGTGACTTTGGGCCAGTCACTGACTCTCAGCCTAACCTACCTCATAGGGTTGTTGTGAGGATAAAATGGAGAGGAGGAGGAGGAGGAGGATTATGTAAGCTGCCTTGGGTTCCTTGCAGGAAAAAAGGCAGGGTATAAATATAATAAATAAATAAATAAATAAATAAATGAAAAAACATAGTCCAATGGACTAAGAAGTCTCCTACGAGGTCACCAGAGAACTGAGGGAATGGGTGGGAACCCACTAGGGAGATGCATACTAGGACGGTGGGGGAGGGGTTCCTGCCAAAATTCTTCATACAGAAGTTTCCGAAATGAGGCTCTGTGCAGGCACAGAGCCCATATGTGTGATGCACAGAGCCCACAAACAAGAAACAGCACTTTTGGCTATTTTTTTAGAGCAGGGAAAATAGGGTATTATTTCTGATGGCAAAAGAAAACACTGTTTCCACTTGCGTATTTGCACTATTCCTCTATACCACAGTGCCACCTAGAAGTATGCAGTGGAAAAACAGGAAAGAAAAGGCTCCTTGTGTAGTGTTCGGATCTCAATCCTACGACAAAACCAGAATTAGATACAGAGGATTAACAGCCTTGTGTAGAAAAGCCTTTCAACTAGGTTGGCTTCCAACACTTTCTTTGAACTTTACAGACAGGATTTTCCTTGCTCCTATCCTGCTTGTCACAGGGGGTAAACACCCCTCCATGACAAGTGGCTTACTGCTCACCCCCAATATACCTTGCCACTGCTGCTTGTACTAGACAATGAATCTAATTACTTAGATTCCTTTTCCTTCCCAACCCCTTTTCCTTGTGTGTCATGTCTTTTAGATCCTACATCTGAGGACAGAGTCAGTCTTACCAGTGGTATTTGTAAGCTGCTTTGAGAGCCTCTTGGGCTAAAGAATGGGATAAAAATGGTTTAAATAAATAACACATTTATGGTACAGGAGAAGGTGGAAAGATCAGATTTGTTTTTTAAAAGCCAGGAGAAAACAAAATTATCAGTCACTTCAAGGGGGAAAAGTTTGATTATAATGGATATCATGTGTGGCAGAAACCATTGGTCCACCCAACATGGTATCGTGTACACTGACTTGCAGCAGCTCTCCAGGGTCTTTCCCAGTCCTACCTGGAGATGCCAGAGACTGAACCTGGGATCTCCTGCATGCAAAGCATGTGCTCTGTTACCACTATCAGATCTGCATCTAAAGAGAGGCCGCCATGAGAACATTAACCCAAGATTCTAAAATTACCCAGCTGCACCACTGCTCTGCTATGTGAGAGAAAAAGAAATGGGAGCAAGGTGGCTGTACATGGTTCTCTGATACAAAGATGTTTTGAACTGGGCTAGTCATCTATCAGCCTCAGTGATCCCCAGCTGTAAAATGGGACACATGTCTTCTAGAATGTCCTCTAAATGGTATAAATTAGGGACAGGGAACCTGTGCCCCTCCAGATGTTTTGAACTCCAACTCCAATCAACCTTAGCCAGCATAGTCAATGGTCAGGGATGATGACAGTCCAAAAACATCTGGAGGGATGTTCCCCACCACTGGTATAAATGCTTCACTCTTTAACAGTACAGAGAGTTCATGTGTGTTGGTATCTGCCTTAGAGATTGTGGTTTGAGATGCATATTGAGCCAGTGTGGTATAGTGGTTAGAGTGTTGGACTGGGACTTGGAAGACCCAGGTTCAAGTCCCCACTTAGCCCTGAAGTTCACTTGGTGATTTTGGGCTAGTCGAGGATATTATGGAGAGGATTATGTAAGCTGCCTTGGGTTCCTTGCAGGGAAAGGGCAGGATATAAATATAATAAATAAATAAATGTTTTTGTTTTTAAAACATTAGCTTCTTTTAAAACACAGAAGCAGTGTGAAATGCTGGTAATATAAATAACTTCTTCGCTGAAATTAGTTGAAGAATAGCAGGGGGAAGCAATCTGAAATATAATGCCTCTTAAAAACTGACTTATTTCTCCAAAATTAAATGCAGAACTTTGAGATTGTGGTGAATGTTCTGAAATAAAACGTTCCTTTAAAATCAAGTTGGTGCATGTTCAGGGTCGTATGTACCTTGACTTTTAAAATAATGGAATGAAATGGGGAGAGGGCACCATCTGGTGCTCAGCCTATGGCAACAAAATGTCTTGGGCAAGCCCCTGTGCTTCTTACCACAATAATCTTTTTGGCTATGGGAGATACAAACACTTTCTTCCAGATTGCTTAATAATGATCCATAACTGGATAATGCTCATGACATTATTTCTGAAAGAAACACAGCTCCTCCCACCCCACCAAAATGTCCATGTATTTTTGAAGTTTTTAAAGGTTCAAAACAAATAGCTTCCCATCTGCATTTTCTACCTCCAAGCTCACTTATTTTATCATTTATGTCTGTGCCTAATCACTCTCCAACAGACATATCCCATATTTTTTTTAAATGTATGAGTAGCGTTTTCCCCTTCAGCAAGGTCCCCCCCTCCCTTAAATTTGAACAGCAACACTATTGCTGCAAGATTAGGGCTGGTTCAAGGGTAGCATAGAGAGACATTGCAGTGTGCCTTAAAAAATGTCTATATAAACTCATACCTTTGCTGCTAACTACACATTACACACAAAAGCTAGCAAAGCCACAACACTGGTTTGAAAAATAAATTGAAACAGCATCAGGAGGGGGTGATTTTGAGTGGAGAAAGGTGTGTGTGCGTGTGTGCGTGCGTGCGTAGGAGGGCAGTTCTTTCCATGCTCACCATATCTTTGGTCAAAATCCCTCCCCAACAGTTTTCCTCCCCATGAGGTCTAAAATGCTTGTCTGCCCCGAGTGGAGAAATAGCAGGCACCAAAAAGCTTAAGCACACCTTCCCCTTTGCTTCTCCACTCAATTCTGTGCTCTGGATGCTGTTTATCTTAAAAAAGAAAAATCGGTTGGTGCTGAGACTCCATTATACTATGTTGAGGCTCCATTGCACATGATATGTACTTAGCCTCTTTGCCTGCACTCCTGCCAACTATTCCAATTCTGATGTAGCAAGAAGAGGGAAGAGGAAAAATTATAAGGTACTTAGTATCTGTCTTATAAGTGATCAGCTGTATCAGCTGTGATAATATAATTCACCTCTTGGGTGGGAAGGGAAGGGGATGTCTAAATTTAATTCCACCTTCAACTGGCTGATTAGTGCTGTCAGAATTGACAGTTCCCCCCTTTTAAACCCAGATACTGTAATAGCATCAAAAATGTTTTCCAGAGGGTACTTGTTTCACTGGGCCATCAGTCAAAGTGTTCCCCATCTGCATTTTAGCCTTTACAGGATGATTCCCACAGCAGTGCAATACCTAGGTAATACAGGGTGTTCCTGGACACTTGTGTGGTTTAAAGAGTGGGGGCATGATTGTTTCTAGTCTGCTACACTTTTGCTCACACAACATTGTGTTTGCAAGCACTGCTGTTGCTGGGAAATTATGCTAACCAGCAAACCAAACCACTCAAACAGCCAAAATAGTATATTAATTGAGGATACAATTTATGCCAGTCAATCAGATCTTCCCTTCCCAGCCTGTTACTTTGACTGCCTCATAGTTTTACAGCTGCTGGGGCTGAATAAGTAGTTTTGTCAGTGACAGTTAATTTTGCAGTTGAGTAGAAAATCACGTGCTCACTCCAAGGCATGAAGCTCATTGTATTTGCTCCTGTGAAAGCAGCACTTTTTTTTTTTTTTTTTGGCTGCCCTTCCAGTAATTCTAGATGTGGTGTTTGTTTGTTTTTAATTTTTCTTGTTTTCTTTTTTTAAAACTCACTCTTTGGCTTATGTCTGATGTTACTCTACAAAGGTTTGAAAGCTGACAACATATTAAATTATTCCTTAGGTTAACAGAATGGAGAATAAGAACATAAGAAGAGCCCTGCTGGATCAGACCAAGGGTCCATCTAGTCCAGCATTCTGTTCACACAGTAGCCAACCAGCTGCCCATGGGAAACCCACAAGCAGGACATGAGTGCAACAACACTCTTGCACCCACGGTTCCTCTACAACTGGAGTACACAGGCATATTGCCTCTGATACTGGAGGTAGAATATAGCCATCAGGACTAGTAGCCATTGATTGCCTTATCCTCCATGAATTTGTCTAATCCCCTTTTAAAGCTGTCAAAATTGGTAGCCATCACTACATCTTATGGAAGTGAATTCCATAGTTTAACTATGTGCTGTGTGAAGAAGGACTTCCTTTTATCTGTCCTGAATCTCCCACCAGTCAACTTCATGGGATGACCCTGGGTTCTAGTATTATGAGAGAGGGAGAAAAATGTCTCCCTATCCACACCATGCATAATTTTGTACACCTCCATCATCTCTCCCCTTACTCACCTTTTTTCTAAGCTAAACAATCCCAGATGTTGTAACCTTTCCTCATAGGGGAGTCACTCCAGCCCTTTGATCATTTTAGTTGCTCTTTTTTGAACTTTTTCCAACTCCATAATATTCTTTTTTAGGTGCGGTGACCAGAACTGTACACAGTATTCTAAGTGTGGTTGCACTATAAGGGTAGTATGATATTGGCAGTTTTATTTTCAATTCCTTTCCTAATTAATGCTTAACATGGAGTTTGCCTTTTTCACAGCAGCTGTACACTGGGTTGACATTTTCATTGAGCTGTCCACCACAACCCCAAGATCTCTTTCTTGGTCAGTCACTGCTAGCTCAGATCCCATCAGCTTATACTTGAAGTCAGGATTTTTTGCCCTAACATGCATCACTTTACAGTTGCTTACACTGAACTGCACTTGCCATTTTGATGCCCATTCTCCCAGTGTGAAGAGATCCTTTTGGAGCTCTTCACAATCCCTTTCTGTTTTAACCACCATAAATAATTTGGTGTCATCAACAAACTTGGCCACTTCACTCTTAATTCTAGATCATTTATGAATAAGTTGAAAAGCATTGGTCCCAATACAGAATCTAACACAGGATGCAATTTCAGGGACAAACTGCCTAGCTACTGACTGTTTTGCTAGGAACATTTCTCCCAAGATATCTGGATGGAAGGTAAAGAATCTAACAATCATACTTGTCACTGTTTTACTTCCCATGGAGGATAATAACCAAAGGATGAACCAAGGTTTTCAGAGGCTAAGGGTGCAATCCTATGGGGATGCCCACAAGCCTTCCAAACTCAGAGGCTTATGGGCATCCAATGCAGAATGGGAGGAGTGCCTCCCTGCTCCTCCTGCTCTGCATTTTCACTAGACAGACGTTTTCGGCCATCTAGCAATGGTGCTTCACAAGGGGAGGAAGGAGGCTGGAGCGCCGTCAGGATACCTCATATCCTGATCTCTCTAGTCTCCTCCCTTCCCCCCAAACCTGCCCCCTTTGACCCCTCTCCAGGGTTGCTTTTTCAACCCTGGAGAGCAGCCAGCGAGGTTCTTTCCATGCTGACTGCAAGGGGACAGGGGAGGGGGATTGGAGCTCCAATTCCCAGTTCTGAGGTCGGAGCGCTGTCTCTGGCCTCAGATCTGGGCATCTAAATTATGCTATGCCCCCTCAGACAATGTCTAGGGGCCATGGGATTGTTCCCTCCGCCTCTATAACAATTTTTCCCTGCTGTCTGCCTTAGCACAGTCTTTGATCACTATGTGTTATTGTTTTTATGAATTGCTGTAAACCGTCCAGAGAGCTTCGGCTATGGCAGTGCTTCTCAATTATTTTCTGTCATGCCCCCCCTAGGAAGAAGAAAACATTTCGCGCCCCCCGCGCGACTGTAAATAGTATCATTTGTCTATAAAATTGTTATAAGTACACCTCTGCATAACACTGTATCCTTATTAACGTATAAGAGAATAAAAAAAGAAAGAAATGTGGATCAATTTACAACAAAGAATAGCTTTATTAACTGTAGCAGAAAAGATTTAAAGGAGCACAGGATTAAAGGAACACAATATTAAAAAAAACTTTTAACTGAGGTCAAACGAGCCCCCCTTTACGGAGCCTCGCGCCCCCCCTGGGGGGCCCGCCCCACTATTTGAGAAGCACTGGGCTATGGGGTGGTATAGAAATAAAAATTATTATTATTATTATTATTATTATTATTGTTGTTGTTGTTGTTGATGATGATCAGAATCTAAGCTCTCTAGAAGCAATTAGAATTATGTTTCTTTTTCCCTGCAAAAGTGGCTGAAGTGACAGACTATCTTCAGAGCAAGACAGTGCCCAAATTCAATGGTGAAATACAACAGCAGCAGCTCTAATATGGAGTACTTTCCTGGTAACCCAGGGAGACCAAGATGGCAGGAGGAAGGCTCCACATTCAACCAATAATAATAATAATAATAATAATAATAATAATAATAATAATTTTCTTTCTTACCCGCCTCTCCGTCTATTCCCTTCCCCCATTGCATCCCAAGTCTAAGAATATTCAGACCATCAATTTCTTAGATATTTCCACCATGCACATCAAATGGATACCACAAAATCCCTCTTCCAAAACAGTCACTCTAAAAAGGCTGCTTTCAACATAGGGGCATATGCTGATAGGAAAGGAAGGCACTGAGATCTCTCATTGTGTCCTTTGGTGGGCTGGAGATATTGGTGGTTATCAATACCATCATATCACATGGATCGGAGAGAGTGGTTTGAGAGCTGATTCATAGGCCTGCTTCAAGCTGTGGCTGCCAGTGCTTGATTTCCAAAGATGTCAGCCTGCAGTGAAGCAGCTGTGTGCATGTCCACATATACACGAGATTAGGTTCTCCTATATGGAGAAGCGTCACTTTCCAGGAACAGAGGCAAGAAAACCATCTATTCCAGGGGTAGGCAACATGTGGCCCACAGGCCGCAGACAACCTCCCCAGCCAATTTTGCAAACACCCCCCCCCAAACAATTTTGCAGCTCCCACTGCCCCACCACCAAATTCGGCAGCGCAGCAGGAAAAAGAACAGGTTGCTTACCTGTAACTGTGGTTCTTCGAGTGGTCATCTGTGCATTCACACATATGGGCTCTGCGCCTGCGCCGAATCCGTTTTGGGAAAGTTCTATAGCTGAGGAGAATCAGGCGGGAGTCCCTCCCCCATCATGCATGCTCCCTAGCAGGGCTCCTGCCCATCCCCTCAGTTCCCTGAGGCCGCAATGTCAGAGGGAATCGTCAATATTGACACTAGTCCCGACATCGATACTGTAACATTAGCACCCAGCCGCTTATAGCAGACCCATCGAAATCAATAGTGACACTGAAGCAGGGATGGAGGGCGGGTTGTGTGAATGCACAGATGACCACTCGAAGAACCACAGTTACAGGTAAGCAACCTGTTCTTCTTCTTTGTGGTCTCTGTGTATCACACACATGGGCGGATTTCATAGATTAACAAGTTGACTTACCAGAGGGTCGGTATCATCCTCATGGTAGCACAGAGGAGAGGACAGCTCTGCTGAAGGCATTACCCATGCAGGCTCTCACATCCAGCCAGTAATTTTACGTCGGTGGCATTTGGGAGAGGAGTGGCCCTCCCAGACCTCTGCAGGGCAGCCACTTGGTCTACTCCATCGACATATCCTGCACTGTCGGCTGTGAGAAAGGTTGGTATGGTGCTGAAGAAGAAGGGAATCAGTGCCACTGCCGGGGTCGGAACGGCTTGGACGACGGAGGTGGCCCAAGGCCCATCTTCCTAGTGTTGGCTCAGGCCTTTTGGACTGCATCGAGCGAGTTGTCCGTTGAAGAATTGAGAAGGCCTTCACCATTGAAAGGTAAGTCTTCCACTCGTGACCGTACTTCTGGTGTCAACATAGTTGAGCGGAGCCAGGCATGGCCCCGCAGGGCAACAGCACTGATGAGGAAGCAGGCATGGCAGTCCATCTGGTGGCATGCGGTATGGACTGTTGACACGAAAGATGTGCTGCTTCCTCCTGGAACACCCGCACCAGCTCCCTCTTCTCATCGGGCAGGTAATCACACAGGCCAGTCACCTTTTCCCAAAGGAAAAGTTGATAGCGTGCCATGGTGGCCTGGTAATTAGCCACTCGAAGTCCAAGGGAGCTGGAGGAGTAGATCCTGTGCCCGAAACCGTCAAGCCGTTACCCTCTTTGTCCACCGGTGAGGAGTGCTGCTTCCCAGACCTGGACTGTGCCGACTTGACCATGATGGAGTTTGGTATGGGGTGCAAGAAAATGAATTTTGTGTCCTCCTCCTGCACTCTATACATAGACTCTAGTGTCTAGTGGTCGCTGGAGTTGTCTCCGGTGTCTGCCACACACCCTGTATGGTCCCCAGAAGAGTAGGTAGGTATGGAATGTAGTGGAAAACAGCATCAAAGACCAGGTCCTTTGTTTCCTTTTCTTCCACCTTTGCTTCAATGCCCAGTGCCTGCACCATGCGCTGGACACGTTCAGCAAAATGCCCCATATCTTCGGATGGGGAAACTGCCGCTTGGGAGCCCACCTGTTGGTCTAGAGATGTCGAGGATGAGGTGGCAGAAATAAGAGAGTCCGAATCAGGCAAGTAGCCTTCCAGAGTAGAGGACCTACGAGTGGATGGGAGTCTGAGGCTTTGTAGACCAATGACGATCCTGAGATGTCGATGCTGGGTCCTCCTGGTACCGATAGTACCGACAAGATCGAGGAGAGCCACGGTCTGACCACCTGGACCGGTTATAATGTGGCTCACGGTAGAAGTAGTCAGGGAGGCGTACGTACCTCAGATCATACGAGTAGCGAGTGGATGCGATGGAATATTCGAATCCCACCTCATACATGGGGGACCGGGACCGATAGTGACAGTCCTAGTCCCCTAATTAGGCTGCTCAACTTCCCTGGGGAGGAGAGGCAACGGCTTGAACTGGCATGGAGACATCACGGTATCGGTGTCCAGATGATCTCGTGTCCCTTGAGGTTGAGCGATGCTGATATCTCGGTTGGCCGGGCGCCGGCTCAGGCAGGGACTTGGCAGTGGAGGGAGACTCGATGATTTCCCCCTCTGATACCGAGGCGACCAGGATCCTTGAGCCTGAGGGATCCTTTGGTGCCGGGGAGGGAGACCGGCTGCGTCTTCACACCGAAGCCTCTGTCGTTGGTGCCGTAGCCTTGTCGAGATCGATTGTCGATACCAATGCCTCTGGTGTGGCTGACACTCTCAAGCCCGAGGCAGGCACTGGAGAGGTTGCTGCCCCAGGGGAAGCCTTATTGGCCCTTTTCTGCTCCCTTTTAGCGGCCTTTCACTGCTTCTTTCATTCAGCCTCCTCCTTTGTCTTGTGGGCTCGCTTACCTAATTTCTTTGCTAACAGAACTTCCACAGACTTGCTGGGCGTAGAAGGACATTCCGATGTAACGGTATGAGAAGGCGGAGTCCGGGGCTTCAGAGATGGTGTAGCCACCGAAGCTGAAGTTGCTGCCAGGGCCTTGTGCCAAAGTATGGCCTTCAATTTGTCCTCCCTGTGTTTTCTGGCTTGTCTAGTAAAAGCCTGACAATGGTGGCAGGCATCCACCATGTGGGCTTCTCCTAAGCAGATGAGACAAAGAGAGTGCCCATCTGCCGGAGGCAATTTCGCACTGCATTTCACACACTTCCTGAAGGGTGCTTCGGCGGGCATGATGACGGATCCAACAGGGGGGGATGGAGGGAGAGAATGGGTTTTTTAACCCCCTTTTTTTAAATATAGATGAAGGTAGGACGAATAATAGAATGAAGTTTGAAGAGACAAAATCAAGCTCAGCAAGAAAAAACACTGCTAAACGCAGAGAACTTCCCTAGATGACCAGACACAATGGCGGTCGAAGAAGAACTGAGGGGACGGGCGGGAGGCCCGCTAGGGAGCATGTGTGATGGGGGAAGGGTTCCCGCCCGATTCTCCTCAGCTACAGAACTTTCCCGAAACGGACTCAGCACAGGCGCAGAGCCCATGTGTGTGATGCACAGAGACCACGAAGAAGAATGCCAATTTTTCTTTGAAACAAGATGTGTGGGGAGTGCTCCCCTTGTTTTAAAGCAAAATTGCACTTCCTGGACATTTCTGGAAGCATGCTTTTGCTTTAAAACAAGGCATGTGCTCCTTACGCACCTTGTTTTAAAGAAAAAACAGCCATTTTCCCCACTTCTGCTGCCCCGCTGAATTTTGGCAGTAATCTGGCAGGGATGATGGCAGCAGCAATTCCTGGGAGGGTTTGACCCCCACTAGGTTCCAGGGGGAAACTGACCCCTGGACCAATGGAAGTTGCCCACCCCTGATCTACTCAGTCATGTTGGTCACCTAACTTCCTCCTCTTATGCATACACTGGGCTGCTCCAGGCTCTGGAATTCCTTCTCTGATAACCTTCCACTGTCAGCCAAATATGCTTTTATTTAGAGAGGCCTTTGGCCTCATAAACTGACTTATTATGGCCATTGTAAATATGTTACAATTTGTTCAACTCACTGTTTTTATTGATTTCACTGATGTCTTACCTTCCTGCTTTTACATTTTTTACTGTTATATTGTATTTGTATTTTACTGCTATTGCCACCTGTAGCACCATTTGGTGCAAAGGTGGGATACAAATTTGACACATAAAATACATAAATAAAAACACACTTACCTCAAAGAAGAGTGTTGCATTTGAGGGGATCTTTGGGACGCTGCCAGCAGAACCATATGCATATTCTGGTTTACATAGCAAGTAGCAGATCTCCCCTCTTTTCATGGTGGCAACTCCAATATCCCATGCCTTGATGACCTGACCTAAAAAAAGAAATTTCAATTAAACAGATTTGGTCAGTAAGCTTACCAAAGAAAGACAGAGACACAGCATCATTTACCTTTTTTAAACCATAAATTTACACTTCATGATAATTTAGACACATACATTGTAATGCTCAAATAACCAAACAGTTATGCAAAATCCATCATTCGAAGTTGTATGTTTCAATTGCTTCTGTAACAGACAATTTTTCGAGTAAGCTGTGGATTATGTTTGTTGTCCCTGCTATATGAAAGGTCTATATCAAAGGATTACATCAGAGTTAGGCAACCTGTGGCCCTCCAGATGATTTGGAGTACAACTCTAATCAGCCCCAGCCAGCATAGCCAATGGTTAAGGACAATGGGAGTTGTAGTCCAATATATCTGGAGGGCATCGAGTTGCCTACCCCTGGTCTACAAAAGGGCACAAGCTGCAGAGAGTTTTGGCCTCACACGCTCCTGCTTCATGCATGAAGGAAGATGGCTTTTGATCATGGTTTAGAACAAACCAGTTTTCTGTTTTTCCCAAATAAAGGAAACAGTGGGCTGTATCCTATGCTGCCAATGTGCCAGAAGAACCCACTGCTAGTGCAACAGGGAGCTAGTGGTTCTTAAAGCAACTGGAAATGAATGAAATGCTCGTTTCCAGGAGGGGTCAGGTCAGTGGAGCTCTCAGAAGGGAGCTCTGCTGACCTGTCCTGATCTGGAAACAAATGTTTCTGCTCATTTTCAGGGTTGTTTTAGGAAGTGCTAACTCCCCATTGAGCTAGCAGTGGGCCCTGCTGGTGTGACAGAATGAGCAGGAGCACTGTGGTAGTATTGGATACTGCCCCATATTTTATACAAGCAATAATTAATCAACAAACCAGGGGTGCTTTCAGACAGAAGGCTTCTAGCAGTTCCAATCAAAAGGCGTTGTGCAACTATTCCATCTTTTCCTCCCGAAAGGATTTTTTGTGGAAAGAAGATGTGGTGGGAAAACATGGAAGGGTTACATGTTGAAGACAACATCATCAGGACACCCTGTAAAATTGTGTGAATGAGGCAAGGTGATTGGATGATAAATGCCTTGTCTGGAAGTACCCTTGGATATCAAACAAAGCTCAAGCATGGAATTCTAAACCATTATGTTTGAATCAGACCAATTTGTCTATCACTTAGGAACTGCAGCAAGCATATGGATAGGATAAAGGCAAAGTATTCAAAAGGAAGGAACAAGGATGGAGCACATATTAGTTCCACACATCGCCATCCGAAGAAGGACCATAAGAACAACTAGATGGATGGCTCTATGGTGCTGCAGCAATTCATTTAGAATGATAATCCATCCATTCCCAATGGCTCAGAAAGCATAACAAAACTTATAAAATCAAAAGCATAGACAGACAAGTAGAGCAACTCCATACTTTTTCCAAACTATTATATGCATGCCAAACAGCAAAGGCATTGCATTTGGAAGACACTCAGGTTCAGTCTTTCGCATACCTCTTGAGGAAGGGCTCTCCATAACTGGGACACAGCTATAGACATGCCTCTTGATGTCACCCTTTGCAATTGAGGAGTAGGGCATATTATCAGGATGCTACTCTAAGGATGGCATCCTCAGTGATTAGGTAGGCTGAATGCCATCAGTGACAGATACTTTACTTCTTTCCAGTTTTCAGAAACTGCCAGTCACTATTCTCATTCTTGTCTGAATTAAAGTACAGATGATGAACAGAAAATCTCTAGATTCTATAGGCCAAAATAATCATCGGTCCAAGAGTTGTGCAAATTATCAATGATAGTCAATGAAAGTTTATGCCACAGTAAATCTGTTAGTGTTTAAGGTGCCATAAGCCTCTTTGTTATTTTTGCTGCTACAGACTATCACTCTGGAAGTTATCATCACTGAAAACGAATTCAAAAAGGCTTTTGCTCTAGTATCTTTTGACAGCAGTTAGTCCTTTTCTCAGAGAGAGTTTAATAGGAATCCTTAAAAACAATTGTGCTCCAATTAACATTTACTTTGTTTTTCTACACTCTGACACATCGGAAGGAGAAACAGACGGATTTCAATTATGTCAATGCAACTGTGTCCTGAGAACACTAAAAGGAAACCCAAAGTTAGCATCTTGCCAGCAAACACAGACCTTCTGTCTGAGTTATCCTAGAGTTATAATTCAGTGAGTATTTAACTACACTCCTTTACTTTTTCTACCTTTTCTCTTTCTTCTGCTAAACACATCCCCAATTATGTGGATTAACTATAGGAGGTTTAGAGGTGCCATCCCTAGTAGCAGGTGCTGAGAAAAGACTTTTGCCTATGACTTTGAAGACCTGCTGCCATTCAGACAGGATAAGACTGAGCCAGATGGGCCATAGACCTGATTCGTATAAGGCAGCTTCAATATATTCATATAGGTTCCTGGCTTTGAGAAGATGGCTTGAACTATGAACTTCTCTTCCTTTGCAGATCTGCAATTCTGCTTGGCAACTGTCCTAGAATTCTTATCTAAAAAGATAACTGAGAACTCACTCTGTCAGGGTATAAAATTGGTCATTTCTGAAAACAAAACAGCCAATACCAAAAGACTTTTGCACAGAGGCAGAATATATGATAAGCAACTATCATAAATGATGCAACGATTCCTTGATAGTACCACTTCAGATTGTAGGTTTGCGGGATGGGAAAGAAAGGAGATACATACAGTATATCTATGTTTCCAATAATGGAACAGCACAAAACTAGCATGTCAGGAAGGAAGTTCAAACATTTGATCCCCCACCTGCATGCACCAACAGATACATCACATGAGACTACTGATCACGTAAGCTTTGTTCAAAGATGAAGTCAATTCCAGGCTAGCTTAACAAAGAGCTATAAACATGGAAGAAGATGGCAACCAGACAATGGGAGGATGAAGCCAGCTTCTCCCATCTGATCACCACCTTCCTCATTGTTTACAAAGTAGACTGCACAAAGCCAGCATGTGTCAGCCTCTGTAGTCAACAGGAAGTCTAGTTTGTGCCTGGAAAAAGGGAGTGAACGTGCATGTTTAGAAAGAAAGAACAGACACATAACTCCTTTTCAGAGTGTCCAGGCTTGTATACAAACATTAGAGGGCATGTTTTCTAGGAACATATTTAATTTACACCCTGGATTATTGGAGTTCTAATGCAGCAATACATCCCATTTTAACGGAAGCCACTGAGGGAAAATCTACACTAGAAATCTAAACTGTTATTAAACTGATCTAACTGTCATGGCTTCCTTCAAGAAATCATGGGACTTGTAGTTTTGTGAGGTTGCTTAGAATTCTCTTTTCAAAGATTCCTAGCTTCCTGACAGAAGTATAATTTCCAGGGTGGTAGGAAGGTTTAAGAGTTAAGCCAATCTCAGTTTGCAATGTTTGAAGATCAGTGCGTTCAACACGGTTAGCAACAACATGTCAAGCTAGGACTCAACATTTCACAATAGTAGTATGAGACAAGGAAACAAAATGACTGTCTTGCATAGCAGTGGCAGAACCAGACATCTGCCAATTCCCAGCCCTTCCTCTGTTTGCTCTTACACAGTCTTTCTGAAAACAGGATTATATATAAATAAACTGTCATTTAATTGGCAAGAACCCACTTTATATCCCTAAGGCTCTCTTTACCTTTCTCCACCTTTTCCACTCTTTACCTTTGCCCAGGCTGAAGATAAATGGCTCATTCCTGTCACGGCTGGAATCAAACTTTTTCCCATTGGCCAGCTTTCCTTTGTAGTGGACATAAACCTTGTCTCCGATCATAGGAGATTCATCCTTATTCCCTGTCCTCTTCACAATCTAAAATGAGGATATGAAAAGTGAACTTCATAGGAGCTCCTGTGTATAATCTGACCAATTCCAAAGGGTCTTTCACATTAGTCAAGTATATGGATTTGTAAACTCAGGTTCTGCATTCAGATAAGAGAATGAGGGACAGCTGAAAAATTATTACCAGATCGCAAGAGAGTAATTGCAATGGACTACATCCCAGAGAAGTATGCTACTTCTAATCCATTCATAGTTACACTTGCTGGGGCTTAATTCATTTGCTGTTCTTGGTGTTTGTTTTTTCTAAAACCTCAGCAGTAAAAAGCTGATTCACACAAACAAAAGTTGATCCAAAGGGAGCAGCCAATCAGCCAAGATGAGGGCTGATTACGATGTGCAGATCTTTCCTTGCTTCAATAACTCATGCCATAGCCCTGGTGCACTCCAAAATGTATTGTTGTGCCTCACTGTCCAGACTGGTGAGAAGGCTACAGACTTGCATTTAGATCAGGGGTGGGGAACACGTTTTACATGGGAGGCTGAATTGCCCCCACCAGGTCGAATGACATCAGTGGGTGTAGCCATCGCCTCCTGACATCATCTCCTCATTTTACATTTCTCTGTGCTAAGAGAGGCATGGAGAAAGAAAGGGACTCGGCTGGCACTGGAAGGAGCAGCTGCTTTTCCCAGCGCCAGCCAAGTCCTCAGCTTGCGTGCTGCATGCGAACAAACACAGCTGGCACTGTGAATCGAGCCCCCAGCTTTGCGCACTGGCCTCATGGGAGTAGTGCACAAACGGACTTGGCCAGTGCTGGGAAGAGCAGCTGCTCCTCCAAGAGCCAACTTCAGGCGGTGCATGGCATGTGCAGTACTTTGTTCCATCGTGGACTTTAAAACTGACTAAAAACCACCCTTATAAAAGTTATCATTCAGGTGCCAGATTAGAACTGCAAGGGCACACACAGTATGAGAGATTTCAGTGGGTGCCCCTCAACGTAATTCTCCTGGAAACCCACTCAAGCCAGTCTGAGTATCTTCTGAAAACTGTGCAAGATTATATATATACACACACACACACGCGTGTGCACACACACACACACCTGGCTTTTGGCAGCCAAGGATAAGGTGGAATGAAAGTGGAGTTTTAAAATAGACAGAACCTGACAAATACTATTTTAACTGGGTTTTTTTAATATGTACAAGGGAGGATATATGTCTTACCTCTCAATGGGATTGTTTCCTAACTGCCCCAGTTGTTCAAGGCCTCTGAAGGGAAAAGGGTTGCTCTAATCTTTGCTCCTTCACTTTGACACTAGCTTCCTTTGGCTCTAAGAGAAGCTTCGAAGATCCTTCACCATCTGGTCTCTCCCTTCTTCTGCTTCTTATAGGTTGACTCTCATATGTTCTTAACATCTTATTATTCCCCCTTTCCCCCGCCACAAGCTGTTGGAATGTGTCACGCTACACATCCAATAAAATGAAATGCTGAACATTAATTTGAATAACTAATAGAGCACTCATATGCCTTCCCTAAAGTATGGCAAAATTCTAGTACTCTATACACTGGATTTATCATACACGGAAGAATGATTTTGGTTATGTTAAACAGACCAGCAGATTGGGAATCCCTGCCTTACTATAATGGAAATACAGGCAGTCCCCAGGTTACGAATGAGTTCCGTTCTTAAGAATGTATTTAAGTTGAATTTGTATGTAAGTCAGAACAGCATAGCATTCTATACATTAAAATTGGTATTTACGCAAATTGTGTAAATTACGCAAAGTGCGTAGTATAGTACACTATGTACTCTACGTAAACGACGTAGCACAGGGGAATCCAGAAGTCCGTTCTGAAGTATGGGTTGTCTGTAAGTCGGACGTTCTTAACTCGGGGACTGCCTGTAGTGAAAAATGTAAGGAGCTACTGTTTGATCAGGTATCTTTCAGATTTGTATAGCTGGAGAAGGAACACTTAGATTAGCTTCTCCCACAGGCTCACCTTCAGAACTCCTCGATCTTTGTTTGGTGTGATATCCTCGCCTTGTTCAGCAAGAGTTGCTGTCTGGACCTCTCCTTCCTTCTTTGTAGCCTCATCAGTTGTCATGGTCTCATTTCACAGGCACAGCCTTTGCAAACAAACATACAGACATAAACAATGCATGAAGAATGCTAACCTGTCCTACAGTGTTCAAAACACCCCGAAAGACTGTTATCTATTATGTCAGCATGATATCTCAATGTGGTCATGACTGAGTCAGTATGAAATAATAAAACTATTGCAGGGATGGGGAACCTTTTTGTGTGTGTCAAGGACCCCATTCTCTCAGAGGTAATGTAAGGGACTGCATGCTGACGGTGGGCGGGCCACTTCCTCTGTCTCTCTGCTACCTCCTTTTCTCTTTTCTCCCCCCAACGTCTAGGCAGGGATTCACTTTGAAAGCACGGATCTGGCATATCCACATGTTCAAAGCATTCTGGTCTCCCTGCTGAGGTGGAGAGAGGGCAGGGGTGTTGCAGGCTGCATGAGATTTGGCCAAGGGGCACATGAGGTCTGTGGGCCATGGGTTCCCCACCCCAGAATACCAGGGCATTCTAACAGAATAATTCAGAATCAAATGGATACACACAGAAAGAAGATGAGATTGCCATACAGTATCAAGTAATTCATTAATTTAATTCTGTTTTTAAAATATTCTCCATTGTACTTGGAAGACAAGAAAAGACATTTAAACAATCTCAGTTGTTGTGAAATAACAGAAAATGGCAAATGTAGAATCTTGCTGCATAGAGGCCTTTTTTAAAAAACATTTGTATTATCATTACCAAATGACTTTTACAATGTGTCATCAAATATGGGGAATATACTGCCTAACAATTGAAAGCTAGTTCTTCTTAACCATAAACAATATGCCACACACAAAATAAATTACCCACCCATTTTAATAGCAGTAATACCTTTGGAAGCAGGGTTGCCGATCAGCTGGAATTCTACCAACCCAGTTATCATGCTTCTGCCACCCCACCCCCACCGTTAGTATACATACTTAAAATATAGCATTTGCATTCTCCAACACACATGTGCAGTAAGAGAGTATATGTCTCAGGGAACCCTTGAGTGGCTGCAGCTCCCTACTGGGGTGGGGGGCAGGCAGAAGGTAGATTGGGATCTACTGGTAGTTCTATAAGTGATTTGCAGAAGATTAGTAAGGGTTTCTGACCCCCAAGAGTTTAACAACAGCAAGTAAAATTGCACATTAAAAATCATCTGTCATGCCTGGGCTTGTGTTAACTCCTTCTCTCTTAGCCTCAGTATTCCTCATGCATAAAATAGGAGTATTAATTGCTTTGATGAGGTCTTTGTGGAGCTCTGCTGCCCAGTTTTGGAGTGGTGTCAGAATCCCTAATCTGTAGTAACTGAGATATAGAATTGTAAGTGTAAGGCAGGTGGGAAAGTGATGCAATAGGCATAGCAGCTAGGTGAATACAAGTAGTCTAGGTACTTCACTGGATGTGGCAGAAGATCTAGTAAGCTTGGGTGGGGAAGCAGCACAATTTCATAAAGATTGTGGAGCATTGTCTTACGTTTCTAAAAACTGTTTCCAAGCAATGTGTAATCAAGAACTGCATGACACAGAATCAGAAAGCAACAACACTTTACACAGAGCAGGCATTCAAATAATTATGACTGTGAAACTTCCCACAGTCTTTGAAAATAATGTAGCCAGCAGGAAAAATCATTAATTGAAAAAGTATTGTGTACAACCTGAAAGGGGTTTTTAAATGTTTAAATAATGGACAGCACACAAAATTATATTTGTTATAAACTGCACTTTAAGAGAAGTTTGCTGAATAGTTAGCGCTGCGGCATTATTATTTTTCTGAGCAACATTGCTTGAAAGAGTATGAAATGGTTTTTATCTACCCTTAGCTGGAGTGAGGCTTGTTATAAGACACTTCCCATCTATACCAGGGATGGGGAACCTATGGTCATTCAGATATTGTTGGACTCCAATTCCCCTCAGCCCTAGCTAGCATGACAAATGGTCAGGAATGATGGGAGTTGTAGTCAGGCAACATCTGGACAGCTACATCTGTTTTATACACATGATGGAAAGAGTCAGAAGTGCTGTAAATCTATAAGCCTTACAGCAAATGTGTTACAACAAGCTTCATGTTAACACTGTAAAAACATGTTTCCCCATGGTGGAGCACCATGCAGCAAATATAATATTTTAAAGCTTCCTTCTACATGTGGCATTGAAATACATCTCTACCAGAGACATACAGTGCTGGTGTATAGACACTACATACATTTGGACTGACACATGGGAAGGAGGCTTTTACATGTTATGCTTACTGTGTTTAGTGTCATTACGGGAAGTGCACCATTTACGTTGACTTCTCTTGACAGGGCCTGACATCTCTGAATTGGAAGGGGATAAACTGCAGGGTCAGGAATATCCCACATACAAAAAAATGTGGCACAGTGCCATTCATTATTACTATCTCAATGCAGTATGGGGATGTGTACCTAAGAATCTTAACAGGTTGAGAATTCCCCTCCTGAAGTATTGTCCCACCTCTTTTCCCCTCATTGTTCAATGTCATATTTCTGATCATCTTTCAGCTATTTCTGCCTAGATGTTTCAACACTCCCTGAAGCTCAATGAGAGGGGGGGAAATGTACCGTCTTTCCTCCAGAACCGGGATTATGTGTTTGGCACTTCTGATAATGCTGGGCTGTAACCATATCAAAACTTCTCCTGCCTTGTTCCTTCACCAGTCCCATCTTCCACTCCTGCCTATAATACAACAGTCCTGCATGTTCCAGCAAATGTTCCAGCAAATGTTCCAGCAAATGGAGGGTGTGTGTGACAGGACCAGAGAAGGAAAAGTGACTGCTGCATCCTCTTTCTCAGCTTCAGGACTGTTAAAAAGAAACAGGAAGATTATCAGGGTTGCAAGTTAGCAACCCTAGTGGCAGTACCAAATTGCATGAAACAGAAATCCTCAGCTCTGACAATGATTGGCTGGCAAGGCCCAAGTTTTATTGCAGGTCAATCTGTTATATCCCTAATGTCTAGATTCTACTAATGGGTTTTGGCCTGTTGTTCTCCCTACCCTCATCAATTTGTTGAGAAAATTGCTTCCTGTTGGTTATATACAAACAAAGCTGTCAGAATTAGCTTCATGCAGCCAGAGAACTCCCATCTTTATAGAGCTGTTACACACACAGAAAGGAAGGGGGTTGGTTACTCATTTGTTTTGCTATTCCCTATTGCTACAGATGATCTGAAAACTTAACATGTCTGTATATTATATAAACCAGTTTTGAAAACCTCTATCAAGTCTTTGGCCTAAACATCTGGAGGTTATTCCACATTTAAAGCATAGCAATAGATAAACAACATTAACTGAAAATGAAATAAGAGACTCACTTAACTGAGCTGCACAAAAAGGAAGTGTAGAAAAATCAAATATTGCCCTACTCTAGAAAGCAACATTTGCCAGTGTTTGAACAAAGTACTATGTCTGATCATTAACCAGAAAGAAACACAAATGCCTAGGCACAATGTGTACTATCTACAGTTCTCATTTCAAATCCAGCTAAGGAAAAATGCATTCAGGAATTGCTCAAGAGCAGAATTCTACCATTTTTATTCTTGCATGTCTGTTGTTTCACAAACACATTAGCACAAGTAACTGAAAATATTGGCTCTTGTCTAACATTTTTATCTCCCCAGATTGAGAAGGCTGGTAATCAATGCACTCTAGCAAAACAAAGCAACCATCTGTGCTAATGTGATCACAATCCAGAATATACATGCACAACTAAATAGAATTTTGAAAACCAATTTATTAGGTCTTCCTCCTTTTCCAGAAAAAAATCCACCTAGGAGCTGTTATGTCTGTAACAGAAAGTCACAGATGCAGAATTTCTTTTACCCAGTATTATAGGATTTACCGGTACTTCAATGTCCGGTACTATGAACCCAACTATGCTTAAAATCAGCATGTAAAGCTTGCAAGATAATAATATGGTCCCATAACCCACTTACCGATCTGCCCCAGCATCAAGAGTCTACTAGAAGGCAGTTTGGTGACGTGTTCCTACAATCTGAAGTATGACAGGTAGCCATAAGATACGGTATATTGTTTTTTATTTTTTCCTGATAGGATGTGATTTTTTTTAAAGCTTAGATACTTGGTTACTTTGGAAAGTAACACACAAACAAACACACAACATTTTTGGGGGGTTAAGAATTGTTTTCTAATCCAAAGGCCAGGTTATAATATACTACCTAAAACATTTTAAAATGAAGTAGCTGAAACAAGGAAAACGCAATTAAACTTCAAAACATACAATTTCATACAATTCCAAGAGATACTATTCAGAAAGGGCAGCCTGCAATTTTCTCCCAAATTTATATAATTTTGTTTCAGCACAAAGTGAGACTAGCACGCAATCCAACTGGGAATTGTAGAAATAGCCCAATATTGAAAGGCCTACTTTATGCATGCCTAAATGGTAGTGCATGCCCTATGGGATTATTCTTTTCTTTAAAATCAGTAACCATCATGCCATATTTCAAATCTACTTTTGGAAGTCCCCTCAGTTCCTAAAGCAGTTCACCAGGTGGCATAATTGGCTGCTGTTTGAGTAAAACAAGCTTAAAGTCTTGAGTGCACAGAAACAGTTGTATGGTTCTTTGCATCCCAGCAATATATATGGGAAGATAGTGAAAAATTAAGATCTATGGTCCCACTAAACATACATGTGAAAAGGATGGGCAAAACAAAACATGCATGCCTCTTCTTAAAATTGAATTAGATTTTTAGTTGGAGCTCAAAGCTGTTTGAACTATTGAAGCCAAAGGGAACTCATACACATTTATGCGCCCTAGGCAGCTGCCTAGTTGGCCTAATGGTAGCACTGGCCCTGCATACATGGCAATAATCTTACATGGAGCAAAAGTAATTCATACATAATGAAGGCTTCCTGTCATACATGCAAAATGGTGCTACACAGGGGGAAAACACATCTAGTACTCAGGAACGTGAGCGCTAAGAATCAGAGCTGCAAATTGCTAGGGAGTGGGGCTGCAGATATCCTTTGCCCCCTCCCAAAAGGGTTATTAGCACAGCCCATTTAACTGGCAGGGGAGATAATAATATACAGTAATGTACACAGAGTTTACTGATATGTGGGAGGTTTTCTGGTGGATTCCCTGCTTCTGAATTCATACTGCACAGAAATTGAATGAGTCTTAATTCACATCTATGAATAATATAACTAACATTCATTTGATCTGACACAGATGATTGGTATTGCATAGTATATGCCTTAAGCTTATCACATATTGGAACAGGAATTACATTAAATAATATTGTACTCTGCATGGCTGCCATTAAATAAGGAGATTTTCTAGCCTAGCTGTGCTGTTTGGAAAAGAAAAAAAAATCTTTAGTACTCTATTACCACATTAGTTAGTTATTTTGATACCTGACTCACTACCAAAAAAGGCACATTGTGTTCTTCCTGGAACTTCTTCAAAATTAGAAATAAACTAAAACAGCTCCAAACTTCTATGAATCTAAGTAGAAAATAAGTACATGATATATATATTTTTAAGAACTATTCAGATATTTTTCTTTTTAAAAATGTTGCTAAAACAATGCAAATCTAAATCTAAGAAAGACTGAACAATGCTATGTAGACTTGAACAATATGTTTAAACACAAATAATATTTTTAACTTTTTGTTGAACTGTAACCACAAATGTTTGTAACTAAAGTTGAGTTAAGGAATTTAAAATGTTAAACATTTAAGGCCAGAAAAGTGAAGTTGGGGCAATACATGCCTGCCCCACAGCTCAATTGCCAAGGGTCTGAGGAATAGTCACCCAATGATACTCTCTGAAATCGACCCCGCAGGTAGGACTGGAACCATTGTAGCACAATGCCTCCAATGCCGAACCCATGGAGTCGATCCAGGAGGATACCATGGTCGATGGTATTGAAGGCTGCTGAGGGATCGAGAAGAATTAACAGGGTTGCACTTCCCCTGTCCCTCTCCTGATAAAGGTCATTCATCAGAGAGACCAAGGCTGATTCGGTCCCATAACCAGATTGAAACCCAGACTAGAATGGGTCTAGATAATCAGTATCCTCCAAGAGTGCCTGCAGTTGCTTTGCCACAACCCTCTCAAGAACCTTCCCTATGAAAGGGGTATTTGCAACTGGGTGGTAGTTATCAAATATCACTGGGTCCAGATTGTTCCCCCCCCCCCCCTAGGAGTGGTCGCAATACTGCCTCTTTAAGGATAGCAGGAACCACCCCTTCATGTAGAGATGCGTTTACCACTTCCTGGACCCACCCAGCCATACACCCTTGGCTAGCTTTTATTAGCCAGGAGGGACAAGGATCAAGAGGGGTGGTCATCGCATTACTGGAAGCACCTTGTCTACATCATCAGGCCACAGCAACTGAAATTGATCCCACAAAATCGGGCAGATGGTGGCATCAGATACTTTGACTGGAGCTGCACTAACGAGAGCGTCAAGTTCGCTGCAGAGACAAGCGATTTTGCCCTCAAAGTACGATGCAAACATGTCACAGCGGGACTTTGAGGAGGCCAGGGCCCCATTCACTGGGGAGAGTGTTAACCACCCCTGGACCACCTGAAAGAGCTCCGCTGGATGGCTACTCGAGGATGCAATGGAGGCAGTAAAGTAACGCTTTTTGCTGCCAGCACTGCTGCACAATAGGCATGATTCTGCGCAATAGGCATGATTATGCACTCTAGAGTGTGTTCGGTCATCTTTACTTATGCTTCGGTCTTATGCTTCGAGTTGTCGCTGGAATAAGAGAATGTGGGTCCAAAGAAATACTTTTGTGCAGCTGTGTGACTTTCCCACCCCCTTTGCATGTTCTGTCCCTCTTTCTGTGGTATGGGTTGCCGAATGTTGGGAAATCAAAGACTGAACTGCATCTTGTGACCCTTTCGCTCTGCCTCTCATGACCTGCCCTCCGCCCCACCAGTCAGACTGGCCACTGACCTCCAATGCCTTTTTGGGCCAGTGGGCAATTTGGAATTTTGAGAGTGTGCTGTGGGTGCTCTCACAAAATGGCTGCCATGGGGGGGCTTCCCCATTCACAAAATGGTTGTCATAATGGGAATGCCAATCACAAAACATCCATTTCCCAAAGGTAACTGGGGAGGCTAAAAGAAAAGCAACATGAGCAAGAACCTAAGTGTGGCGTAGTGGTGGCGTAGTGGTTAGAGTGTTGGACTGGGACTCAGGAGATCCGGGTTCTAGTCCCCGCTCAGCCATGAAACTCACTGGGTGACTTTGGGTCCAGTCACTGACTCTCAGCCTAACCTACCTCACAGGGTTGTTGTGAGGATAAAATGGAGAGGAAGACTATGTAAGCCGCCTTGGGTTCCTTGCAGGAAAAAAGGCGGGGTATAAATATAATAAATAAATAAATACAAGGCAGAGATGAAGTCTGAACTCCAAAACACAAAACCACTCTTCTGAACCCACCATTTTCTCCTCCAACACCCATTTCACAGAAGGCAAACTGGTGAGGCTCAGAGACAAGTAACTTGCCCAAGAAACTGAGTACAAAGTTAAAGTGGAGTCTGCGCCTCAAATGCAAAATCACATTATTTGCCCACACAAAGCACAACAAAATACCCATTTCACAGAGGGCAAATTGGTGATGCTTTCCCACAGGACCGGTGCAGGGCAGTTTGGTGCCCTAGGCGAAATGAAATTTAGCGCCCCCCCCCTCGTGCCATGGGGGGGGGCTCCGGAGCAAAGCAGCCCTGCTCTGCAACCCCCCCCGTGCCGCCACCACCAACAACCTACCTTCCCCCCGCCCTGGCTGCCGCCTCCGTTTCCTGCCGGGGAAAGCCCTGTTGCCCTGGTTCCTCCCGCCAAAAGAACGCAGGCGGGGCTCCGGAAGCGACGCGACGCGGAGAAGGTAGGTGGCGGGGGGGTCGGGTGGTGGTGGTGGCGGTGGCGGCAACGGGCGGGGGGAGGCGCGGCGGCAGAGGCGGGCGGGGGGAGGCGCAGCGGCGGCGGGAGGGCGGGGGGAGGCGTAGTGGCGGCGCGGCAGGGTGGGTGGGTGGGTGGGGGGAGGCGCGGCAGCGGCGGCGGGGGCAGGTGGGGAGGCGGCGGCCTGGCAGGGGCACGCGGCGGCAGCGAAGAGGAGTACAGCGTTTCTGCGCCCTCTTCAGCCGTGCGCCCTAGGCAACTGCCTAGTTTGCCTAGCGGTAGCGCCGGCCCTGCTTTCTCACACACCTAGGGCATACACACACCACACCAAAACAAGTAAAGAAGTCAGCTAACATACAGCACACCCAGCCCCTCCCCACAACACAGGCAAAATGTACACACAGTACAGACAAAATGCCCCCCTCACTTCCTGCCATACCCTCTAGCCCCCCAAGATGGGGCACCACGTTGGGTGGCCCAGCTCTAGAAGCTCATTAATAAACTCTGTCATTAGCAATAGCTGTAGAGATGTATCACAATACACTGTTCACTCAATTTAGCTATATCTACCTGCTTGGCCATATTTTCTGTGAACAAAAAGCACATTCGCTCCTTTTATTACATATGTAGCAGTCTTGGTCAACTCAAAAGCCCATTATTTAGTAGTGGAATTTCCCTTTCTGCAGTTTCTCTTTCAGGATATATTAATATCTATTCTACCAAGACACAAAAAATGTTATCTTAGCATCATACTGATTGTACCTGCCAATTGTGTAATTATTTGCAGATGTCTTCAGTATCATAAATATGATGTGCTCTTGCTTTTTTTGGCTTTAGATGTGAGCCAAGTCACAACTAGTTTTTGAACATACTAATTAGACAGCTGGCCTCCAATCTAATGAAAAATGTGGGGCAGGGGGGAGAGTAAGGCTGCATTCCTATACATAATTACCTGGGACTAAGTCCCAGTGAATTTGATGGGACTTACCTCTGAGTAGACATGCATAAGAATGCGCTGTGAGTGCACAAACTAAGCCAACATAACTGTTCCCTAAGATTTGGTTCACACATGATTCCCATGACTAAACAGAGAAATTGATATATGAATTAATTAACTTCAATCAACTTCATAAATGAAGTTTGTTCTCTACTAATAAAAAGAAACTACCACATTTACCACTATAAGGTTATCAAATCCTGTTCGAGTCAGTATTTAGATTTTCAGCAGCTTCTCTCCCAACCCTAGCATAATCCTTGAGATGAGCCACACAATGTCTTAAAGTTCCAAATAAATAAAGCAATCTACATTTTAGAAAATGCACACGGTGAAATTTGAAAGCCTCTGACCCTAGCTGTAACTTATTTTCATCACCACAGGTATAACCATGGTCTTTGAAGTGTAGTTGTGGAACAACCACCAAGAACACGTACCCTCCTTGTACAAATATGATTGGAAGTATAGTCAGAAGGATATTGTAAGTTCATTATATAGACATAGAGAAGGAGATAGGGAAGCAGTCCTTTAAGTTTCATATTGAAAGTGAAACTGCAGATAGTTAGTCTTCAATATATTTATTTAAGTATTCATTAGTTTCCATGCACTATGGAAATCACTCAAAGGAATCATCATTTGTTGAGAAATCATGTCAAACAAATCAACTCCAGGAATACTAATTATAACATTACCTGTCAGTACCTGCACAGGAGCTATGTATAGTTCATTTCTAATAAGATACAAGAATATCTTTCCCCTTAACACTACTGGCGGAAGAAGTACATTGCGAGGAAAAGAGAAAGCCTGTTAATGCCTATCCTAATACCAGCCACTTTCCCTATTCCAGAGCTTCTCAAATGCAGCCACTGTGATGATATGCGGACACCAAGCAATTAATTTTCTTGGCTGTGGCCACATCATCCAAGTCAGTGGAGTGATGGAATTCTTCTGGGTACACCATGGACCAGCATACTTCTGTTCTAGTCCATTTCATTCCTATGGGAATTAAAGGAATTAAAAAACAGTCTTGAATGGCAGAACTCTGATGAAAGAAAGAAAGCAACATGTTCCTTCCCCCCATCTCCCCTCTTTTTAAAGGGCAACTTGTGTGCTTGTTCTGTCATATATGAAAAGTTAACCATTTAAACAGTTATAAAACTATTCCAGGCTTGGAAGCTCAGGGTCGAGTGGAAGGAGGGGAGTACAGTTTTTGTCATGAACACTATCCAATGGGTGGATATCCAGCTATCTACAGTTTTGACAGGCCTTAGTAGCCAAGCCAAAACATGTAGTCCAGGGACCTGCCTCTCCCCTCACACCTAACTTTATATGCTTCTGTGTGATCCCATCCCCATTTCCAAAGGATTTCATAGATTTCATAGATCACAGAGTTGGAAGGAGCCTACAAGGCTATCGAGTCCAACCCCCTGCTCAATGCAGGAAACTAGAGGAGGGGTCTCCCATCCAAGTAATAACCAGGCTTGACCCTGCTTAGCTTTCCACGCTCAGACAAGCTGAGCCAGCATAAGCCACAGGCCTGGGTTAAGGAGGAAGGAAGGAGTTAGGAAGGAGGACAGGGATCACACCTCTGTTGTTACACTGTGTTTTGGGGATTCCCACCAGCACCACAGTCCAGGGCCCAAAGGGCAAGCCCCAGCCTTCCCTTCCAACTTGGTGCTGGAAGGTTGTCTGGGGCTTCCAAGCACAGCAAAGTTGTGAGGACAAACAATCCCTGCTATCCATCCCCCAGCTCCAAGGTAGAGGCAAGTGTGGAGATTCTCTTGTCATATTCACAGAGGACAATGGAACACTTGTCATCGTGAGAGGAATTGTGGACCCCACCAACATGTCTGAACATCTATTATAGCAGTACTAGTCACACTGCAGAGAACTATTTACAGTTTCTCTCCTGTACGGCTTGAAGCACTACAAAAATCTTCATGACCAAATGTCATAGCCACTATGACATAGCAGAACGGGGGGATATGTGAATCTCAGACAGCGTAGCAGTGCCTCCTCCAACTCTGAACAATGTTCATCTGTACATAGCCAGAGAACGTAAGACTGGTAGTGTTCATCTGCTCTTTTTGGCTTGACCAACAAACAATGAAACTAGCAGCATCTAGTTTCAGCACAACTGAAACAAGACCCTTCACCTATGCAGTGGTTTTGAACTCAGCATTCTCGTACTACAGAATCTTTTGACCCAAGGCAGAAATCATTCTCAGTCTTGTTACCAGATGCCCTGGAGCCTCTCATATATAAACATACATACTCTATTACTGAGTTACCGCATACAGCAATAACTACTTAAAGGTGTGTTTGCATCACCCAAAGATCCTTTCACTGAGAAGGGCAAGCTATCCCTCATGCAGTTTCTTCCTCCTGGAACATTCCTCTGATGCTATTTGTAGTTGTGAAGATTGCACCAGCAATGAGTAGATCCACTGTCAGAAGCAATTAAGCCAAGTTTGCAGCCTTTTGCTGGAACCACTCCTAGGATGCAGAACTATTGGTTGGAAAGTGCTCCACCCTGCTAGTTTAAGCAGCATGCTGGATTCATCCACCTGCCAGCAGATTTTCTCATAAACAGTCCCTCAAAATGACAAGCTGAATTTAGACTTTCCAGCCAGTGGTTCTACTCCTAAGGAGTGGGTCATCATGTCCCTTCAGTCAGACATCATATGCAACAAGGTAGGGAAACAAGTCCCTTATTAAAGAACTTAACATTTCCTGCAATAAAACTCAGAAGTGGAGCACTAATCATCAACTCCCCCTTGGACTGTGGTGTGAACTGTACCAGCTTTCCTTGGAATGGAAGCAGCTGGTGTTTCCAGCTGCCAAGATATTAAGGAAAAACCACTACAGATCGGGACTTGTAAAAACAGGGAGCTGATTTTAACTAGCAACATTTGTGACTATAGAAGGATTTCAGAGCTTGGAAAGCCATGATAATAGACATGAGTCATAGAATGCACCTCAGCTATGTTAGAGAGAGAGAGGTCTACAACACACTGTATTAAATAAGTATTCATTTATCACAAGCTTAATTTATTGTCTCAGCAGCAACAGCATATAAAAATATATTTATCCAAGTAGCTACTCTACAGCTAGTAAGAAAGAAAAAACAACACAGAGCACCAGGGAGGATCCATCCAAACAATGCACCTTGACACTTTCAGAGGTTAGCCTTACTTAGGTCTAGACATTTTAAGCTCTTGCACATTCACAAAAGATAATACTTAGATATCCAATAGTTCTAGTCACAGATGTAACTGAAGTACAAGAAATACAAGTGCTCACAAATATATCTGTGGAGAAAGCCTGAACACACACACACACACACACACACACACAGAGTGACATGAACCCTGACATAGTTTTCCCTTGTCCCCTGGCAACCCTTTCTGCATAATCCCCAAGGGGGGACAGGAGATACAGTTCTGGTCAGACAGGTAATACATGACCACATCTGCATACCCTCAATGGGGCACATCGGCATCAATCCACAAGAGGAGGCATGAACAATCCTGAGGTGAGAGGCAGTCTCAAAGAGCTGCCAAGTATCCCCAAAGGGCACTGGTAAACCCAAGGCGCCACCTTTTCCCAGGCAGGAATAAGCCCACCTGATCACCAAGGGGCGGGGAGGGGGCGGCAGGGCAGAAAAAACCCCTACCAGAAGAACTCAGTTGTTGGGAACATGGGACGGGCTGTCAGCTTCCAACCCTAGCTCCGGCTAGACCAAGCAGTTCCTTACCCCGAGCAGGGCGGGCTCGGAGCCAGCAGGCAGACCCCTACGCAATGTCCATAAGTTTCAGAGTCTTTGGTGTGAAGTGGCTCCCTCTTACTGCAATACGCTAAGTCTCTAGGTTGAAGCCTTCCAACCATTCAGGTCACAACCTGGTTTTGTTTATAGTGTAACATTCCTGGAAGTCTATTAGTTCCACTCCATTAACCTTGTAGTAAATAAAAGTCTATTCTTTGGTTTAAATACGGTTACGTGTGATATTTAGGTCGCGGTTGGGTTTAAATCGCTTGATATCCCTGTAAAGGGCATTATCTCGGTGCCGGTTAACCCGTTACGTGCCGAACTCACGCCCAAGACCCGGTTGTTGGTCTTTCACAATATCCATGTAACCAAGAGGAAAGATCTTGTATTTTTTGTTGTTGACAGATGTACATGTTCTGGAAGTACTGCTGACACAAGGCAAGACAGGAATCAAAAGGAGGCCAACACCTTCTTCCCTAAGCAGCCTTTAGCATCACTCTTAAAGGATCCCACAAGAATGACCAGGTTTTATAATTTTGTAAGAAGTGGCATCGGCATAGCAAACCAAATTTCACCAGATACATCTTTGTCCCATGTCACTAAGTAGTCTTTTGCAAATCTTATACATTAACATATACATTATTAGGTCAAGTATCCCCTAAGAAAATACCTTTATTTGAACTAAAACTTACTAGTCAAAACTGTACTACAAGAAATTCTAACAAAACCAAAGGTGATAAAGAGGAAGACATTTTGCTTCTTTCTTGTTGTGCAAGGAATAAGTTATAATTTGAAATTCTTTACTTTTCATTGCAAAATAATGTTTGAAGTATATGCCCTTTCCTTCTTTTCAAGGCATCATATTTCCTAAGGACAGAACATGAAAATAATGTGTTAGCTAACACTTTTCAACAAGCATGAAATAAGAAATCAAATGTACTTTACTTGTGATAACATTGCTGAGTTAACCCCCTTGCTGCCTGCTCTCCTGCCTCTGAAAAAGACAAGACTTTTACTGAAACTGGGTTTATTGTTCATAAAATAAACTTCACCAAGAGCAAACTGTACTTCGAGATGTCTACAGCCTCCGAGCATTATCTTTGGCACTGTAACCTGCTAGAAAGGTTAAATAACTTATGGCTTTCGTCCCACTACTTTTTCCTGTTTCCCCATCAAGCTTAATAATATTCAGCAACAATTTGGAATTTTAAACTGTCCTAGCTCCCCCCAGTGGCAGTACTAATTGTTCAAAAACTTCTGGAGTATGAGGTCGATGCTATCTGATGCTTTAAACACATCAAGCTGATTCTTAAGTTTGAACCAGCATTTCTCACCATTAATGAAACACTGCAGATTATGAATCAATTGTTCCTAGAAGGTATGTGGTAGCAGGTTGGTGGTGGTGATGAGGATTTATAGGAAATAAATTCAAATAAATCCAATGCTGCTTGTGTGCCAGCGGGATCCACTGCCAGCACAACAGGAAGCTAGTGCTTCCTAAAGCAACCAGAAACAAGCCAAAATGCTAGATTCTGGAATGGAGCTTCAGTGAAGCTCACAGAAGGCAGCCCCGTTTACCTGTCCAGTTGTGCCAGTGGTTTGCTTCCTGCTGGCACAACACAATCAGTGGAGGTGTAGAGGCAGTCTTGAATACTGTCATGAACCTTGCAGCATTCTTTGGTCTTATTATGAGCCAAAAAATTGATTTGACCTTGAACAGAAAGAGTTCCTGCATTAATTTGCTGCACATGATTAAAAGATAGAATACAGTATGGTTACAATCTTATGCAAACTTAGTGTTGGACTGGGACTCAGGGTCGGGAGATCCGGGTTCTAGTCCCCGCTCGGCCATGAAACCCACTGTGTGACTTTGGGCCAGTCACTGACTCTCAGCCTAACCTACCTCACAGGGTTGTTGTTGTGAGGATAAAATGGAGAGGAGGAGGTGGAGGATTATGTAAGCCGCCTTGGGTTCCTTGCAGGAAAAAAGGCGGGGTATAAATATAATAAATAAATAAATTATATATTAATTAAATAAATAAATAAAAACTCAGTAAGAATTAGTTCTAAGTAAATAAAGCATCAAGGTGTAGACATCCTTTCTTCTCCAATTCATACCAAAAAAAACCATTTTAAACCAACATCAGATTGATCTCATTCAAGCAGAAACCAAATCATTATCTTCCTTTCCTCCCCACAACCACCAGCATCCAATCCTCTGCTGCAACTGAATTCCTGACAGCACTATGCTATGCATGTTCCTACTGTGTTCAATGATACTTACTCCCAGGTAAGTGTGCACAGAATTGCAACCACATCAAGGAAAGAAAAACAAAGTCAAAATTGAGACTCTCTACTTTCTTTCAATGTGAAGAGCCTTGTGAAGTTGAAGTCGTTGAATATATTAATTTGTTGATCAAGCCAATTAATGTAATATACAATACTGCCACACTTTTCCTGAGTCTCTCACTTCTGGGACCAACAATATATCAAAGTAGTGGAAGGAAACCTGGATGTGTAAGATCATTTACTTCCTGAAAAAATGACCAGAACTTTCTACTAACAAGATTGGCAGTTACCTTGTAGAACACTGTATTCCCATGAAATGGTAAATAAATTTTCCTGTTTCGTTGATGGGAAGTCATAAATATGCATAATCTGAGAACTAAGCAAATTGCAGAGTTGAGTTTAGTTAGAGGAGATGAAATAAAAATATGAGATCACTAGTGATATTGGTTTTCTGAAAAAACTGGAAAATCTGGATTTTTTCCCCTATGCAAATCAGGCTCTTTTGCAAAATTTGCAAAATGTGGCTACGGTAATTTACATAGGTAATTTTCATCAGAAAAAAAATCAGTTTTCATTGGAAATATTTTGCATACCCTAGCAAGTGATCTAACTTAGCACTTTTATTTTACTTGCATTTAGTAAACAAAGATTAAAAAGTACCGTATGTTAATTTTTTGTCCCAATAAATCGCACGTATTTGACCTGAAATATTCGAGGGGGAAATTAAACATTAATGTGATTTAAACATTATATTATGTAGAACTTTTTATTGGAATAGTTGTAGAAGTTTAAAGATAATAGCATGTACTCCCCCTACATTGCATACATTTAAGGGGGGGGAGTACTAAAAACTGTTGACACACGGATGGAACAATCCTATGCCCCCTAGCCAGCATCTGAGGCCATAGGATAGTTTGGATTCCCAGATCCGAGGTCGGAGACCAAGTTCCAACCTCGAAACTGGACATCAGAGCTCCATCCCCCCTCCCCTGCCTCCTCACAGCTGGTGCAGAAAGAACCAACCAGCTGCCCTCTGAAGATTGGAAAGCAACCTCAGAGATGGGGGAAAGGGGGCGTTTCAGGAGAGGGGAGGAGACTGGAGAGGCCAGGATACGAGCTATCTTGCAGCCGCTCCAGCCTCCTTCCCTCCCCCTCCAAGATGCTCCAGCTAGATGGGCGAAAAAGTCCATCTGGCAAAAAATGCAGGGCAGGAGGACAGGGAGGTGATAATCGCCTCCTCTACTCCGCCCACCCTGCATAGGATGTCTGTAAGCCTCCAAGTTCAGGAGCTTACGGGCATCGTGATAGGACTGTGCCCTTAATAAATTTTAGCAACCTAAAGAACTGTGCATGATATGCTGACAGCCACTTATCTATTTCAAGTTCAGCTCTCTTCCACTGAGGTTGTTGGGGCACCTTCAATTTCGCCCTCACTACTTATTAGTTTCATTTCACACCAAGACATATGTATTTCAGTGACATATACATATTCTTTCACATACTTGCTAGGGATAATCACCTGAAAAACATTAATTACAACTTCGAAACTGCCAAGCTTCCCTAATATTGTACAGGCAGTCCCCGAGTTAAGAACGTCTGACTTAAAGACAACCCATACTTAAGAACGGACTTCTGGGTTCCCCAGCGCTACGTCATTTACGCAGAGTACATAGCGCAGTATACTATGCACTTTGCATAATTTACGCTATTTCCATAAATGCTGATTTGAACATATAGAGCGCTATGCTGTTCTGACTTACATACAAATTCGACTTAAAGACATTCTTAAGAACGGAACTCATTCATAACCTGGGGACTGCCTGTATTTGCAATTGGCATCCATTCACTGTTACTACTGAACTTATGAAATGGAAAATTTTCGATGGAAAAATTAAGTACTGGAAAACTTTGCATTTTTTAAAATTTTCTGCCCCACATCACTAGAGATCACCCAGGAAGGCTGACAGTACATGTTTGCTCAGAAGTAAGTCTCAACGTTATCAATGGAAACAAAAATAAAATGAATGGCCATGATCTAAGGGCCACAAACCTCTACAATACAGACACAATGAGCAGCACAAGGGGCTGCTGGTAGAAGAAAATAGGCAACCCACCCTCCACATATGTGTCAAAAGTTTGGGTGGGTTGCCCGTTTTTCTTCTACATTTTCTTCCATTGGATCTCTGCCTATATGTTGTATGTGCACACAGATTATATATAATTAACTTTTAGCTACCACCCTATTGCAGATTGACAAATTATAAGCAAAAGGTAATTTATTTAGTCAGTAATTTGTCATATACTATTTTCTAATTTAAAGAGTACTGCTATATAATTAAATATATATAGTTAAAATAGACCCTGCTGGACAGTAAGTTCTAAATCAACATGTGTTAGTGATTGCATCAAACAATTATTATGCACTTTAGGAAATACCAAAGGTGAAACCTGATTTAAATGTCTTTTCTCTCGATGATTTAAATCAATCTATCCTGGGAATAATATAGGAAAAGTTTTAACCTGGTGCTTTAATACTGGGGTCATTATATTGTTGTAAATCCCAATCAAAATACGGTAATGTCCCAAGTTGTTTACCTCTTTACTTTCTCTCAGAAATGAATGATTGCCTTTCACACCTATGTAAAAAAGTAAACTCCAGCACTTGGGAACATCACAGTGGTGAGGGTTAACCTGTCCCTTATCCTCCACATTGGGTGACCCTCTTTCTACTCTTTGCCTGCCATAATGACCAACATTTTGCTACTACCGGTAATTAATCAATAAGTAACCTATCCAGTGCTTTTTTTCTGGAGAAAAGGGTACCGGAACTCTTGGATTACATTTCCTCGGGAGTAGATGGCGATTAAATTGTAATGCAATTAATAGAAGAAAAGGTGCTGGAACTCAGTTCCGGTGAGTTCCACCAGAAAAAATCCCTGAACCTATCCAAGTTAGATAAAGCACCATCATTTATACTCCTATAGATTAAGCAACAGTTCGGTAAAACCATTTTTGTTCAACATGGTATGCACACTGAACTATGCAATATTAACAAAAAGCAACCACTCACTCTAATACAAGGCAGCAGAGTAGACTGGGAGGATCTCTATCAATACTAACAGTAAATTCACGAACCAGCCTTTAAGCTTTTGCCTCCTCTACTGACTCACACAAGACTTATGCAACCCTGTCATTAAAAACCCACTTTGTTACATAGAATAAGGCTGATATTCATCAGCACTACCATTTGATTCACGACTGTTCTTCTATTAACCACATTTTCAAGGATTTTTTATTTAGACGTCAAGAGCTGAAACCTTGAAAAAGAGGTGTTGTTTAGGAGCTTAATTGTATGTTTTCCTTCACTTCCGTAAGTTGAAAATATTTTTTTTAAACCATGCCATGTATAAGAACAGTTTGCATGCTATTGGTGATATCCAAATGATTATAGAATCATAGAAAAGTAGAGTTGGAAGGGGCCTATAAGGCCATCGAGTCCAATCCCCTGCTCAATGCAGGAATCCAAGTCAAAGCATCCCTGACAGATGGTTGTCCAGCTGCACCTTGAATGCCTCCAGTGTGGGAGAGCCCACTACCTCCCTAGGTAGTTGGTTCCGTTGTCGTATTGCACTAACAGTCAGGAAATTTTCATTGTGTAGTACCGGGACAGCAGGGATTTCATTGTGCAGTCCTGGGGGAAAGGGAGCAGGGATTTCATTGTGTAGGCTGGGGGGGGGAGGGGTAGCAGGGATTTCATTGTGTAGTCCCGGGGGAGCTGGGATTTCATTGTGTAATCCTGGGGGGAGCTGGTAGTCCCGGGGGAGCTGGGATTCCAAGGGATTCCAAACAGCGGACAGCTACCTTAAGGCATTTCCAACGAATAGTGCCTATAGGAAAATGACGACCCGTGCAACG
The DNA here is from genome assembly GCA_021292165.1 of Shinisaurus crocodilurus. Lineage (NCBI taxonomy): Eukaryota > Metazoa > Chordata > Lepidosauria > Squamata > Shinisauridae > Shinisaurus > Shinisaurus crocodilurus. The sequence goes on from CM037877.1 coordinate 201,590,682, forward strand.
CCGGGTAAAAAAAAGCTAATCTACTATATAAATGTGAAAGTTTGTCCATACGTGTGTCCGCACAGATTGTGTGCCTCACATTGGCTCCTACACGGTTGGACGGATACACCCCAAACTTGGCACGCATACTCTCCATCACCCAAGGACAAAGACTGGCGGGTTCAAATCTCCGAAAAAACCCCACCGCACCTGTACGGCCCAAAATAGATGAGAGCCAATGGCATCGCTTGGAATGCACGCAGGGGCCATTCAGGAGCGGTTATGCAAATCGCTCCAACAGCATTTAGAATGTTAGTATGCACTGCCACAGGGGCCCAATCAGGAGCGGATATGCAAATCTCTCCTACGTCCAAACAGAATGTTCATATGAACTGCAGCCGGGGCCTACACGGGGTGTGTGTGAACAAAAAGTGCCTATAGGAAAATGACAACCCATGCAACGCCATTGTGTAGTCCTGGGGGGGGGGGAGCAGGGATTTCATTGTGTGGTCCGGGGGGGGGGCAGCAGGGAATTCATTGTTGTGTGGTCCTGGGGGGGAGGAGTAGGGGTTTCACTGTGTAGTACCGGGGGGGACGACGACAGGGAATATGTTGTGCAGTCCCGGGGGGGGGGGGAGACAGGGATTTGATTGTGTGGTCCTGGGGGGGCAGGGAATTCATTGTTGCATAGTCCCGGGGGGGAGGGAAGCAGGGATTTCATTTAGTACCACGGGGGGGACACACACAAGGGATTCATTGTTGCATAGTCACGGGGGGGGGGGAGCCGGGATTTCATTGTGTAGTCCCAGGGGGGGGGGGGAAAGCTGGGATTTCATTGTGTAGTCACGGGGGGGGGGAGCAGGAATTTCACTGTGTAGTCCCAGGGGAACAGGGATTTAATTGTGTAGTCCCGGGACAGCAGGGATTTCATTGTGCAGTTCTGGGGGAAAGGGAGCAGGGATTTCATTGTGTAGGCCGGGGGCGGGGGGGAAGCAGGGATTTCATTGTGTAGTCCCTGCGGGAGCTGGGATTTCATTGTTGTGTGGTCCTGGGGGGCGGGAGCAGGGATTTCACTTGTGTGGTCCTGGGGGGGCCGCAAGGAATTCATTGTTGTGTGGTCCCGGGGGGTGGGGGGAGCTGGGATTTCATTGTGTGGTCCCGGGGGAAGGGAACAGGGATTTGATTGTGCAGTCCAGGGGGGCGGGGCGGAACTGGGATTCCATTGTGTAGTCCTGGGGGACGACGACAGGGATTTCATTGTGTGGTCCCGGATGGGGGAAGCAGGGATTTCATTGTGTAGTTCTGGGGGTAGCAGGTAGTCCCGGGGGAGCTGGGATTTCATTGTGCAGTCCCGGGGGAGCTGGTAGTCCCGGGGGAGCTGGGATTCCAAGGGATTCCAAACAGCGGACAGCTACCTTAAGGAATTTTGAACAAATAGTGCCTATAGGAAAATGATGACCCGTGCAACGCTGGGTAAAAAAAGCTAGTAATTAATAAAAGTAAGATTTTTCTCAATTCTATGGAGGGGAAATCTGAGATAGAACTGATTTCTTCCAAAGGCATTCAGTGAATCAGTGGCAGAGGGCTATCTTCTTTGCATGTTCACTGTTGCTATTTCATGTAGTCTAGCTTTAAATATCTATTTATTCAAATTTATATGCTGTCCTATCCAAACACTTTGGACAGGTAACAATATGTTAAAAACAGATATAGATATCCCATTAAAGTAAGTGAGGGATCAGTTAAAAACAATACTAAACCCCCAACTTTCTACCAACTTTACCCCTACCTCCAAATGTCAGCCCAAAGACCAGCAACAAATGAGTTGTAGGCCTTCATACATTTCCAAAGGGAAGAAACTACAGAGGGATATGGCAGCCATTGATAGTACCTATCTACACATTGAATGTCTCTCAACACAGCACATAAATGGTACTGTTAAAACAGTAGTCCTAATCAGGGCCAGTGCTACCATTAGGCCAACTAGGCAGCCGTCTAGGGCGCAGGGCTAAAGGGGGTGCCAGAAACACCTTGGGGGAAAAAAGACAGCGCTCTCAAGTGGGAAGGGGGGCGACCGGTCCTGGTCCTAATCAGTCTAAAGGGGCAGAGGAAGTAAACTCACAGAGCAATCCTAAACAGACTACTCAGAAGTAAGGCCCTCAGTGTTCAATATACCTTACTTCAGCCTTCCCCAACCTGGTGCCCTCCAGATATTCTGGATCCCATGAGATCCCAGTAGCTGTACATTTACTGCATATTGATAAATATTATATACAGTAATACCTTGGATTTATTTATTTATTTATTTATTATATTTATACCCCGCCTTTTTTCCTGCAAGGAACCCAAGGCGGCTTACATAGTCCTCCTCCTCTCCATGTTATCCTCACAACAACCCTGTGAGGTAGGTTAGGCTGAGAGTCAGTGACTGGCCCAAAGTCACCCAGTGAGTTTCATGGCCGAGCGGGGACTTGAACCCAGATCTCCCGAGTCCCAGTCCAACACTCTAACCACTACGCCACACTGGCGTAACTTGGTCTGAGAGCGTTTTGCAAGACAAGCAAAAACATTTTTTAAATGTTGACTTGATAAACAAGCAAGGTCTTGCAAGACAAGGCGCCTGCCAGAGACTCTCTTTGATATAAGAGTGTTTTGGATTACAAGCACATTTCCGGAACGAATTATGCTCTCAATCCAAGGTATTACTGTAATAATAATAATAATAATAATAATAATAGACAAGCCCATTAACACCACAGCATATGACTGCCTGAACTCTATGATTATAATTGCTATCTTCCTTTCACAAAATGTACACAATTCCTTTTACATTGTAAGGCACCCTCAGAAAGGGGCACTTTGCAGCATAGAAATTGCAGGGAGGAGCCAGTGCTTAACCATTCCCTCACAAATTGATTTTCACTCCAAACGTTTCACCACCACTGATCTGCTTTTACCCTTCTGCTGCTTCTGGACACATGTTTACTTTGCCTAGAGATTAATGAAAAGTAACCTCACATAAAACAGTATTCTTTGAGGACAGCTCACATCCCTGTAAGTCTGTAGCAAAACTCCTAGCAATTTAAATTGATCTGAAATGTATCCTTATTATCCTGCATTTAGTACTGCTTCCTGAAGGATGCACATTTGATCACTATCAGAGAAAGGTTACAGAACAAGATTTATTTATTTTTAACTCAATATAGCTGTTATGTTAAAGTTTTACATTTAATTCCATCTTCCTAAAAAAGGAGAGTATGGACATATGGGGAGGCACAGTCAAAGGACATACGGTAAGATGTCAGACCAGACAGAAAGAGCTCAATTCAGTGGCATGCTGAGGATCTATGATGCTTATTAGAGGTTTTTGTTTTGTTTTGTGTAAAATAGTGAATTTTGCCCTTTGGAAGGCTTTCTGAAAAGATGCTTCAAAGAATGATTAATATAGGAGTGTTTTGGTCTAGGTTAAAATATTACACATTACATATCATTTCTTTCAGTTTTACCTTTCATGACACTTACAATCCTTTGGGTAGATAATGTATCAATACATGTGCTGGTTTTATACCACATCCACCAAATGAAGGGAGGGGGAGCAAGAACCTAGTTGTTGAAGCTCACTTTTAGCATTGTGCCATTTGTAACCGATATAATCCATAGGTTTGCACATTTCTGACACAATTCACTGGGAATTTCTCCGATGTAGGCCCCACTAAAATAATAGGAGCTGCATAATAGGGCTAATGTGCTCTCATCCCATCTCCTCATCTACTACTATGCTTTCTTCTTGCTAGTAATTCCAATGGTGCTTGTGCGGGAAAACTTTCCAGTGGATTAAGAGTTTGCTCTTTTTAGGCATTAGGACATTTCTAGGGAAGGTTCCAATGATGGTTTTGGCAAAGTATATGTTGGGAAAGTGCTGTCGTCCCCGCCCCCCCCCCCTTTTGGAGATAGGAAACACCTCCACAATATAGTTTCTGCAGACCAAGGGGCTAGTTCTGTGAGAAGAATCATGTGTGCTGCCTTAAGCTCCTTGGAGGAAAAGGTGGGATAGAAATATAACAAAAAATAAATGATGTCCCATTTTGGAGAAGAATTTATATGAACCTGCAAAAGGCAAAATGACACTAAATTTAAATGAACATTCCTTTGTAAATGCCTGTGCCCTTATATCAGTGTTGGGCACATATTGCTAACTGTTTGGAAGAATGATAACTCTACCCTGCACAAATATTTGCCAACTTTTCATTCTCAACCTCCAAAACAAAGAGAGATCAGTGTTCATTTAATCCAAGTTACAACTCAAAAAAGATACAAAGAAGTGTTATAGTGACTAGAGACCCATGAACTTGAAAATATGTTGAGACACAGAGACAGCAGTAGTGTCTGATAACTTTAGCAGAGGGTGGTTTTGAATGAAAAATGAAATGCTCTCTCACTTTCTCTATAAAGTCTTTCCTCAAATCTTTATTTAACCAGGTCTGGTTGTTTAGCTCCACATCAGCCATCTCCCAGCCTCTGATAATATGAAAAAAGGAAGTAACATAAGAGTTTCAGTCCCCCCCCCCATCTATCTTCACCTCCTCCTTACATAATGAAGACGGAGACACTACGTGGGGGGGGGGGGGAGGCTAATAACAACATCATCACTACTTTCTCTCCGTAGTTCTGTGCAACTACAATTACTGAGACAGCCGCGTTTCTAAAACAATAAACATACACACGACACCCAAGCTGTAAACACAAGGTGTGTCAACATCCTGAGAAGCCCTGATTCATCATTCATCGGTGGTGATGCTAGAAAAGACAGGGTCTTCATTCTCGCCCTCTTTCCAATTCTTCCATTATTTCCATCACTCACGGTCCACCCCCATATTGTACATACACAGCATTTGCAATAATTCCTATGCTGCCTTGCATGTCAAAATGACCGTGGGGAGCGTGTGGGTTCTCTCTCCCCCCGCCCCGCCCCCCAGTTTTCTTTTCCTTTTACTAAGAATTAGATAGATATTCCATTCAGAAGTCTCTCAAGACAACGCCAGCACTGGGAACTGAGTGGGGTGGGGATAAGCAAGGGCTGCATTCTGAGTGTAAATGAGTGGCTGTTGTCATGGGGGTGAGAAGCCAGGCACGCAACGGTTATAAGTCAGTGACTGAGCTGTCCAGAAAATTTCCCCTCAGGAAGGAGGACGAAAGGGGCCTCTCCTAAGGGGAGGAGGAGATAAAGGGGGCCATGAGGGAGGCTGAAGAAAGCAGAGCAAGGCGAGGCTGGAGGTCTCCCTCTGAGGAGACGAAAAAGCGCGGCTTTCTCTTTCTTTCTTTCTTTCTCTCTCTCTCTCTCTCTCTCTCTCTCTCTCTTCACAAAGCCAGGAAGCCCCCAACCCGCGAGCCAATGCCGGGTACCTGCCCTCGCCTCCGCCTGCTTCTGATTCTGCCGTTGCCGCCGCGTTACCCGACCGGGAATGACACAAGCTACCGGCGATGGCCGCGAGTCCCCTCGGTGAAGCCCCTCCTTCTCATGCCGACTGGCCCTGGCGCTTGCCCGTCTGTAACAACGGTACCCATGGCGCCTTCTGATTGGCCACTTATCCCCACCCGTATGTAAATAACTCCGCCCTCGCATCAACAATCAACTGCCTGAGGGGAGTCCGAAGTCTCGAGTTCCCTCCTTCTCTCCGCGGAAAAAATAAGGGGCTGATAGAGTAACGAAGAACAAAATCCCACGGGCCCGTTTCCCTCCCGATGCACCCGAAATTTCCTCAGTTCCACTGGCGATGGCCCACGCCGAAGACTCAAATCAACCCTCAGAGATGCCCCGGGCGGGCAGCATCTATGATTCAATACTGTGCCATCCGATGTAGTCGCAGGCAAGGGACTCTCTCGCCTCACGTAACCTGGGTGGGTTTAGAACAACAACTACGTTTTCTTTTTCCGAATATACTGTTGTTGCTCTTCTCTGAACCCTGCGGAATGCAGGCTAATTAAGCAACCTCACCTGATCAATCCCAATTAAAAGGGCAGGCAGAGGGCAGAATTAACAGACTTGGGTAACGAACAAACTCCTACCAAAGATCATTGCTGGGTGTTTTGATCTGTATAATAATCACCCCAAATGAACAGCACAAGCAAAACTTTGTCAAAGTTCTGCTTGTTAACACCTTCATAATGATAAAAGGATGAAAGAGAGAGAGGCAGTTTTCTACTTTTCCTGTCTGGAAGTTAAGAGGAGCTTACAAAATTGTACTGCAAAAACTTGAAACAGAATGTTTCCTTTTATACATACTTTTGAATGAACACGGGCAAATGCAGCGAACGTTGTGGTCGAAAATCCAACCACAAACCAATTGCTACGGGACTTAAGCGGGCTAATTTGAATATCTAATGAACGCTGTCTGAAGCCTGTATTTCAAACCGAGTGTGCGGGCAGCAAACAGGTTTCCCTCTACTATTATACGCACCCTTTGCCCGTGACGCTCTCGTGGATGGGTTCTTCTTCTAGACCAGTTGCTAAAAGTGGATTACACAGTGTGTATGTTTTTGTTTTTCCGAGAACTTCCTCCATCATGTTACGAAACCTCGGCCCTTTTCTCTGAGCCAAAATTCTTTCGCGGAGACACCACTTCAATCGCTCAGCCTCTCGAGCCTATACGAATATTTACGACCCGCCTCTGAAAACAGGGGAGGTCACCAAGAGCCGCTCGTTTTCTCTCCTGAAAACGAGGCTCTGGTGGCGGGACTACGCCGTGGACGGCGCTGTGATCTAGCAGGGAGAAGGAAGACGGCAGCGGCAAGTGAGTGGTCCGTGGAAACTGGGGAGGAGTACATATTACTGAGAACCATCGGGAAAGCTGTCTTTTGAAGACCTATCCACCCACCCACCCTGTTTAACCCACGCAGGTGTCATATTTAGGGTATTAAAGATGAAAAATCCCCCTCCCCTCAATAAAAAGGTATGGTGTTAAGTCCGTGTGAATCCATCTCCGTCGTCTCCTGATCACCCAGAGCCCCCAAACGCCCTGTCCTTAGCTCACTCGTGTGTGTGTGTGTGTGTGTGTGTGTGTAGATATATATACATATATACATATATACATATATACATATATATATATGCGTGTGTGGTTAATTGCGTTTCCACATCTGGTATGTCACTTAACAGAAAATAACAAGGGGTGAGGATGGCGTTAAATGCTAACTGAATGCTTATTTTCCTTGGTTTTGTGGGCTTAATCTGAACACATAATTCTTTCCTAGTTTGTCTCCTTAGCTTGTGTGTGATACATATGTGCTAAGGAAACATGCTAGGAAAGGATTATGTGTTCAGAGGGATAATATAACGTATGACTAGAAAAATCACCTCTCAAAAGTCAAATGGTAGAAAGCAGTAAGACCAGTGGGATTTGCTTCAAACGAGCAGCAGTATACAGCTATTGTTAATAAATAATGAAGAATAAATAAACAATATTTGAGGTGATAGGAATCATTTCCTTGATTTACTTTCCAAAAGGGGAGGGGGCATCAGCTGATTGACAGAATCTCTGATAAGGCTGCTGTTTAGATCTCCATGCTGCAGTGGCGACACATCCTCCATGGTTGGTTGGTTTGTACACTGACACCGCATTCAGACATGTTACTGATGTGCCAGGGCAGACGTGTCCTAGGAGACAGGAGAGCAAAGGTGGACCAAAAAAGTGGTGGAAATTGTGGTTGGGGGAAGGGCTGCCCGCTGTTTCACAGCTCCTACCTACCCTGTTGCTTTGGGTAGACCCTTCTTCACCCCAGCATCCTGTTTTAAAGTAAAGCCACATTCTCCACCAAGAACAGAGGGATTTTGCAACCTTTATAAATTACTGTATGCAGATTAAACAGATTTGCATAGGCCTGTTTATATTATATAATTTATTACACCCTCCCCCAACCTGGTGGCCTCCAGATGTGTTGGTTTGGGGGATGCTGGGAGTTGTAGTCCAACACATCTGGAGGCCACCAGGTTTGGGAAGGTTGATTTATTCTGTTTCTGTTAGTCATCACTGAGGGGCAAAGAGCTATGCACAGAACTGGAGCCATGCCCAGCCCTCCGGGAATCCTGCTGAGCACCCTTCCTCATCCCAGTTCCACTGCCCACTCACTGTTTGAATGTTCACTGGGCATTGCCTGCATCCAGGGCCGGCGCTACCATTAGGCCAACTAGGCAGCTGCCTAGGGCGCAGGGTTAAAGAGGGCGCCAGAAACGCCTTGACAAAAAATACAGCGCTCTCAAGTGGGAAGGGGGGGCGCTAAATATCTGATCTTGCCTAGGGCACCAAACTGCCTTGCACCGGTCCTGCCTGCATCCTTTCAGAATTCAGACCTATTGCTTCAGGGCTAGAAATTCACTTTTTTGAAAGGAGAAAGTGGAGATTCTTGGGATGCTAGATGATGTATCAAATTCTATGTCTGTGTGGAACAATTGAAGCATCGCATGGCATCCACATAGTCCTGGCCAATTGGCCTGCTTTCTCTTCTACTTAGGCACCTGGTTGAAAGAGAAAACAGTTACCGTACATGAATCCAGTGATATGCGGAGATGACAGTGAGAGGCACTCACTCACATCCAAACCGATGTGCTAGGAATGTGGTTTGAGCAGATCCATGCAGTGTTGCAAGCTGACTTTCAGCTGTATTGTAATGACGCAAACATGTGGATTAAGTTGCAAGTTGGGTGGTGACAAAGGAAGCTCACAATCTTTCCATCACATACCAAACTGTTAGCTTTTCAGACAACACTAATAAACGTGTGCCTTGTGAACCTTTCTAGCACCATCGTGTCAATAGAACAATAGAAAACAGAAGGAAATGTATGTGGCCAATGTAGGTTTATGTTTGTATTACTGATGCAGGTAGTGCATTGCCAACACCAGTTTAAGCCTTACATGTGAGAACATCTTTCAGTCCTGATTCACTCAACTCATATTGCTCATGTGAACTGAAAATCCAGTTTCATTGTCCAAGCTGTGCAAGAAATAAATAAATTTATTTATTTGAATAAGAAATAAAGCCACAACTAACTTAAGTCCCATTGATCTCAGTGGGTCTACTCTAAGTACGACTAAGTCTGGATTCAATCCAGTCATTCATTAATAGTCAATAGAACATAATATTTGAAAGAAAGCTGCATGTTTAGGTGCCTAAGCAGTTTGATTAATCAATTACATGAAAATTAAGCAATTTTCATTAATCCCTGATCTACTGAGCAGTACTGATTCATTGGCCGTAGATTTAAAAAATGTGTTATTAAAAATGCCACCTGCATTTTTATAAGGACTATTATTAAAGATCTGACTAAAATGCAGGTGGCAGGTGCCATGGTAGACAAGGGCATTCTGTGTACTGGGGGTTCTGAGCTACCCTTTTCCTGGCTCTGGCTTTCTAAGAAGAGGCATTCTCCATTCCCTCTCAAAAGGGAATACCTCTTCTAAGATGGTGCCTGTTGCAACCTATGCATGCATTGAATTGCAGCTCCCATCAACCCTAGCCAGCAGGGCCGATGGTCAGGGATGATTAGTATTCTAGTTCAAAACACCTGGAGAGCACCAGGTTGGGGAAGGTTGGCTGTAAACTATGCATATACCATCTAATAAAGAATGACATGCACATGTATGTAGATTTAATCAATTGAATGTCAAACCCCTCCCGCAAGGACATTGTCAGCATGCTGGGTCACCCCTGCCTTCCCCATCCCTGGGTGTCAGAGGAGGCACTTAGTACCTCCTCCCACTTCCTGCTGCATTGGAGCAGGAGGTGCAGTCATGGCTCTAAGACTGTGTGACCTTGGTTGGGACAGAATATTGAATGGCATAATGAAGAGAAGCAAATACATTTTAGTTTCCGATCCGGAAATGCTGCTACTAGTAGTGAAAGGCCCATGACATTGTTTGTTTTTGGAGAGGAGGGTGAACATGCCCCATGCTTACCTCGCCCTCTGCTCCAGCTCTCTTGTCTCCTTCCCTGGAAATATTCTCCCAGCTTCATCTCTCTCTGGGCACTGGCTCTCCCCTGCTGCTTCAGTCCCTGGCACTCTCTCTTCCCCACCTCTGTCCTTGGCTCTCTCGCTCTATGCCTTCTCCAATATCACCCTGGCTCTTCCTCTCCCCCCACCCCACTCCAATCCCACACTGCTGCCACAGCAGCAGCCCCCCTCAGGGGTGGGCAACCTGGTGCCCTCCACATGTTTTGGATTAGAACTCCCTGAATCCCTGACCATTGGCCATGCTGGCTGCGGCTGATGGGAGTTGTAGTCCAAAATGTCCAAAAGGCACCGGGTTCACTGCAGTGCTTTAGCTGGGCCAGGGGCCAAGCATCATTTGGGGGGGGGGCAACACAAACTGGCAACATGTGCTCCCTCCCACACACATACCATGATCCCATCCCCATCCCATACATACGAACTCCTGATTTGTAGTTGTAGCCAGACAAGGCCTCCTGGTGTGTGCGTGAACTAGACATTTATTCACATATATTTAGGGCCTGGAAATCAGTAGTAGTGGCTCCCACTATAATGGGGTTCAGTCTGGGCTGCCCGCCACCAACCTCTGGGGCCCAATAAAATGCACTTCCCTGCCCCATGCTTAGGCCATCCCCCCCCCCCTCCCAGGGAGCGAATAGGAAAAGGATGCTCTTGTGGGCATCATTAGGGTGGGGGGTCTTATTAAGACAATTTTAATGTAATAACACAAAACAAAGGAACAGTGCCCTCCCCAGATATTCCATCCTCCCTCCATCCCATGAGCCAATCCCAATAAGCCCTGTTGTCACCTTCAGTGTGCGTGCTTGCTGAACAAATGAATGAAGGGACAGAGAGAAAGGGATTGTGCCCTCTGGTCCTGGCCCTGATTTCCACACATTCAGCATGATGGGGGTGTGCATCAGTTTTGGACTTAATCCCAGATTCCAAGCTGCATTGGGTAAATTTGGACAGATTCAGGATTCATCCAAAGTGAATCGAGGGTCCTCAGAATAGCTCCAAAGCAAATCTGGAGCCTCCCAAAGTTTCATGGGTGATTTGGAGGGACGCGGACAGTATGCAAAAATTAATACATTCCACCACCACCACCCCCATATAAGGAAAATAGCAGGGTGGGAAAAGGAGAGGAGGGGTGTAGTTTTGTGACTGACAGCTCTAACTTCCCAGTTCCCACCAAGGAATAACTTTACGTGGGATCTCCTTTTCACTTCCAATCACTATGCTTTGGGGTGGGATGCAGAAGGAGCTTATCAGAGGCTGCTCCTGTATTTTCACCCCATTGTGTGATTCCACCATATCTGTGACAGCAGCCACTCTCAGAACATCCAGGAATAGCTTTACTTGAGAGCCAGCACTAGGAGATGCTCTACCCACTGCTACCTGCTCAGTGGATGGCTGCTGCTGACATCAATTCCCCACGCAGATATGTGGAGTTCCACTGAGTTGCCACAACCTGAGTGAAGTTCCCCCAGCGCTTTCTCTTTGGCTGCTGGTACAGGGAGAGCAGGGCACTCTTGACCTTCCTGCTACAGGTGGTGACTGCTAATGACTTATATTAGGGGGCTGCACATGAGTTCCAGGCAGCCAGAGAGCATAGCTGGAGGTGGGTGGGGAGCACCTCTTATTCTGCTGCTTAATGTAAAGCCCTGTGATGAGCGATGCTACTCACTGACTGGGTTCGCACAACATGCTAAGACATGATGGCTAGTAAGCCCTAGAACAAGCCATGGCTTCAAAGGGTAGCTTCAAGGCCATGGCTAAGAAACACTAAGAAACAAAGAGAAGGACACACCTTCTCTGCTTGAAAGGTTATAGGGCAGGGTTAGGCAACAACATGCAGCCCACATGGCCTTGAGTGCAGCTAGCCCCCTACCCCTGAAATTCAGCGGTGGAATGGCAATAAATAAATATTTTTTTAAAACAGTGATTTGCCCCTGAAATTTGGCGGCAAAGGTGCTACAGGGACTCAAAAATGCCAAATTTAGCTTGTTTTCAAGCTAAATGTGGCCCTTTTGAGTCTCTATAGCTATTTGCCGCCAAATTTCATAGGCAACCACCTTCCCCCCCCCCCACTGTGAGTGGTGTGGTGGCAGAAGTGCACCCCCTGAGGGAGTCTTGGCAGGGCTGGCCCTCCCATGAGGCAGGGTGAATTATGCCACTCCCTCCTGCCCCCCACCAGCCAGGGTCATAGTCGTCGTCGTCGTCCTCCTCCTCCTCCTCCTCCTCCTCCTCCTCCAGCAACATCAAGTAGGCCGCTCAACAAGATCTGCCACAGACGACCTTCTCCCTGTTCCATCAGCCAGAGAAACCAGGCTGGTGGGGACTAGGAGGAGGGCCTTTTCTGTGGCAGCCCCCAATTTATGGAACTCTCTCCCCAGTGTCCTCCGCCATGCCCCTTCCTTGATTAGCTTCCGCCGGGCATAAAAAACGTGGCTTTTCCAGCGGGAATATGGGGTGGGTTAGAATTTTTAAGTTTTGTACTGTTTTTAATTGTGTTTTATACTGTGTGTGTGTGTGTGTGTGTGTGTGTGTGTGTGTCCCCTGTATTTTATTGGACTGTACATTGCTCAGAGTGGCCGGATGTGTGGCCTGATGGGCGATTCATAAATATAATAAATAAATAAAGGAGAGCTGCTATGGTATAGTGGTTAGACTGTAGGATTGGGACTTGGGAGATTCAGGTTCTAGTCCCCGCTCAACCGTGGAGCTTACTGGGTGACTTTGGGCCAGTCACTGACTCTCAGCCTAACCTACCTCACAGGATTGTTGTGAGAATAAAATGGAGAGGAGGAGGACTGTGGAAGCCACCTTGGGTTCCTTGTAAAGAGGGGAAAAGGCAGGATATAAATGTAGTAAGAAAGAAAGAACACAGCAAATTGCGCACAAAAGGGTGGAAAGGGAATCTCCTTGTAAAAATGCCATAAACTTTAAAGGCTCCCTTGCACTTCACAGTGTGTACAAGCTCAACAGTGTTCATTTCTATATATTTTCACAATAAAGTGTCATCCATCCACTCAATGTAGGATGAAGCATGTAAAGTTTCTATGACTGATGTCCATTAAGAAGAACACAAAATGAACAAACAAACAAACAAACAAACCATTAACACTGTTTTTCATTCATAACTCCCTAGCCCCTGTACCTGTCTTTCTGAAATTTTACAGCTTATTTATTTGGGGTACCTCTATGCATACAAATTTCACAAAATACCATGGGGGGGATCTGTTTTTAGTGCCCCCAATCAATTTAAAGACAGCTTGCACAATGCCCCCCCCCCCCTGCAGCCATCTACTTGAAATTTGTCAGGCTTCATCCCCCTCAGAAGGGTTAACTGCATCTTCCAATTTCCTCTGGTTTCATCATGGTGTAGAGAAAGTGGATAGGGAGACTTTTTCTCCCTCTTTCATAATACTGGAACATGGGGGTCATCCAATGAAACTAAATGGCAGGAGATTCAGGACAGATAAAAGTACTTCTTGATACAGCACATAGTTAAACTATGAAATTTGCTAGTCACCAACATGTCACCAACATGGATGACAACTTTAAAAGGGGATTACCGTAGATAAATCCATGGAAGATAAGGCTATCAGTGGTTACTAGTTATGATGGCCATATATTATATCCGATATCAGAAGCAGTGTGCCTCTGAATATCAGTTGCTGAGGAACACGAGCAGGAGAGTGCTATTCTTCTTGCCCTGCTTTTGGGCTTCCCACAGGCATCTGTTTGGCCACTGTGTGAACAGAGTATTGGATTACATAGGGCTTTGGTCTGATCCAGGATGGCTGTTCTTAAGTTCTTACGTCAGGAAATTTAAAAGTTATCACCGATTCCCTTTGAAAACAACAACAAAATTTAAAGGCTACTTGCACAACAATCCCTGCATCTATTTTTCTGACATTTGGCAGGCGTCAGCCTCTCAGAAGGGGATGCTGCTCTCACAAAAGGTCATCTAATTCTGTCAAAAAGTGAAAATGCTATAGCCATTTGCTGATTTCTGAATGATAGTCAACTGGAAGTCACAAAGCTTCAAATTTCCCAAAGTGAAAGTTTGATTTAGACCCAAGTTGAATAGGGTGGCCTTTGAAGGGTCCTAAGCCAAACTGCGCTGTTGTCCAAGTTGAATCGGGTGGCCTTTGAAGGGTCCTAAGCCAAACTGCGCTGTTGTCCAAATTGCTGAATCTGGGCCCGAACCAAATCTTGTGGTAGGTGCACACTCCTCAGCCATGAATCACAAATGGCCCACATTTTCAGGTGATCCTTGAGACAAACACTATAAATAAGAGGAAAAAAAATACTTTCCCCCAGAGCAAACAGCACTGCATGAAAACTCAGCTCCTTCAGCCCTCTGCTATTACGTAATCAGCCATAAATTGGGTCTCAGTTTATTTTGACTGAGAAATGTTTGAGAGTTGCTGAGCCTGCACCGATCTAGCAACAATGACATGATAATCATCAGACAGCAACATTTCCCTGGGCATTTGGTAGCAGGGCAACATCAGAGTGCGGAAGGAACTGAATTTAATTCATAAGGCTTTCAAATAAGCAACCTCAAATTTAGAAAAGGTGGTGGTCTGCAAAGAACACAAACCAGAATGCAGTACAAGTGACAAATCATCGGTCCAGTCCAACCCCTCTCAGAAAACCTCTGTGGCTTTTTATGAGGAAACAACCAGGAAATCTGCTTCATTCCAATGGAACAATGGCTTCTTAAACGTGGATGAATAATAGGCATCTACCATAACCACATCAATCTCCCACCTTTCACCTAACCCAGTGCTCTATATATATGTTCAAGAAGAGCATCCCAGTTCCCATGGCAATCCATAGTAACAAGAAACAGTTACAGGAAACATAGAAAGGGCCAGGCAGACAGTTGAGGGGATACCACAGGTCATGCATCCGGTACAGCAAGAACACCCTTGACTAGGGCCTCCTTCCTCTGTTTTCTTTTATCTGTAAATGTACAGAACTTTCTAGCTTGTTTCCCTAGTGAATAATTACTGCGGGGATGCAGGCTTTATATAGTGTCAATTGTCTTACAGAACTGGAATAACAGTTTTGTGGCATCCCTAAATAGATATTCTAATTTCTAATAATTATACCTTTGCTTTCTTTGAACTGTCCTTGTTATTTGAAGTTATTATGTGTCATTTTAAAAAAAATAATAGTGTTACAATGATAGGGAAGAGTAAGTTCCAAGTTGCGCCATATGAGTTCATTGCAACTAAATATATATTAATGTTGGCAGATATTTTTTTTTTAATTGCCCTGTTCGAATACTCTCTTGTCTTCAGCTACCAGGATCTAATTTAAATCAGAGGTGAGCATCCTGTGAGCACCACACAGTCTTATCTCAAGTGCCCCTTCCCGCTGCCCCAGCATCTCCCGTTCCTTCCCATTCCTTCCCGTATCAGCCACCACCACTGCTGTGGGGAGAACAAGAGAGAGAATGGCAGGTAGGTGCATGTAAGAGATCAGAGGTCTAAGCACAGAGCACAATGGCTAGAGCAGTGTTGCATCTTTTGGAAAGATGCTCTAGCTACTATGCTTTGTGGTTGGGTCTCTAAGCTTGAGTGTAAGCCTGCCTGCCTGCTGTTCTCTCCCCCAACCCCCCCTCTCCTTGTGACAGTAGCAGCAGCTGGGGGATCCCACATACCAACCACAGCCAAAAGGAGAATGAGAGAGAGACTCTAAGGCAGGTGCATGCGCAAGCTCAAAGACCCAACCATGGATTGTGATGGGTAGAGACATGTAGCATCCTTTGGAAATATGCTGTAGCCACAGCTCTCTGTGGACAGGCTTCTGAGCTCATGCATGCACTTGCCTGTCTCCCAGTCTCTCTTTTGATATCCTTATTGCAGAGGTGGTGGCTGAATTAAGTTAGAGGAGGGTCTGTAGCTCAGTGACAGAGCACCTGCTTTGCATGCAGAAGGTCCCAGGTTCAATCCCCAGCTTCTCCAGGTAGGGCTCAGAGACTCCTGCCTGTGGACGATACCGGGCTAGATGGACCAGTGGTCTGACTCAGTATAAGGCTAATTCCTATGTTCCTAAGTTATTAGTGGGACAGGTAAGGGAGAGATACAGAGAGAGAGAGGGAGAGGGAGAGAAGGTCCTGCATTGAGCAGGGGGTTGGACTCGATGGCCTTGTAGGCCCCTTCCAACTCTACTTTTCTATGAGTCTAAGGTGTGTGTATGTGGGGAGAGAGATAGAGAGACAAAGAGACAGGAAGCGAAAGAGAGAGGAGTGTGTGTGTGTGTGTGTGTGTGTGTGTGAGAGAGAGAGAGAGAGAGAGAGAGAATGGATGGATGGATGGATGGATGGTGTGAGTTCATTATTTTTGTGTGGAGGTACTGTAAGGGGGAATTCACCCTGGTTCTTAATGTTTTCAAGCTTCTGTAACTGTTCTATAACGAATTCTGCACTGCCTGATTTTTCTCATGATATATTCTAGTAAATACTGTACTAGTAGCTCATGCAGCCCACACAATACCACACTGTGTACAAATCTGTGCTCTGCTATTGGGTTCTTTACCACTAAAATTAGTACCTCTCAAAATGGACATTAATCTTCCCATGATGTTTCGTACCACTAATAAAAGTTGTTTGTAGAAATGTTTCCCAAAGTTTTTCATCTTGTTGGATTGGGGATTGTAAAGAGTCAGAGGGGAATGATGAAATGCAGAAAGTACAGACAGTGATGATTACCTTATTAACACTGGCTGTTCACAAAAGTTGCTGGGTGATTCAAAATCATCTTTGCATTGATGATCTGATTTCTCTCCCCAGCACCCTGCCCACCATGTGTGTATATATGAGGGGTGGGTAACTTGTGGCCCTCCAGATTTTTGGCCTACAACTTCCATCAGCCCTAGCCAGCATAGCCAATGGTGAGGGAGTTGTAGGCCAAAACATCTGGAGGGCCACAAGTTGCTCAGCCCTGGTATATACTACTTGTAACTCAGGATAACTCACTGCATGCATCTGATAAAGTGGGCTGTAGTCCACAAAAGCTTAAGCTAGCCTTCCCCAACCTGGTGCCCTCCAGATGTTTTGGCCTACAATCCCCAGCATTTCTGAACATTTGCCACGTTGGCTGGGGCTGATGAGCTGAAGTTCAAAACATCTAGAGGACACTAGGTTGGGGAAGGCTGTCTTATGCCATACTCCGATGATGATGATGATGATGATGATGATGATGATGATGATGATGATGATTTAATCTTTAAGGTGCCACAAGATTTCTTGTTGCTTTTGCTGAAACAGACTAACACAGCTACTCTTCTGCAAATTCTTTTCTTAAAAAAACACCTACATGTACTCCCTAAAATGCACACCTCAGTAATCATGTGCATAGGAAGTGCATAGCTAGTAGGGGTCGTAATACTGGAAATATGAACCATAATAGAACCATTTAATTTGTCCCCCATTGCCAATTGAGGCTTCCCTCCTCATCTCCCACCTCTATTTTCAATCCTTAATCTTTCCCCTCTCATTCCAGTCTTGTCTGTCTAGCATAGATTGTACAGTTTACATCTCCTGGGCAGGAACCCAGACAAAAAGTCAGCAGGCAGAGCACCCACACTAGTACGAAATGAGCCTGCAAAAATGATGTTTGGTTTTCTCTTTAAAAGGTCTCCATGTGTTATGGAATTTTGTTTCAAACTGGCCTTGGCAATCCAGAAAGCCTAGCTTTCTTTAAAAAGACAACTGCATGTACACTTCATTCTTCTCACCTAGTCCCAAACTCCTATTTAATGGTGCTGGTTTAAAGGGAAATAAAATGGCCAAAACAAAAAACAAAACAAAAAACGCAAGTTAAAATAACAGTGGGATTGATGTAAATTGACAAAAGCCAGGAAATTCTCCATTAAGACATCCATGCTCTCCTCCACTCAGCCTGTTGTGCCTGAGTATTGCAGTAGCACATAGGTTATATAAGATGACCCTGTTCCAGCATCTTGGTAATGCTTATGCTAAAGCAGTTGTTGGGTGCTGATCAAAATACATGCCTTGGAATCGTTGTCATCCCCCCACATCCAGCTGAATAGGGAGCAGATGAAAAAGTGAAGCAGCCATTGCTCAAACTCTTAACTAGGTGTACTGTGGGCAGGCTTTCCTAGCCTCTCTGCCAGAACAGTTTAACCCCCTCTGCCCCCCCCCCACTTCTGGTTTTGGCTGTGTCTTAATCCAGAGTGCATGACTATCCTTCAGCACTCAGCCCTCGCTCTCAGCCCTCTGTATTCCAAGCTGAGCTCTTGCGTCTTCTGTGAGTCAAGAGTCCACTCAGGGCATGGCAGCAGGGCCTTTCCAGCTGATCAAGAAATGAGTGCTTGAGAGCACAGTCCTATAGCATGTTTAGACAGAAATAAAGTCCCACAACTCCCAGCATGCCCCATTGTAGGACTTACCGTATTTCTATCTAAACATGCATAGGCTTGCACCCTAAATCACCCCATCCCTGGGTCAATGCCAGTAGCATGACACCCCAGTCCACATAATGGAAGGGGATTAATATGGCTAAAGGGGATGGGATAGCCTTGGGAGGGGTAGGGAGCGATTTGTCATTTATTTATTTATTTTTATTCTTAATAAAGAAAACAATCAGGAGCAGAGTTGCCTTCCAGCACTAGAAGAGGGAGGCGCACGGCTGTCAAATTCCTAAATACAACAAACGGTAAGTTCTGCAATAGCAAAATGCTGGAGCATGCTATGGTGATGCAGTGCTTCAGGGGAAAAGTGGTACCTGTGAGCATTTGCCACTTTCCACATTCCTGTTTCGCTGTCTACATCTCCTGTCCCACATCTCCAGCCACACAGAGCAGGAGAGGATCTCCACAGTGAGCAATGGGGCACTGGAGGCAGGGCTCAGAAGGTCAAAGTGCTGGGATGTTTCCATAAGCAGAGACGATCTGCCACCCAGCTCAGACTTCCCTGTTCCCTCTGAGCTTAGCTGCGATCCTCACAGTAGCTGGGGCAGGGAACGGATTTTCCCAGCAACAATATTGTGGAGGAAGAGGGGGGGCTGGCTGGCCCGCCAGACCTCCACCCTTTCCTAACTCAAAGGAATCCCAGCACTTGCCACCATGTGGCCCGGAAGGGGGGGCTGGCTGACCCACCATCACCCCACCCTTGCCTACTGGCAAAGGAACCAAGACCCTCTGAGATCTCAAGATACCAGACTGCCAGCCTCAGCTGTCTGCAATCCTACTTGGATCTCTGTTTAGGGACTCGCCTTCCATTTCTGTAACCTGGATTTAGATACTGAACTCACAGAGCACTACAAAACCCATGTGGGGTAAAACCAAACAGGTTTATTCTGGTAGCATCTTACAACAAGATTAGGGAAATGAGAAAAGCACACAAAATAAAGAGAGAGACACTTTAGTACACAGTAAAGCTATAAAACAATAAAACCTGATTCCTTAAGATCTCTCAGGCACACACACCTGTTACCTGAGGGTGTTCTCTTCAAGGGTTAGATCCAGCACAGCCTTGCCGCCCGGGGGGAACTATTTTATCTACCCGCAGGTCCGAGATAAATAGCCCTCCACAAGACCTGCCTTTCTAGAGCCCTCAAACCAGCCAATTTTACCAGGAGCTGCCTGGGGTCGGTTCCTGAGGGCCCCCCCCCTAAAGGCTCGGGCTCCTCGCTGGCTGCGCTGCCATGGCTCCAACCAGGCAGCCTACCAAAAGGGACTAAGACCAAGAACAAAGGCTACACGTGGGGAAATAGCTCTTCCCCCTCCCCTTTTCTGTAGCCTTCTTGCTTCAGCCAATCAATTTGAACTTCACCTGGCCAGGCAGGGGGGAGGGAACTGGCCAGGCAGGGGGGAGGGAACTCGTGAGTCATGGCTTGAACCATCTACATATGAAAAGCCTAGGCCAGCTTCTCTAGGCATCTAGGCGCCACCCATTCCATCCGAGGCCCTCGCCTCCTCTCAGCCCCCACCTGGTTCACACATGAGGTGTGTGTGTGTACCCCCAAAGGCTCGTTTCTCCACAAATATATTGTTGTGAGCTATCCCATGTAGATAGATATGAATCAGCACAGCTACATACGTTTGGGGGCTCTCCTTTGGGGTGTGGCTATGGGGACTAGTCATGTCATGATGCACACCTAGACTACAACAGTTCCCACTACATCACTGTTAGTGAGCCATGCCTCCCCTCTGCCTCCCCTGTCAGTCCTCAGCCAGCTATAAATTGTGACTGCAACATGCCCAATGATTACAGTGATTCAGAGGCCCATCTGCAGATCATATTTTATTGGTAGAATCTATTATTATTATTATTATTATTATTATTATTATTATTATTATTATTTACATTTTTAAATCGCCCATCTGGCCGGCCACCCGGCCACCCTGGGAGATGTACAATCAAGATAAAACATCATTAAAACACCAATAAGACACCTTTAAACACAATTAAAACACAAAACACAATTAAAACAATATAAGAGTTTTTTAAAAATCCTAACCCGCCCCATATTCCCGCCTGAAAAGCCACATTTTTAAAGCCCGGCGGAAGTTCATCAGAGAGGGGGCATGGCAAAGGGCACTGGGGAGGGAGTTCCATAACTTGGGGGCTGCCACAGAAAAGGCCATCTTCCTAGTCCCCACCAGCCTGGCTGCTCTGGCTGATGGGACAAGGAGAAGGCTGTCTGTGGCAGATCTTGTTGAGCGGCCTACTTGATGTTGCTGGAGGCGCTAATGAACCCACTTCCAAGGTGGTAAATCAAATATAGCAGGACACACAGGCAGGTTAGGGAGCTTAGGAAGTCAACTGCGGTATCCAGAGGTTGACTCCTATGCAGTGTTGGCTCCAGGTTTTTGAGGGCCCTTGGGCAAGACGTCCTCAATAGGCCCCCTCCCCCAGTGAGTTTATCTTCTCTCACTGCCATTGTCACCAGCTGCGATTGCTCCTCATCCTCCTCTTTCTCACCATTGCAACCACTTGCTTGCTTGAGAGGCAGAGAGCCAGTGAGCAAGTAAGGAGTAGCATCTACTGCTCCTCTTCTTTCTAATCACCACCACTGTCTGGGCCAGAGTGAGAGGCAGGTGAACAAGTTGCAGCGGTAAAGGGGAGGATCAAGTCCAGGGGGCACTTATCAGTGGGCCCATACTGGGGTGTGGGGTGTGGGTTCTCGGCAGGTGCCTGATCATGCCTTCTTCCAGGACACCAGCCTTGTGGGATCCCATGGGCAGCTGGTTGGCCACTGTGTGAACAGAATGCTGGACTAGATGGACCCTTGGTCTGATCCAGCATGGCTCTTCTTATGTTCTTATGGAGGCTGGTGACTCCTGTGTCAGTGGGGTTCCTTATCCATTGCAGCATTAAATTCTGAGCTTTATAGAAGCTATCCACTGTGCTCCATTGTGGTGAACCTATTTTGGGGATGGAGTCCATGGAGTACCATGGATAGCTCCTATAAAGCTCAGAATAAAAGCTGCAATGGATAAGGAGCCCCACCAGCCTCTCCTGGCAAATCATAATCATCTGGTTTAGGAGGGAAACATATTAGAGTTGGTAGGTGCA
Source organism: Shinisaurus crocodilurus (assembly GCA_021292165.1). Taxonomy (NCBI): domain Eukaryota; kingdom Metazoa; phylum Chordata; class Lepidosauria; order Squamata; family Shinisauridae; genus Shinisaurus; species Shinisaurus crocodilurus. Next base: position 201,612,206 of record CM037877.1, read on the forward strand.
GTGGTCAAAGGGAAGACTAAATGAGGAGCAAAATAATCAGGGTTATCAATTTGCCCCTGGCCAGCAGATGCATCTGTACATGGCTAAACAGTTCTTCAAGACCAGGATACATTTTGATAACATACGCATACTGCTATTTTAGTCAACAAAGCTTTTTCAGAATTGCCTGTGAAGACCTTTGTTAAAAAGTGGTGTTATATTATCTACCTTTCAGTATTCAGGTACCAAGGCTGAATTGAGTGCTAGTGTTACCATGGTTATTTCATGACTGTGTTGCTCCAGAACACTTAGAGCTGATTCAAATGCTTAGAAAAGGCACGTAATACAGTTCTCGTGGGACTGTACCATCTCGGAATGCACACAGAGATCGCATGTTTGTAATCAATGTTGTGCCCCCACATTAGTGATCTCCCTACAAATGCAAAGCCAGCGTGCTCATCTTTCCCAAGAGATGCTAGTTTTGTTTTTATGGGGAGATTTTGACATTATGCTTTATTGAAAATGCTTGAATCCACTCTTAGTGCACATCTGCACTGCATTTTTGAAAGGGCGAGATCAGCATTCAGTGTACATTGCTTTACTGTAGTCAATGGGTGTGACCTGACTTCTGCCCAATATGGTCCTTCACTTGTCTTGTGGCTGGCTGTTATCAGAGATTTTGCATGAATCTGAAAAACTACATTAACATATCCCTGTCTAGAGTATTTCAAATCAAAATAACCGATGAGCTTCTTTAGGGTTTCTCCAGGCTTGCTAAAGTTTGTAGTGCTATACTGCTTTGGGAAAAAGAAGAATGGAAGTGAGAAAAGGAGTATTTCCATAACACACACACACATGCACGCACATGCTTGTAAGGTCTGTCTCTTTTAGTTTAGGGATGAAAGTAATGTAAGGAAGTTATCCAAAATCCACAGTTGGGCAATACTTTTATTAGTGCCACAATAGATTGTGCAAGCTTTCAAGTTCTGTAGAACTCTTCAGCCAGTTGGATGAGGAGTTCTGGAGAACTAAAAAATGGACACAATCTTTTGTGGCATTTTGGTTGATCTCAATAAAGATATTTCCCAACTGTGGATTTTGGATTTTCTTTCTTCATAGACCAGCACAGCCTTTGCTATTGTTTTTTTTTTTATAAAGAAGTTAGCTACTATAAATTAGAAGACAACATTTTGTCTGGGTTTTTTTTCTGATTACTTACTTGGCTTGGTTGACCTTGTGCAGAATGATATAAAGTTGTTAGTGTTATTTAAAAGGAAAATTAAACATATTGTTACTTATCCAGTGTGGCTTGGACAAATTCAATCCCCTTGTTGTACATTCTCAAGGTTATCTGCTTTCACAGCAACAACCAGGTTACCTCTGTATACTTGAGGGAACAGGGTAATGGAAGAAAGCTTAAGTGGTGGACTGGTAATTCTAGCAATAGAACTCTCACTCCTACAGGGTGAGGACGTGTCACAGAGAAACTCTTTACATGTGCACACACAGTGTTCCCCCTGCTCTGAAAATTATGCACACTGATGCACAATTCACATGGTGGCGGAGGGTGTGTGTGTGTGTGTGTGTAATCCAGAATCCTCTGTAGCGGAAACTGTTGAGCCAAAGGATCAGCTCCTTAGCCAGTTCCTCCTTCCTAGCACTTGAACATCTGACATAACATGGTAGGAGACATCATGGTTGGGGGAGAACTACAGTTGATGGGATGTCACCTTCCTTTATTTTTTGGAACTGTGGGTATGGGTGCACAATTCCAGAGAAACACCCCCTCCACCTCAGGTCTTATCCCCTATCTCAGCCATCCCCAATCTGGCACCTGCTAGATGTTTTGAACTACAACTCCCATTGGCTATGCTGACTGGGACTGTTGGGTATTGTAGTCCAAAACATTTGGAGGGCACCAGGTTGGGGAAAGCTGTCCTACCTCTTATTGAGCTGTAGGTTCACTCTCTGGCTGAGATCTCCGCCCCAGTACCTGTACCCCATAGTGAACACCCATGGGGAGGAAGGGGGATGAATGAGGATCTTCCCTTATACACAGCTCTGAAGAAAGAGAGACAAGAAACCACAGGCAGATGCACTCTTTCCTTCCAAAGTGCTCTCTAGAAGCTTCCTCCAACCCCGCCCTCCCCTAAAATCAGAGAACAGTGAAGTGGTGAGGGATGTTGGGTTGCATTTCCTGGCTTGTGCACCAGGGCTTCCCCCACAAGTCCATGTATAGCTCTACAGCTTGGAATGGGAAACATTCCAAGTTAATGTTTCCCATTAAACAGTTAAAGCAGTCATAGGTGGAAAAGCAGGTCTGGACAGGCAAATTCTGAACATGCTAATAATGATCTGGATGGTGCCTTGTAAGGACATGTCTCTATTTCAAATTCAAATAATGCCAAGCCTGTTTCATGGGTCAAAGCTCCCTACCTTGAAATGAATATGTAAAAAGGTCATGGCTCTCTAAAACTACAGGTCCCATGGTTCATTTGGGGGAAGCCACAGCCATTAAACCCAATTCAAATGTTTAAGTTTGTAAGCCTTTACAGAGATGATATTCAGAGAGTTTGAGGGGGCATTGTTAAAGTTGTTGTTGCCCAAGATAAACATGCTAATCCCGCCCCTCCCTTCTGCCCCACAGTGGTCTCTGGTCAAGCTGGTTTGGCAGGTTTCTGTAGCACTTTAAACTGTACCTGGGAAGAACCAGCAACGTGACTGCTACTGTTACAACAGACTTGTGTACATTTTAGTGTGACTGTCAGTGCCCATGACACATAACACAGTAGTGCTAAGGCCAATGTTTCTATCACAGCAATGACTGTGCATACCCCACAGTGTAGTTTTGAGTTCCAGAGTTACCTGCGAAATTGTCAGCCACCATTATTCAGCTGAAACAGATACCATGGGTGGCTGGTCCCTCCAAGAAGTGGGACGCACCCACACCCACTGTCCCTGGCTCCATCCACATCAGGCTCCACCCATCTTTTCCATTCAAACTCTGCCCAGAGAAGCCCAGTGGTGCAGCGGCAGCAGGGAACACAGGGACACAGCACGAATGTTTTTTATTAGCAGAGACGCTGGCATAATCTGCCACCCCTCTCAGAATTCCCTGTTCCCTCTGAGCTTAGCTGCAGTCCTCACAGTAGCTGGGTTGTATGTGAGGAGAATGGATGTTCTCAGCCACAATATATGCTGTTGTAATGCAAAGTATTTTGGGGAGACTTCCTCTTGAATGGGCAAGACCCAATAGCTTTATAAAAGACCCACTCTGGGTAGAGAAGAAAACTGCTCAACATGATTTGTTGATATGGATCCACACCTCTGCTTGCATGTTGGGCCTCTCCTTGGGGGTATGGCTGTGAGGCCTGTCATGATGAGTGTGTGCACTTCAACATTTACCACGAAACCACTGCAGAAGCCCCTCCTATCAGCCATGATAACTAAATGGAACTTCCATAGGGTCGCCATGTCATAGATTTCATAGATCATAGAGTTGGAAGGGGCCTACAAGGCTATCGAGTCCAACCCCCTGCTCAATGCAGGAAACTAGAGGAGGGGTCTCCCATCCAAGTAACAACCAGGCCTGACTCTGCTTAGCTTTCCACACTTAGACAAGCTGAGCCAGCGTAAGCCACAGGCCTGTATTTATAGAGGACAGTGCTCTATTTCAGGGGTTCTCAGCCAGGGGCGGAATTTTAGGGTTTGGGGGGGGAATTGGGACCACAGACTCAAACTGTTGGAATACTGATCTTTCTACAAATTACAATTCCACAGAGTGTACATAATCTACAGGACATCACACCTTATTGTATGGCACAGATTAAATTAAAAATAAAGATAAAGATTTCATAGAATCATAGAAAACGTAGAGTTGGAAGGGGCCTACCAGGCCATCGAGTCCACCCAACCCCCTGCTCAATGCAGGAATCCAGGTCAAAGCATCCCTGACAGATGGCCATCCAGCTTCACTTGTTATCTGTGGAAATATTCCATTTATAGTTATTATATTATATGCATATTATTTGGAGTGCAACTTTTGAGTCAGACAATCTTGGAAAGGTTGGAATAACATTCTGACATACGGTGAAAAGGGCGCATGGGGCAAAAAAAGGTGGCTTATGCTGGCTCAGCTTGTCTGAGCGTGGAAAGCTAAGCAGGGTCAAACCTGGTTATTATTTGGATGGGAGACCCCCTCCTCTAGTTTCCTACATTGAGCAGGGGGTTGGACTCGATGGCCTTGTAGGCCCCTTCCAACTCTATGATCTATGAAATCTATGAAACCACTGCTCTATTTGAAGGCCTCCTCTGTTTGAAGGGCTGTCCAGTCCAAGCCTGGTTTAAAGATAAAGAGCCATAAGAAGGAAGCAGCAGGGGCCTCGAAGTTGCCCGTCAGCACCTGGACAGCAGACTGAGCAGGCACACAAGTCCTCTGGGTCACAGTCTTCCCCATGGTGAGATGTATGGCATTTCTATTTAAATTATAGCACTTATTTCTAAATTTGCATCTATATTCATTTTCATGTGCACCATCTCCATCTGATGTAGGGGTCTCTGCAATATGAATAAATAACTAATTATACCCAAAGTCTGCTCAGGTATTATCAATGCCACCACTTCCAGTTTACCATATTTCCCAGATGGGCAGGAGCACTCTTGATCTTTATGAATCAGAACACAGTAAGCAGGGTCGAGAATAACGTCTTGTGTGGGAGGTCTGTAAGGAAGAAATCTCTAAAATCATGCCACAGGATCCACGGAATATTAAAAACGGGGGCTTATTTATTCATAGACAAAAAAGCAGGGCTCCCAGACGGAAACATGGATCAACATACAGAACAAATAGGAACAAAAGAAACAAGGTTACTACAATCCCTAGCTACACTAAGGGTTGGTTCGCAGGATCACAGGGTGGTTAATAAGCCACGGTGCCTTGTTAACCACGCTGTGCATGCTGGTTGCGAGCCGGCCCATTTACTTAATTACCTTCGCCGGGCGCAGCTTCTCATGATGTCCAAACATGGCCAAGACGGCTGGCTGGCTGGCTGGGATAGTTAACAAAACACTCAGAACCCAAACTCTGTTGTAGGGTTGCTGAGTAGTGGTTTGTTAACCACCCCAGCCACCCACCCTCGCCGGGTTCGGATGTCACAACAAGCCGTACCCGGCAAAGGTAATTAGGTAAATCAGCCAGCACGTGAACAGCACACACAGGGGTGGTTAATAAGCCACCGTGGTTAATAAGCCACCCGCGTCTTGTGCAAACCAGGCCTAACTAACTCCGGTCATTTAGAGCAGGAGCGGGGACCACCTTTCAGCCCGAGGGCCAAATTCAGTTTCGGAAAAGCTCTCAGAGGCCACATTCTAGTGGTGTGCTGGGACAAAGGCAAAGGGGGTGGGACCACGAACTCAACAAATATACCCCCCCCTGCATATTTTAGCTTAAAGCTCTTAATGCCAGTAACTAAGCCTTAGGAGAGGTATTTCAGTCTTTTAGAATGGGGGGAAACTGTGCAATTGCTGGGAAACCACCAAACGACTAGCGGTTGGGGGAAAGGGGATGGTGCGTGAGACCCCATGAGGTTCTCCAGCCCTTAGAGGGTAGTAGTACAACTATATATGTGCATGACTGATGTAGATCAAATCCACCACCTTCTCCCTCTCAGGTTAACTCCTACCGGCCAAGTTCCGAATGACTGTCGTGTCCAACTGCCAATGGGGCTGTGTTCTCTCCCCCTTCCCCTCCCTGATTCTACCACGGAGGAGGGGTCTCCCTCTTGACAGACAGCTCCTCAGGCCCAGCTGCCAAGCCTGCCAGATCGATCACTTTGTTGCCCACATAAATTAGCATATGCAAAATTTATGCAAATTGGGGTCCCCTCCATTGTCCTATTTTTGGGGTGATCTATTTCTCCTCTTTTTGTGTGTGGCAATGGCTAAGTGGCCATTCAGAAGCAATATGCTTCTGAATACAAGATACAGGGGACAAGCAAAAAGGAAACGGGCTGCCCACATCTGTTCTCCTGCATTGAGCAGAGGATTTATTTATTTATTTATTTATTTATTACATTTATACCCCACCTTTTTTCCTGCAAGGAACTCAAGGCGGCTTACATAATCCTCCTTCTCCTCTCCCTTTTATCCTCACAACAACCCTATGAGGTAGGTTAGGCTGAGAGTCAGTGACTGGCCCAAAGTCACCCAGTGAGTTTCATGGCCGAGCGGGGATTTGAACCCAGATCTCCTGAGTCCCAGTCCAACACTCTCATCACTATGCCACACTGGCTCTATATGACTCAATGGCCATATAGGCCCCTTCCAACTCTGCCATTCTATGATTCTATGAAATGTATTGCTCCCCTTACCATGCCTTGCTGGGAAACTTCCCAGAGGCATTTGACTGGTCGTTGCTGGAAGCAGAGCACTGCTAAATGGAGACAACTAGTGACTTTCGCAAGATCACAAACTGCGTACAAATCAGAGCTGTGGGCTGAAGCCCAAATATTTCCCCTTCCAAAAATTACCAGTCCCCGCTGAATATTTGCTGCAATGCCATGGTATGCCATGCTCTAAATGCCTAAATTCTCCCCCGCCACCCCCACCCACCCCCTCAACTTCCCATGTTTGCAGAGATGGAAGGGAAAACAACTTCAGGCAGCCTCACAAAGGAATGCTGCTCACGTGACTTTTTCACACAATACAATAATTAACTTACGGATTCACTGCCAGAAGGTGTGGTGATGGCCACCAGCTCATGTGGCTTTAAAAAAAGGATTAGACACGTACATGGAGGAGGAGAGGTCTAGCAACAGCTGTGATCTGTGGTAGCTAAGCGAATGCTCTGTATTTGGAGGCAGAGCAGATGCTAGAGGCAAACACCCAGGACCCGCACCAGCCTGCAGCATGCTTGAGCAACTCCGGAGGGGGGGGGGCAGTAAGCCCAATGCAGCTGATGCTGGCACCACTGTTAAAAAATAACTATTTTAAAGGTCCTCACAGAGAGGAGAAGTCTGTGGCAGGCACCTTCTCCTTTCCCCCAAATGCATCAGGGTCCAATTCCCAACTTAGTATCCCTTTGCAATGCTGTGTCAGGGCGCAGAGAGGCTCCAGCAGACGCACGCATCTGGGGGAAAGGAGAGAATGTTGGATGTAGCTGCCTCCCCCAAAAAGCATCCCTCCCGAGCTTACCAAATGTCCAAAGGCAGCGGTGATGTACTTTTAAACAAAATCTATTTTAAAGGCACACACACCTGTAGCAGCCACCCTTTTCTTTCCCCACAAATGCCCTTGAGTGTGTCCCCCACCCCGCTATGTAGCATCCCTTTGCGATACTGTAAGGGGGCCCACAGGGCCTCTTGCAGAAGCCTTTGTGTGGGACAGGAGAGGGCAGCTGCTCTAGGTGCGGACCTGGCACTTCTCCACTTATCACCTGGCCCAGCTTTAACAAGGGTAGGGAGGAGGGCCACTGGCTATCCATGCCGCCACCTTCCACCCTCAAACTTACTGGGTGGGCCGGCTGCAGAGACTAGTCAGCATTGACACACCTGGCCTCCCCCCCCCCCCGCCGCCATCAAAAACGTAAGCTGGGCACGTCACTGAGAGGCCCATACACTGGAGCCAATGCTGGGAAAAACACTGATCCAGTGCTCCATTCCACAAAAATGACCACTCAGCTCTGCACCAAAGAGGCTGGCCAGACTCAAGCAAGGCATGCAGTTTCAAGGATGGTGGCAGGCAGCTGTTGCCTCATCAGCATCCACCCAGATTGATGAGCCAGTCGGATTCTCTCCCTATCTCTCCTCAGCCAAGGACAGAACAAGCACCCTTGCAGGGCATTAATAGGGGTTCTGAACATATATTGTTTGCTGGATCAGGAACCACAGGCATAAACTTTCGATACTTATCTGGACAGAGATAGCCTAGCTACAGTTATCCATGCTCTGGTAACCTCTCGTTTGGATTACTGCAATGCGTTATACGTGGGGCTGCCTTTGAAAATGGTCCGGAAACTTCAGCTGGTCCAAAATAGGGCAGCGAGATTGTTAACGGGGACTGGTGGCCGACAAGAACATATTACGCCAGTGCTTTCTCATCTGCACTGGCTGCCAGTCTGTTTCCGGGCCCAATTCAAAGTGCTGGTGCTAACATTTAAAGCCCTAAACGGCTTGGGGCCAGGGTATCTGAAGGATTGTCTCCTCCCATATGTACCTGCCCGGACACTAAGATCTGCATCAGCGGTCCTTCTCCGAGAGCCCCTGCCAAAGGAAGTGAGGCAGGTGGCTACCAGGAGGAGGGCCTTTTCTGCTGTGGCACCCCAGTTATGGAATGAGCTCCCCAAAGAGTTTCGCCTGGCGCCTACTTTGTATTCTTTCCAGCAGACCTTTCTGTTCTCCCAGGTATTTTAATCATTTTAATCATCTTAATCATTTTAATCTTGTAATTGTTTTTAATTCCATTATTGTAACTGCTGCTGCTAGCTCTGCTGTGTTTTTAATCTGTGGTTTTAAATTTTATATTGTATTTTATGATTTTAACTGTTGTAAACCGCCCAGAGAGCTTTGGCTATTGGGCGGTATAAAAATGTATTAAATAAATAAATAAATAAATAAATAATAAACTGGACACGTGTTCAAATATGCATTGGAATGTGCATTCCAGTGCAGATGTTGCCTGCCCATTGCTTTTGATGGAATGTGTTCAAGTGAATACATGAGTGCGCATCCTCATCCGTATTCTGACACAGCTAACTTCATGTAAATGCAAGTTTTTCTGAAGTCTAGAGCTGTGTTGGAGTTTGAGTAACTGATTTGTTTCTGGGCATAATTCAAAGAGCTGGCTGTGATTTTAAAGCCCTATATGGTTGGGCCCAGGGCATCTTAAGGACTGTCCTCACCCATGCTTGTTGAGATTATCTAATGAGGCCTTGCTCCTTGTCCCATCTCCATCAGAAATGTGGCCAGCAGTGATTCAGGACAGGGCTTTTCAGTGCTCGTGCCCAAGCTGTAGAACTCCCTCCCCTGGGGGTTCACATGGCCCCCACATTGCAGGCTCTTGTTGAGCCATAAAAATTCTTTTAATCTGTCAGACTTTTTATCATGACTAATTTTGCTCTCCTGGCTCCACATTTTTATCTGAGCCGCTCTGCTGTTTCTCATGTTTTATTCATATTTGGAGTGTTTTATAGTGATATTTTATTGTTGTTTTTGGCTTTAATTCCTTTTTATTCTGTTAACTGCTTTGAAAGCCTGGAGTGCAAAAAACTGCCTATAAACAAACAAACAAACAGCCCTCCACATGTCTGAGGTTAAGGCTGCAATCCTATACCTACTTCTCTGGGAGTAAGTCCCATTGAATCCACTGGGACTTTCCTTTGAGTACACAAGATTCATAGGATTGCACTGGAAGTGAAAGAGCTTCCAGAATGACACAGAGATGTTCACACAATCACGGAGGAGGAAATAAGCCATGGTGGCTTATTTTCCCCCTCCCTTGCACGCACACGTGTGCTGGTCGCGTGCCAGGGGGATTTGCATAATTACTCTCAGCAGCGCAGCTTGTTGTGTCATATGAGCCCGGCCAGGGTGGCTTGTTGCCATGGGTAACAAGCCACCCAGAACTCTATAACAGCCCATGGGTTGCTGCCGAGGGTAATTATGCAAATCCACCACCCCCTGGCATGAGACTGGCATGTGCGTGTGCTCACAGGGACTGGGGGGGAGTAAGCTACTGTGGGTTATTTCCCCTCTGTGATCCTGCAAACCAGGCCATTGACTTTCACATAGGCATGAGCCTTGGATCCTTTCATTTTAGAAGCAAAGCATGCCACTACATATGCTTCAGTATTTGGTCCAGATTTGGTGGTTCACAACTGCAGCTACTAAATGTAGTTAAAACAACAACAGCAATAGGTAAATCAAATATACAGTCATGCCTTGGATTGAGAGCATAATTTGTTCTGGAAACGTTTGTAATCCAAAACACTCTTATATCAAAATGAAATCTCCCCAAAAAAATTTGTACAGAGATTTTTAATTTAAGCTGTACTATAGTACTTGTATTGCAAGATGTCGCTTGTATATCAAGTCAAATTTGCTTGTCTTGCAAAACGCTCTCAAACCAAGTTAGTTGCAATCCAAGGTATTACTGTACGTACATATTACATTGAGATTGCCAGGGCCGGTGTTTAGGGATATGCATGGCTGGGCACCTACTGAGGACCCACACCCTGGCAGGGGCCACTTACAAGAGCTCCCTGGACTTGCTCCTCCACTTCGTCATTGCAACTGCTTGTTCACCCCTGCCTCCCACTCTGGCCCAGACAATGGTGGTGGTAAGAAAGAGCAGCAACAGAGCCCCTGCCTACTTGCTCACTGGCTCTCGACCTGTAAAGTAAGCTATTGGTAGCAATGATCATAAAGAGGATGAAGAGTGTTGTGGAAAAATTGATCTACTGCGTTGTGTTTTTAAGAGGTTCTTAGAGAGGAAAGTGTATTAGTGAATTCACGGATGGCATCTGAGCACAGTCAGGAATGCCAACAAGAACACAAGGGAGACACTTCCATTTATACTGAATAATATCATGTAGAGGTCAGGTGACAATTGAGTCAGTACAGGAAACAGAGAGACAATTCAAAAGGAGACATTTAAACAAAACAAAAGAACAGGTATTGCCCATCTTCCAGCCATCATGCTAATCAGTAGTCTTTCCCAAAGCGATAATCCCAAGGTGATAATCCCAAGGTGATACTGGCTCACTGTACTTTTAGCATAAGCAGGAAGGAGGCTTAGGCAAATCAATAGATGGGTGATTTGCCCCCAGGGTTGTTCTACAGAAGGTCAAGGAAAGGGTCTGACTCTTGACATGTCAGGACATGTTTCTGTAAGGTAGAAGGAAAGGTCTGACTTCCAGGCCTTTCTGTTTAAACTAAAGCCTGGACAAATTTTACTTCTACATTCCCCCATTTTGTGCTTTTATAGCACAACTAACACTTGTAACTGTTACATTCAGCATCTAAAGCTTCTTTTACCTTTTCTCTCTCTTAATCAATCCTTTCAAGCATCAATTTTTTTCTGAGTCAATACAGAGCTTTTGCTTCTGCTGCATGTAGTAAAATAACACTTGCTTAACAACAATAATATATAAAACCCAACAAATTCAAGCAATAGGGTTATTAATCCATGAACAATTGCTCTACCCCAACTTCCTAGGTTTGGTATCCAGCTTGTTAGCCAAGACCATATTTCCAGGCTTTTGTCAGGGGCAACAAAAGCAATTTAAGTATCTTTTCTGATTGTAATTATCAGGAATAAACACACAACACTCTTGACCAATCAAGGCGCATATTCCACCTTTTGAGGCAAACACCATGTCTAATGTCATCTTTGGCAGTACTATTTTGCATTGTGGCATTGCGAAAACACTGCCCTTTCCCTGTAAGGGTACAGTCCCACAGTTTATCATTAAAACTCTTCCAGGTACTACATTTAAGAGAATTGCCCATAGTTTGATTACTTTGGGAGAACTAATTTCCATAATTGGTGCAGAATATGGGTTTGGCAGTATGGTTATTTCTCCAATCTCTGTGAGGGGTAAAATAATGCTTACACTGACTTTGTCCTACAAATGTGGAGGGCTGATTTTGTGTTTTGTTGCATGTAAAACACCATTCCCCCAATGTAGGAACAACTTGCAACAACTGGACCCTTTAGAGTACAAGGGTCTGTTGGTGAAGGTCAAGTTTACTAGTGTAATGGGCACTGGCCACATGGGAACTCCTCCCTGGGAATGTACTGGCATGTGGCTACATACCCCTAGCAGTTGGTAGCATTAAATCTTTGTGCAAACTTTAAAGAAAGCTGAATGTAAGTATTTTCCTGGAAGGCAGATTGGAGGAGGACTATGAGCTCTAAGAATATAACCATACTCCATTTGGCCATATTGTTTCAAATATTAATATATATATCAATTAAGGCAAAAGAACCACCAGTCACTAACAAGAGCACAACTACAGGTGTTTCTTCTTGTTCTGACTTTGATGTACTAAAGGGCTGATAAGTAAGGCTCCTGGCTCAGGCTGAGGTGGTGTTCTTCTAAAATGATGACATCAGTTCTTCTCGTCCGATCCTCTGGGTGTTGTCTTTGATGGTCGTCCCGTCCGAGGTCTGAGATGATATTGATGTCCTGGCACAAATTCTTCTGTTTCAGGGGAAGAGGTTACTAGCACATTTCACCCTGAATTGGTGGAGGCGTTATTGTGTCCTCATTTTCATCGCGGGTAGAGATGTTGGGAGGCTTGGATCCACGTCTGGAGTCCTTGGCACTTCACAACTTTAATGTACCTGGTATGGTGCTTTTCCACTTTGGATCCAGCAGATGATCTTCTTTGATGTATCTTAATACGAATCCAGTCACTTGGTTCAATAGTGTCCTTCAGTGCTGGGCTGGTGCTGAGCTCTATCTGTGAATGAAAAGTCTTCACACATCTCATTAGGGCCTTGCAGTAATTTTGAATTGTATCATCAAGCAGGTGTATATGTCTGGCTAGGTCTAGATTGGTGTCTCATTAATATCTCATGAGGGGTCAAGTCCAGTTACTTGATTTGCTGTGGATCTCATAGTCATGAGGGCTATGGGCAGTGCATCTAGCCATTTTAGTCTTGTCTCTGCACATATTCTAGCCAGTTTGCTTTTCAGTATTTTATTATGTCTTTCTATAGCTCCCACAGATTGTGGATGATACAGGCAATGGAAATGTTGCTGGACTTGTAATGTCCTGCACACTTCTCTTACCACCTGTCCAGTAAAATGTGATCTCCTGTCACTGTTTATGGAGCAAGGTATTCTGAATCTGGGGATCAATTATTTTAGCATATATTTTTTTTCTTACTGTTGTGGTGTCAGCCTTCACGCAAGGGTATGCGTCAACCCATTTAGAATACATACAAATAACTAAAAGAACATATTGATAGGAACAACACTTGGGCATTTCAATAAAATCAATTTGTATATTTACAAAAGGTCCCCAGGGTGTGGGGTGCATGCTCATTTTGGTTTTATTTATTTTTTTATTTTTTTACAGGCTTACCACTGTTATGAGCCTGGCATACCGCACATTGGGCACATCTGAGTTGCTGCAGATGCAAAATTTAATCCAAACCAATCTTTGTTAAACAATTCAATGATCCCCCCTTTGCTCACATGCGACAAGTCTATGGAGCATGTGAGTAATTTAGGGGAAAAGAACTCTGGGCATCACTAGGCGGCCGTCCGAATGATGCCATAGAGTCTTTAGAGAGAAAGCAATTTGCCAAATTTCCATGTCCCTCCCCCCCCCCCATTTTCTGGGGTCAAATTCTGGATAGCAGCAAGATTTTGCAATTCAGGTGTGACATTGCTATAAATAAATGCAGGAAAAATTTACCTTTTGAACTTAGGCTTGCCTGTCTTTTGCCAAGAAGTCGGGAGGGGTTAACAATAAAAATCTTTAGCAAGGTAAACCAAGCTTTAGAAAACTAACCAAATGCTACCTTTTAAAACACAACAAAGCCAAAAAATAAGGCACTTATGCAACCAAAGGTTTAAAAATACTGGGGTGCCAAAACTATTAGCAATTAGAAGCTGCAATTTTAAAATGCAGTGGCAACTGTGATGGGATTCATAATAGAGTTGGAAGGGGCCTACAAGGCCATCGAGTCCAACCCCCCCACGCTCAGACAAGCTGAGCCAGCATGAGCCACAAAGGGAGCACTTGTGTAATTTAAACTAGAACACTTTTCTTGAAAACCAGCCTAATAACAATCAAGTGAAACAGGAATTGCAATTATTTTAGTATCTTGGTGCTACTGTGCTATGTTGCACCCAAATACTATTTAACAAAAGTTTTCTGCTAGCTTGCCATAAAGCTACTAGCCAAGCATAAATTCTGAAATTAAACTGCCCAAATTAACCAACGATGCCTTGTTGGTTTGCCTTTGGCAAAAAAAACCAACTAAGCATGGATTATGTTAAAGAGGGGAGGGGTGAAATTCAGGAAAGCCCACTCTAACAAAACTGGGCACTAAAACTTAAAGGCAAAACTTGAATGCAGCCACAAACACTCATGAGTGTTGCTGCCATTTTAAAAAATATTTTATTTAATTTTGCTAGCAGCTATAACAAATCATTTTTCTTTTCATTTTGGGACTTCTCGCCTCTAGTTCAGATCTGAGGAAGTGTGTGCTTTGGTTAGGAGCACACTCTCTCTTCACTAAACACAGGACTGGTGGAGACTCCCAAAAGGCACCAAAACTTTGCTTATGCTCAGGAACTCTTTGCACAAAAAGCTCACAAACGTTTTTGTTATTGTTGTTTTTTTCTTTAACACAACACAGGGTTCTTTGAGTACCTCTTGGCATTCTTAGATCTTGTGTTTGGCTTCTAATCTATTAGGAATGTGGCAACTGGACAAGCAGGCAGGGGTTTTACTTTAAAGGGACAGCTGCACTCACTGACTTTTTTCTTCTTCTTTTGCCTCTCTTTAGATCTAGTTGTTGGATTTGCAAGCTAATCAACTTATACATTCTTTTTTTTTCTTTTCCTTCTTATTTAGGATGTCCATGCAGTGGTTGGCATAATTGGTTAAATCTGCCAGGTTTGCAGTTTGCCATCCTACACATACTGTCTTCAGCTGCTCTCCTACTTTAGGTAACAGTCTTGCAACAAATGCTTTCTTGATAGTATGAGGGGCATTCTTTCTTGGCATCTCTTATTCTCAAAAATCTCAAAAATACTTTTTTTATTTACAGGTATTAATCTTGATCTAGTCAGTTTTAGGTTTCACTACTGTAGTAAGGGCATCTCTAGAATATTTCATTGCTGAAGCCTTCAATTTGTAGAACATTTAACTTCTTTGCTTTGACTCTGATTTCTCATAGAAGTGCATCAAGTAATTTTATTTGCATCTCTATCAATTTAATAGGATCATTAAACTTTGGATCAGTTACTGGCCATTTCTTTTTTTTTTTTTCTTTCTTTTTTTTTTCTTTTCTTAAGACTACTGTTGGCAGAACAAGCCTTAAGTAATTGATTTAAGTCTATCTAGGTAGGGATATAAATAATTACAGTCTCAAATTCTTCCTTGAATTTGACTGGTTCTTTTCACAAGTTAGGAAATTATTTTACTATATTCCTTAAATCTCTTGGGTGTCTATGGGTCATGGACAGCCACTAGAGTCTTATCTCTTGCAGGTACTTCTTACTTAGTGGAGCCAGGGTGACTGACCCATAATTTGGGGTGACTAACAGTCTTTGAGAAGGAACAGAGCCAGGCAAGGTGGTTGCTTCTGGGTTAATTCTTCTGGGCATCTAGTTCCTTCTGTTAACTGCTCTTTCTGGCTAGGCAGAGGTGGGTTAGGGTGAAGGAGTGGCCACTGGGGTAGTTTCAGCATCATCATGCGAAAACCTTCTACTTTCATCTTCATTTTGGGGTCTTCTCATGTAGGTAAGGATAATCATCTACAGGATCTTGCTTTTTCTTCAAAAAATAATCATTTTTCTTCGCTAGCAATGGATATAGGAGCCAATGGTGGTGGTTGGCTGCAGGCCTGCTTAAATTTTAGTTGATCTTTTAATATATATATTTGAATCTTTCAAGCTTTTAAGCTTGGATTCATGCATGCGTTTTGAAGCTTCTTCATACCAATTAAAATACACTTCCCATTGAGTCTGAGGTACCTTACTTCCTCATGACTCGAGCGCTCCCCTTAAGTGCACTATCCTGTCCAAGTCAAACTTTCCTCCCAGTGGGAACTGTTTACTAGGATCATCCTTTGTCATGACATTCCATTTCTCGAGAAATTTACACACCTACCTATGGCCATAAGGTGTGTACCTATAACATGCTAGCATTCCCTTGGGGGGGATCTCCTTTGATCTTGCACCCCCTATTCCTCACACTCATACAGGACACTCATACAGGGCAAACTTATTGAGGGATGTTCCTCATTTGAGTCTCAGACAGCGGCTCAACACCTTGATCGGCTCAGTCAGTCTTTCAACTGCGGCACAATCCCTTTTTGTCGGCTCAGTCAGTCTTATGACTTCAAATGGGACTCATGAGTCTTGGAAATGGGAAAAGGGATTTACTTGCTCTACTGGGACACAGGGTTCCACTACATACTGGTTTAGTATGTGGTTTAAGTCCTGGTCCTGATCAGCAGATTCATGAACAGTCACACGTCACTGGGTCACGAGGTTCCACTGAGCCCACTTGCTTTTGAAACACTGCCGATCATTGGGTTTCCCCTCACGAACAGGTTCAGGGCGTCTTGACTCAGCTTAAGTCTCAGACCTGGTCAGCAACTTATACATACTCATCCGTGAGATTTTTAGGAAGATGTGCCTTTTCCACACAGTAAAACCATGGGTACTGGGCAAATTGGGAAATGGAAAAGGGTCTGTCTGTTGGGGCACGAGGTTCAGCTTTCGCCTAGTCCCAGCCCTGGTCAACAGCTCATAAATCTAGCAATCATACTTTCACAGACATGCATACAATCCTATAGGAAATTTCTTTCGTCTCCAAAACCTCATGGACTCAAAGTTCAGATCGCGTTGGAGGGAAAGGATAGTCTGCTAGAAACAGAAGGACACACACCAAAAACCCAAAAGAGATTTCAAAAGGTCTCTTACCTGGGTTTTGGCGCCTGGGAGTTTAGTGGTGTTTCCCTGTTTCAGGCAGGTCCAGTCCCTTGAAGCGATCCGAGCCATGGCACCAAGATTGTTGTGGAAAAATTGATCTACTGCGTTGTGTTTTTAAGAGGTTCTTAGAGAGGAAAGTTTATTAGTGAATTCACGGATGGCATCTGAGCACAGTCAGGAATGCCAACAAGAACACAAGGGAGACACTTCCATTTATACTGAATAATATCATGTAGAGGTCAGGTGACAATTGAGTCAGTACAGGAAACAGAGAGACAATTCAAAAGGAGACATTTAAACAAAACAAAAGAACAGGTATTGCCCATCTTCCAGCCATCATGCTAATCAGTAGTCTTTCCCAAAGCGATAATCCCAAGGTGATACTGGCTCACAGTACTTTTAGCATAAGCAGGAAGGAGGCTTAGGCAAATCAATAGATGGGTGATTTGCCCCCAGGGTTGTTCTACAGAAGGTCAAGGAAAGGGTCTGACTCTTGACATGTCAGGACATGTTTCTGTAAGGTAGAAGGAAAGGTCTGACTTCCAGGCCTTTCTGTTTAAACTAAAGCCTGGACAAATTTTACTTCTACAAGAGCAATAGCAGCTGGTATTGACAATGGTGGTGAGAAGGTAGACTCACTAAGGGAGAGGACCCATTGAGAGTGACTGGGTTCAGACAACAGGATAACCCACACTCAAAGGTTGAGTGTGGGTTGTCACTGAACTGTGGGTTGTTGTTAAAACATCTGTTATCATGTTGTCTGAACCCAGCCGTGCTAACAAACCATGGTTTATTAACCATGAACAACCCATGAAGAGACCCCATGGTTTGTTGTTGGGTTGTGAACTGTGGGTTGTTCGTGGTTAACAAACACAGTTTCTTAGTGTGGCTGGGTTCAGACAACACAATAACCCTCATTTTAACAGCAACCCACAGTTCATTGACAACCCACACTCAATCCTTGAGTGTGGGTTATCCTGTTGTCTGAACCCATCCTGTGTCTTGCCCAAGAGTCTTAAAAAACCTGGAGCTAGCACTGGATACAGCTGGAGAGCATGAACCACTTTCAGCAATAAAGCAGGTAACTAAGTCTCAACTGAAACATGGTGTATTTCAAAATGCAAAATGACAGGAATTTGCAGTTGGTTCATATATATCTATGCATGGACAATTAAAATATTGCATGTCATCATAAATGGATTGATATATTTGTGGGCCGCAGAGTAAATGGGCTGGTGTTCTTATGTTTCTTCCACAGAAGACTGTCAAGTGATTTATTTTTTTTTTGAACTGCAAATGATACCAAAAAAATTAAAATCAAATTGCTGTTTTTAAACAGGCAGAGTGGATGTCTCTTGCATAGTCTGGAGAAACTATTGCCTCATTCAGGCGCACCAATGTTGTTTTTTTTCCTCTCCTTGTACATTTTTCTAAAAATATTTGTTCTGAGGCTGGTATCTCAGTGTGCCAAGTTTTAACCCAAAAGCAAGGAGGGGTGGGGGTAGAAGAGAGTATATTCTAGTTTGCGCAAGAATCCTTTATGTTTTGGAAGTTTACAATGGGGAGTGGCTTATGCACACAGAATTGTGCAGCAGCGCTGCCCTTCGCTGCTAAATGGAACCTAGGCCTAAATACGTCAGTGGGTATAGGCAGTTTACTGCTAGCTGGGGCCTCTGAATTACACAATAGCCTGCCTAGCTCTTAGCACATTCTGTACCAGTTGCAAACATCGGGCGCAGCTGCTCCAGAGGACAATTTAAATGCTACAATAGATAGGCCTAATTCCTCCCCCCCCCCTTCCCATTCTTGCATTCTGGGATCTTCACACAGTCTTAACCAGAATGTCGCCCCATCTCCAGCACTTAGACTGTACGCTGTCAATAAAACAGGGACAGGATGTACTAACGCAGAGGATTAACGGAACAAACTCAAGCAAATTGCAGCCGCCTGAGCTTTGCATTCTTTCTCCCAGTTCAGAGGCTGCTTTAAAGGAGTGAGGAGGACTCGCGGCATTTCATTTCCCCAATGAGTGGGCTGCATTTATAATGAGAGATGTTTTTAGCTGTGTGGGCATAAGCTTTCAGAAGGAAACTTGTGTGATGACTGTGTTCCTGCTTCCCCTATCCCAAATATTTACCGGTGATGACAATGTAAAGAGTACTTTATGTGCCACTGCCTGAACTGAATCTGTATGGGTAATCTGTGTCATCCTAGGCCCTCTGCTCCTAATGAACGGTTCGCATTTTACACTCCTGTAAATTGACTTAGCCTTTTGCATCAACCAGATTAAGGGAGAAGCAGCAATTGTTACAAAACCACAGAACTGATAACATGTCCTTGTTTCTGCATTACTGATCTGGTTATTCTAGTAGTAACATTCCAAATATTAAATAGATAACAAATACAGGCATATAAGGGGTGGGGTGGGGAATGCATTTATTTACACTCTGTTATCCAAATGTTGCAGGACTCCTTATCGCAGCCTTGAACGTCTCCTGATAAATTCCACAGTTTTTGTTCAGAACTATACATGCGGTGTTCCAGTTCCAAGCCACACACACACCCCACACAAAAGAAATCCACATTCTGCATTTTTAATTAATTATTACATACATCAGCGATGCTTGCATAATTTCAGACAATTTCTGTTGGTTTCGTGTCGCTGCAGTCTTTGAGTTTTTCACCTTTTCCAGATGCTGTGGTTTGGGGGGATTGTACAGCTATCACTGATTCACACAAATGACATTACTCTAGTTGTGCTTTCCTTGCTGGGAAATAATTGTTGATCAGCATATGAACCACTAACCCAGCCTTTCTCAAATGTGGGTTCCCAGATATCGTTGGTCTACAACTCCCATCACCTTCAACCAGCATGGCCAATGATCAGGGATGGAGTGGGTTGTATTCCAACAACATCTGGGGACCTCAGGTTGGGAAAGGCTGTGCAACTAACCCAAGTTGCTGGTAAACAACGGATGACGACGACCATGTAAGCCCCTTTGGGTTACTTGCAAAAGGAAAAAAGGCAGGATATAAATGTAATAATAAATATGAAAGATAAAACTCTCTCCCTATTTTTTTTAAAATGTCCTTTAAACCTTCATCTTTACTCCCCCCCACCCAAAAAAAACCCTTTAGAGGCCAAGTGCTCCCAGCAGACAGTTGGGACATGAAGCACTTTAAACACCAGGGAAGGCTGATCCCTCCATAGCAATGCTCTGTCATTTCATTTCATTAAAGCACTTTTACCCTGCTCATTAGCCAAACAGGCTTGCAGAGTAGTTTACAAAGTTCACTTGTATGACAGTCCCTGCCCACAGGCTTACAATCTAAAAGACATGATACATGAGGAAAAAGGGATGGGGAGGGAGGAGGAAAACGCAAACCCAGGCACCAATTCTTAAAGTTAAATAGTCGTTCTTACAATTACCAGCTGGAGTGGAACCATTTTGTGAAACTTTCCTCTTTTTCATGTGATTATATGTGCTTCTCACCCTCCAGCAGCACTTCAGCATACATCTTTACAGACTTTTAAAAAACGGTGACAAGAACAGGTTATCCTACACAATGCAACAGAGTTACCATTACATTGGGATGACCTATCATGCTGTTGGTACTGGGCTGGAACTACTGACCAGTAAATTGTGGGATCTGAGATAGCTTGAAAAGGCTCCGAGGCTCAGCTGATAGCAGGCAGAATGGACAAAGGCTACAAGAGATAAATCCACTTAGTCAATGCACAACACAACTACCACAAATGCTGAGTAAGGGCCAAATTTAACTAGACATGATGATGATGGCAATGCATGAATAGCTCTCTGGTCTCTTTAAATGTTTGCAAATAGCAGCTGCTGTGGCTGGAGGGGGGTGGGCGCTGACCTGGATTAGTGCAGCAGTGCAGGAAGAGTGGGTCTTTTAACTCTTTTCCCCATGCAGTTTTTCTGATGAAAGTTGCCCCAAAAGTCACTATTTGTCCTGTGAGGAAAAACATATATGAGCATGTATGTTTTCCCTAGCACAACATTCAGCAGCTTTGGAGGAGGGGGATTTTCATTGAGAAAAAAAGCATGCAGTGGTGGGAAAGGTTAACTCCCCTCAGCCATGAACCATGGTCCCAATCGCCCCCACCCCAAACTGCCATTTGCAAAAGTTTAAAAAGAGTTGTGATGACTTCATGCAGCTGCGTCGTCTTGTCTAGTCTGGCACTAAGAAGTTCATTTTTTCCTATCCTATTAGGTGTTCATGTCTCTCTCTCTAAAGCTCTGAAGTCTGAACTATGCAAACACAACAAATGGCACTGCCTACACTGAATCCGCAATGTTTTCAGTGTAGGCCCTGAAGGTTAGTTTCTGGTTCAATCATATTCATCTCAGCACTGCTCCTGCTAAGCTAATGATACATATGAGTCCTAAATGGAAGCAACATAATTTTGGAAGCTTTATGGCTCTGAAATCATGGACCTGCACACCGCATGACTACTAGGTTTTTAACCCTTCTAATGGTCAGGGAATATGGAAGTTGTAGCCCAACACATCTGGAGAGCACCAGGTTGTCTACCCCTGGGCTAAGCCATACATTGTTTGCTTGTTTTCTTTTTTTTTTTCCCCTTCCCCAGTGCGGTGCTTTCCAGATATTTTGGACTGTCATCCCTGACCATTGGCCATGCTGACTGGGGCTGATTGGAGTTGTAGTCAAAAACATCTGGAGGGCACCACGTTGGGGAAGGAGTTAGCTCTCTAGCTGTATGACTGTTGCTTCTGCTTTGTGTTCAGGGGTAGAGTGTTCAAACAGGGCCGGTGCAAGGCAGTTTGGTGCCCTAGGCAAGATCAGATATTTAGCACCCCCCCCACCTGAGCCCTCCCTCCAGCCCTATGCCCATTATGAAATAAAAGTCAATTGGCAAAACCTAAAAAAATTATTATCATAAACATTGACAAACATACATAAAATACATGTTGATGTAGTACCAATTTGCTATATAGAAAAATTCCTGGTGAAGTGTGACAGAAACTATATTTAATGTTTAAAACTTCATTTTCCTTGCCCTTTTCTTGGCAAACTGGCAAACCATTTCTTTAATGTCTAAAGAAGATGCTAACTGAGATTCAATTGAAGTGGTTGCCAAGCATGCCCCAGCGAGTTCTGGCCAAAAACATCTGGGGACCCAAGGTTGGAGAGCACTGTTCTAGAGCATTCACAAAATGCAGACACCGCTCCAGTGACTTAACTGAGGATTTCCACCACGCTCAAAGTCTGTACTCAGAATGGCCAAACTGGAACTCCATCCAACCCGCACCAAAAACCTGCACGGTTTGCTGACCCCAGATATGACAAAAAAGTGAGCATAGAATCATAGAAAAGTAGAGTTGGAAGGGGCCTACAAGCCATCGAGTCCAACCCCCTGCTCAATGCAGGAATCCAAGTCAAAGCATCCCTGACAGATGGCTGTCCAGCTGCACCTTGAATGCCTCCAGAGTGGGAGAGCCCACCACCTCCCTAGGTAGTTGATTCCATTGTCTTATTGCTCTGACAGACAGGAAATTTTTCCTGATGTCCAGGTGGAATCTGGGTTCCAGATTGCACTCTTAAGTGTAATTTTCCCCCTCAGATATTTCACGCCAAATACTTGTGGTGTGTAGTGGTTAGGGTGTTGGACTGGGACTCGGGAGATCCGGGTTCTAGTCCCCACTCGACCATGAAAACTCACTGGGTGACTTTGGGCCAGTCACGGACTCTCAGCCTGACCTACCTCACAGGGCTGCTGTGAGGATAAAATGGAGAGGAGGATGAGGATAATGTAAGCCGCCTTGGGTTCCTTGCAGGAAAAAAGGCGGGGTAGAAATATAATAAATAAATAAAATAAATAAAAATAAAACAGGGTACTTTAAAAAGCTTTGTCGTTTACTAAATACAAGCCAAATAAACATGCTAAATTAGATCACTCTCAAGGGCATTATACATCGGTTTTTATCCCCCCCCCACTCAAAAGCTATAAGCCAGGAAAGGGCGCTTCCGAGGGTGGAGTGGGGTCTGGGTCTGGCGCAGGTGACCCCAGTGCGGAGCCAACAGGGCTCCTCTACAGCAGGGGGCACAACCCTTGTGTCCCCCCACCTTAATTGCGTCCCCCCCCACTGAATTCCCTCCTACAGAGCGCTCTTTCCCGCAAGCAGAGCGCGATCCGTGTCATGATCACTGGGACCGTGGGACGTGTATATTTGCGTGCACCCTCGGAGCCAGAAACCTTGTGCGCTGCCCCCCCATCAGCCTACAGCCAGGGGGTTCAGGGGGGACCTTGCTGCCCCGCTGGCCTCTCCTGAAGGACGTCCAGAGGAAGATACGGCAGGCGGAGGAGGTCTGCCTGCAACCCCCTCCCTCCCTCCCTCTCCGGGGAGCGAAGCCCACGGACGCGGGGCTGGGCTGGGCGGCTACAGACCTCTCCTGTCCCCGTCTGTGTCGCGGTGGTTCGGCTGTGCCCCTTCGCGGCCACCACTCTCCTTGCCCCGCATGGGGAGGCTTCCTCCTGGAGCAGGAAGCGGTCGCTGCAGCGAGGCCGCGTCTCTTGGGAGTCCCCGGTGGGGAAGGCGTGCAGAGAGGAAGCTATCGCCAGCAGCCGGCACGCCACTTCCAGGGGGCCTTCCTGGCCCCAGCCCACCAGGCCCTCCCGCCCACGGGTGCTCCCGGGGGCCCTGCCTCCACGGAGGGAGATCAGCTTAGCTGCTCCGCGAAATCGCCCAGTGGCTTTTCTCCTCGCCTAAGCCAGTAGCCGCCGCTACGTGGGCGCGACCCGCGGGCGCTGAGCGTAGCCACCCTGCCGCCCCGGGGCCTGTGCCCTCACCTGACGCAGCCCCGTCTGCCGCCTCTTCTCTCCCTGCACGGCAGCATCCGCCTCATCTCGCCGGCAGCCCAGAAATTCCTCTCGGACATCACCAATGACGCCCTGCAGGCGTATTTTTTTCCAAGGTTTCTGGCGCCCCCTTTAACCCTGCGCTCTAGGCAGCTGCCTAGTTCGCCTAATGGTAGCGCCGGCCCTGCATTCAAAGCAAAATGGCCCAGGATCGAGAATACTCTGAGCACAGTACTCTGAGAATTGCTTAATGAAACAGGAAGTACATGCTGAGATGAGCCACTTCAAGCACTAACTTTATTTCCCCCTAGCACATTGGCACTAAAGGCATATCTACTCCACAGACTTAAACTGATTTTAAACCATCATTCTGGGTGTTTCCAGACGGACGGCATTGTGCAGCTGTTCCATCATTTTTTCCTTAATGGATTTTTTGCAGTAAGGAAAAAGACTGAACACAGGAAGCTGCCTTTTACTGAGTCAGACCCTTGGTCCATCTTGCCCAGTAGTGTCAACCCTGACTGGCAGCAACTCTCCAGAGTTTCAGGCAGGAGTTTTTCCTGCTCTACCTGGAGATTCCGGGAACTGAACTTGGGACTTTCTGCATGCCAAGCAGGTGCTCTACCACTGAGCTCCAGGCCCTCCCCGTAGAGGTTGGAAAACACAGGAGTGTAAAAAGTGTGAGATGAAGATGTCTGTATCCTCTGTAAACTTCCATGAATGGTGCAGGGCGATGGCATCATAAAAGCCTTGTCTGGAAGCACACTCTGTCTCCCTCAGGAACCTTGGGAACTGTAGTTCTGTGTGGTGGGAACACAGATCTGTCTATTGGTGAATTCTCAGCACCCCCACCAAACAACAATCCCCAAAATTCTTTATGAGAAGCCATGGGAACTAAACTGGTATAACACCAATATGCTTGTCATGAAGATATACCGCAATACTAATGTCAGGAAAAGAGGAACACATTGTGTGCAATGGCTATGTACCGGTAGATGTTTGTTTCATGCCCAGTACAAAGGTCAAGAAGAAGCCAGTCTATGCAGTGGCTTCCTGATGTGTGCATTAAAGCTACTTATCATTTAAATATCTCTTTTAATATGAGGACTGTTTTACATTCTTTATTCTGTTTACCCTGACAACAGTCCTGCAAGATAGGATTTATTATTTCCAGTTTACATAGGGGAAATTGAAGATGAAAGGCAGTGATTTGTCCAAGGTCGTTCCATGTGTATGTCTCCAAACTCTCCGACCACTGTACCATGTTGTCCAACATGTTAGCCCTAGAACAGTCCCTTGGAAGTTGACCCTGTCAGGTCATTTGCCCTCTTAATTGAGAGCAATCAAAGACATTATTCCAGGTGTTTTCCCAGCCTGTATGGTATCATTGCCCTTAATGAGGAAATGAAGCACAACAAGGCCTTTCTGGTTTGCCAAGGTCACTGGACCCACTGACCAGCCTGGGCCCGCTCTTCCCCATGCTTTCTGCCTTTAGCCAGCATGCATTCCCTCCCCAGCCCAGACACCAACACCAAAAGAATTTCCCCGCTCTAGATTGTATTGCCCTTCGCTAAATCTAAATTAACTCAGGGTTTGTACGCTGGAGAGAAAAGCAGACAGACGTAGTTCAGTTCGGTTCTCCGCTCCTTAAATGATATGAATGGCTTTTAAAGGCCAGGACATCCCGCTCACAGATAGAAGCAGGCAGGCAGACATATATAACTGACAGCAGGATGTAACTGAGCCTGGAGCAGGAAAGTATAAATAAAGTCCAGCTTCTGAGTCCTGGACCAAAGCCACTTGTAACACAAAGTACATTCCGGCCTGAGTGTAACAAACCGTACCAATCTCCTCCCAGGCTGTGACTTGGGGATTGAGAGTGGGGACCTGGGGGGGGGGGGAGGCTTCCTGCTGATGAGGTTACAGGATGCAGAACGAGACAGTGCCCAGCACTGTACAGGGTAGTGATGGGAGCAACAGAACACAGCAAGCTGGTTTGCTATTGCAAGCTCTCACCAAACGTTGGATTCCTTTCTCCAGGAAGAATTATCCTTCTCTCCCCCCCCCCCCCCACTTAAGATGCTCTATTCAGTGGAGACCAGATCATTGAAAAACCAAAGATCACGGTCACCCCCTTCCATAGTTCCAACTCTTGTCATCTTTCCAGGGCCAGCCCTACCATTAGGCAAGGTGAGGCAGCTGAGGTGTTGGAAATAGTGCAGGGCAGGGAGTGCTGCTGAGGTGTTGGAGGCCAGAGCTGCGTGTGTCACACAGCCTGTCAGTGCTCCCTAAGCTAGTCTGCAGCCGTCAAGTGCAGTGGAATATGTTGTCCCATCACCATTGTTGAAGTAAGACTCAATTACCAGTCCAGCCAGCTTCTGTTCCTGGAATTGTCCTTTGCCTCAGGCAGCAAAATATCTTGGGCCAGCCTTGAATCTTCCCTCTCTTGCTGCTGTGAACCCCACTCACTCACACACTCCCAAGAGTCCAGTGCAGGGGTAAGGAACCTGGTGCCCTTCAGATGTTTTGGACCACAAGTCCCACACAATCCCTGACCATTAGCCATGCTGGCTGGGGCCAATGGGAGTTGTAGTTCAAAACATCTGGAGGGCACCAGGTTGCCTTCCACTAGCTGCTTGGTTTACCTACGTGTCTCCTGGTTCCCAGTGTGGGGCCCCATAATGCAATGACTGATTTGGGCTGTTAGACTGAGCTGTGACTGAGACATTCAGTAACAAGATGCTGCTGCCTGTATGGTTTGCCTTTGCAATATGCCATCACGTGTCAGTGTCATTGTTTGCATAATACAGTCATGCCTTGGATTGAGAGCATAATTCGTTCCGGAAATGTGCTTGTAATCCAAAATACTCTTATATCAAAACAAAATTCCCCCCAAAAAATGTGTACAGAGATTTTTAATTTAAGCTGTACTACAGTACTTGTATTGCAAGACGTCACTTGTATATCAAGTCAAAATAATAATAATAAATATTTAAAAATTTGCTTGTCTTGCAAAACGCTCTCAAACCAAGTTACTTGCAATCCAAGGTTTTACTGTAGTCATCTTAGTGCAATATGAAGCATCCATCTGCTTCTTTCTTAGGACATACAAACATAAGAGCTGGTTCCTTCTTCGCTTCTGCTGATAACACAAATTGTGATTGTTCCTATCAATATGAGGAATTCAAGGGAACTCAGACGTCCTTAAGACATCTACTTATATCCATGAACAGTTGTTGTGCAGCTAGGTTAACACTTAAATGAGCCAATCGTGTGGATGGGGCCCAGTTGAATGGGGCTCTCCGTGGAATTGCCCCCCCACCCTTTGCATGGTGCTGATTCAATGGGAAAAACATGTAGGATCACCCCCCTGCATCTGTGGTTGGGTTAAACATTCTCCCAGCTATGTGGAAGCTGCTCATGAATAAATGTGGCTAGCAGAACATTTAAAGGATACCTAACTATATTTGAAATGTTAACCACGGACAAAGACTAAATAAGACCAGGTATGTATGACAAGTGCTTTCCATTTCAAGAACTGGAGGAGGTATGAATGGGCTCCCAGAGTTTCTTGTCTGTAAACATCTCAGTGTAGATACAGATGAACCTTGATGACATACTTCCTCATCTGTAAAATGGGTACTTTGTCCATTTAGACCATCATTTCCCAAAGTAGCACACTGTTTGTTCTTGCCTGGGAGGTTGGAAGAGGTTGCAGCTACTTGGTCTTCCTACAGAACCACAAACCATCCTGAGAGTAAATGGATGGAATAATTAGTGATAAGAGACAGATGGACCCAGTGTTAATTTGATTGTGTAGACAGAGCGCACTTCAAGGCATGTTAGTCAGCCTTGGTCACCCACAGAGAGGAGGAGAGATGCCCTCAAAAAGACCTGAAACTTTCAAGAGAGGCTTAGCCAAAAATGATTGGAAATTGTGGATTCAGAGTCTGATTCCATATAAGCTGTTTGAGGGCAAAGACAATCTTGTAGTGTCATATACAACACCCTGAAGAACTGTGTTCTGCTTTCACAGAAAATCTCTCTTTAAACTGTTTGACTGGAGCATTTCTATGGTCTGTGTGCTGGTTGACTCAGCACCCATATTGGTTGCATTGGAGCATCCCGCTGGCTTGGACTCAAGGGGCACATAGAGCCTTTCCCTGGTATAGCTTTGCATATTTAGACCATGCAGTGGGGGCAATATGGTATATAGCCAGAGTCTCCAGATAGGCCAAGAACATGGTGAAAGTCCTGTTGCTTTTGCAAGGAACAAGTGTGTGTGGTGGTGTGTGTGTGTGTGTGTGTGTGTGTATGCATGTGTGTGTGTGTGCAGTGGAAGGGAAGACAGGATAAAGGAGAGAGAAAGCTTTATTTGGGGCTTTCAGAAACTAGTACCAAGTAGCACTGTAAGTGCGCAACAAACATGCATCTCCCAGGAGATCGTTATGTAGTCTTGCATGTCAGCTATGTTCAGGGGTTCATGTTGTTGAACTTGTTTGCTTCATTAGATCTGCAAGGCAATGGTGACAATTTACATGCAGAAATAACACCCAGGCAGCAATATGGAGATGACCTGAGTTAATCTCTTATGGAACGGGTGGTTTGTTTCCTGGAGCCATCCCTGTGCTACCCCATCCTTGTGCGAGAGTTCATTTCCTCCAGGCATAAAAGCCCCTGCTTCCCCCACCACACACATGTGTGCGCACTGCGCATGTGCGCGCGCACACACGCACACACACACACACACACCTCTGTAAAGCTGAGGAAAGGGGGGGAGGGGAGGATTGCTGAGCTGCAAGCCAGCCCTCAGTGCAAGCTGAGAACACAAACAAGAGTGAGAAGCTGATGTGAGCTGGGCTACGTGCCAATGAGGCAGAGCTGGAACACAATGTACAGAGTGCGAGGCAGCAAAGGGAACAGCCTGACTCAGCAGCCGGGGAAGTGGGTGTGCTGTGTTGCTAGATAAACCACTCCTGCGGGCTTGTGGTCAGCAGCATCAGTTCTCCTGACACACAAGCTCCAGGCTTCTGAGACTGCAAGGCATAAAGAGAGACATTCATGAGTCCAGCTGTCTGTCCATCTTTGCAGTCTAGCCTGCTGTTTCCAAAAGCCGTGGTGCAGCACACCAGGTCGCATGTCTGCACCACATATTTCTCTGACTTTGGGTTTCTGTCTGGAGACCAGCGTTCCAAGCATCTCACTTTACCCATCTCTAAAATGGGGATCAGACTTGGAATGAAAGCGCCACAAGGCTGCTTAGGCAACGCTGTTTTAAATTCATGAATGGGGCATATATGACACAGTGAATACTCAGCAGTAGTATCAAATCTCCTCATTTCTACTTCTTGGGCATTCAGAAACAGCACAGAGCAGCAGTTCATTAAAGGTCACTCTTCCTGATGTGCTGTTATGACTAATAGTTCACTGTTACAGTTAGGGATGGGCTAAATTCTTGCAATTTATATCCTTGAATGTAATCTTTCTTTTTAAAACCAGTCTAAAACCTTCAGGACCAAATCTTTACCCTACCTCTACCTTGGGTGTTCCAGAGCAGGTCCGGGCAGACTTACAAGATCTTTTTTTATATACTAGAATTCCAAGGTCCGCCATTTGGAACCAAGTGCAAAATGGTGGTTTAGGGGCTGGGGCCAATACCCCACTGCACCCCATGAGCCATACACTGGGATTAACCTGCATATACAAGTACAAAACTACACCTGAGTCACTACAGACCAAATATTCATATTTTACAGGTGAGGTTAATTGAGAAATAAGTAAATAGCACAAGACCAGCCATGGCAGAGAATGGTTTGTTTGCTTTTTACTGGCACTTTTGCTTGTGATTGTTAAATAACTGGGAAACAGAAACCCTTACTGATCTACTGCAAATAACTGAGAGATCTACCAGATCTCAATCTACCTTCTGCCCACCCCTGTTCCAGAGCAAGCAAAAGGATTGGTACTGCACAGACACATCAAACTATTAAAGATGGTGTGGCCCAGGGCAGCCTTCCCCAATCTGGTGCCCTCCAAATGTGTTGGACTACAACTCCCATAATTTCCAACCAGCATGGCACACATCTAGAAGGCACCAGGTTGGGGAAGGCTACCCTAGGGGAATGTTTCAGGCAAGGATTTCAGTGATCCTTCCTGACTCAGATTCATAGAGTTGGAAGGGGCCTACAAGGCCATCGAGTCCAACCCTCTGCTCAATGCAGGGAACTAGAGGAGGGGTCTCCCATCCAAGTAATAACCAGGCCTGACCCTGCTTAGCTTTCCACGCTAAGACAAGCTGAGCCAGCGTGAGCCACAGGCCTGTAGCTAAGTATGTATGTTTGAGTTTCGGTCAGGTTGAAGTCATGGGAACAAGGCGTTAACCAATCTCGGCTCATCCCAGATTACTTTTAACTCAGAATTTAAAATTGGCTGCTTAGCTACAACTCAGCATGTGAGTCCTAAAATTCAGGTGCTCGCTCCTTGATTGGGCATGGGTTCAACTTCTTAGTAAATATGACCTCTGTACACATTTGTACTGCCAGTGAGGCTTGATCACTCAAATATTGCCTAGACATTCATAAACCAAGCACTTAAAAAAGAGAGTGATTTATTTGTGCAAAATGCGCACACACACAGCAACTCCAGCGATTCCTCTCACACACTAAGTATTTCAAGGCCCTTGGATGAGGCGCTCTTCAGCATGCATGCCGGGCTTATCTGTGTCCTTGGCATACCTCCTGGAAGACAAACTGAGTACACAAGAACAATGGACAGTGGAAATGGATGGCACAGCCAGGGTTCTTGGGCATCTCAGACTATGGAAGCCAATGCAGGGGCAACTTTGGGTGTAAGAAATGCTGCAAATAGGGCTGTCAATTTGCCTCAGCAGCCTAGTAGACAGCTTTGTATCTGCTGTAGACAGCCTTGTATCTAGTTCAGATTGAATTTGGGGGCTCACAGGTTTGGAGTATTGAACAAGTTTGAACTAAGTCTTGCAACAAAATCTTGGTGATGTGGAAATCCTCATTTCACAGCAATGAGAAAGAGGTGAAAAAGAGCAGATCTGGGACTGAAATGCCTTCCTATCCCATTATAAAAGCTCAGCAGAAAAAGTAGCCCATTACACCTAATTTCTTTCCTTCTCTGCCCCCCAATCATCTGTCTTTTACAACAGCAGTACTCAGACATCCCCCCCCCCATTGATCACTTGAAAATTGCTGGGGGGAGCAGGGCAGCTCTGAGCAGACCACTTCATAAATCTTTTGGGGTTGTACAAATCAAAGCACACATTTTAAATTTATTTTTATTGTGAATTTCAACAAAACAAAACCATAAAAAAGAAAAAGAGGAGGGAAATGTAATACATAACTCACATGCATAACTCACATTTTAACAACATTTTTCTTCTTCAGCGCCCACATCATCATCAAAACCAGTGCTGTATTATGAAAATCGTGGGCCCTAGGCCAGGGCCTTGTTAGTTAGCCTGTTCAATAATCCGTCCCTAGTCAAAACGGACTCAATCTCCATCATCAGAAAAAAATTCTACAGGAAGGCTGCATTTCCTAGCCAGTGCTGCAATGAAGATGTCTACTTCAGTTTTTGGTTAGATACCTCTTCATCCGTATCAGGTGATACCAAACCACTTACCAGCAGTGTTCACATCACATGTTACAAAAGTAATTGTTTTCTCTACAGTGTGTGGCTTTAACCATGAGCAGCCCTGCCTATATATTTCTAAGGGGCTTAAACCATATTTTTTTCACCATGAACTGCCATAAACACAATGTGTAAGTGCTAAGGAAGGAATCTCCTGAGATAAACGTTATGATCTCAATGACAAAGGTCACATGGGAACAGCACACCTAGTGAGTGTCATTACCCAAACCTTAATGATGCAAAGGGTAACAGATATGCAATTGTCCTGAGACAGGTGAGAGGTTCTTTGTGCAGTTTAGAGCATATCAACCAATGAAGGAATTTCTGAGAGAGAATGTGAACAAAGAAACCATGTGTTCAAGGGACAAAAAGTGAAAAAGGAAGAAGAAAAAGGATGATGGGCGGGGCTGAAAAATGAAGTGATGAAGGAAAAAGCATGATGTGTTGAGTGAGTCCGAGTAGCGTGAAGGGGAGGCAGCAAAGGGAAAGGCAAGAGGTGCAGTGTGATGGATAAGAGGTCTCTGGAGGAGGCATACTGCTCACCAGGCAAGGTTAGATGAAGAAACAACAAAGGCTTGGATGGGGGGGGGGAAGCAAAATGCGCATTCAAGGATGGGAAAAGAAAGTGTTAGGCTAGAGCAGCCTTCCCTAACCTGCGGCCCTCCAGTTGTGTTGTACTACAACCTCCATCAACCCCAGCCAGCCTCACTGGAGATTGAGTGTTGTAGTAGAACACATCTGGAGGGTGCCAGGTTGGGGAAGGTTGAGCTAGAGTGGGTAGTGTCCAGCTCCGTTTTTTCTTTATGCCAGTGCACGAGTAGATATTCAGCAGAGGATTTATTTTTTTTTACCAGTATGCAGATGCACTGGTGGGATATGCTTTGCCTGCTGGATTTCTGCCTGTTATGTTAAAGTCATAGGAACCCTGGCAGAAAGGAGGAGGAGGAGGAGGAGGAGGAGGAGGAGGAGGAGGAGGAGGAGGAGGAGGAGGAGGAGGAGGAGGAGGACTCTTCTTAACATCAGTGATCTCTTATAGAAGACCATGTAGAAAGAATATAACAAAAGAGTCTGTGCAGATGGAAACGACTCTGTTTGAGCACACACATTAAGCATGTGCAGACTTTCCTTGCAATAAGTAGGCATTGCAAGAGGATTTATTTATATAATTTATACCCAAAGTTCCTTCTGTTTCAAGAGCATGTGTATATCACTCAGGAGATCTGGGGAAGAACAGAGAATAGAATGTCCTGCACTGAGCGCTCCCAGTGTCTTGCTTCATATGCACTAAAACAATGCTAATGGAAATACCGTTTTCTTGTCATCCATAAATAACCAAGTGGCTTGGAGAGACCATGGATGTAATTAAACCCATTGTACCACTAGGCAAGTGGAATGGGTGTGGGAGCTGACCTAAAGTCACCCTTAGATCAATAGCTGTGCTGGCAAGGGAAACTATGCAGCGCCTCTTCTCTGACAATCAGCCTTCTGCAGCCTGGTGCCCTGAAGATGTTTTGGGTTCCATCATCCCCGACCATTGGCCATACCATTTAGGGCTGATGGGAGTTGTAGTCCAAACCTCTGCGGGGCACCAGATCAGGCAAGTCACCACCACTAGATAACGATGTCTGCCACAGAACCACAATGCCCCTGGCCCCCGTCTGGTTTGGCTGTGGGGTTTGTGGTTTGATTTTCATGGCGTGTAGGGGCCTGAAAATGTTCGCCAAAGATTGCTGCTGAAAGCTGATTCATCCAAAGGCAGTGGGACCCCATTTTACAGGCAAATTCCTTCCACACACATATACCCGAGTTGCTCTCTTTCCTTCTTCCCCACCAAGGCTAAGCTGTGGTGCTTCATGTTCTCTCCCATGGCCCAGGCTAGCACTCTCTGTCCACAGGAATGTGCCTGGGAAGGGATGGGGAATGATCCTCCCCTGCAGAGCTACGGGAAGGGCTGGCCTGCCTGGCAGCCTCCTCTCTGTAGAAATCACCAGATCTTAAGGTGGGGGGAATAGCTGCCTGTACCCTGTAGAGAGCTTCAGACTTAGCCACCATTCCCAAGACGCTGTTCACAAGACCTGTGATCCTTGCGAAGTTTAGGCACAGAATCGTTTGGGAGGAATAGGAAGTTTGTTCCTGCTTATGTCAACGGCAAAGTTCTCATTGACTTTGGCAAGCAGGATCAGGCCCCTGCAAGGAATGTCTCGGGCTTTGTTTATAGTTTATTCCAGGTCACATTAGCCTCCTGTTCTGCAAAACCCTCTAATTATTTCTAATATTGTAGGCTAGCTCTACTAACAGTTTAGCTTCCGGACTGCTGTGAAGGTTGAGAAATGTATACGGAAGTTATAAGTGGGCAGCTGAATGTCCCCAAATGGCATTCTGTCTCTCCAGCTGATGGTATAATAGCACTAAGTACCATTTGCCTCTTCCCAAAATGTTCCCATCTACTTAAATCTGCCAAAATGGCCCACAAAATCCTAGATCTGCATGACCCCAGGCTCTTTCCCATATCTTTCTAGGATATTTATACAAATCCCCAATTCTGCAACATCTAACATCACTATTTATTAGTGTTATTTATTACCTTTCTGAATCGCATCCTCCATCTAGCAGGTGCCTGAGGTGACATACCATGAAAATATCAATATCATACAAACCTTTCATAGAACCAAGAAATACGGTACTGGAGCAAAAGCCATAGCGTGCCATAAAATTTGAAAGCGTCCTTAAAATGAAAATTGAAGGGCAATGTAAAATATTACACAGTATTAAAAGCCTGACAGAAAGGGATGTTCTTTATTGCCCATCTAAAGCAAAACAAAGAAGGAGCCAATCTCACGTCTTTCGAGAGGGAGTTCCACAATCGGGTGATGCTGCCGAAAAGGCCCCGTCTTGAGTACACACCAACCTAACCTCTCTAGGTGGTGGGACATATAGCAGGGCCTTCAATGATGATCGTAAAGTACAGGAAGGTTCATATCGATTATCCTTTCTCCTAGGGTATGAGTGTGGAAAAAACAGCGCTCCTGAAAAAGATGGTGCTTAGCTTCAATCCCAACCCCTTCCACTCTAAGCATAAAAACCAGTGGGGCTGATTTTCTGGTCACTCCCAAATAGTTTTAGCTCCATTTTTGCAGCCCTAGTGTGTTACTCCTGGTTTACAGCAGGGCAGCACATGAGGACATTGGGCCAGGTCTCGCAAGTGGAGATGACAGCCTCAATCCATCATGTTTCAAATGAAGTGGTTTAAGTAGCTGAGGGAGCCATGGCTCTAAGGTGGTGTGTAATGAGTGTTTCCCCCATGCCCTTTGCTCACTCTGCAGGAGCTAAAGAAAAACGCTTTTCTACATAGTCAAGACCAGAGGGGGGAATGAGGGGGCAAGCACACCTCCTTAGACAAGTAGGTCACCCCTCCAGCCACCTCCCATTGCTGCAATCCTAAGCATGCTTTCTTGAAAGTTAACTCCATCACAATCAATAGGGACTTACTTCAAAGAAAATATGCTTAGAGGAGAGCATTAGTGTGAAATATCTTTACACACACACACACACACACACCCACACCCTGAAATACATTTTGCCCCTTCAATTCCCCCCCCCCCCCGGTTTTCTAGTTTTGGGTACTCAGGATTAGATATATTATGGTGCTCAGATCCCCCCAAATCCTACTGTTTGCCCCATGAGCAGGGGGTTGGACTCGATGGCCTTGTAGGCCCCTTCCAACTCTACTTTTCTATGATTCTATGAATATGGGGCCAGTGGCTGGGCAGAGGCCAGGCAGCATTCCCTGCTAGGGCAGCCAGCCATCTCCACCCTAGTGCCCTCCAGAAGTTTTGGACCACAACTCCCAGCATTCCTGACCCTTAGCCTTACTGCCAGGGCTGATGGGAGTCAGAGTCCAAAACATCCGGAGGGCCCCAGGTTGGGGAAGGCTATTCTAGGGTAAAAATATTTTTTTTTTAAATCCCCAGTGTCTCCCTCAAAGTGAAGCCAGCTCTTGCCAGATGGCTCTGCTTATCCCTGTGTGCTGTCGGTGAATCCACGTCATCCTCTCTCCAGCCTTGTTACCCAGGAACAGCCAACCTGTGGAGAAAAACCAGGGTCAGAAGGAGGGGCCAATGGAGGAGAGACAACGCAACCCCCTCCCCCCGGAGGCCGGGCAACGGGGAGGCGCGTCTCTTTCCATTGAAAATGTCGAAGGGGAGGGGGAGTCACGCTCTGCCTCTAAGCCACCTAATAAACCACATGTGGGTGGCTGCCCAGGTCCCTCTCCTGCCAGCCAGGCCTCCTCAGGAAACCCCCTCATAAAAGTAGGCCGAGCTGCTAGTTTACGATGAGGGGCAGGGGCCGGCGAGTTTGCTTTTCACTTCTGGGATGAGCGATGCCACAGGCGGGGGGGGGGGAGCGGGAGCAGCGGCAGTAGCAGAGTTGGTATTGTAGGCTGCGCACAGAGCTGTGCAGAAGTGGTGGCAGAGCAGGGGTTAAAAAGGTGAAGGCCACAAGCCAGAGAGTGAGAAACAGAAAGGGGGTGGGAGTGTGTGTGTGTGTGTGTGTGTGTGTGTGAGAGAGAGAGAGAGAGAGAGAGAGAGAGAGAGAGAGAGAAACAGAACATCTTGTTCCCTTGAGCATTAAAAAGGTCCTGTAAACCGTAAAGGAGGAGGGGAAGGAAGACGGGAACTGTCTTTAGGGAGTAGTTGCACTGCACAGAAGGAGTGTGAGATCTTGGTGCGTGCGTGTGTTTTCTTGAGAGCGAGATCACTGGGGGGAGGGGGAGCAGGTGAGAAACAGCAGATGAGGGCAATGGCCCACAACCGTGTCAGCCCCCACAGCCTCCCCTGTCATCCACCCTCAGGCTGCAGCTAGAGAGTGGGCAGAGAGGCAGTTCCAGAAATGGGAGCCTTGCTTGGGACTTGGTGCATGTGTGCATGCGTGTGTGTTTGGGGGTGGGGTGGGAGGCTTGCACGTCTGCACACGCGGAGAGTCGTGGGAATAAATCCGCGAGGAGCAACTGGAGGAAGCTGTTGGGACAAACTGCTATTGCTTAGGGCTGTCCTCCAATTTAAGAAATCTTAAGTTGGTTAATCAAAGGAGTTTTTGTTGATTAAATCTGCATATATTTGTATGTGACTAAACAATAGTTTTGAAAGGGTAGGAAGCACATGGTATTTTTAGATTGTGTATGCCAGCCTTCCCCAACCTGGTGCCCTCCTGATGTGTTGGACTACGGCTCCCATCATTCCCAGCCAACATGGCCAAGAACACCAAGTTGGGGAAGACTGGTGTGTGTATATGTTGCTGCAGGTCTCATCTTAGAAGAGGCATTTCATCCTGTGTGACAGTGAAGGCGGAATACCTCTTCTAAGATGGTGCTTGTTACCTGCAGTTTTAACAATACTTAGGTTAAAAATAAAACAAGGGAAAAAAAGAATATATGTTGCCCAGTTAAGCAGGGATGCCTTTTTAGTCAATTAAAAAAGCTTTAAGTGGCAGTCATCTAGCCAATTAATCCATTCAAGGTTACATTTCTACTTGTGAAGGATCAACACCTGGATCCTTTGCGTGAGTTCGGCGCTTAACGGGTTAACCGGCACTGAGTTACAGCCCGTACAAGCACGGGAAACCGCCTAGGAGGTTCGCGTACACAAGAGGAAACTAGAGCCCTTTAAATGACCAAATAAGGCTTTATTTATTTACACAAGATACGGAGCGGAACTAACAGCTTCCTAGGAATACTATAATGTCAACACAACCTGAGGTGACCTCTGCGTTTGTCAATGAAACAGGCTCCCAGGCTAGCGCATTGGGATTAGTCAGTTACCTTAGACTAAAGACTTTACGCTAGTCAATTTCAGCCTGGCTCCGGGTCGGCCGATCCGGGGATGGGAACAGCTTACTCCAGCCGCCGCTTGGAGGATGAATCTTGTTCCGAAACGCCCTGTGTTCCCAACAACCCCTTACCGGAAGGGAGAGGGGTTTTCTACCTCTGAGTTCCCGCTCTCCCCACCCTCCAGGTCAGGTGGGGGCTTATGCCTGCCCCTTCGTATCAGGTGGGCTTATTCCTGCCCGGGAAGAAGGTGACGTACTGGGTACTTTATAGCTCTTTGAGACTGCCCTGATGGTTTGATGATTCTTGATGGTCCTTCCTTGGGTTTTGTGGAATTCCACCGAGACTATCCATTGTTGGGGATGCCGGTCTGTCTGGCTGCTTCCCCTGTAACTCCATCCCCCCTCCTCGCCCCCTTCCCTTGGGCGGAGACTGTGTGTGTGTGTGTGTGTGTGTGCAGACTCGTGTCAGGCTTTCTCCACACTACTATTATTTATTTATTATATTTATACCCCACCTTTTTTCCTGCAAGGAACCCAAGGCCGCTTACATAATCCTCCTCCTCCTCCTCTCCATTTGATCCTCACAACAACCCTGTGAGGTAGGTTAGACTGAGAGTCAGTGACTGGCCCAAAGTCACCCAGTGAGTTTCATGGCCGAGCGGGGACTAGAACCCGGATCTCCCGAGTCCCAATCCAACACTCTCACCACTACGCCACACTGGCTCTCTTATGGCTATCATATGGCAAAAAATAGTAAGGTCAACCTGAAAACTTTACATCTTATCTTCAGAGGTGGCATCGGGCAGGACATTGGGGCAGAAGTCCAGGGGCTCCACTCAGCTGAATGAGCAGGAGGGCCCCTAAATGCAGCACGGTTCTCTTTCCATTGTAGTAATACACAGTACATATCTAAAGAGTGCCCCTCTCCTGTGTAAAACCATTAAGTCCACAGTCTAAAATGACCTAACTGCACCATCACTTCTGCATCTCTCTGTAATCATAAACACAATTTCACAGGGATGCTATTTCCAGCAGTCATCAAGTGCCAATTGCGCAGGCCTTTTGAAACCCAGTGGGGAAATCCTTACAAATGCAGTAGAGGACAGGAGGGTGCATTCTGCCAGACACACTTATTAAGCCAAGAACACACACACACACACACACACACACACACGGCCATGAGAACCTTTGCAATGGTAGCACTAAGAACGGGACAGAAATTTAAAGGATGAATATCATAACACCACTAATTATAATCAATCCTTGATAGAAAGCAACAACCAATTTAGAGATGTTACCAAGAACAAGAAAAAAAGGTGGTTGAAGTAGAGGCCTGCAGTGGTAATATGATGGTGGATATTGAAAAATCAATAGCTGCTAATGTGTGGATTTGGGTAGTTATAAGTACATGCAAGCAAAATTTTATGGACACAGGTTATTCTTTTCATCCCCAGTAAGATGTTCTGGATCAGGAAGGGTCAACTTGCATGGGTCACAGAGTTGTGTTTGCATCATGGTGGTCTGATGACACTGCTTCTTAGTTCCAGCAGAACTCCCTGCAAAGTCATTTGTATCCGAACTAAGGTTTTGGGTGGATATGCAATAACCCCAAAGGGTCACTTCACATGTTAAATTTCTCTGTTATGGAAAGCACTTCAGTGCTGGAAAAAGTGTGGGACTCATATGTGGAATGTCACATTTCCTAGCGCTTTGAGGATGACTTGCCATGTAAATTATTTTAGTCATGGGGGTGTTCTGGCAAATCACTTCTATGACTAAAAATATTGAAGTGTGTGGTTTTTTTAACCTCCCTGTTGTGCATGGGTGATGCTGTTTGGCTACATAAGCAATGACACTCAAAGCCTGAACATTGGAAATAGAGGGATCTGTTCGGTTCTTTTGCTGCATCTCATAGGAGGAAATTTCCTCCCCCAGCTATGATATTGTGGTGGGGGGTTTTTCTACTTCCTTTTGAGCTTCAGAGGCTGCCAAGCTGAGGGGCAACTCATGAAATAAACAAGAGGATTTAATATAACAAAAGGGAAGTTTTTTTTTTACTCCATACACCATTTTACAATTTCTCATCCTTTCCTGCCCATTGTCACTAACACATATAGGGTTAGATGGATAGTTGTTCTGATCCGATTGACTAGGTGCCATGCCTTTCTAAAGTCAGAGATGGACAGAAGCAAAGCCATAGGGATGGTGGCGGGGTGGAGTAGGGTGGTGGGTGGTGGGAGAGACTAGGCTTTGCAAGCAAAAGAAGATCCCATGGGCTAGCCGTTACTGCTGCTCAAGAGTGCAGAAGGTGAAGGGTTAACAGTAACATCATAATAAAGCTTACTTCAGAGATATAGGATATGCTCATACATCACAGCTGATCCTCATATGTCCACTGCCCGTCTACACAGTTGGGAGGAATGACTAGGTCTAGTGCAGACTGCACAGCCCATGTACAGTTGGGTTCTCACTCTGAATGCAGGGGTGACATACCAACCGGTATCTGCTCTTCTAGTCACACACACCATCCCATTTACTTACATTTATTTATTTATTTATTTATTTATTTATTTTCAAATGTTATAAACCACACTTTCATCCAGAAAAAGGATATCAGAGTGGTATCCACAAAAATCAAACATGCAATACAATAAAAACAACAAAAAACTTACCGTAAATATCACTACAGTAAAGGTGCAATCCTATGCAGCATGCTTGACAGAAAAAAAGGCTTACGACTCCCACCATGCTGGGAGTTGTGGACCTTTTTTCTGTCTAAACATACATAAGATTGTGCTCTAAGACTGAGAGGCATCACAACTATTTCAACCAGCAAAAAATATAAATTTTTAAATGCCTGGGCAAATAAAACGGTTTTAACTTGTCATTGGTGCCAGGCATACCTCCCCTGGGAGAGTATTCCAAACTCAGGGTGCTACACCAGAGAAGACCTTCTCTTCTGTAGATGAATTATGTGCTTCTTATAGATGAAATACCTAGAAGGGCCCCCTTTGATGATATTAATGCTCAGGCAGATTGATAATGGTGGAGGTGCTTCTTCAAATATTTGGGCCACAAGCCATTTAGGGCTTTAAAGATAAGCACCAGCACCTTGAATTGGGCTCAGTAGTGAATAGGTAGCTGGTGTAGCTCCTTCAGAACTGGTGTAATATAGCTCCACCTAAGCAAACCAGTTCAAATTCTAGCAGCCATATTCTGTACTCATTGGAGCTTCCGAACTGCTTTCAAGGGCAGCTCCATGCGTAACACATTACAGTAATCCAACCTAGAGGTTACCAGCGCGTGGATCACTGTAGCCAAGCTATCCCTATGTATGTAGGAAAGGCTGGAGCTGATGAACTAGCTAAAGCTGGTAAAAGGTGCTCTGAGCCACCAAGGCCACTCGGGCCTCAAGTGACAATGTCAGATCCAAGAGCACTCCAAGCTGTTTACCTGCTTCTTCAGGAAGAATGCAACCCCATCCAGAACAGGTAAAACACCAAATTTCTAGACCCAGGAACCACCTACAAGCAGTGCATCCAGATTCAGATTTAGTTAATTGGCCTTCATCCAGTCCATTACTGAGTCCAGACAATGGTTTAGTACCTCCACAGCCACACCCAACTCTTGATAACGGATGACACCTCACTCCAAATCCCTGGAGGATCTCACCCAGCAGCTCCATATAGATCAGTGTTCTCCAACCTTGGGTCCCCAGATGTTTTTGGCCTACAACTCCCAGCATGCCCCAGCCAGCTATGCTGGCTGCGGCATGCTGGGAGTTGTAGGCCAAAAACATCTGGGGACCCAAGGTTGGAGAACACTGATATAGATGCTAGAGCGTATGGGGAATAAGATGGAATCTTAGGAAGTTGCCTTATACTGAGTCAGACCATGGGTCCATCTAGCCCAGTACTGTCGACACTGACTGGCAGTGGCTCTCCAGGGTGTCAGGCAAGAGTTTTTCCAGCCCTACCGGGAGATGCCGGACATTGAACCTGGGAGCCTTCTGCATGCAAAGTAGGTGGCTCTGCATCTGAGCCACAGCCCACCTCCAATCTTATGGGACTCTGTGGCTCGGATGCCACAGAGTCAAGGAGAATTCCTCCAATGCTACTTCTGAAATTGACCCTGTAAGTGGGCGCACAGTATTGCTGTGGCCATCAAGCCCAATCCCAATCCATAGAGTCAGTCTAACAAGATACCATAGACAATAGTATCAAAAACTGCTGGGAGATTAAGGAGAATCAAGAGAATTGCACTCCTCCTGTCTCTCTTCTGACAAAGGTCACCCATCCGGGCAACCAAGGCTGTCTCCTTTCCAAACCCCAGCCTAAACCCAGACTGAAATCGGTCTAGATAATCTGTTTCTTCCAACAGTACTTGGATTTGGACCACTACCACCTCCTTGAACACCTTGCTCCAAAAGTGGATATTCGTGACTGGGTGATAGTTGTTGCAATCTTCCTGGTCCAGTGAGGGTTGTGTGTTACAGCAGAGGTGGGCAGACGCAGAAGGTGGATTTCCAGATGTTTTGGACTTCCACTCTCAGATGGCCCTGCCAGCATGGCCAATGGTCAGGAATTCTGGGAGTTGAAGTCCAAAACATCTGGAGATCTCCCCACCCCTGTGCTACAGCATCCAATTAAGAGCATGAACATTTGCTGTGCAGAGATGCTACAAAAAAGTAAGCATGGCAAGCCTGGGATCCGAAGAGTGAGCTTCCATAACCAGTTGCTCCTTTCTGGTTGACTAGGAGGATACATACAAAAACCTATGGTACAAACCCTTTACAATCAAAAGATGGCACCAAACTCTTAAAAGACAAAGAGTCTATTGCACTGCGTTAGAAAGAGCATTATTATGACCTTTTAAATCGTAAATCTAAGGTGGATAATGAGATTTTTTCGCAAATCCCGCAAAAACAAATTAGAGAGGAACTTGCAATACTCCCCACTTTGGATGAAGTAAAAAAAGCCATTAATCAAATGAAGAATAACAAAGCTAGTGGACCAGATGGGATTCCTGCTGAAATCTTTAAAGAAGGGGCCCCCGAACTTGTACAACATCTTCATAAACTCATCGAAAAAATCTGGATAAGAGAAGAGATCCCAGAAGACTTCAGGGATGCCATAATTATCACCCTCTTTAAGAAAGGTGATAGAACAGACTGTGGAAACTATCGGGGCATTTCTCTCTTAGCTACCGCAGGTAAAATATTTGCTAGGATTCTCGCAAACCGTCTTCTATCTATTTCAGAAGAGATCCTCCCTGAAACTCAATATGGTTTCCGCCCCTCTAGAGGGACAGTAGACATGATTTTTACTGCACGTCAGCTCCAAGAAAAATGCCGGGAGCAAAATCAACCCCTTTATATGGCATTTATTGACCTTGCTAAGGCCTTTGATACTGTAGACCGAACAGCTCTCTGGACTATCCTTATGAAAATTGGATGCCCCAATAAATTTGTGAATATCTTGTGACTTCTCCATGACAACATGACGGCTACAGTCTTGGACAACAACGGCTCTCATGGTGCTCCATTTAAAGTGGGATCAGGTGTTAAACAGGGATGTGTTATTGCCCCAACATTATTTGCTATTTTCATCGCCATGATTTTACATCTTGTCGAGGGGAAACTTCCCACTGGTGTGGGAATTATATATCGAACAGATGGAAAGTTTTTTAATCTCAGCAGGCTGAAAGCAAAAAGTAAGGTAATTACAACCTCCGTTGTGGAACTTCAGTATGCTGATGATAATGTGGTCTCCGCACATTCAGAGGATGATCTCCAAACTATCCTAAATGCTTTTGCAGAAGCATACGGAAAACTTGGTCTCTCACTTAACATCAAAAAAACCAAAGTGCTTCATCAGCAAGTGCAAGCTAACCCTTTGGTGATGCCATCTATCCAGCTTGGCGGGACAACACTGGAAAATGTCGATCATTTTCTCTATCTTGGCAGCTATCTTTCTGTTACAGCTAACATCGACAGTGAAATCCAGCATCGTCTGAGCTCTGCTAGTGCCGCGTTTTCTCGAATGAAACATAGAGTGTTCGAGGATCGGGATATTTGTAAGAAGACCAAAATACTGGTTTATGAAGCCATTGTATTACCAACTTTATTGTATGCCTGCGAAACATGGACTATCTATAAACGTCACCTCCAACTCCTTGAAAGATTTCATCAACGTTGCCTCTGGAAAATCCTGCGAATTACTTGGGAAGATAGGTGGACAAGTGTCAGTGTACTGGAAGAAGCAAAGACTACTCGCATTGAAAAAATTATCCTTCAACGCCAACTTCAGTGGACCGGTCATGTTGTTCGAATGCCTGACTGCCGTCTCCCAAAGCAGTTACTTTATTCCCAACTCAAGGATGGAAAGCGGAATATCGGTGGTCAATATAAGAGGTTTAAAGATGTTCTTAAGGCTAATCTAAAAAAATGCAATATAAACATCAAAAACTGGGAAGCTCTGGCCCATGAACGATCTAACTGGAGGCTGGCCTTTCACAAAGGTTCCATGGACTTTGAAGAAGCCCGAGTGCAAGGTGAAAGGGAGAAACGTGCTAAGCGAAAAGCACGTCAAATGAATCCTTTACAGGACCATCTTCCATCTGGTAACCGGTGTCCTCACTGTGGGAAGCTGTGTGGATCTAGAACTGGCCTCCACAGTCACTTACGGACCCATCGCTAGAGTCTACACAATTTTCTTTAGAATTTTCCTCCTTTTAAAATCACCTTTTTGTAAATTTTTATCCTGGAAGACAATCTTACTCGGTCACGAGTGATCGCCTGACTGACTGACATACAACAAGCATCTAGAAGTGTTGCATTCTTCATTCAGAAAGCTAGAGGGCCCCTGCCGATCTCAAGGGTTTTGCTGCCCTCTT
This sequence comes from Shinisaurus crocodilurus, assembly GCA_021292165.1. Classification (NCBI taxonomy): domain Eukaryota; kingdom Metazoa; phylum Chordata; class Lepidosauria; order Squamata; family Shinisauridae; genus Shinisaurus; species Shinisaurus crocodilurus. The sequence goes on from CM037877.1 coordinate 201,656,086, forward strand.
CTGGGGCCTGCCAGATGTTCTTCAAGCCAGCCAAGGGCACACTTAATTTCTACTACTTGCTCTGGGAACCTGTCCTGAGCAACTCCCACTGCCTGCAAACGAATGCAATCCCTTTAGGATGCGATCCTCAACACACTTGTTAGGGATAAGACCCAATGATCTAACACAATCATTTTAAAACTCAAGACTACAAGAGTTATTTAACAAGCCTGGATGTAAAGAAATGTCTTCACCTGCTGCTGAAAAGACTACAGGGATGGTGTCAGGCAAACCTCTCTGGAAAGGCTGTTCCATAATTGGGGTGTCACTACCAGAAACAGTGGTGCAGCTAGGTAATTTTAGCTCCTGGACTTATTGTCTTTCATGCCCCACCTTTAGATGGCCATATAGATTACTGCAGTTGTGAAGCACACAACACACATTTCTCTCTCCCTCCCCTCCCACTTAGTGCTTCTACATTCTTGATATGTTAGATGGATCGGGGACTGTTTACCAACCCTGATTTTTTTTAAAAAAAAATACTATGAGCTTGTGCAATATCATATTTTAAACTTGCTTAGATCATAGCACTATGGAGACTGCAGGAATAAAATGGAGTTTGCTTCTGCTACCCTGATGCTCAACACATTTATCTGGGAATAAGCGCTATTTGGTTGTAGAAAAAAGATAACAGATTTTTAAATACTAACATGATAATCTATGCATCTTATGTACATGCCTGGCTGGCTGAGAAGGATCAAGGGGCTGTAGCAAGTCCCTTATGAGGAAAGGTTACAACAGCTGGGATTGTTTAGCTTAGAAAGGAGGCGAGTAAGGAGAGACATGACAGAGCTGTAGAAAATTATGCATGGTGTGGAGAAAGTGGACAGGGAGGCATTGTTCTTCTCTCATAATACTAGAACCCAGGGTCATCCCATGAAGCTGATTGGTGGGAGATTCAGGACAGATCAAAGAAAGCACTTCTTCACACAGCACTTAGTTAAACTATGGAATTCACTTCCACAAGATTTCATAGATTTCATAGATCATAGAGTTGGAAGGAGCCTACAAGGCTATTGAGTCCAACCCCCTGCTCAATGCAGGAAACTAGAGGAGGGGTCTCCCATCCAAGTAATAACCAGGCCTGACTGACCCTGCTTAGCTTTCCATGCTCAGACAAGCTGAGCCAGCGTGAGCCACAGTGATGGCAACCAGTTTGGATGGCTTTAAAAGGGCATTGGACAAATTCATGGAGGAGAAGGCCATTGGTGGCTTCTAGTCCTGATGGCTATATGCTACCTCCAGTATCAGAGGCAGTATGCCTATGTACACCAGTTGCTGGGGAACATAGACGGGAGGGTGCTGTTGCACTCATGTCCTCCTTGTGGTATCCCGAGGGCAGCTGGTTGGCCACTGTGTGAACAGAGTTCTGGGCTAGATGGAACCTTGGTCTGATCCAGCATGGCTCTTCTTATGTTCTTATGGGTGGGAATGGTCAGGGAGCTCAGGGGAAGCAGCTGGTGGGGGAGCGTAGCCACTGCCACCCCACTACTCGCAACATCTGCCGCCTGAGGCAGCTGCCTCACTCAGGCTAATGGTAGGCTGGCCTTGCCTTCCCTCTACTTCCTTGTGCAGATTTTGTGAATAAATGGATGGCTCTGAGCTGTCTCAGGGGGTTTCCCCTGTTGGAGCTTGTCCACTGAGAAAGCCAACGGCTATGCCCATGAGATCAACCTTGTTATTGAATGCTCTGCTAAGGAATCCTATCTCCAGGTAGTTACCACATTATGCATACATACAGGTGAGCCGAAGAAGGACCCATGACGCAGATGTGTCCTCCTCTCTTGTCTTTTTAGAGTAAAAGAAGGTTCTTTACATATGGAACACAGGAAGCTGACCTGCACCAAGTCAGACCATTTTCCTAACTAGCCCCATATTGTCTGTTTTGATTGGCAGGGGCTCTCTAGGGTTCCAGGCAGAGAGGGATCTTTCATACCACTTGCTACCTCTCCCTTCTAAGTGGAGATGCCAGGGGTTGATCCTGGGACTGTTTGCATGCAATACATGCACTCTACCACTGAGCTATGGACCCTTCCCATATTTTACTGCTCAAGATAACCCTGAGATGTAATCTGTCAAGATCTCATGGTGATTTACTAATATCAGCAAGTGAGTGGGGAGAGCCCCACTCCCCCAGAAGTCTTACCCCTCATATGGTCTGATGGTGATGTGCCACAGTTGTCATGATGGGCTCAGGTGACATCACAAACCATGCAATCAACAGTCTAGTATTTCAGAAGGGTTGCCTGTGGGCAGAGCTCAGTCAGATTGCTTGAGAGCTCAAGTCAAGGTGATGAAATACTACGAGCTGATAACTAGAAAAAATGTGGTAACTGGAGCTTTAGGAGCATCGGCCATCTATCTGCTGTCCAAGACTCTCCTAGCAATGCTCAGAAGTTCCCCCTTCAACCTGGAGTCAAGCAACTTAGACAGTGAGTCATGTGGGATACAAGGAGATGGTGAAGCGTTCTCACTACATGTGTGTTATTGTCATTCAGAAGGGCCATGTCAATGAAACACATCACTTGATGTCAGTGTCCAGTTACCCTCATATATCTGCTTTGTAATTGGCTATTCACCTGAATTGTTGTGTGGTTAATGATGACACCCATTTGCCTTTCTGTGGTTGTTGCCCATGTTTGGCACTTTTTGCCTAGGCTCCTGTAAACTCACCTTGGCTAGGTCCTAATTTTTATTCAGTTTAGAATGCTGCTGCTAAAGCAATTGTTCTTTTCCATTTGTATGATGCTCTCTGCCTCCTCTGAACCAATATCGAGAGAGATGGAGTGAAAGGAAAAAGTGAACTGGAGAGCCCAGAAGAAGCTGGCTGGCTGGCTGGCTGGCTGGGAATGCATCTTCTTTGGCCAGGGGGTCACTGGGTGAAAAAGGCCTATTTGAGTTTGACAAGCAACAGGGCCAAGTGGGATTGTTATGGCCTGGGAGTGGGAATAATTTTTCTTCCTGGTGGATCTCTTCTTTACAGGGGTTTTGTTCCCCAGAAGAATTACTGATAGGTTGCCACCAGTCAGGATGAACCTCCTGACACACCCTGGTCTGTCTAGCTGCTTGGGGAGTTTCTGAACCCTATTGACATGGACCCCTCCCTTCAGCCAAACCCTCCAAAAGAATAAAAATAAAGGGGCTTTGGATTTTGTTGCCCAAACCCCAGGCACACAGAACTTAACAAAACCTTGTGAAAATCCTAAAATAAAAAAACACCAACGGAAGGCTGTCAAGGAGTGAGCAAACCCTTACTTTTTATGGGGAATCTGAATTCAGTAGAAGCCCCTTAGCAGAGACTAATTGTTTCATAGATTTCATAGATCATAGAGTTGGAAGGAGCCTACAAGGCTATCAAGTCCAACCCCCTTTTGTCCAAACATGCAATAACCTCAATTTCTGATGTCAGTGGTCTAGCTAGCAAATCAGAAAATTACTTAGTGGCTGGACTGACTTTCCTAACAACTCTAACTTACATCTCAAAGAGGCCAGCCAGTTTGAGCTTATTCCAAAAAGGAGCTAAAGATTTTGGATGTGTATTGGGAAAGAAAGAGATGAGAAAAGCCTATTCTGGTGTCTTGGCATGGTGTCAACTTACCAGATGCTTTAAGGGACACTGTTGAGCTACATCAAGATATAAGGGCTTGTCAATGGGATGTATGAAGAGGGACAGCAAGAAACATTGGTGGTGGGATGGCAATGCTGGAATACTTCAGGCCTATGCTGCTATCACAGCATTGCTATCCATTTTACCCTAGGGGGCACTTTTAAAAAAATCTTCCAGTGATATACCTTGGCCAGCAAGGTAATCATGTTAGGTTGGAGCAGAGGGGTGGCTATGTTAGTCTGTCTGTTGCAGCAAATACAACAAAGAGTCTTGTGGCACCACAACTTTATTATGGCATACATTTTCATGCATTATCCACTTCATCAGATGCATGAAGTGTTATCCTAAACTGGCAGATGGATGTATACACACACACACACACACACAGCATAACACACACATGTGCACACCTTGGAGGTTTCATCTCAGAACAATGGCTTGAGGGATCCCACATGAGCATTTTTCTGGGGATCGGTTGTGCTCTCACAACATATCAGTCCCGCACATGCCACTTGCAAACTTGTGCTATACCCCTATATGCCTGCATTATTTCCCTGCTTCTCTGTACTGCAACTGCAAAACACAGCATGCTCTGTGCAATCTGCATGAGTGGACCAGACCAGTGGTATCAGCATGGGGAACCCCCCACATCACAGACAGTCATGCCATCTTTTAGGAGAGTCTTAAATGTCCCTTCACAAGAACTTTCTGCAGCTTCCATCCGGCTGATGCAGTAGGGTAGGAAGGCCTGGCACAAAAATGTCAGTAAGTGGTACTAGAATTCCCTTGATCTCCATTTGGTGGGTGTTTCACTTCTGAATTATTCCTTCTAGGACGTTCTGTTGAGTATTATCCAATTCCATCTGCAAGAGTGAAAGTTCCTGGAGAACTCAGGCGGCTCCTGCAATCCCTCAGTCCAAACCTAGATGTCAATTCCAAGAGGACAACGCTTAATACCATCACGCAGTGTATCCATCTGAAGGAATCAGAGGTGAGAGTCCATAGAATGCAATGCGGAAAATCAAGCCTGATGCAACAGAGCGCTGCACAGTCTGGAAGCTCAAATTTTGAGGTTCTTCTTTAGCATGTCCATATTCCACTAGTGATCAGTGGGACTTAGTCCCCAAGATCTTAACACTTGTTTAGAAAAAGGGTGTGTGTGTGAGAGAGAGTCCACAAAGACAAGCCAATTTTTATTTTTTTTTACTGTGTGGCATAGTGGTTAGAGTGTTGGGCTGGGACTCGGGAGATCTGGGTTCTAATCCCCACTCAGCCATGAAGCTCACTGGGTGACTTTGGGCCAGTCACTGACTCTCAGTCTAACCTACCTCACAGGGCTGTTGTGAGGATAAAATGGAGAGGAGCAGGAAGATTATGTAAGCCATCTTGGGTTCCTTGCAGGAAAAAAGGTGGGATATAAAATAAATAAATAAATAAATAAAGGAATGGATCTCAGATGCCACTTTGCACTGAATAAAGCTAGGCAGGTGTTTCGGCAGAGACTGAAAGGTCCATACAAGACACAGGTTTAAGGCTGGGAATCTAAAGCTGAACTGGCCATTCTGAGATAATTGGATGGGTTGGATTTGGAGCAGGTGTGAGAATGATCTTTTCAGACTGCTTTGTTTGTTGCTCCATTTGTGACATGTATATTTGATCTAGCAAAGCTTTATCAGTTGAGAAAGTCTGCATGTAGGCTGCCAGGCTTTGCCATTTGATGAGTTCCCATATCTAACATCAGTCAGGTTAATAACTTTTGTTTAAAAGCAAATGAACAAACAAGCCAAGTTAGCCTTGTAAGTGCAAATGCTCCTTCCCCGTTGCTGACTGTAGAATGTTAAATAACCCCTTGTGCTTCTGGAGCTCTCTATCTGCCTTCCTTGGCCAACAATGGAAGCCCCAGGCCGGGATTAGGGTGTCGATGTCCTTGTAGGCCCCTTCCAACTCTATGATCTATGAATCTATGAGGGTGCACAATCAACCATGCTCTCTTTCTACTTCTGTGTACCCCAGTCATGACTTGTAGGGAATCCAGACTGGATTAAGCTCATCAACTTTTAACATTGGTACCTTGAATCCGAAAAGATCACTGCTCCTGTCCTAACATAGATTTAACTCCAGGGGTGCTTCCAGACAGAGAGGTCCTGGTGCTAACCATCAGAAGGCATTATGCAGCTATTCCATCTATCTTTTCTTCCTTTACACATTTTCTGTGGTAAGACGAAAAGATGGAAGGAGTAGTGGGAAAGCAGGGGAGGGATACACGGGGAACACAACGACATTGGACACACACACATAACATTCTGTGAACAAGGCATGGTGACAGCATGATAAAAGCCTCTTCTGGTAGCATCCCCGGTAATTCAGGAACACCTAGCCAGAGCAGAACAGGAATAATCCTGGGATCAATGTGACCTCTAAGTATTCCTTCTGAATGAAATGCTCAGGAGCCTTTTGTAGCTCAGCTCTCTCTGTTCCCTCTCCTCTTCTTTAGACTTAGGGACTAACTGCATGTTAATCACCAATGTGCATATCCAATGCCATTAAAAAAAATGGGGGGGGGGGAAACCACTCCAAAAGGGGACAATAGAGAGTGAAAGAGGGAACACTTAAGCCTTTTCTGCACCAACCATTTCCCTGCTTCAAATTGCCCTCTCGGGTGGCGTTTTGCCCTACCCGGCTTCAAATTCATGTTTGCCAAGGCATTTGTGAACAACAGTGTTGCCTGTCAAGATGGCAGCATCCACTGATGGGTTAGAGTCCATGGGTGCTTTTATCATGCAATTGCCTGACCTTATTCGTGGAATTTTATTGGGAGGGGTGGGTTTCCAGATGATGTCTTTTCCCATTTGTAACCCTCCCGTGTATTCTCACCACTTCTCCTGTCTTTTTTTCTTACCGCAAACAAACAAACAAACAAAGAAACAAACAAGCAAAAAAAAATACCCATTAGGGAGGAAAAGACAGAATAGCTGCACAATGGCTTTTGAGGAGTAGCACTAGGAGCCATCCAGCTGGAAGACCTGAGGAGTCAGGGGAATAACTTATTTTTCCAGTTTTCTGTTTGTACCTTAAGACTTTGTAGGTTGTGCTAGAGTAGAGCCATGATGGGGAAATGTGGCCCTCCAGATATTATTATTATTATTATTATTATTATTATTATTATTATTATTATTATTATTATTATTTCTATTTCCCACCTTTTCCCCAATACTGGGACTCAAGGCTGCATTACAACATTAAAACTTGTACAATTAAAACATATAAATATACATATACAAAAGTCAAAAATATAATTAAATTAGCTATAATATTAAAATTATATTAAAAATATCAAGCTTAAAGGCAGCCATAACTATATAAACAGTGCAATCCATTGCATTCTAGAGGTCCAGGCTATTCCCAAAGGCCTGCTAGAACAAAAAAAGTTTTTGCCTGCCTCTGGAAGCATACCAAGGAGGATGCCATTCTAGTCTCCCGGGGAAGGGAATTCCAGAGTGTCGGGGCAGCCACTGAGAAGGCCCTCTGCTGAGTTCCTGCCAGGCTAGCCTGAGATGGTGGTGGAACCAAGAGAAGGGCCTTGCTGGACTGCAACTCCCAGCAGCTCTAGCCAGCATAAGCTATGGTCAGGGATGATGGGAGTTGCAGTCCAGTAACATCTGGAAGGTCACACATTCTCCATCCCTGTGCTAGAGAGCATGCTTGATAAAGGTCTGGCTTATGCCTGGCATTTACCAAAATACAATATAGATATGCTGTTACTGCACATTTTGCTGCCTTGAGCACAAAAATGTTGGTGGAAAGGCAGGAAATCAAATAAATAAATAAATAAAATTAAGCCACAAAATTTGAAATCTCATTGTGAAATCTAATTCCCACCCAGTGTCCACGGAGGCAACCTGGTGCCCTCCAGATGTTTTGGACTACAACTCCCATAATCCATGGCCATCTGTCATGTTGGTTGGGATTTATGAAATCTATGCTGTATTCCAATTTGGATTATTCATGTTTTAGTTCAGCCCTGTTCCCACTTGATGATCTGTTTCTTGCTTTCCAGGCAAATGCGTGTACCCATGATGATATAAAATTGGTGGCATCATTCCTGGATGATGGAGATACAGTCACCCACACTGAGGCACTGCATGCCCTCAAAGCCTTCACTGTCATCTGGAGGTTTAAAATCAAAATCCAGGTAACGACTTACAGAAGCTGGGTCTAAACCCCTAATTCTAACATGCATAAGTTCTAGCATTGGCTCTTTTACATAAAGCTTCAAGTAGCATTTACTCACAATGAAGGAAAGCAGCATTCAAGGATTTCAGCAGCTGTCACACGCCATCCACAAGGCTTTCTGCCTCACCATACTTTTAATTTTAATGTGATTGGTTTGATCTCCGCTGATGATTTTATACTGTTCCTTTGCTGCTTTTGGGTGCAATCCTATGCATGTTTAAATAGATAGAGATACTACAACTCCCAGCATCCCCCAGCCAGCCATGTGTGTCATTTTTAATATATTTGTTTTTGTGCTTTTACTGTTTTATTTTATTTCCTTTTGTAAGTGACCCTAGGAATTTATTTTGGAGGGTGCGGGTTAAAAAAAGATCTATAATAAATAGGATAAATAAGTATTAGGAGCAAAAATACTCAATGCCTACCTCCACATGGTACTGTATGGTTTCTTTCACAGGGCAAATAACTTCAGGCGGCCGCGGGAGGTGGGATGGCACGGGGAGAGGGCTAAACCCTTGTTCCCCAACTGTGTGGTTCCAATCAATTCTCCTGCCCCCAGCGGCTTTTAAAATAAAATTAAAATCTGTGGAAGTTCCTGCTCACAGATCTCCTTCATCGTGTTTATGCTATTATTTCTTTCATCTTTCCCTTGCAAAATGCTCTCTCTCTCTCTCTCTCTCTCTCGATAGATAGATAGATAGATAGAGAGCAACTTAAAAAAAAAAATGTATCTGAAATGGCAATCTTCTCAAAAGGTGAAAAGGTTATTGTCTACCTGTCTGATAATCCTTAGAATGTAACCTCTAATTTGCAAATATTGATAAAATAGTAATAGTATTAATATTGAAGTGGAAGACCGACAGCCTGGTCTTCTGCGCGGGTTCGATGCTAAGGGGGTAGCGAGTCCTAGGGCGGGCCTTCTCCGAGGTCCCCAGCGACTATCACCCTTAGCCCAGAACAAAGGGATAACTTATAGCCACAAAATTATCTTTTATAAAACAAGTTTATTTACAAAATCACCTTCACAAACCCAGACACACGCCAGCAATACAGCTTATCAGTACGGTACAAAGTAGCAAGCAAGAAGTCTCAAGGACACCGTGATTTCAGGGCTCTCAGCTAGTTAGTTCAGCTCGGGCTCCAGCAGAGGCCCGGTCAACCGCATGCTGCTAGCTGGGTTCCCGGCGGAGGTCCGGTCTACCCAAGCGGCTTGCTGGGTTCCCGGCGGAGGTCCGGTCTACCCAAGCGGCTTGTGAGTGATTTCAGCTTGGTTTCCCGGGGTCCGGTCAACCCAAGCGGCCAGTGATTTCAGCTTGGTTTCCCAGGGGTCCGGTCAACCCAAGCGGCCAGTGATTTCAGCTAGCTGGAGCACGCCGGGTGCTGCTACCTGGGGTTGCCGATCCCTTCGTTCCCTTACCCCAAGCATGGGGCAAGATTGCTGATCAGGTCCAACAACTCAGTTCCCTTGCGCAGGGTGTTTTTACCTTGGGTTTCAGGTAGCCCCTCCCTCCGTAATCAGGTGGGTGGCCAATCAGGTGGGTTGCCACCCTCCTCAGGTGGGTGGCCAGTCAGGTGGGTTGCCACCCTCCTCAGGTGGGTGGCCAATCAGGTGGGTTGCCACCCTCCCTGAGGGGCGGCCTTTTGGGTCAGGTGGGGTGACGCCTTCCCCCTGTGGGGTGGGGTCCCTTTGAAGCCACTTGCTTAATGGTCCCATCCTGTGGTGTTGAATGGTCATTTCTTATGGGTGCCGAAGTGTCTGCTCTGGCGAGGTATTCAAGTCTTATGTAGATGGGGCTGATATACGAGAGCATTGACGAACCTGGGGATGCTTCCTGCCTTCCCCCCTGGGGTGATTCTATGCAGATGTTGTTTGTCCCCTTTGGTCTCTGTGGAGACTGGCTGTCTCCCCCCTTGGGTCTCCTTCCCCCCACCTTGGTGAGTGTGTGTGTGTCAGAAAGGGGTTTTAGGTTGGCTTTCTCCACAATTGATAAAATAATAGTAATAGTAAAATGGTAACTGCGGTGTCTTTGTACTAATTGAGTGTATGACATTATAACTCCCTAAGAAATAAAATCCCTGCGTCTAGAGATACCTCCATTAAGGGTGCAATCCTATGCATGTTTAGACAGAAAAAAGTCCTACAGCTCCCGGCATGCCCCAGCCAGCATAACTGGCTGGAGCATGCTAGGAGATGTAGGACTTTTTTCTGTCTAAACTGTTGTGGAAAAATTGATCTACTGCATTGTGTTTTTAAGAGGTTCTTAGAGAGGAAAGTTTATTAGTGAATTCACGCACGGATGGCATCTGAGCACAGTCAGGAATGAGGAATGCCAACAAGAACACAAGGGAGACACTTCCATTTATACTGAATAATATCATGTAGAGGTCAGGTGACAATTGAGTCAGTACAGGAAACTGAGAGACAATTCAAAAGGAGACATTTAAACAAAAACAAAAGATCAGGTATTGCCCATCTTCCAGCCATCATGCTAATCAGTAGTCTTTCCCAAGGTGATAATGGCTCACAGTACTTTTAGCATAAGAAGGAAAGAGAGGCTTAGGCAAATCAATAGGTGGGTGATTTGCCCTCATGGTTGTTCTACAGAAGGTAGAAAGGGTCTGACATGTCAGGACATGTTTCTGTAAGGTAGAAGGAAAGGTCTGACTTGTCCTTCCAGGCCTTTCTGTTAAACTGAAGCCTGGACAAATTTTACTTCTACAAAATATGCATATGATTATGCCCTAAACCAGTTAGAAAAGTCACATTCCTTTCTAGCTCTCCAAACCCCACTCCCATTTATCATGGGTGCTGATAAAGAAATACCTGGGGCTAAAAATTTGTCCCAAATTTTCTTTATTGGCTTTCTAATTCTATTTGGGTAAGTTTCTTTACACTCTTCTTTAGTACCCCAGATCCAATCTGAAAGTGGCACGTCAGTACCAAATTGTTCCAACATCCAGAGTACAGACTCTTTATATTTCCTAAACCATAATTGTACCCATGCCACCAATATTGCTGCATGGTAGTACAGACTAATATAGGGAACTGATAAACCACCCCGTGAGGTCTGGTGATGTACGGCCTGTGCCTTTATTCTAGGCTTTTTGTAATCCCAAATATATTTATTGATTTCTGATTGAAATTTATGCAAAGTTTGCTAGAGTATCTTAACTGGGGATGATTTAAAAAAAAGAGAAAAATAATTTTGGGGAGTATTTTCATTTTTGTAATCACTATTCGCTGTAACCAACATTGGTAATTTAATCAGTTTGATCATGTCTTGTTTAACTTTTTCTAAAAGAGGCAAATAATTATGTTTAACCAATTCTGCTATTTTACTGGACAAATTAATGCCCAGATACTAGATCTCCCTTTGCCTACTTCTTGATCCTGTTAGGGTCTCAGTATCTGTTTTCTGTTGATTTTCCATGTTTATACCTAATATTTCAAATTTCTATCCATGAGGACTGTAAAATAATACTGGGTCATGAAGAGAGAAAACAATGTTATCTGCAGACAGCATGATCTTTGCCTCATATCGATTAATTTCAACTGCTTTAATGTTTTCATCTTCCCTGACTTCTTGTGCCATTATTTCTACACAGATGTTAAATAAAGAGGCTATGCTAAAAGAACAAAATCACCCAGAGATATTCTAGTCAGATTTATGGACAGTGTGTGCAGGAACCCTCAAAGGCTCTTTCCTTCACACGCTCCCTTTTAAAAAAATGAAACCTGAGAGGTCAACCCTCTCATTTGATTTTAAACTAACTTAAAAGAAAAAGGCTTTGCTAGCCTTCTACCACTAGCACACCTCTTCTCATTCACACACACACAAAAACAAGATGAAACGAAAAACATCAATTCAAAACACCAAAATGACAAGATCAAACAATCAATCAAAAGCTTACAAGTTTGCATTACATCCGTTTTGCATACACAAGAAACATCATATACAATTCAAAAGGGAACCCCAACCCTTCTGTTGCCTGTCTGGCACTCTGTCTAAAAAAAAAAAAAAAAACTTTTTTGGGTTGCTACTTCTCACACAAGCCTGTAGGGGGCAGATTGCTGACTGAAATGTGACTCTTCAATTCGCCTTTATGTTTGCTTTTAAAGGCTCGCTTCTGCCACCCTCCACCTAACGACATGAATCCATCACCCCTTTTTCCAAAGGCTTGCTGGTGGCGTCCCACCACCCAATGACATGAATACACCACTCCTTTTCCCAAAGGCACCTTCTACCCAATGACATGAATGGGATGATTGTTTCCCTCAGAATTATATTCTTAGCCATGCAGGCTCCACCCAGGCGGCTAGAACACCAGCCTGGCAATCTTTCAGCTGTTAGAGGACTTCCCGCCTCTAAATTCCTTTTAACTTTCTGCTTTGTTTTCTAGCCTCTGACTGATTTTTCTCTGGCAACTCTTCTCTGCCCCCCTGAGGCCCTTTGAATACATGCAGCCATCATGATTATTATTATCATCATTATTATTATCATCAAATTTCAAATTGACCTGATACAGTTGGGACTGACTTTTGCATTTGGGGACAAGACAACACAAATAGTTCAGTTGCTTACACTGGGATCACCCGTCCCCTCCCCTCCAGCAACAATTTATCAACAAGACAACACAAATACACTTGGATCACCCATCCCCTCCCTTCCAGCAACAATTTAACAGTTTTCATTGGCTTTAATCAACCCCCAATCTCAGTCCTCTTTTCTTCTCGCTGGAGACACCTGGAGGGAAATTCCTTTGTCTTTCTTCTTCTTTCAGCCCTCCACTTCGGCAGCACAGGGACAAAGTCTCTTTTTCTGGGGGGGTGTTTTCCGATGTCTCCCCCCCCCCTGCTTGCTGCTGCCTAGCCTGGCCATTCACCATGCCCCCCCCCCAAAAGTCTTGACAATTTCTCTGGGGCAAAAATCACTCACCAAACGCTGTCCCAAAATTCAACGTTTTGTTCACCAGTCTCTTAAGAAAGGTTTTCTGGTCTTCTCTCCTTTCTTCTGCTCCCCTTGGAACACACACGCGCGCGCGCGCGCAAACACACTATTTCTTCTTCTCTTTGCTCCGGTTCTTTGGGATCACACAGCCGCCATCTGCTCACCCGCTTTTTGCATTCGATGGGTAGGATCCTCTTCCGCTTACTCACTGGCAATTGCTGCTCCCAGCCTCTGGGACACGCACACGCAGCCTATCTCTTGCTTCTAGCCAGGGCTCCCCCAGCTCTGGTTCTCTTGGATCACAGCTGCCTTCCCCCAGCCACAGACTTCTTGCACTCGATGGGGATGGTAGGATCCAGCTCCGCTTACTCACTCCCCAGTTGAGATTTCTTGCCTTCAACGCTCCCCGCTGGCAGCTAGGCTTCCACAGACTGCCAGCAAACTGAACGTTTTTCCTAAGGCTCAATCTCACACTTCAATTTCTAAAAAATAACAAACCCTCTACCATGTACTAAAGTCTCTCCAATCTCTCCCATTTGCCCACGTGCACACACTCTGTGGTTCAGCTTTGAATCCCACCGCTGCAACCATGTGGAGGAAGGGGGGCTGGCTGACCCACCACACCCCCACCCTTTCCTACCCAAAGTACCCAAGACCCCCAGAGATCTCAAGGTACCAGATTGCCAGCCTCAGCTGTCTGCAATCCTACTTGAATCTCTGTTCAGGGACTTGCCTTTCTGACTGTAACCTGGATTTACTTACTGAACCAAGCAGAGCGACTACAAAACCCATGTGGGGTAAAACCAAGAAAGGTTTATTCTGGTAGCATTTTACAAGAATAGGGAAATGAGAGAAGCACAAAATGGAGAGACACTTTGGTACAAAGTAAAGCTGCAAAATAACAAAACCTGATTCCTTAATATCTCCCAGGCACACAACTCTGTTACCTGGGGGTCAGTTCTCTTCCAGGGTTAGATCCAGCACAGCCTTGCTGCCCGGGGAGGACTACTTCACCTACCCGAAGGTCCGAGATGGGTAGCCCCCCACAAGGCTTGCCTTTACCAGAGCTCTCATTCAGCTAATTTCACCAGGAGCTACCTGGGGTAGTATCCTGAGGCCACCCGAAGGCTTGGGCCTCTCCTTGGCTTACCGCCATTGCTCCAACAGCCGGCAGCCACGCGATGACCAAAGACAAAGACCAAAACCCACACGTTGGGAAATATACCTTTCCCCCCCTCCCCTCCTCTCTGTAGCTCTGCTGCCTTTTAGCCAATCATGATGCACTTCATCTGGCCAGGCAGGGAGGGAAACTCATGACTTTTGCATCTGAAAAGCCGTAGACAGGCGCCATGTCCCATCCGATACTTTATGCACATTTCGCCTCCTCCCAGCCCCCCAACTGGCCTTACTTGGGTTACACATGAGGAGGCGTGTGTGTGTGTGTGTGTGTGTGTGTGTGTGTGCAGGAACCCTCAAAGGCTCTTTCCTTCACAGACAGGTAATCTATAAATAGAGGGATGTATACAATGTTAGTCTACCCTAAGTCCCATTCATAGAATCAAGGGAAGAATCATAGAATCATAGAATAGTAGAGTTGGAAGGGGCCTATAAGGCCATTGAGTCCAACTCACTGCTTAATGCAAGAGAACAGATGTGGGCAGCCCAGGTAGTCACACATCCAAGCACTGACCCGGCTCATACCTGCCTAGGTTCAGCATGTGGCAGGACTAACATTGGATATACAACCCAGCATTTTAACTTTTTTTGAATTGACAAGAGACCTCACATAGGGCAGAGATTAACCCCAGCAGCCAAAATTAAAGCCCAAATTCCGTGGCAAGGGAACCCAAGGATTTAGTTCAGAACAAATGGTAAGAGTGTTGGTATTTTTGCTTGCATTACACAATTTATTCTGGTTGCAGTATTTAATTCCCTGCAGAATAAGGACTAGGACAGCAGAGAGTGAGGAAACAAGGAAGAGAATTGGATGTATGTGTGTGTGGAGTGGAACATTAATAGTGGTAGTTGTGGCGTAACCCCACAATTCAGTTCCCTGGTGTATGTCTGCTTTAGTATATTTAGTGAGTATAGAATGTTGAACTGAGTGGGTGTGGTTTGTGATGTTTTGGAAAGGGTGAGGGGAGGAGTATATAAGGAGTGTTTGAGTGATGTCAGAGTAGTCAAGTTGAGGGAGTTAGTGTGTTATGGGAGAGTGTTGGGTTAGTTGGGTTATTCGTGTCTTTTCTGTCAGGAGTTTTGAGAGAAATCAGTGCTTGTATGAGGAGTGAAAGTATTTAGAATTATAGGGACTTAGGTTAATTACAAAGTGTTTGGGGTAGGCAGGTTTAAAGTTATTTTCTGGAACTAAGATTTTGAGAATTAAAATAAACTTATTTTTATTTTGTTTGCTACCCAAATCCTACGTGTCAGCTTGGCGTTATTAACCTGCATTACTTGTATCTCTACACACACACACACCTTTGTATCCACAGTATCATAAATTTAATGATTTATTAAAATAATTTGCAACCAGTTGCTTGCCGAGCCAAATTTAAGGTGTTGGTTTTGACCTTTAAAACCCTACACGGCTCCGGCCCAGTTTATCTCAAGGAGCGCCTCCAGCAACATCAAGTAGGCCGCTCAACAAGATCTGCCACAGACGGCCTTCTCCTTATCCCATCAGCCAGAGCAGCCAGGCTGGTGGGGACTAGGAAGAGGGCCTTCTCTGTGGCGGCGCCCACATTATGGAACTCCCTCCCTAGTGATGAGCAAGCAAAAATACCAACACTCTTACCATTTGTTCTGAACTAAATCCTTAGGTTCCCTTGCCACGGAATATGGGCTTTAATTTTGGCTGCTGGGGTTAATCTCTGCCCTATGTGAGGTCTCTTGTCAATTCAAAAAAAGTTAAAATGCTTCGCCATGCCCCCTCCGTGATGAGCTTCCGCCGTGCATTAAAAACATGGCTGTTCAGGCGGAATATGGGGTGGGTTAGGATTTTAAAAGAATTTTTTATACTGTTTTAATTATTATATTTTATTGTATTGTTTTACTGTGTTATTTTGGTTGTACATCGCCCAGGGTGGCCGGGTGACCGGCCAGATGGGCGATTAATAAATATAATAAATAAATAAATACGGTAAATAAATCTAGATCCTTAATAACCAGTGTTAGAAGTGACTTTGTTCAAGTCCTGTAAAAAGAAAGAGTTCTCTGGACAAGAAAATTGGTGAAAGCAAAACACTTTTTATTGAATACAGTCTTGCAAGAGTGGGTGCGCTATGCAGGTAGGCACACCTTAACATTTAAGCAGCGTGTTTTTATTCTCTATGTCCGGCCGCAGGGTTCCTCCCTCACTTCCCCATTGGCTGGGTACTTTGAGGTTTACAGCCTATCACGTACGTACGCCTAAGCAGAATACATTATTCCCCGCCCCTGTTTACAGTCCCCCTCCTCTTGTTGTTGCATCCCCTTCCCCTAATTTCCTATTGGCTCTTTTACACATACTTTAACTTTATCTTAACTTTGACCTTTACTCTCCCATCAGCCGATACCTCTTCTTTTGACACATTCCTATGCCTGGTCTGTTTTTCCAGGAAGGGAGGATTCCTCGTTTATCTGTTACCTACTTATTCAATGCCACTCCTATCTAAGCATAATTTATTATCTACTAATCCCATGCCATCCTTATGACCCGGGCATTGAGTTCCTTACATATTTTAGCCCTGTGTATATTCTTAGGCTGGGGCCCCATTCAGGGTGAGTTCTCTGGCTTCTTTTAATTTCTAAATAATACCACTTTATATTAGGAAGACCTAAACCACCTATTTTTTGCACTTTATACCAACTATATTTATTAATCCTTGATCTTTTCCTTCCATTACAATATTCATTAATAATTAATTGCCAATCTTTAATTTCTTTTTCTGTAATCTTTACTGGTAACATCCTAAACAAAAAGTTTATTTTAGGCAATATCTTCATTTTTACCAACGCAATTCTACCAAACCAAGAAAGTCCAATTTTTTTATACTCCTCTATTTTATTTTTAACCTCTGTCTTTAACTTTCTAAAATTTTGTTCTCCTACTTTATCAATATCTTGTGTAATTTCTATTTCTAAATATTTAATTACATTTGTAATTTTAATGTTATATTTTTTCCTTAACATTTCACTCTCCTCTTTTTTACTATAATTAAACAATAAAATCTTGAATTTACCCCAATTCATCTGAAGCCCAGTTATTTCTCCAAATTCTTTCAAGTGGTTCTCCAACCTATCCATTCTTTCAATAGGATTTTTAATTGTTAATAAAGTATCATCTGCAAATAGATTTATTTTAATTTGATCTCCAACCCCCATCCCTATAATATTTCTATCTTCTCTTACTACATTTGCTAGTATTTCCATCACTAATGCAAACAAAATAGGGGAAAGGGGACATCCTTGTCTAGTTCCTCGGTCTAAGGAAATTTGTTCTGTAATACCATCATTTACCACTATGTTTGTAATATTATGGGCATATAATTGATTAATTACTCCTTTAAATCTTGTTCCAAACCCCATATTTTTTATTATCATTTTTAACGTAGGCCATTCCACGCAATCAAAAGCCTTGAAAATATCTAATGCTAATACACCCACTTTAACATTATTTTTCTTTATACTATATATTATATTTAATACTCTTCTAGTTAAGTCAGCCATTTGTCGACCTGCAATAAATCCGCATTGGTCCACCCCTACATATTTACTCATAAACCTATTCATTCGTCTCGCTAGTATTGCAGTAAATAATTTTGCGTCTTGATTTATTAACGAAATGGGTCTATATGAATCTGGTTCTGTTAAATCCTTTCCTGGTTTTGGAATTACTATAATCATAGATTGTTTCCATGAGGGGGGAATTTCTCCCCCTTCCATTATATTATTATATAATGACTTCAACCTTGGAATTAACATATGTTTAAAAACCTTGTAATATTCCACCCCTAATCCATCTACTCCTGGGGTCTTGCCCTCTTTTAATTTATTTATAGCAAAATCTATCTCCAAATCTGAGAATGGTTGCTCCATCGTCCCTCTATCTTCTTCTTGTATTCTCATTTTCATATGCTTTTCAATATATTCTTTAATCCTATCTTCCTCACCTTTTCCTGCTTTATATAACTCTGAATAAAATTCTTGAAAGATTTTTAATTTTTCCTTCATCAAATTATGTCCTTTCCCTTTTTTATCCTTTATTATTCCAACTATATTTCCCCCCCGGGTTTTTTTGTGTGGATCTAGCTAACATTTTAGAATTCTTGTTACTATTTTCAAAGTAAGCTCTTTTCATATAAATCAAATTTCTCTGTGTCCTTTCAATATCTTTGTTTTCTAACTCTTTCCTCTTAGCTTGTAGTTCTGCATAAATCTGCTTTCCCCTTTCCTTTAAAAATTTAGCTTCTAACTCCCTTATCTCCTCTTCAAGCTTTTCATTAAATGCCTCCTGTTGTTTCCTTAATATACATCCTTCTCTTATACTAATGCCCCTCATAACAGCTTTCATTGTGTCCCAAACTACTGCATCGCTACAAACTCCTGTATCATTAATCTCCCAAATCTCTCTTAGTTCCTTCTCTATCTTGTCTCTTATATGTTTGTACTGAAAAATATTACCGCTCAGCCTCCATCTTTTAGCTTCTTTATAATCCTTATTTATCTTAACATCCATGTTATGTATTGCATGATCCGACACTTTTATAATACCAATTTCCGTGTTCATTACTCTTGAAATCAGATTTTTAGAAACAAATATATAGTCAATCCTAGAAAAATTCTTCGTGACAGGTGAATAATATGTATAACTTCTTTCATCTCCTTTTACACCCCTCCATACATCTACCATTCCCTCTTTGTTAATTACTGTATTTAATGCAGTTATATTATTTTTCCTCTCTTCTACCGTGGGATTAGATCTATCTATCTTTTTGTCCATCACCATGTTGAAATCACCAGCTATAATAACTAACTCGTTTTGTTTTGAACCCATTTCCTTTAATACTTCTTGGTAAAATTCTGCTTGATTTACATTTGGGGCATATTCATTAACTAATATATATTCTTCCCCTCCTAATGCCCCATATACCATTATATATCTCCCCCTAGTATCCTTTTTAACCTTACTCACAATAAAACCACATTTTTTAGAAATAATAATTGCAACACCTCTTGACTTGGTGGATCCATATGCTTTCTCATATATCATAGACCAGGGGTCCTCAAACTACAGCCCGCGGGCCACATGCGGCCCGCCGGGTCTTTTCATCCGGCCCGGCGGCCGATCTAGACTTGTGAGGGAAGAGGGGCAGCTGAGCCGGCTGGGGGGGCAGGGGCTGGCGGCGGGGCCGCCCACCCACCCACCGCCCTGCATCTCCTGCGGGGGGGGGGAAGGGGAGGAGGGGCGGCTTAGCCGGTGGCGGGGCGCGGACAGTGCCCATCCTCCTCCCTTCTCGTCCACCCGCGCAGGCTTTACCTCATCCGCCTCGCCGCCCACTGGTCCCATCGCGTCACTTCCGGGGCGGCGGAAGTGATGCGACGGGACCCTGCTCCGTCGTGTCCATCCTGGACCCCGCCCGCGCTCTGTTTTTCAAAACTGGGGTCCAGGATGGACGCGACGGAGCAGCTCCGGCGGCGGTGGACTCGGGTGGTGGTGGTGGCAGCAGCACACAGGGGACCAGGTAGGATGGCGGCGGGGACAGAGGCGGGGGCGGGGGACGGCTCGGGGGGGCTTTACCTCATCCGCCTCGCCTCCCGCTGGTCCCGTGACGCGACGGGACCCTGCTCTGTCGCGTCCACCCTGGACCCCACCCACGCTCTGTTTTTCAAAACTGAGTGTGGGCGGAGTCCAGGATGGACGTGATGGAGCAGCTCCGGCGGCGGTGGACTTGGGCGGAGGCGGTGGCGGAGGCAGCAGTAGCAGCGCGCAGGGGACCAGGTAGGACGGCGGCGGGGGGGCAGGGGGTCCTGCAGCGGCGGCAGCGGCAGCAGGGGGCAGCAGGGCGGTCCTGCAGCGGTAGCGGGGGATGCGGGGGGGCGGGGGGGTCCTGCGGTGGGCGGTGGGTGGCGGGGGGTCCTGCAGTGACGGGGGGCAGGGGGTCCTGCAGCAGCGACGGCAGTGGGGCAGTCCTGCAGCGGCGGCAGCGGGGGGTGGCGGGGGGGTCCTGCAGCAGCGGCGGCGGGGGGGCAGCATGAGGGAGGCGGCACAGGGGAGTCCCAGTGAGTCCGGCCCCCCAATAGTCTGAGGGACAATGAACTGGCCCCCCGCTTAAAAAGTTTGAGGACCCCTGTCATAGACCATCGTAGTTTAAGTTCGTTTACTCCCTCTTTTGATTGATGTGTTTCTTGTAGAAAATATTATGTCCACCTTATCTTTATTTAGAAGTGCTTCAATCCATCTTCTTTTCAGAATAGATCCCAGACCTTTGACATTCAATGTTGAAACTCTTAACTTTGGGTCCATCTTATTATATTGTTGCTCAAAAATCCTTGGTCCCTGTGCGTAAACATATATAACCCCGAATACCTCCACCCCCCACCCAAACATTTAATTATATTTCCCCCCTTCTTACCCCGGGGATAATCACCCCGCCCACGGCTTCTGGAATCTTTAGAGGAGGGGGGAGGCTGAGACTCCCGCCCACGGACACCAACCATAATATTCATTCCGGTCTCTAAACTATATCCCCCTTTTTTATTCCTTACTTTTTTATTTTTTATTTTATTTATTTATTTATTTATTTAAGTTAAAGAAATCAAAAATAAAATAATAAAAAAAAAATTCTCCAACTGCGCCAAAAAATCTTGTATATCTGTATTTCCAACTGACCCTGGCATTTCTTATCCAGCTGCTCCATCTTTTCCTTGTAAGCCCAGTTGTTTCAACAACTCCATACCTTGCTCCAGTGATGTTATCTTGTAAGATTTCTTTTAAAAAAAAAATCTCAAAAAGACTGGATAACCCCAGGTGTAGGAGATCCCATTTTTAATCAGAACTGCTGTACAAGGTTTCACACTCCTACGCCAATGTGTTGTTTGGGCACACAGATCATTGTAAACTTGAACTGGGGCTGAACAAAACATCAGTTGGCCAGGGATTTGCCTAATCGCCTTCATGGGACTCTCCTTCCTGTTGTAGTATGTAAGTCATAAGATAATGTCTCTGGGACTCATTCCTCCTCTTTTGAAAGTGACTCTGTGGATCCTTTCGATGTCCCCTTGCTCCCATTTAATGTCTGGAACTAGGACCTGCAGCCATTCAATCACTCTATCTCTCAGCTTTTTTGGAGTTTCGCCACTCTGTTCTGGCTAAAATAAACCTGTGCTTTGATTCAACCCTCCGTATACGCAAACATACTCACACAGAGACTTTCTTCCAGGGGAATTTGACGCTTTTACAATTTTTCAGATCGAAGCTGTTTCAATGTCCAACCTACTCCATTTGGCTAGAAGCCACGCCCCCCGCTTCTTTTAATTTCTGTCCTTTGTATTTTACTTCATATAATTTGGGAAAGAAACATTCTCTATTCCTTACAATCCCTCCTCTTTTTCTTTTTACTCTTTTCTTTTCCAACACTTTAGTCAATTTCCTCCATCTTAATATAGTATGGTGGAGATGTTTCGTCTTCTAATACCATCATACTAGTATCGTAAGCCGGAGGAGTCAGTGGCATCTTCTTAGATAGGGCGGTTTAAATAAGTCTTTGTGTTAGTCCTCGGACACAAGGGATAATACAACATCCTAACGCTACTAAGACTCCTCCCACCACAATTAGAGAAGTAAACATTGAAACTACTAAGGTTTTCTACTTCCCAAACCATGTTTCTAACCATCCTGTTAACGAAGTATTTATTCCTGAGTTTTCAGCAAGTTCTGCTGCCAGGGTATTAAGACCCTCTAGAGCTCTTGTTATTGTCCCATCAGGAGCAGTATTGTTGGGTATGAAGGTACAACACTGTCCTCCTAACATTACACAGACCCCACCTTTCTCTGCTAAAACCATGTCCAAAGCCATCCGATTTTCCCAAGCCATTCGACTGCTGGCATCCAATTGCTCCACTATCCCTTTTATTGCATCTCGGGTATAGTTTATGAATCTTTGTTGATTATAAAAGATGTAATTAATCCAATCAACATTTTTATTCATGGTTGACCACCAGAAGAGAGCAGACTCAAATCCGGCTGCTATTTGATTTCGGGCTTTAAATTCATCTGGAACTCCTCGGGGCACACCTATGGCATCAATATATATCCCTTTATCAAAGGATGTAACTAGTACATTTCTTTTGTTCCGATTATGCCATTCGGGTTTAACTTCCTTTTTGAAGGCCAGGGTGAATGGTACTGCTAACTGTATTATAGCACAAGTCCCAGTCCAATTGGCAGGTAAGGTTGGTCTTATAGACTTTCCTCCACAATACCACCATAAGTCAGCTTTGGCCACTCTCAAGTTAGAGTAATTCCCATTGCTTAAGGTGATGTCCAATACCTCCATACATATGTTCAGTTCTCCCATTGGCCTGGCCAACCCCCCTACCTGTCGTGAGAAACAAGCAGTGTGATTGACGTGCCTAGTAGAGAATGTCGGAGGCATTCTTTGACTTTTGGACTTTAAAGCTGGGAACAATAGGGATAGAGACCTGCAAGTCTAATTTCCCCAAGCATCTTTATGCTGGAACCGAGCTATTATACAACTCATTCCCAGGGGGTCCTTGTTCCAACCCAGAGGAAAGGGAATTACTTGCGCTACAGGCCTTCCTGATGCGCAGGCATAACAGTTACTTTTGTTTAAACTTTTAGCAGTATACTTCACCCATTCGACCCAAGTGTTCATGTCTCCATACTCTGTTTCTACTTCAAATGTTTGGCGCAGATCTTCAATCTCAACTACTGTCACTACCTTTGGGTCATTCAGAGGAGCTTGAAACGTTTTAACTTTAGGCATGACAGTTGCCTCTAAGGTTTGGTTGTTAGAATCTGACTTTTCTACTATTAATCTAAAACAGCATGCAACGGGGTCAGTTCTAGAAACACTTATTCCCATGTATACGTATTAGGTCCCCAAAATTGATCTATTTGTTCTCCCAGCCCCACTGAGTCTTCCATCAGAGACTTCATTTCCTTCTTAAAAATTCTTATGTCTGAGCTATTAAATGGGGCATTTACAAACCCCATTTGCCCTGGACCTGTCGGGACTTCCCTCAGAGGGTACATGTTTGTCCCTCCGTGAGTCACATCTGGGGATGGATCCTCTGATCCTCCCCATGTGCCTCTATCTGACCCTAGTGTGGGTTTAGTGTGTAAACCCTAATTAGTTTATTAAAATTTTCTTGGTTCTTCTCCGAGTTCCCTCAGGAAAGGGGAGATTTTGTGTGTCTTGTCTTAATTGGGCTACCTCTCTAGTCACACAGGTTTCCCTAGCCTGGGGCACTGTTTCAGCTGGGACTTCTGGGTCGGCTCCGCCAGCTCCTTCCTCTCCACCCAGGGGTGCATATGGTGGCGGTAGCCGAGACAGAGGGTCCCAACATTCAGGGTCTTTCTCAGAAACTTTTTCTTTCTCTTTCTTTGTCTTTTCCCCTAGGTAGCATATATATATATATATATATATAAGTGGAAGACCGCCAACCTGGTCTTCTGCGCGGGTTCAATACTAAGGGGGTAGCGAGTCCTGGGGGCGGGCCTTCTCCGAGGTCCCCCAGCGACTATCACCCTTAGCCTAGAACAAAGGGATAACTTATAGCCACAAAAGTATCTTTTATAAAACAGGTTTATTTACAACATGACCGTCACAAACCCAGACACACGCCAGCAATACAGCTTATCAGTACAGCACAAAGTAGCAAGCAAGAAATCTCAAGGACACCGTGATTTCAGGGCTCTCAGCTAGTTAGTTCAGCTCGGGCTCCAGCAGAGGCCCGGTCAACCGCATGCTGCTAGCTGGGTTCCCGGCGGAGGTCCGGTCTACCCAAGCGGCTAGCTGGGTTCCCGGCGGAGGTCCGGTCTACCCAAGCGGCTAGTGAGTGATTTCAGCTTGGTTGCCCGGGGGTCCGGTCAACCCAAGCGGCCAGTGATTTCAGCTTGGTTTCCTGGGGGTCCGGTCAACCCAAGCGGCTAGCTGGGTTCCCGGCGGAGGTCCGGTCTACCCAAGCGGCTAGTGAGTGATTTCAGCTTGGTTGCCCGGGGGTCCGGTCAACCCAAGCGGCCAGTGATTTCAGCTTGGTTTCCCGGGGGTCCGGTCAACCCAAGCGACCAGTGATTTCAGCTAGCTGGAGTACGCCGGGTGCTGCTACCCGGGGTTGCCGATCCCTTCGTTCTCTTACCCCAAGCATGGGGCAAGACTGCTGATCAGGTCCAACAACTCAGTTCCCTTGCGCAGGGTGTTTTATACCTTGGGTTTCAGGTAGCCCCTCCCTCTGCAATCAGGTGGGTGGCCAATCAGGTGGGTTGCCACCCTCCTCAGGTGGGTGGCCAATCAGGTGGGTTGCCACCCTCCTCAGGTGGGTGGCCAATCAGGTGGGTTGCCACCCTCCTCAGGTGGGCGGCCAATCAGGTGGGTTGCCACCCTCCTCAGGTGGGTGGGGTCCCCTTGAAGCCACCTGCTTAATGGTCCCATCCTGTGGTGTTGAATGGCCCTTTCTTATGGGTGCCGAAATGTCTGCTCTCGCAAGGTATTCAAGTCTTATGTAGATGGGGCTGATATACGAGAGCATTGACGAACCTGGGGATGCTTCCTGCCTTCCCCCCTGGGGTGATTCTATGCAGATGTTGTTTGTCCCTGTTGGTCTCTGTGGAGACTGGCTGTCTCTGCCCCCTGGGTCTCCTTCCCCCCTCCTTGGTGAGTGTGTGTGTGTCAGAAAGGGGTTTTAGGTTGGCTTTCTCCACAATATATAATATTTTATTTATTTTTCAAAACAAATTATAACACAGAAAATATATTTAGCAAAATACAAAATTATCACACAAATATAACATAATCAACATACAATAAATCATAAAGTGCTCCCCCCCACCCTCCAAGGGACCAATTAATATACTTCTATCCTCTTGATCAAATAAAGTCTAAATTCCAAAAATATAACATATCCTGACAAGGCATGTTACCCTTCCCCTTTATTAATACATAGTCTAGTAATTGATTCCATATCTCCATAAAATTATTCTTCTTTAGCAATCCTTTTTTGCATTTGATACTACTAGTTAGTTTATCATTTAGGGCTATGTCCCAAACTTCCTTATACCACTGTTATTAGGAAAACATGTTGTACTTTCCAATTTCTCGCTATCATTAGCCTGGCCGCAGTTAACAAGTTTACAATTAACTCCTTTGTATTTTGATCACAAATAAGCTTCTCAGTTATTGATAACAATGCTAATTTTGGACAGACCTCTAAATTAGTACCAATAGTTTTCGATATTTCTGTAAAAACCTCTCGCCAAAACACCAATACATTTTTACAACTCCACCACATATGATGAGCATATGTCCCTTTTTCCTGACATCCTCTCCAACATAATGCAGAACTATTATTATCTATTCTATTTAATCTTACTGGAGTTAAATACCATCTCCAAATTAGTTTATAAAAATTTTCCTTTATCCTAATTGACATCATTTTCACAATCCGTCTATCCCATATATTGTTCCACCCCACCTTCGAGGTCACCTCTTCAAATTCATTATCCCATACTGTCTTAAGCTGATCCTCTTGTTCTTTTGCTTTTTGGATCAATCTATATAAATCCCTTGTTATACCTCTTGTTGATGCATTACCTGGTAGGCCATCTCTAGACATGACCATCTTTTCAAAATTAGTTAAATCTCTCTCGTACTCAGTTTTCCGTTTCCATTTCTTCGACCACTGTTCTAACTGTAGTAAATTTAACCACGATAATCTTCTTCTCCCAACAATTTCCATTATTTGATCTCTAGTCCCCATCTTTTCCACCCAATCGGTCAATCTAATAACCCTTTCTTCTCTTAGTTTACCCTCCAGCTCTAATCTTAAGTTTTCAGGAAAATCCTTAAGAGCTACCACCGGAGTTAATGGAGATATCCCTGGTATAAATATGCTCTTCATAGTACCCCAAATCATTAACAAATTTCTTAGAAAAGGGTTGTCTATATTTTTTATCAGTTTATTATTATTTTTTTGAAAAAAAATATTCCCCAAAGTACTACGTAGTTCACATGTTTCTAACTCCAACCACATTATTTCTTTAGGGCGTGCTATAATATCCACTATATGTCTTAATTGATTCGCTATATAATACCATTTTAAATTCAGCAAACCCAAACCCCCTACTTTTTGTGCTTTATACCATCTTGTTTTAGTAATGCTAGATTTTTTCCCTCCATTACAATATGTATTAATAATTGATTGCCAATCTTTAAGTTCCTTATCTGATATCGCACTTGGTATCATCCGAAATAAAAAATTTATCTTTGGCAAAATCTTCATTTTAATCAAAGCAATTCTACCAAACCAGGAAAGTCCAATTTTTTTATACTCCTCTATTTTATTCTTTACCTCATTCTTTAATTTCCTATAATTCTGATCTCCCAATTTATCTATATCTTTTGGAATTACAATTCCTAAATATTTAATTACATTATTAATCTTATAATTACTTTTTTTTTACACATTTCAATCTCTTCTCTTTTACTATAGTTAAACAACAAAAATTTAGATTTATCCCAATTAATCTGTAGCCCCGTTACTTCCCCGAACTCCTTTAAATTATTCTCCACTCTATCCATATTTTCCATAGGGTTTTCGATTGTCAAAAGAGTATCATCTGCAAAAAGATTTATTTTTATCTTCTCCCTAATCCCTATCCCGCCTATATTTCTATCTTCTCTAAATACATTTGCTAAAATCTCCATTACCAATGCAAACAAAATAGGCGAAAGGGGACATCCTTGTCTAGTTCCTCGACCTAGGTAAATTTGCTCTGTTAAACCATCATTTACTACAACTGATGAAACATTTTTTGAATACAATTGATTAACTACTCCTCTAAATCTTTCTCCAAACCCCATAATTTTAATTAAACTTTTTAATGCTGGCCATTCCACGCAATCAAAGGCTTAAAAAATATCTAACGCTATTACCCCTGCTCTCAATTTATTTTTCTTTATTAAATATATTATATTTAAAACTCTTCTTGTTAAATCTGCCATTTGTCTTCCTTGCATAAAACCACATTGGTCTATCCCGACATATTTAGTAATAAACTTGTTCATTCTTCTCGCTAATATTGCTGTCATCAATTTTGCATCTTGATTTATTAAGGAAATGGGTCTATAGGAACCTGGCTCCGTTAAGTCCTTCTCTGGCTTCGGGATTAAAATAATCTTAGATTGCTTCCATGAAGAGGGGATCTCTCCCCCCTCCAAAAAAATATCATTAAATAACCTCTTTAGTCTTGGAACCAACATTTTCTTAAAGACCTTATAGTATTCAGCCCCTAAACCATCCAGTCCAGGGGTCTTACCCTCTTTCAGTTTATTTATTGCATATTCTATTTCCAATTCTGAAAAAGGTTGTTCCATAATTTCTCTATCTTCATCCACTAGTCTAATTTTAAAATGCTTTCCTATATATTCATTAATCCTCTCTTCCGTACAGTCTCCAGCCTTGTACAATTCTGAATAAAATTCATGAAATATTTTTAATTTGTCCTGCATTAAATTATGTCCTTTCCCTTTTTTATCTTTAATTGCCCCAACTATACTTTTTTCTTTCTTTTTTTGTGTGGATCTTGCTAACATTTTCGAATTCTTATTGCTATTTTCAAAAAACTCTCTTTTCAAATAAATCAAATTTCTCTGAACTTTTTCCAAATCTTTCTTTTCCAACTCTTTCCTTTTAGCTTGTAATTCAGCAAAGACCTTGTTCTCCCTTTCCTTCAAAAACTTCATTTCCAAGTCCCTAATCTCCCCTTCTAACTTTTTAGTAAACTGTTCTTGTTTTTTCCTTAGTATCACACCCTCCCTGATACTTATCCCTCTCATCACTACCTTCATTGTGTCCCAAACAACAGCTTCAGAGCAGACTCCCGAATCATTAAACAACCAAATCTCTCGCATTTCCTTTTCTATCTTTGCTATAATATATTTATGCTGTAAAATCTTACAATTCAATCTCCAACTCCTTGCTTCTCTATAATCCTTCTTTATTTTAATATCCATATTAACTATAGCATGATCCGAAACTTTTATAACACCTATTTCTGAACTCATCACTCTTGACATCAGGGACTTGGAAACAAAAATATAATCTATCCTAGAAAAGTTCTTCGTGGCTGGTGAATAATACGTATACCCTCTTTCCAATCCCTTTACCCCTCTCCAAACATCAACCAGTCCTTCCTTATTAATTATTTTATTTAATACCGTTATATTATTTCTCTTCTCTTGTCCTGTCGGATTTGATTTATCAATATTTTTGTCCATCACCATATTAAAATCCCCAGCCATAATTACCAAACCCTTTTGTGGCTCCCCCATTTCCTTAATCACTTTTTGATAAAATTCTTCTTGATTTTCATTTGGTGCATACATATTAACCAATATATATTCTTCACCTCCCAATAATCCAAATATTATAATAAATCTTCCCTTAACATCCTTCTTTACCTTAATCACCTTAAAACCACATTTCTTTGAAATAATAATTGCCACCACTCTTGACTTGGATGAACCATAAGCTCTCTCATATGTCATAGACCATCGCAGTTTTAATTCATTTACCCCCTCCTTTGATTGGTGAGTTTCTTGCAAGCATATAATATCCGCCTTATCCTTGTTGAGGAGTGCTTCAATCCGTCTTCGTTTCAACATGGAACCCAGGCCTTTAACATTTAAAGTAGCAATTCTCAAATTTGAAGCCATCTCAAGTCTTTGTTCATCTTAAATTGTTGGTCCCTATTAGTGAAATAAAACACTACAGCACACACCCTACCCCTTCCCCACACCCTATTACCCCATTCCCTACATATATAAGCATTCCCCCCTTTACCATCCTTGAAGAAAATCTTCATGACCCCTGCCACGCCAACAAAAAAAGGGGGGGAGACAAACCCACCCACCAAGCAACTGACCCGTAGATCCCTCCCAATTAATCTTTTATCCTTATTCATCCAGGTTAATACTCTTAAAAAATAAAAAAATAAAAAAAATTAAATAAAACAATATCATTATTAATCATTATATATACTTATTAAAATGAAAACAAAAAGCAACATATAAAGGAAAAAACCGAGAAAGAAAAAAGAGGGGGAAAAAAGACTAATATTAAAAAAAATATTAAAAGCACACAAAAAACTTTTTTTTCTTTTTCCTTTTCTTCTTTTTCTTTTCTTCTTTTAAAGGAGAAAACAAACAAACAAACAAGCAAATGAAAAAATACATCGCAACTCCATTAAGAGAAACTCCTCTTTCAGTTCCTTCCAGTTATTTGCACAATCACCTTCTCTTCTGTTCTTCTCCTCACTACCACATAAACTTTTTCCTTCCATATTTCTCTTACTTAGCTGCTCCTTCCAACAGCTGCCCCTCCGCATCGCTTGAGGTTCCTGCCGTCAATCCCAGTTCTTCCAAAAGATCCATTCCTTGTATACAGGATGTTATCTTGTATCTCTTGTTGTTGATCATAAAAAAAACACATCACAGGATAGCCCCAGTTGTATCTGATTCCATTTTTGGACAAGACCGCAGTACATGGCTTCACACTGCGTCTCCAGTCAATTGTTTGCTGACACAAATCATTAAAAATTTGGACTGGAGTACTTTGATATTGCAGTTGTTCTGGACGTTTCTTCAAAATTTTGGTAAACAATTCTTTTTTATAAAAACTGGCAAAACACACCACAATGTCACTGGGGGTAAGCCCCCCCCTTCTTCTTGAAACTCTATGGACCCTTTCCAAGTCTTGTTCAATCCAATCCAATTCTGGGGCAATCTCGCAAAACCATTTCAAAATTATTCCTCTCAAATTTTTCCCATCCTCCCCACTAACATGTGGGAAAAGGCGTATACGAATATTAGACCGCCTCGCTCTGTCTTGGATATTAATCATTTGTAACTCCAGTGCATCAAATCTTAAATCTTGTTGCTGACTTTTACTTTGAAATTCCTGCTGTACATCCTCCACTTTGTCATCCAAGATCTTGACTTCCTGTTTCAATTGCTTAAAATCCTCTTCAACTTTCTGGAATCCTGCCTTCAAACCCTGCTGAACCTGTAGAATTTCTCCTTTAAGTTGAGATATTTCCCCACTAATTTTGTCTGCAAAGCGAGAGAGAATTGCCTCCATTTCTGTGGTCTGTACTTCTGAGGGATTTTTTTTCGGAGATGACGGAGTTGCTTTCTCTTTGGCATCCGCCATCTTAGCACCCGAATCTAGCGTCTTTTCTCTCAGCCATAATTAATTTATCTCTACTACTGCAGAGACGAGACCCTGTTTTTTTTTAATTCTGTTCCTTTTCTAGTCCCGCTTCCCTCCTCCAGTTCACCTCTCTCGACTCTTTGAAGCCTGGAGAGGCTATGGTCAGAAGGATGAGTTCTTTCAGGACGATTCCAAAGAGGAACGCTTGGTTGTTGTTTTTTGCCTTTTTCCCGTCCCCTCCGCATTAAAAAACCTTAATCAGAAGGAATACGCTCTCTCTCCTTATTAAAATTGTCTTTTTGCAAGCCTCCAGCTTTCTGCTTGTTCGTCTGGGAAGCAACAAGTTTAGTGCTGCGAGGCTTATCACCTCCCACGCTCTGCAAATCACTTTCAGCGCCGTAAATCCATCTACAACTCTACACCTCTCTCCGGAGGTCAGCAGTATACATTCCAAATGATAAGTAAAAAAAACTCTTACCAAAGTTAAATCATTTGCTGGATGAAATCATTACTTATAGTTCAAACATCTTGGGAGGATTCTAACAAACGTCTAGTCCGCCATGGTGGCTGGCTCCGCCCCCTAGGTAGCATATATTTTCTATCCCATTCTCCACCCAACATCTGGCATAATCAGATTCTTCTTGAGAATACGGTCTTTTATTATTTACATGGATGTTTAATGTCTGACACAGCCACATTTCCCCTCCCCCAAACCGCAGGCCAGAAGACTGCGGGTGGTCTAATACTCTCCTTAGTCCAAACAAAACCACAGAAATTTATCATTTTCTTTTTATCCTTGTTTTGAGTACATGGAATTTCCTTCCATAGTTTTAACATCTGCCCTAAGGGATTATCTGGCGGAATATCAATCCTTTCCCTAGGCACCTTCTCTTCCTGGATCTTTCCTGACCCAACCTTGGAACTATAGTTCCCCATTGAGACCTTTTAACATCAACCACTTCATCCTTCTTTGGCCGCACTCCTCGCGGAGGTAACGGAACCGCAGATTGGGACTCCACACTCACTTCGTGTCTGGGACACGTCTCATACACTCCACATTCAGTCTCGATATCCAAGAGCAGTACTTTAAGGGAAATTTTTCCTGCCCTTATCCCAACCACCAAGGTAACAATAAATAGCCCAATTTTTCTTACCTTGGTCTGTGCACAGAGTTGCCTGGTTGACCGATCTCGTGCCTACCCAACCGGTTTCTCTTGAGTGCCTTTCACCAGTCCAGCATCTCGGGTTTCCTTGGCCAGTCCGTCACTGACCACCATTGGCACCAAGGAGACTACTGAACTCAGTAGGACGCATCTTCCCATTGGTTGGCAATGGCAGCCAGCGACTGTGATGGCAGGATCCCGGACGAGCCCCCAATTTGTTAGAAGTGACTTTGTTCAAGTCCTGTAAAAAGAAAGAGTTCTCTGGACAAGAAAATTGGTGAAAGCAAAACACTTTTTATTGAATACAGTCTTGCAAGAGTGGGTGCGCTATGCAGGTAGGCACACCTTAACATTTAAGCAGCGGATGAGGTAAAGCCCCCCCAAGCCGTCCCCCGTCCCCGCCTTTGTCCCCGCCGCCATCCTACCTGGTCCCCTGCGTGCTGCTGCCACCGCCACCACCCGAGTCCACCGCCGCCGGAGCTGCTCCGTCGCGTCCATCCTGGACCCCAGTTTTGAAAAACAGAGCGCGGGCGGGGTCCAGGATGGACGCGACGGAGCAGGGTCCCGTCGCATCACTTCCGCCGCCCCGGAAGTGACGCGATGGGACCAGTGGGTGGCGAGGCAGATGAGGTAAAGCCTGCGCGGGTGGACGAGAAGGGAGGAGGATGGGCACTGTCCGCGCCCCGCCACCGGCTAAGCCGCCCCTCCTCCCCTTCCCCCCCCGCAGGAGATGCAGGGCGGCAGGCGGGCGGGCGGGCGGCCCCGTCGCCGGCCTGTGCCCCCCCCCGCCGGCTCAGCTGCCCCTCTTCCCTCACAAGTCTAGATCGGCCGCCGGGCCGGATGAAAAGACCCGGCGGGCTACGCAGTCCGTAGTTTGAGGACC
This sequence comes from Shinisaurus crocodilurus, assembly GCA_021292165.1. NCBI lineage: Eukaryota > Metazoa > Chordata > Lepidosauria > Squamata > Shinisauridae > Shinisaurus > Shinisaurus crocodilurus. The sequence continues at coordinate 201,688,390 of CM037877.1, forward strand.
CCTGCACTAGTCCATTAATAGGAACTAGCTAGTATGAGGAGGAACAAGACCACTTCCTGGCTATAGAAGCCCCCAGTGCTGCCTCCAGGTTTTGGAAGCCCATTGGCAAGCCACTTTCAGTGGCCTCCTCCCTCAATGAGGCTACCTTCTCACCGCCATTGTCACCAGCTGCTTTTTCTCCTCATCCTCTTTCTCATCATTGCTACCACTTGCTTGCTTGACAGGTAGAGAGCCGGTGTCGAAGTAGGCAGTGGCATCTACTGCTTCCCTCCTCACTACCACTGTTGTCTAGGCCAGAGCAAGAAGCAGGTGAACAAGCAGGTTACAATGATGATGAGGAAGAACGACTCCAGGGGGCCTGTATCAGTGGACCACTGTTGGGGCGTGGGCCCTTGCAAGGTGCCCGTCCATGCCTACCCTTGATGCCGACCCTGGAAGCCCATTTGGTTGCTTAGCTGCATTTAGAGTGTCGGACTAGGTAGGACCTGGAAATTCCCAGTCAGCCATGAAGCTCGCTGGATGTCCTTGGGCCCACTCACTATCTCTCAGCCTAACCTACTTCACGGCATTGTTGTGAGGATAAAATGGGTGGGGCTCCTTAGAGGAAAGGAGGGATATGCATGTACTTAATCATAATCCAACAGCTTTCTGAAACCATGAAGCTTGCTGAGCTTCTCTGCCAGAATTTGCATCAGCCTGATTATCAAGAATGAGAAGTTCTGGAAGCCTTGCCCCCTAATTCCAAATATATGGAATGGGCTGTGATTACTCAGTGGTGGAAAAATGCATGTGATGCATATGCTCTGAGACACTCTCTGTTGCAGGGGTGGGCAGGCTTCAGGCCTGTGGAGTCTGCTTGGGTTTTTGGAGTCTACTTGAGATCCACCAATACACATATGCTTAGAATTAAAGCATTCTGAGCCCAGGGATTTCTTATGAGTACGAGAACTGAATGGAGTTCACAGTCTTCCCAAGCTAAAATCCACTCCTGTTTATCCCAAGCTTTCTTCCTTTCAGCAATATAATTTAGGGTGGCGGTGCTGGTGGGAGTCATTTAGGGTGCAATCCAGTCAGGACGCCCGTAACCCCCCGAACTTGGAGGATTACAGGCATCCTAGGCAGGACAGAAGGAGCACGGAGGCCCTGCAAAACACTTAGCTGATTTCAGCTGTCTTCCCTCGCCTTGAAGTGGGTGGGAAGGAAGCTGAGGATACTTTGCCTAGTGGTGGCACCTGCCTCCTCCCCTCCCCTCCCTTCTTCCTGGCACCCCCACAAAACCATGTCTCAGAGGCTGCATTTGCACGCCGAATAATCTGATGGCTGTCTAGATGCTGTCCAGCGGCCATAGGATTGCACTGCGCTGCCCATTGCTGCTGTTGTTAAAAAATTTAGAATCAGGAATCCTCCTGATCTACTGCAAATCACCCAGAGATCTGCCAGTAGATCCAGCTCTACCTTCTGCCCATCTCTGCTCTATTGCTTCACATTATTCAGGGCAGAATCCAGGAACAGGTGCAGGGCCTGGTCTAGTTACAGTAATGCCTTGATCTCTTATTTAAAGTCTTCTCCTGAAGGGCAGGATCAGGATGTAAATAATAAAATTACCAAAATAAAACCCTGCTTTGTTTTCCTGTGCAGGAATATGTCCCCAGGATCACTGAGCTGGTGACCAGCAGCTGGGATGCCAATATGCAGGTTGCTGGGTTGAGGCTGCTGAACGGATTGAATATACCAGATCAAACTCACTCACTGCTGAAGAGGATGCTACCAAACTTCATGGACATTCTGTTCATGGCAAATACTTTGGCCAAGGTACAAAAAAATCACACAGGCAGGCAGGCAGGCACCTCCTCTTCCTCTTCAGCATCATTACCTGGTGCAGGGCAGAAGTGCAGCTGCATGCCACAGTTCCTACAAACAGAGGCCCATAACCATTTGTTTGATTTCCCCCTAAGGGTGCAATCCTGTGTGTGTTTAGACAGAAAAAAAGTCCTACAATTCCCAACATTCCCCAGCCAGCCAACCTGGCTGAGGGATGCTGGGAGTTGTAGGACTTTTTTCTGTCTAAACATGCATAGGATTGCGCCCTAAGTGTATTATTCTTTATTGCAAGTCAGATATGCAAGAAAGTGTTGCAACATGGAGTGCATCCGTTCCCGATTCCCTCCCATTCTATTCCATTCCCCTTCCCCCACCCCTGATTTACGTTCCCCCACCCCCACCCCGCAAACAGTCAATGAGCCTTCCATGGTCACTAAGCACACTCAGTCCTCATTGAGTAGAGGGGTTTTCTTCTCTCTCTCTCTCTCTCTCTCTCTCTCTATATATATATATATATATATATATTTGCACTTCTGCAAACTTCGGGGTTTCACTAAGCCTACCATTGCCTCTCTTCTCTGTGTTGATGCTGTTTTGGCTAAATAAGCAGTGACACCCACACAGGGCTGGCTGAAGATGTTTTGCTGGTTTCAGAGTGGCCAGAGCCCTTAAATGGTTAGAGCATCCTGGGATGGGTGGCTATACCCTTGGCAACCCGGCTCACACCCTCATGTTGCCTGGCCACCCCCTCTTGATCACATCTTCATGTTGCTTAACCACACCTCTTACAAATTCACATGTGTGTCCTTATTTTCATCTGTGAAATGTTGGAGGGCATGAGTGTGGAGTTCTCATGTTCCAGGGACCTTTTCCAGGCTAGTCTATTCCATTCACCCAGCCCAGTTTTCCATTGCCCCTCCCAAAGGTCAGTCAGCATTCCATTCCATGTCCATGGAGCATGTCCAGTCTTCATTGGACTGTGGTTTTTTGGGGGGAGGGGAGTTTTTCACAGTTTTCCACCCACTCCACCCCACCCCACCCAGTCAGCATTTGTGGCCACTGAGCACATCAGTTCTCATTGGGCTATTTGTTTTTTAGTTTCCCCCCTCATGTTTTCTCCCTAAAGTTTCTTCTTCTTCTTCTTCTTCTTCTTCTTCTTCTTCTTCTTCTTCTTCTTCTTCTTCTTCTTCTTCTTCTTCTTCTTCTTCTGCCTCTTCCTCTTCCTCTTCCTCTTCCTCTGCCTCTTCTGCAAACTGTGGGTTCTCCTAAGCCTGCTGATACCTCCCTCTTGAGTGCAGGTGGTGCCATTTTAGCTTCATAAGCAATGGCACTCACATCTTGGACATCAGAAATAAAGGGAATGATTATTAGGATTATTAGAATGTATAGCCCACCCTTCAATTAAATGATCAGGGCAGCTTTGGAGAGCTGCTGCCGCCATCCAGTAGAAAGCACTGGATAAACCAATGGTCTGATTCAGTATAAGGCCACTGTGTTAAGTTAATATTTTTGGTAAAATAATAATAATAATAATAATAATAATAATAATAATAATAATAATAATAATAATAATAATAATTCTCTACACTCTCCCTTGGGTTTGTATTACCTGAACCCTCCAGCAAGAGCTGACTATCTGTAATCTGATGAGGAAAATATCACTCTCAGGTCTGAAATTGTAGTTGTACTTTTTATTCCTGCTCAAAAATCCAAGCCCATTGAAGAGCATGTAGCTTGACAGCTCGCTTCCAGAAGTTGAAAGGACTAGTTGACCTAGCAAAAAGAAATAATCTTACTTGCTCATTGTTCCTCATCTGTTTGCCACAGGGTGTTTTTTCCCTTCCTGCTAACAGAACGTGAGGTTTGCTTTCACTGACAAAGGTTCTAGTGCAGCCTTCCCCAACTTGGCGCCCTCCAAATGTGTTGGACTACAACTCCCATCATTCCTAACCAGCAGTGTCCATTGGCCTTTCCTATCCTGGTGCTCTCCAGATATGTTAGAATATAACTCCCAATGGCCATGCTGGCTGGGGTGATGGAAGTTGTAGTCTAACACATCTGAAGGTCCCTGGGTTGGGGAAGGATGGCCTAGTGCCTGATTTTCCCTCCCAGACAGTCTCTGAAACCAATATTCTCATTTATTTGTTCAGGTGCAAGTTCTCAAGTTCCTCAGCACACTTGCCCAGAAGGAAGACCTGCTGTACGATATCATGAATTGTCGGGTAAGGGCCATCCTTGTACCTGTATGCGGAAGTTTTGTGTTGGGGGTGGACAAGGAGTATCAGAGAGACTGGTTCGGAAAGTGTGGTGTAGTGGTTAGAGCCTTGAACTGGGGAGACCTAGTTTCAAGTTTCCACTCGGCCATGAAGCTCACTGGGTGATTTTGGGCCAGTCACTGACTCTCAGCCTAACCTACCTCACAGGGTTGTTGTGAGGATAAAATGGAGAGGAGGAGGATCATGTATGCCGCCTTGGGCTCCTTGGAGGAAAAAGCAAAATATTCGTGTAACAAATAGATTAAAAAATGTGCTCTAGCTAAAGGGATTAATTAAAACATGGTATATGCATACATGTTGCTCAGGAGCTGCAGCTAAGGAGGAAATTCTGGCTGAGCCGAATCCAGTAAGACATTCCAATGAACTGTAAAAAAAAGCCAGAATCTCTTCCTTTGAGGGCAAACAGAGCAGGAAGATAGGCCTTTATTCCAACCTCCCTATTTCTGCCCCACTGGTGTTTTCACACTGCCCTTAGAAACTTTAACCTTCTTACAAGGATTAAGACATCAGTTTTCTCATCACAGGATTATTGATTTCCCCATACAGTGGAGCCTGCATGGCCTTAGCCCTCGTGAAGTTTCCCCACATTGGACAGGCTTTGCAGCCACCACACTTTTAGCATGCTCCAGACTGTCTGGCCACAGAGTAAGACCCCTTTACAAGACCCGGTTTCATATAGATTCTGGTGTGCACTCAGTGCAAAAAAATAAATAAATCCCGCCCCCCAGATTGTGGGGAAACTGGCCACTTTTCCCCCCTTTAAAAATCTTTACTCTCTCGATTGGAGACCCAGCTGAGAAACTGAAGAACTGTAGGAAAGCTAAAAGCATGGTTTCTCCAGCCAGCCCCGGAGCAGGACACAGCAGGAGTCCTTGGGATCTCCAGCCAGACTCATTTAGCCCACCCATGTGACTGAAGCACGCACAGGCACAGCAGCAGCTTGTGGAGTTCTGAGTTCCAAAAGAGGTCCAACTCTGGGCTAGAAATCCGTGAGGCCTTGGAACCTTTGCATCTGGTGTTTCACTCAGTTGCCCTCCCACTGATCTGCCCCACTGCCAGGACTGTTTCTATTGTCAAGGGAATGAGTGTGTGTATTTATTTATTTATTATACTTATTAATCGCCCATCTGGCTGGTCACCCGGCCACCCTGGGCGATGTACAATTAAAATACAGTAAAAACACAATAAAATATAATGATTAAAACAATAAAACAATTCTTATTAAAAACCTAACCCACCCCATATTCCCGCCTGAACAGCCATGTTTTTAATGCACGGCGGAAGCTCATCACGGAGGGGGCATGGCGAAGGTCACTAGGGAGGGAGTTCCATAATGTGGGGGCCGCCACAGAGAAGGCCCTCTTCCTAGTCCCCACCAGCCTGGCTGCTCTGGCTGATGGGATAAGGAGAAGGCCATCCGTGGCAGACCTTGTTGAGCGGCCCACTTGATGTTGCTGGAGGCGCTCCTTGAGATAAGCTGGGCCGGAGCCGTGTAGGGTTTTAAAGGTCAAAACCAACACCTTGAATTCGGCTCGGCAAGCAACTGGTAGCCAGTGCAACTCTTTAAGCACTGGCGTGATGTGATCACGCCGGCGGCTGCCCTTGATCAGGCGAGCCGCCGCGTTCTGTACCAGCTGAAGCTTCCGGACCGTCTTCAAGGGTAACCCCACGTAGAGCGCATTACAGTAGTCTAGGCGAGAGGAGACCAAGGCATGAACCACTGATGGGAGCAGGTGATTAGGAAGGTAGGGGCGCAGCTGCCGTATCAGATGGAGTTGATACAGCGCTGCCCGGCTCACAGCTGACACCTGAGCCTCCATGGACAGCTGGGAGTCTAGAATGACCCCCAAGCTGCGGACCTGGTCCTTCAGGGGTAGATGTACCCCATTCAGCACCAGGTCAACATCCCCTAACCTTCCCTTGTCCCCCACCAGAAGTACCTCGGTCTTGTCGGGGTTCAGTTTCAGCGTGTATGGGGGGGGGGATGTCCTCTGATTCACTTCCATCGCACCATTCCTGAACTCTGCCTTTTGATGCATGGAGGTCAAGGCCATACCTCTTGGTGGACAAAGCAGAGAATGGCACAGCGGCATTAGTGGCCCTGCCCCGCTGGTTTTCCTACTCCGTTTCCTACAGCATCTCTCGCAACAGAGACTGGTAGGGTGGCCATGTGTCCTGGCTTTACAGAGGACAGTCCTTTATTTGAAGGGATGTCCAGTCCACGACCCATGCTCCCATGGCCTTCAAGTTGCCCATCAATGCTCAGTACTTGGACAGCAGACTGAGCAGGCACACAGGTCATGTGGTCACAGTCTTCTCCCATTGTGGTGAAATGTATTGTATTTCTATTTAAATTACAGTAAATTACAGAAATTACAGTATTTCTGTTTAAATTACAGAGAGCCAGTGTGGCTTAGTGGTTAGAGTGTTGGACCAGGACTCGGGAGATCTGGGTTCTAGTCCCCACTCAGCCATGAAGCTCACTGGGTGACTTTGGGCCAGTCACTGACTCTCAGCCTAACCTACCTCACAGGGTTGTTGTGAGGATAAAATGGAGAGGAGGAAGATTATGTAAGCCTCCTTGGGTTCCTTGCAGGAAAAGAGGTGGGATATAAATATGAAAAATAAAATAATAAATAATAATAATAATAATAATAATTATTATTATTATTATTATTATTTGTATCCTGCCTTTTTCCCAACACTGGGACCCAAGGCAGCTCACAACCTTTAAAACTCATACAATTAAAACAGAAATATAAAAATGCAAAAGTTAAAAATAGAATTAAATCATCAATAATATTAAAAAGCATTTTTAAAAAGTACAATATACATAATAATTTTATATATGTAGAGTAAAAACATAGCATTCCATCGCATCACAGGCTAGTCCCAAATGCCTGCCAGAACAGGAAATATAAATATCATAAAGAAAATAAATGAGCATCTATGCATATAAATGCACATATGCAAATGTTATGCAAATCGGTGTCCTCTTTTTCGGTGATGCTGCCTTTCCTCTTGTTTTGGCAATGCATCAGTGACTGGGAGTAACAGTTAGGACTGTCATGAAATGCTTATCCACAGAATAACATGTGTGCGGATGAGGGTGGGCTAGCGGAGGGAAGGACAAAGAGCCATTGACCAAAGCCAATTGTGGTATCTCTCCCCAAGGCACCCCCTCAGTTCCTGAGCTTCATCCAACCATCTCTGCCTACGAACCTGCTTTACGAGATGCTAGTCTTTGTGGAGCGGCTTAATGAGGGGCGCTTGTCTCCGCAGTACCAGTCGGTGCAGTGGCAGTACACTGACCACTCCATTCACGAAACCCTCTTTGGTAACAGCTCCCGCCTGTCCAACTGCTTGCTTTCTCTCATCATCCACCCAGAGGAGGAGATACAGGTTCAGGCCTGCAAGGTCATACTCAGCCTCCGGCTCGACAAGGACGAGAGCAAGGTGGTCAGTGGACTCCCCTTTGGGGCCAACATCAGCGTCTACCCCCTTGAATCAACGCGAATTAGCCAGGTCACAAACAGCACCCTTAGCAACCACCCTTTCATTCCCAGCACCCTCTCCTCTGACGCCACAGATGTCTCCTTTGACACTACCCATGACAGCAGTGGCCGCAGCTTTCACCCGCTCCAAGGCACCGACGAGACTGGCCACAGCTTCTATCCCCTTGAGAGAGCTGACCACAGCTTCCACCCCCTTGAGAGCATCAGTGTCAACAGCAGTGGCCGTGTCCTTGATGACTCCAGGGGCAACTTTCATCCTCTTCCAGCTGCTTCCTCAGATGATGGCGACAGCAGCATTTAAGGGGACAGTGTGTAGATGAAAAAGAGACTAATAAATGAGTTGGAGAAGAGATGGGGAAACTGCTTGTCAGTCTCTCTGTCGGGAAAAAGTCTGATTTCATCTGACCGTGGAAGTGTTCAGGATCTTAGCTTCTACCTAAGCAGAGGAACACTTGCTTGATGGGCCTTAGAAGCTCAGTTTCCCCCCATCGCTCACTGATCTGGTACATCTTTTTTTTAAAATATATAAATTTTAATTTTGTTTCCCAACACAATCTTTCAAACCAATTACAATAGTTCAACTTAACACACATATATTATATCTAAGGTTGTAAACCACCTGGCCTAAGCTTATTGCAATAATTGATGAAATGTTCAACTGGATGGAGTTCATTCTTCCCTCCCATAGCAACTTATAACTTGTTATTTTATTCATCACATGATATTCCAAATCTTATTTTATTATTCATTACATTTCTATATCACCCATTAGCCAAAGCTCTCTTCTTTTTCCACTCAGAAATGCTTTTTATGCTGTTCGCCAAGTATTTTCTAAGAGGATCTTTGCAGCTTTTATTTGGTGCATCTTGATCATGTGTTCTTTGCTACATATTCAGTTTGCTCAGTTTGGCTGGCTGGGGCATGCTGGGAGTTGTAGGACTTTTTTTTTGTTGGTCTAAATATGCATAGGATTATGCCCTAAATATCTGTGGACTTACATAGACAATAGTCTGTGAAGGGGTACCTATGCTGGAATGTCTTTAGTTTTAAGTTAGAAACAATTACAGCCATGCTAGAAGAATAGGAAAAGTTGCCTGGAAAGAAGGATCTGCTCTGCTACATGAGAAGCATGTATATGGACATCACAACTTATAACTGCTGGTTCACATTAGATTAGCATTCCTCCTGACACCATGCAGGTGGACAAGGGGCCAGTCATGTGTAATATTTGGAGATCACATGAGCTGAATATGCTCATCCGATCCCTCAAAGAAACCCCCATGCAGGTGGTTTTGAGTCATCCTCAGGCCATGAGTTCTTCAATTCAGTGTCTGCCTATGGCACTATGGCAGTTCCTTGTTCTCTTTGGCATATCATATGTAGGAGTCATGCGGGAGCTGCTAGCACTCACGACTTCCCTCCCCTAAAATTATGCTATTTGCATTGGAATTCTATGTTCCGTAACTGTATATCTCTAGCCCTTATAGTTGCAGAGAAGATGTTGCATAGCAGATTGCACTAAGTTTTCTATAACTTCAGAGGCCAAAAAGCAAAGCAAAGCAAATCCAATGGCAATCCATTTTTAAGCCATGCTTGGAGGGGGGCACTGTTGTTGTTGCTATTGTAATTTTGGGCGGTTGGTGAACCTTCTGCCTCTACAACAGGGATGGTGAAAGTGCCTGTGGCTTATGCTGGCTCAGCTTGTCTGAGTGTGGAAAGCTAAGCAGGGTCAAGCCTGGTTATTACTTGGATGGGAGACCCCCTCCTCTAGTTTCCTGCATTGAGCAGGGGGTTGGACTCGATCCGGATCGTCACCTTGATCGTCACCTCGCCGGATCGTCACCTTGAAGTGGTGAGTGGGCTTGCGTGTTCCGATGAATCCTGTGAGCAATGCCGTCGGGAGCTATGTACTCCCAGTAGGGTCACCCATGGCGGTAAGGTCCGGGGAGAGGAACCAGACAAAGAACGATCCAAAACATAAAGTCCTCAACGGCAGAACAGGCGGAAGATAATTAAACCTAAATTACAACGGCTGTGAAGGCGGATGAAGGCTGCAGCAGAGAATGGTTTTCCAATCGTCAGGGTAACCGTGCCATTGGATCTCTGCCGTACTCTGTCAAGTTTGTGTGGTGATTCGTTGTGCACCGATCTCCCCACATAAAACAGTTTCACGCACAGGCGTCTTCCAACCCAACCCATCCAACCCAACCCAACCCAACCAAACAAAAACAAAAAAAGTCCCATGGCGACTGGCGAATGGCAACGGGGGCAGGACTGTGAATCTGGAAGCCCCTAGTCATGGACCAGCACATGGGCGGTGGATGCAGACTCAGTCGCCCTGTTCAAGGAACGAGGTAGTCGAGCAGCTCGGCAGCTGTATCCATGACTGAGCAGCCCTATTTGGGATCCACTCTGCTCACCCCGTATGGGGAGGGGGCTAGAAAAGGTGCCCTAAACATAGTCTACCTCTTTCTCCCCTGACTGGATTACCGCGTCCAGTGGGGTCACCATTTTAGCGGTCGAAAAAGACATTTGAATTTTGGAACATGGAATATACGGACATTGCTGGATAACATAGATAGTGAACGCCCTGAGCGTAGGACTGCTATTATTGCAAGGGAGCTGAGACGGTTTAAGATTGACATAGCAGCACTTCAAGAAACTCGAAGGGCAGGAGAGGGACAGCTGAAAGAAGAAAAAGGAGGTTATACCTTCTTCTGGAAAGGACTACCTGAGCAGGACCGACGAATACATGGTGTAGGCTTTGCCATCAAAAATGAACTAGTGAACTCTTTGTCAGAAGTTCCTACTGGCATTAACGAACGCCTGATAACTCTTCGATTAAAGCTCGCCAATAACCAACAGGTAACTATTTTGAGCGCTTATGCACCAACATTAGATGCTGATGATGACATCAAGGAAAGTTTTTATAGCCAGTTGGACACTCTCCTGTCAGAGATACCTAAGGAGGATAAAATTATCCTCCTGGGCGATTTTAACGCAAGAGTCGGGCGTGACTTTGATTTATGGCCAGAAACTATTGGAAAAGACGGAGTTGGTAATAGCAACCCGAACGGACTCTTACTTTTGTCTATATGTGCAGAGCATAATCTCACTATCACAAACACGCTCTTTCGACAAAAGAATAAGTTTAAAACATCATGGCAGCACCCACGGTCAAAGCACTGGCATCTTCTGGATTATGTAATTGTCCGTGTTAGAGATCGCCGCGATGTACTTCTTACTAGGGCCATGGTGAGTGCCGACGACTGCTGGACAGACCACCGACTAATCCGTTCCACAATGGTTATCAACATTGCTCCCCAACGTAGGCTTCAAGGAAGGAAACCAAGGCGTAAAATGAACATCCAAGTCCTTCAAGATCCTATTAAGCAAACTCGTCTTCAATCACTTCTTAAGGAACATCTACCTACGGAACCTCCTGACAACATTGAGGACCATTGGTCTAAGCTGAAAACCTCCATTACTGCAGCTTGTGAACAAACTATTGGATATGAAACTAAGAAACATCAGGATTGGTTTGATGAAAATGACAATGAGATTAAATATATAATTGACCAAAAAAGGAAAGCCTTCCAAATATGGCAAAATGATATTAACTGCGCTGCCAAGAAAAAAACCTACGCTAGCGCAAAGGCTGAGGTCCAAAGAAGAACAAGAGAACTTAAGAACGCTTGGTGGAAAAGAAAGCTGAAGAAATTCAACAACTTGCAGAATCTCATGATGCACGGGGCTTTTTTAAGGCCACAAGGGCCATTTATGGACCAAAAACCTATGGTACAAACCCTTTACAATCAAAAGATGGCACCAAACTCTTAAAAGACAAAGAGTCTATTGCACTGCGTTGGAAAGAGCATTATTATGACCTTTTAAATCGTAAATCTAAGGTGGATAATGAGATTTTTTCGCAAATCCCGCAAAAACAAATTAAAGAGGAACTTGCAATACTCCCCACTTTGGATGAAGTAAAAAAAGCCATTAATCAAATGAAGAACAACAAAGCTAGTGGACCAGATGGGATTCCTGCTGAAATCTTTAAAGAAGGGGGCCCCGAACTTGTACAACATCTTCATAAACTCATCGAAAAAATCTGGATAAGAGAAGAGATCCCAGAAGACTTAAGGGATGCCATAATTATCACCCTCTTTAAGAAGGGTGATAGAACAGACTGTGGAAACTATCGGGGCATTTCTCTCTTAGCAACCGCAGGTAAAATATTTGCTAGGATTCTCGCAAACTGTCTTCTATCTATTTCAGAAGAGATCCTCCCTGAAACTCAATATGGTTTCCGCCCCTCTAGAGGGACAGTAGACATGATTTTTACTGCACGTCAGCTCCAAGAAAAATGCCGGGAGCAAAATCAACCCCTTTATATGGCATTTATTGATTTGGCTAAGGCCTTTGATACTGTAGATCGTACAGCTCTCTGGACTATCCTTATGAAAATTGGATGCCCCAATAAATTTGTGAATATCTTGCGACTTCTCCATGACAACATGACGGCAACAGTTTTGGACAACAACGGCTCTCATGGTGCTCCATTTAAAGTGGGATCAGGTGTTAAACAGGGATGTGTTATCGCCCCAACATTATTTGCCATTTTCATCGCCATGGTTTTACATCTTGTCAAGGGGAAACTTCCCACCGGTGTGGGAATTATATATCGAACAGATGGAAAGCTTTTTAATCTCAGCAGGCTGAAAGCAAAAAGTAAGGTAATTACAACCTCCGTTGTGGAACTTCAGTATGCTGATGATAATGTGGTCTCTGCACATTCAGAGGATGATCTCCAAACTATCCTAAATGCTTTTGCAGAAGCATACGAAAAACTTGGTCTCTCACTTAACATCAAAAAAACCAAAGTGCTTCATCAGCAAGTGCAAGCCAATCCTTTGGTGATGCCATCTATCCAGCTTGGCGGGACAATACTGGAAAATGTCGATCATTTTCTCTATCTTGGCAGCTATCTTTCTGTTACAGCTAACATCGACAGTGAAATCCAGCATCGTCTGAGCTCCGCAAGTGCCGCATTTTCTCGAATGAAACATAGAGTGTTCGAGGATCGGGATATTTGTAAGAAGACCAAAACACTGGTTTATGAAGCCATTGTATTACCAACTTTATTGTATGCCTGCGAAACATGGACTATCTATAAACGTCACTTCCACCTCCTTGAAAGGTTTCATCAACGTTGCCTCCGGAAAATCCTGCAAATTACTTGGGAAGATAGGCGAACAAATGTCAGTGTACTGGAAGAAGCAAAGACTACTAGCATTGAAAAAATGATCCTTCAACGCCAACTTCAGTGGACCGGTCATGTTGTTCGAATGCCTGACTGCCGTCTCCCAAAGCAGTTACTTTACTCCCAACTCAAGGATGGAAAGCGGAATATCGGTGGTCAATATAAGAGGTTTAAAGATGTTCATAAGGCTAATCTAAAAAATGCAATATAAACATCGAAAACTGGGAAGCTCTGGCCCATGAACGATCTAAATGGAGGTTGGCCTTTCACAAAGGTTCCATGGACTTTGAAGAAGCCCGAGTGCAAGGTGAAAGGGAGAAACGTGCTAAGCGAAAAGCACGTCAAATGAATCCTTTACAGGACCATCTTCTATCTGGTAACCTGTGTCCTCACTGTGGGAAGCTGTGTGGATCCAGAATTGGCCTCCACAGTCACTTACGGACCCATCGCTAGAGTCTACACAATCTTCTTTAGAATTTCCTCCTTTTATCCCGGAAGACAATCTTACTCGGTCACGAGTGATCGCCTGATGATGATGATGGACTCGATAGCCTTGTAGGCTCCTTCCAACTCTGATCTATGAAACTATGACCCTCCAGGTGTCAGTGGACTACAACTTCCATCAGCCCTAGTCAACATAGCCTATGGTGAGGGATGATGGGAGTTGCAGTCCAACAACATCTGGAGGGGCACACTTTCCCCTTCCATGCTCAACAGCAGCCTTCCCCTACTTAGTACCCTCCAGATGTGTTGAACTACAACTCCCATAATTCCCAGCCACCATGGCCAATGACTAGGAATTCTGGGAGTTGCAATAAGTTTTCTGAGCAGCTCATTCTCCTATGTACACGCTATATGTTGAACTATTCTTTGATATGCCCACACACATACAGAATTAGTTGGACCTAGTCAGGAGTCACCTTGCTCCTCTCACTCTTCCCTGGTGCCCTCTAGATATTTTGGACTACATCTCCCAGCATCCCTGGCCTTTGGCCATGCTGGCTGGGACTGATGACAGTTGTAATCGAAAACATTCTGGAGGACACCAGACTGGGGAAGGCTGAGTTAGAACCATGTATTTCTGATGTCCCTGGATAAAAAGTGAAGGGAGATAGCTTGATCTGTTGACTGGCTTTGTACTTTGTTATTAAGCTGTGCCATCAGTCTGGCAGGGCATATTCTCCCAGGTTTAGATGGAGAGGGAGAAGTGCATAATTCTTTAAACTCATCTTGGATGGATTTAGCCAAACTCTCTGCTTCCCAAGTCAAGAAGTTCGTGAATGAATCTGATGTTGTGTCTGCCTCCCATTGCCATCATCCCTGCTATCTTTGGTCCTGCCATGTTTTAGGTAACAGGTCCTGACCTAATATATCGTGCTGAACTGAACGAGAAGAGAGGAAGCTACATCAGGTACCATAAATATCTCCAGCAATGTGTACCATTGCTTTAGTGGGAATACTAATGCAGAATATGGAAGGGCACACGGATTTATAGACACATCAAATAAAGGTAGCAAAGGAAGAAAAACCATGAGATCAGAAAGAAGCCAGAATGACAGGCTGAGATTTGAGTCAGGGACAATGGTGTAGTGGTGGATTTTGAAGTGCAGGCACTCATCATGACAGGCCCCATAGCCACACCCCCAAGGAAAGGCCAAAAATGCAGGCAGCTGTGTTGATCCATATAAACCAGGGGTAGGCAACCTTTTTGGATCCACAGGCACATTTGTCATTTTTGCTATTTTTCCCAGGATTTCCTCTTGTTTCCTCTTCCAGTATTTCTTCTTGCCCCCCTTCCCTAGATTGTCTCCCCACACACAGCTGCCCATCTCCCCTCTGCCATTGCCACAAACAAAGCAGTTCAAGCAGTTCATCTCCACCTGCTGTTTGGCTTCAGAGACTTCACTAAACATTGTCTACACATTTTGAAGCTTTAGAATATAGGAAGAGCCCTGCTGGATCTGACCAACGGTTCATCTAGTCCAGCATTCTGTTCACACAGTGGCCAGCCAGCTGCCCAAGGAAACCCACAAGCAGGACATCAGTGCAATAACACCCTCCCAATTGTCTTCCCCAGCATACTGCCTCTGATACTGAAGGCAGCATGTAGCCATCAGGAATAGTAGCCATTGATAGCTTTCTCCTCCATGAAGCTTATAAGAGCTAGGAAAGAGTGTGAATGAACACTGAGGTTTAAAGGCTACTGAATTCTGTAGTCAGTACCAGTGGTGTACTGATAACTTTTGAAGTGCAGATGCTCATCATGACAGTCCCCACAGCAGTGCCCCACAAGGAAAGTCCAAAAATTCAGGCAGCATGTTGATCCATATCAACAAACCACTTCTAGGAGTTCTCATCTCCACCAGGAACAGGACTTCTTAATTGCCCATTCAAGGCCAAGCCACCCCAAAATACTTTGCATCACAAGAGGGAGCAATATATTGTAGCTGGGAAAATTCATTGCCCTGCAGCTCCTGTGAGGATTGCAGGCAGCTAAGCTCAGAAGGAACAGGGTAGTCTGGGAGTGGGGGGAGGTGGCAGATGACATCAGGGTCCCTGCTAATAAAAAAAGTGCTGGTGCTGCATCCCTGTGAGTCTTGGTTCCATTACACCACTCGTCAGGGATAATAAATATGGTCCTTTCTAATGCCTTTTCCCAGATGTTAGCTGGGGATGCAGTGTCTGCCAGACAGACACAAGGTGTAGTGGAAGGAAGAGAGAGGAAGAGACTTCTATCTTCTGTTGTATCCATGGATTCATTTTCCAGCAAGGCCCAGATATGGGAAATGACAGTCTAGGCCATCCTTCCCCACCCTGGCACCCTCCAGATGTGTTGGGCTGCAGCTCCCATCATGCCCAGCCCAGTACATCTGGAGATCACCAGGTTGAGGAAGGCTGGTCTAGATGAGGAAATATAAAAGGTCATGAACTACAAAATACTTTTCAATAAAATGGTATGGATCATGCCCCCTTGCCCCACGCCAAACAAGTTTGAAAGTATGAATATGCAGCGCTGAATTGATGTATACAGATACTTTGAGAAAGTGGCGCGAGTGGCGATGTACGGATTTTGTTGAATCTCTCTCCATCTCTTCCATCTCTTCTGACTGTTTCATAGATTGTCAATGTCAGGTGTCTTTCATTCTGTCACCTGCTCGTCAATGGAATAAGGGTTTTTTTAAAACCAGAATTTTGTTCTACTTGTGTGAATTTGCATTAGTGCAAGTGCGTACTTGCACTAATGTGCGTTAGCACTTAATGTGAATTACTGCACATCCCCCCCCCCCAAAGTGGGAAATGATCCACAAGTCTGCGGAATCCGCGTGACTTGGGAAAAGCCTGTCCGCTGCGGAATCCACAGGCCGATTCATAAAAATCCAAGCTCATTTGAATCCATTGCCGATTTCTCCGAGATCCCTAGGTAAGAGTATATGCCTATAGCAAGTAAGCTTTTGCAGCAGCTTTTATGAGGGGTATGTTTGGAAGTATTTGCCATTTTAACAAATGAATGCATACTTGAAAAATAAGAGAGATGATGATTTGTTTGGAAACCTATAAGAGATGCGCACGGATAGGAATGATTTTTGCCGTGGAAGTGATAACAGCTAATGGAAGGAGTAGAGGAGAATGTGTACATCTTTAATGATTTTCCTCATTGACTTCTAATTATCTTTGCTGAGTCCTTGCAGATGCCATAGTCGGTGTTGGTGACACTCCCCACAATTGTCCAGTCAGCCTCACAAGTTAAGCCATTCTCACAGGGACACCTGTAGTAAACTTCATAAATGTGCTGGAAGAGATGGAGAGAGAGATCAGAATACACAGCTTTGCCAGAGGAAGAGCTACATGTGCAGTTTCTCCTCCATTGTACCAGCCTAACCAGGCTGGGACACTAGCCTGCACCCCTCACTTTTCATTTCGGTGTACTTGATATCAACCACATGATACTTGATGTCAGGGGAGGCTGGTGACTCCAGTGTCAGTGGGGGCTCCTCATCCATTCCAGCTTTTATTCTGTGCTTTATAGGAGCTATCCATGGTGCTGAACTCCATCCCCAAAATAGGTTCACCACCATGGAGCACCATGGATAGCTCCTATAATGCTCAAACAAAAAGATGCAATGGATGAGGAGCCCCACTGACACAGGAGCCACCAGCCTCCCCTGCTTGATATCAACTACCGTACTTGATATCAGCCACATGACATTGGCCCATCTAGCTCCAGGTTAGGCAACTTGGTGCCTTCCAGGTGTTTTAGACTACACCTCCCACCAGCCACAACAGGTATGGCCAATGGTCAGCGGTTATGGAAGATGTAGTCCAAAACATGGAGGGTGCCAGGTTGCCTGTCCCTGACTACTGCTGTTTGCTCCAATTGGCAACTTCTCCAAGATCTTTTCCCAGTCCTGCTTCCTGAGATCCTTTAACTGGAGGTGGTAACCTGGAACAGTCTGTATGTGCTCTGCTCCAAGCTATGGGCCCTTCCAAAATTAACCATCTCATTCCGGTCCCCCTAATACCTACTCTTTCATTAAGAAGTTGGAAAGATTTTATACATCTCCAAAATGCATTCTTTCATTTAATCTGATACCATTACATTCTACTTCACTTTCATAAGCATCTCTCATATTTATTGCAATTTCCTTCCTCTTCTTACAGCACAAGCCTATGCAGGTCTACTAAGAAGTAACTCTCATTGGATTCAATGTGGCCAACTCCCAGGAGAGTGGTTATAGGATTACAGCCATTGGGTAGTGTCCAAGGCTGTCATAGCACTAGTGCTAATGACATGGTGCTAGCATTGGTTTACACCAGTGCTTTGACAGCACTGGATATTGTCCTTAGGCTGCAATCCTATACACAACTACTATATCTGGGAGTAAGTCCCATTGAGCTCATGGGACATACTTCCAAGTAGACTGCATAGGACTGCAGCCTTAAACTCATTTTCTCTGCCCTGCTGCTAGTTGAACCTTCACTGCCCATCATTCTGTTCATATTACTTCTCTCTGCTCCTCCCTCCACGGTTTCCTTTTTGTTCTCAAATGCTCTTCTGAATGGTATTAACTGGTTTACAATATGTGTAATAACAAGACAAGGAATATGATGGCCATCAGAACAATCAGATGGCAAGTTCTTACTAAACCATAGGAAATGCCATCTACCTTCCGGGAACACTCCTGGTTCTCAGCTGCTCTGTCTGCACAACGAGCCAGACTTAACCCGTCAGCTCTGTGACAGCATTTGCTTCTGCACTGGACACTATGCCAACACAGATCTCCATTTTTCTGGAAGGAAAGCATGGTTAAATCAGATGCAAGCAACTGGATAAATCTTCATGTCCCCTGCTCCTCTCACTCTCAGACTGATGTACTATGGTCTTCTTTTTATATGGTAAAAATCCCACAGGTAATGTTTAATTCTTGGATTTATTGGTCAGCCTTGCAAATGTCCCCAAAGCATATCATAACATCACCTGATGTATCAGAGCTCATTACCTCCTGGCTCAGTCCATCTTTGGGAGATCAGCTAATTCATCCTCATAATTCTGTGAGTTGCATTATAATTATTACACCTATTTTTTATATAGGAAAATTGAGGCTGAGAGTGACTTCTGGTTTTATGCACTTTGGTGCTCCCAGTAGTGCAGCTAGGTAAGTTTAGAGCCTTGGTCATACAGGGCATGGGTTCTTTGGAAGGCCAGGTATATAACTTCAGGTGTGAAGCACACAATTAACATATCTCTTCCCATTTCTGCTTCTACATTCCTGATACATAAGAGCAAAAAAAAAAAAAAAAAAAGTTTGCCAAATCTGATTTAAAACAAAACAACAAAATATCTGAGCATGTGCAGTTTCACATTTTAAGACTCTGCAATGCAAGCAAGCTTTTCTTAAGCCATTACTGGCTGCTCTGTACTCCCTAGGGAACATTCACAGTGGCAACCGACCCAGATATAGAGCCCTTTGGATAGGGGTGTTTAAGCACAAAGGGACTGCCATCTCTGTAGAGGAGGGACCACTCTGTAGAGGGGGTTGCCAGCCCAACTCAACTCTTTGCCCCTTAAGAATGCGACACTAGTTATAGTGAACTAAAGGTTATCTAGTAAGGGCCAAACTACACCTTATGCTAATCACGCAGCCTAGCCTGATAGTTTAATTTACCCTAGTGTAACTGCATGTGGTCCTGATTCAGATCAGGACTAGCATGCACTGGGAGGGGAGGATTAAATCTTCCCACCCCCCACACTTCCCCCTGAAATTCTCACCGCCCTCAGAGAGTTTTTTTTAAAAAAGAAAATAGTCTCCACTGAAGTCAAAGGAGACTTCCCCCCCCCACACACACACAGAGGGTGGGAAGGAATTATGGGGGAAACTGGGTGGAGGGGGGAAGTTTTAATTCTCTCCTCCTGGTGAGTGTTGGGACCACACACCATTACACTAGAGCAATGTTCTCTAACCTTGTGTCCCCAGATGTTTTTGGCCTATAACTCCCAGCATGCCCCAGCCAGCCAACTCCCAGCATGCCCCAGCCAGATGTTGGGTCTCCAACATCTGGGGACTCAGGGTTGGAGAACACTGCACTAGAGTAAAACAAAAGACAAGCCTCAGCTACATGCGAGGCGATTTGCGTAACGTGTAGTTTGGCTCTGAGATTGTATCTCAGATTGTATGGGGTGAGGAAAATATGTGGAACAAATACAGCAAAATGAATAAAAGAACACAAGCTTCTAGCCCTCACTTCATTAATTGACTAGAAGTGCTAGTCCAGAATATCTCCTGACATCCTTAAAGCTGTGACCTTGTGGCGACCTTCAGCACATGCGCTACATTGATCCAAGCTGAAAAACTCTGACTGCCCACAGACTTTTGGTTCTATCACACAGCCAAGCCTTGTCAGTTCCCCCTCCACCAATTGGGTTGTTTTATGGGATCTGTTTGCCTTTCCTGGAGAATTCCTACTATGACATCTCACCCACGTAGTTTGTTCAGTTTCCCCTTCTGCTAGGATAGGCACCCCTTCAGCAGTGTTGCCCCTGTAAAGGGTACAAAAAGATTACCCAGTGCCCTCTTACCAGATTGATGATGAAGTAGCCTTCTGTCAAGGCAAGTGTGAGCAACAGCAAAACCCAAACTCTCCCCATTGGTTCTTAGTACACAATGAGTTGCTCTGGTACTCTTAGGAGGAGAATCCAGAATTACTGGTATTGTTGCAGACTTATATAACATGGCACCAAAGTCACATGAATCCTTCCTTCCAATCAAATTCAAATATATGTCCCTGTGATGGCAATATTCTAAAAAAAGCAACAAACAAACCTCAAAACAAAATGAAAAATGAAACACAAGTAATAGAAGAGTGAAATGTCAGAAAAGTTGGAGACTTAGACTGTAAGCCTACATACACTTACTTGGGAACAAGTCCCACCGAACTCAGTGGGACTTACTTTGGAGTAAGTAACTGCAAGATCAGAGTGACCAAATCAGTGTGAAGACTCGGTGGGTTTAGTGGAGTGGGTATGGGCTGAATTAAGCATATGGTTCAGTAGTTCTATGGTCACTTTACACTTTGCACCTAGCCTGTAACTCAGTCCACAATTATCACATTGCTGAAAGCTGCTGAAAACAAACTCAGCTAGATGGCAGAATGAGGATATTCTGGAGTTCCACCTGTTCTGACACACAAAGCATCAGGGAAGCAGAACTAGGGATGTGAAATTTTCCTGATTACCTCCATTAGCCCTGGGCTTCCTGGGTCACTGGATTTTGGTAGCATTTTAAATGGCATTTCCTTTGAAGGGGTTTTACCAAAGAGAGTGAAATTGCAGAAATGTGGCTAAATTTGGAAGTTGTCCAAATCCTTGCAGAGACATCTGCCAACTGCAGGCTATGATGCACCCTCCAGGAGCTATTGCAAGTTTCAATCGCAAGGCCAACACAGTTCACATGTAACGACAATCCAGAATATAGATTTACACCCTCCACTTTGCCCTTGTGTGTATGTGTTGCTCTGCATATTTGTATGTGTACTCTATGATTTGGTTGAACGCATCCTGGAGTTTATAGAAATTCCATTTCACAGCTAACTTCCCCATAGTAATTACTGTACATTTCAAATTCTTGCATGCTCAAGAAAATTCCCCTTTTGTTTTCAAAAAACTCTGTGTGTATATATATCATTGGGTCATTTCTGCCAAGACATGCTATTGCAAAAGTAAAAATGTCCCTTGCTGTGTATCATCTTACAATGTATGTATATTTGTACATGTGTATATGGAGGGTGATCATTAGCAGCAGCTTGATCAGGCAGAGGAAATACAAAGTCAGCATGCTTCCCACTTATTTTCATATTATTATGTAATTTCAAAATGCAATATTTTATTTCTGGTGTATTCTCTCTGTGTGTGAGGGGGTGTAGAAGTAAATTTTGTTCAGGCTTCAGTTTAGCAGAGAAGGCCTGGAAGAAGGGCAAGTCAGACCCTTTCCTTGACCTTCCAGGAACATGCCCTGAGGGCCAATCAACCATCTATTGATTGAGTCTAGCCTCTTCTGTGTTATGCTAAAGAGTACTGAGTCATCTATCCAGCTTGGCGGGCTGGAAAATGTTGATCATTTTCTCTATCTTGGCAGCTATCTTTCTGTTACAGCTTACATTGACACTGAAATCCAGCATCATTTGAGCTCCGCAAGTGCCGCGTTTTCTTGAATGAAATGTAGAGTCTTCGAGGATCGGGATATCTGTAGGGAGACCAAAACGTGGCATGGGTTTATAAAGCCATTATATTACCAACTTTATTGTATGCCTGCGAAACATGGACCATCTATAAACGTCATTTCCACCTCCTTGAAAGATTTCATCAACGTTGCCTCCAGAAAATCCTGCGAATTACTTGGGAAGATAGGTGAACCCACAAACAAATGTCAGTGTACTGGAAGAAGCAAAGACTACAAGCGTTGCAAAAATGATCCTTCAACGCCGACTTCAATGGACCGAAGCAGTTACTTTATTCCCAACTCAAGAATGGAAAGCAGAATATCGGTGGTCAGTATAAGAGGTTTAAAGATGTTCTTAAGGCTAATCTAAAAAAATGCAATATAAACATCAAAAACTGGGAAGCTCTGGCCCATGAACGATCTAACTGGAGGTTGGCCTTTCACAAAGGTTCTATGGACTTTGAAGAAGCCCGAGTGCAAGGTGAAAGGGAGAAACGTGCTAAGCGAAAAGCACGTCAACCTAATCCTTTACAGGACCATCTTCCATCTGGTAACCTGTGTCCTCACTGGGGGAAGCTGTGTGGATCTAGAACTGGCCTCC
Organism: Shinisaurus crocodilurus; assembly: GCA_021292165.1. Classification (NCBI taxonomy): domain Eukaryota; kingdom Metazoa; phylum Chordata; class Lepidosauria; order Squamata; family Shinisauridae; genus Shinisaurus; species Shinisaurus crocodilurus. The sequence continues at coordinate 201,710,580 of CM037877.1, forward strand.
ACAGTCACTTAGGGACCCATTGCTAGAGTCTACACACTTTTTTAGAATTTCCTCTTTTTATAATTTTCTTTCTGTAATTTTATCCTGGAAGACAATCTTACTCGGTCATGAGTGATTGCCTACATGCAAAAGACTGTACTGATTACCTTATGTAAAGCCATGATGGCTGGAAGATGGGCAATGTCTGACCTTTCAGACCTAGGTGTTTCCTTTTGGAATTGTCTTGTTTAGTTGTACTGACTCATTGTTACCTGATCTCTTTTCCATTTATACTGATACTATTCAGTATAAATGGAAGTATCTCCCTTTCATTCTTGTTGGCATTCCTGACTGTGCTCAGATGCCATCCGTGAATTCACTAATGAACGTTCCTTTCCACAACAGGGGGGAGAGGGAGAGATGCTGTGGCTCCTTTTGTATTATTGGTATCTTTGTATTCTTGGAGAGTGTTAGCATACTCATGCAGATGTTTTCATAAAACAGAAATAATTTCTCAGAGGATGAAGCTGTCACTGTAGGCACTCTCTCTTTAGCTTCCAAGGAAGGCTTATACCACTGGAGGAAAATATTATTTTGTTCTTGAAACAAACAACAGAAAGGCCTGTGGGTTCAGGAATCTTTCCCCATTGCTAATTTCACAGTGCTTTCATCTGTAATGTCTAGCAGGGCTGTCAACTTAATGAAAAGTAGGCTGAGTACAATAACAAGTGTGAAAGGCTTGCTCTTTCTCAGCTGTTATTCAGACAGTCTGAGATATGAAACCACCTTGAGTCAATAACATGTGCAGCCTGCTGGAACTTTCCCAGGGTACAAGTGTTTCTGTCACACAGTGGACTGTTTGGTGTGCAAGGCCAGACTCAGATGGCCAGTGAGATGACTTGTTGCATGCTTCCAATCCAGCCAGGCTGGCCCTGCCATGAGGCAGTGTGAACTCCCTGCTCAGGCAGCAGATCGGTGGTGGTGGTGGTGGGGTTGGATCAGAAGGGGCAGCGGATTGCACCCCTGGAAGGGCCCCTGTGGTCACTGCTGCCACCATGCTGGCCCCACTCCCCTGCTGCAGCAAATGCCACAGTGGGAGAGTAGCAAGAAAGCAGGGCTCCTTGGAGGAGGACCAGCCCCCCACATCTCTTGCTCTGAGCCCTCTCCCAAAGTCAGGGATCGGGGCAGGTGGGCAGCCTCTCTGGAGAGCCACGTCAGCCACACAAAGCAGGCAACACACCTCTCCAGAGAGGCTGCCTGCCCGCCTGCCTGAACCCTCCCAGAGCAAGAGATCCAGTGTGTGGGGAGGTGGCAGGTGGCCTCTCCACGGAGCCCTCTTGATCTCTTGCTCTGGAAGAGTCCCCCAAATGAGAAATCAGGCAGGCAGCCTCTTTGGAGAGGCACCCTGGTCTGAATGCCTTGCTCTGAGGAGTCCTCCCTCAAAGCGTGGCATTGTGAGGCAGTACAGGCAGTCCCCAGGGCCGCCTCGCAATGCCGTGCTTGCCAAAGCATGGCAGTTGGGCTTGAGCTTCTCTCCAGAGCAGCGATCTCTCATTCTTGGGGGGGGGGCACGGTGGTGGCGCATATCCTCCTGCCTCAGGCAGTGGGTCATCTTACACTGCTGCTGCTTCCAGAAATGTAGTCAGTTTCAGTTTAGTCTCTCCCTAACAGGGGTGTTAGGCTCTGGGCCAAATCCAGCCTGTCTGGGGGCCAAATCCAGCCTGTCTGGGGGCCAAATCCAGCCCTCCAGGGTTCCCCAAATAACCCAACCCCCTTCCGCTGACCCCTCTTTCTCCCAACTGCTGATTGTTTCCCAGCTTTTGTGCAGTTTTTCCCCGTTCTAAAAGGCTGAAATGCTTTTTCCTAAGGCTCAGTTACTGGCAGTCAGAACTTTAAGCAACAAGATGCTGGCATATATTTTTTTTGTATTTTTGGCCCCACCCTTTTGCCCTCAGCCCTGCCCACCCCTGGAATGCGGCCCCTGAGAGCTTCTCTAAAAGCGAATTTGGACCTTGGCCTGAAAGAGGTTCCACAACACTGCTGTGCAATCTACATTACCTCCTCAGGCAGCTCATGACATTGGCAACTCATGTGTGATATCTTGCAGTGGGCTTTCAGCACTGCTTTTTAATTAGACTGGAAAGTATGTGGTGTCTCTGAAATACAGTGCATGAAACTCTCAGGTTTAACACTTAAAACTCCAAAGATACTCCAGCAACCAGAGGCCATCTTAGAAACTAGCAGCCTAACTTGTCCAGAAGAAAGGAAAATAACTCAGTTTGGATGGGGTATCAGCCACATGGAATCCTATACAGGTAAAGGATGTGTGCTTGGTTTTGGTACGATGGGCATTGATTTTCAACGGGGCCACAGAAAACTGGCCATATACGCTGCCAATTGGATGAAATGAAAACCCGCATATAATTCTTTCTGTCCTCCAGGATTTATATGCCTCATTAGCTCTTATAGCACCTTTATTTCTCTAAGCTCCAGAGCTGGCTATGCTCAGCTGCTCATGTGTATATCTTCTTGGGCTGGCTGAGCTCCTGAGTGCCAACACTGTATGCAATGTAGAAACAGAGAAGATGGCAGGCAGGCAGGCAAGGATGACATCAGGGCATGCTCCTGCTGGGCTTTCCCCTCCTCCCCCACCCAGGGGGGCATCCACCATCAACTGCCCTGTGGGAAGGATGTCAGGACAGAGAGGGAGGCAAGTGAGGAGAACATCAGCTCCTGCTCATCTTCCAGCTGGTACCACCTTTCTCCCACTGGGCCATTTACACCATCTGTCCTGTGGGAAGTATCCTGATGTCTTTTTGTGTGTTAATATTGTTTATTGTTTATAGGTTTTAACCTATAAAGCCCTACATGGCTTGCGACCACAATACTTGATGGAACGCCTCTCCCAACCACAATCTACCTGGACACTACGTTCAACATCTGGGGGCTTCCTCCGACTGCCACCTCCGAAGGAGGCTTTGAGGGTGGCAACAAGGGGGAGGGCCTTTTCTGTGGTAGCCCCCCAACTGAGGAACAAGCTCCGCCAAGGCCCGCCTGGCACCAACCCTACTATCTTTTCGGCAGCAGGTTAAGACTGCCCTCTACGTTGAGGCTTTTTAACAACTCTAAATAGTACACGGTGGGGTGGTTAAATCTTTTAGAGGTCGTGTTGTATTGTTATTAGTTATTTATGACATTTTAAAAATTGGTTTTAAATTTTTATAATGTTTTTATTGTGCATATTTTATATTGTATTCTATTGTACAGTAATACCTTGGATTACGAGCATAATTCGTTCTGGAACCATGCTTGTAATCCAAAACACTCGTATATCAAAGCGAGTTTCCCCATAAGAAATAATGGAAACTCAGATGATTCATTCCACAACCATTTAATCACTGCTTTGCCGGCTCCCTGGCAGGGAGCCCCATGGAGGGAGCCGGCAAAGCAGTGATTAAATGGTTGTGGAACGAATTCTCGGGAGCCGGTGCGGCCGCTCGCTCTGCGGGCGCCTCGTGCTGCTGTGCGGACCGAGCGGCCAGTGCCTTGCCCTGCTGCGCCGGCTCCCGGGCGTCTCCACATAGCGTGGAGCTGCCCAGGAGCCGGCGTTGCAGGGCGAGGTGCTGCTGGCTGAGCGACCGAGCGAGCAGCACCTCGCCCTGCTGCGCTGGCTACGTGGAGCCGCCTGGGAGCCAGCGCAGCAGGGCGAGGCGCCGAGCAAGCAACTAACCCAGTGTGCTCATTTTGCAAGACCTCGCTCGTTTATCGAGTCAAAATTTTTGAAAATTTTTGGCTCGTCTTGCAAAACGCTCACACACCGGGTTACTCGCAACCCAAGGTATTACTGTACTTTTTAACTGATTGTTGTTGTGAAGGACTGCCAACTCAAGACCGGAGATCAAAGGTGCAAAACTGCCAGCCTTAGCTCTGCCGTCTTGACCTGATTCTTGCCGTGGGTCTATACACTGGATTTAGCACTGAACCACAGAGGAACCACACACCCCGTGTGGGGTAAAACCAGGAAAGTTTATTTAAGGTAAACAGATTACAATAAAAGGTGGGGAATGAGGGAAGAGGGAGAAAGGTGGCGAGAAACTTTGGTAGATACAAGTAGAGCTATAAAACAACAAAACTAGTTCTTTTACTATATAACTACCCAGGCACTTACTCCTTGCCTGGGGGGTTGGTCTTCTCTAGGGCTTGCCTCAGCAAAAAGCCCTACTCCACGCTCCTTCACGTCTAGACAGCAACAACTCAACCCAGAAGCCACAGCTGGCAGTATAGATTCCCCCCCTCCTTTCTGTAGCTTGGCTGTCCTTGGCCAATCAGGATGAACTTCATCTGGGCTAGGCAGGGGAGGTGTGGCTCATGACTAGAATGCTTGGGCCGCATTTGCATGCGAATACTGTGGCACAGGGACATCAAGGAGAAACTCTGCATATTTGCAAGAGACTCTTGACTCCTAGAGTCTTCAGAGGAACTATGTACATTTTGCATGGGTTTCCCAGCCTCTAGCTGGGATTACACTTGTTTACACGTGTGGAGGTGTGTGTGTGTGTGTGTGTGTGTGTGTGTGTGTGTGTGTGTGTGTGTGTTGGGGAAGGGTCAGCCCCTCTTCACAGTTGTAAACCACCCAGAGAGCTCCGGCTATTGGGCGGTATAGAAACAAAATAAATAAATAAATAAATAAATATTGCACTTTTATTCATGTATTTTGATGTTACTTGAAAGACCCATCCCAAGTGGGATATACACCACTGCAATCTATAATAGTAAAAGAGGGTGTCTGTCTGTCTGACTGACAACGCCATAGCGCCAAGACTGTGAAACCTAGACACCTGAAACTTGGCATTCATACTAAGGGGACCCTAGGGATGTGCACCTCAGGATAATTTTGTTTTTTAAAACACAGTGTAATTAATTTAATTGTGCTTGTGTGGTTAAGGCCTGCAGGAACATACTCAGCCACGGGAGCAGACTTCCCTAACCAGTGCATAGGTTTGTGGTTGATACAGTTGGAAGATAGGGAAGATGAGTAGGCCAAGAGACAGAGTTATATAGCTTCTCCCTCCCCCTTACTTTGGGGCAATCCCTCCCGTTGGGGAATGGAGTGCAGAGACCATCCAGGGGGGGCTGTAAGGGTGCACCATGGCAGGGGCTATGCCTGGGAGTGCCAGTGGGTGTGGCTACACAGATGGGGTGGGCACAATGCACCTAACTCTGAAAGCTGTGTAAGGGTGCTCGACTATCTCTGTGTTAGTTTATTTCCTCTCCTGTTTAGTGCTCAGCTGTTCGATTATGTTAGCTTATTTCTACTATTTCATTCGATATTGTATTTCTACTACATATTTATCTACCGGCATTATGGCTATTTGCAGTTGTTTCTACTGTATCTTTTAAAAATTGTTATATTTACTGCTGTTTATTTGATATGTCATGAATTATATTGCTGCTGTTCATTTGTTATGTTCTGAGATGCTTTGGGAACTGTGGAAAAGCAGCATTCAAAGAAATATGATGATGATGATGATGATGATGATGATGATGATGATGATGATGATAATTGATGGCTTCACTGTATCAAACTAAGGGCTATTCTAGCCTATGTGAAACTGGGTGCATTCTTTAGTAATAATTAAATAGGTAATGAAAATGCATGGACACTGCTTGGAACTCCCAGTTTGAACTGCACTGTTTGTATTAGGATTGTATGAGAGCCCGTGAGGGATAGAGGTTAAGTGTTGAACAGGGACTGGGGAGACCCAGGTTCTAGTCCCCACTTGGCCATGAAGCTCACTGGGTGACTTTGGGCCAGTCACTGACTCTCAGCCCAACCTACCTCACAGGGTTGTTGTGAGGATCAAATGGAGAGGAGGAGGATCATGTAAGCTGCCTTGGGTTCCTTGCGAGAGGAAAAAAGGTGGGATCTAAATGCAATGTAACAATACATGAGTGAATGAAACTGCCTATCCTGAGTCAGACCGTTGGTCTATCTAGCCCAGTATAGTTTTACTTCTCTCTGGCAGCAGTGCTCCAGGATTTCAGGCAAGGCTCTCACACTGCTCTGCTGAGATGCTCTCGTAGACTGGACATGGCATGGACTGAACCTACAGCCAGTGGAGGCTGGTGGCAGTGTATCCACTCCAGGTTGTAGTCTGAACTTTTAAGCATCCATGATGCTGAACATGGGGGGGGGGGGAATTCAGCACCATGGATAGCCCCATTAAAGTTCTGACTAAAACACTGCCCCACTGACATTGGAGCCATGCCACCAGCTTCCACTACCTACAGGTGAAGCATTTGCTCTGCCATTGAGCACAGTTCCTCTCCAAAGAGACCTGAATGTTGTGGCCGGCTATCAGATTTAAATTTCCTTAAATGTGGGGAAGAAACCCTAGGAAAACTATCCTGCACAAACAACATCTTTCATTAAGTCTGTCACTTTCTTGTAGAAACATGTTTTCCAGACCACAGAAAATGAAAGCTTACCGGTACTTGGTATTAGAACATGAATGAAATTCTCCTCCAGCTAACAATATATTCCCAAGGGATATGCTGCTTACCCGTGTTCTTCAAACAGTGATCTCACTGCAGTTTTTAACTAGCAAAATCAGTATAATCTCCAATAGACGTTTATTTCTGGGATGCAGGGTGGGAAGGGTTGTCATGATTTCCGTATCAGACCATCTGTTCCTAGGTTCACCCTTTGCCTGAAAATAATCAGGAATCCCAGAGAAATTGCTGAACAGCTGAGGAATTTCCCAGTTCACTCAGAGATTAAAGCAGGGAAAGGCTTTGAAGTTCATGTTCCTTATCAGCAAACTTTCCATTGCCATCAAGGGTGGGATGGGATTCCCTCTGTGCAAAGGGCCTGAACACAAAGCAGTATAAGGTAACATACATCCAACATTTCCCCCCTTTCTTCATCCCATCAACCACCCTACACGCAGCAGCAGGTCCTTCCTGTAACCATCACATCTTCCTGTAACCATTCCATCTTGGGATTCTGAACGTGCAGACAATGTGACTTCACCATCAAGTCAAGTCCCTCCCCCCCGCTTTTTATAATATCTTGCTCGATCATCCCAGTTTGCAGGACACGGAATAATGGGCTCAAGTTACAGGAACCCAGATTCCACCTAAACATCAGGAAAAATTTCCTGATTGTTAGAGCAATAAAACAATGGAACCAATTACCTAGGGAGGTGGTGAGCTCTCCCACTCTGGAGGCATTCAAGGTGCAGCTGGACAGCCATCTGTCAGGGATGCTTTGACCTGGATTCTTGCATTGAGCAGGGGTTGGACTCGATGGCCTGGGTAGGCCCCTTCCAACTCTACTTTTCTATGATTCTGTGAAGAGATCTAGAGATTTCAGAAGGCTTGCACATTTTGGTGAGCTATGGGTTGGCCTCATAAAGATATTATACTAATATAGATTTTGGATACATTCATAAAAGGGCATTATCCCTGAGAAGATGAATTTCAGTGGAGGGGTTTGAGGAGTTTTTGGATGGCAAAATGGATTCCTTGTTTTGATGAGCTGTCTTTTATTATGTAACCAAATGGTCATGGTGCTGGATGTGGGTTGAGTGGACTTGTGCTTGTGGTAGATTGCTCCACCCAGATCAAAACTGCTACACTGCACACCCAGATTTTATGTGGCATCACAAAGCTGCTGAAACCAGTTTGAATGCTGGTGTGGTAAGTATGGGTTGTGCTGTGAACTGGGCATTCCACAAAGCAACCACCACAATGACCAGGAACCAAATATCTGAGTTTAGCCTAGAGCTAATGTAATTTAGGCTGCAATCCTATACCAGTTTCATGGGAGTAAGCTCCATTGAATTCAATAGGACTTTCTTTTGAGTAGACATGTACAGGTTTGTACTGTTAGTGGCTCAACACATGCTTATTCAGAAGTAGATCTCATGGTGTTCAATGCAACTTATGTACCCTCTAGTACATGTGTTGAGGACTGAAGCCTATCAGAGCGAATGGAAAAGTTCCCAGGTCTAATTTCACCTCAACCATTCAAGTGATAAGAGGCAAGCCAATACTTCTTAGTCTGTCCCCACCCCAGGCCCACTTACAATACGGGGATAACGACACTGACCTACAGTACAGGGTCATTGTAAGGATTGCTGAAATGAATGTATGGGTAGTGCTTTGAACCCTGAAAACACACAACATAAATGCTACATTTTAAGTATTGAAGTCAACAGATGTAATACTCAGATCTTCCTTTACAATGCACAAATGTGAGCAGTGATGCAATGGAGCCAGGACTCACAGGATTGAAGCGTCAGGACTTTCTGATTAGCAGGGACTATGATGTCATCTACCCCCCCCCCCTGTCTTTGTTCCTTCTGAGTTTAGCTGCAATCTTCACAGTGGGTGGTGGTGGATTTTCCCTGCAACAATATTGTGGGCTATCCCTGTTATAACAAATAATGGGGTAGCTTGGTCTCAAATGGGAAAGTAAGACACATTCGCTTTACAAAAGACCTGCTCCTGGTGGAGATTATAACTGCTAGAACCAGTTTGTTGACTTTAAGATAACATGTTTCTCCTTGGTACTAGGAAAAGAAACTTTTGGAAAATCTTGGGCTGGGGTGTGTGTCTGTGTCTCTGTGTATGTATAGATATGGATCCACACATTTATCTGCATTTTGGGGTTCCTCTTGGGGGCATGGCTATGAGATTGTCATGCAGTAGTGCAGGTAGGTAATTTTAGAACATGGATTTAATGGTCTTATGGTGGGTGGGCGGGGTTAGATGGCCATGTGTATTACTTCAGTTGTGAAGCACACAACTAACATTTCTCTTCACCCCCCAGCCACCATTCCATGCTTTACAGCTGCTTCTACATTCCTGATACATTAGAACAATAACAACAACAAAACTGTTTGCCAACCCTAATACAAAACAAATACTCTGAGCATGTGCAGTTCTGCATTTTAATCTCACTTAAACCATAGCACCCTCATGACTACAGGAATAAAAGGCAGAATGCTTCTGCTGTCCTGCTGCCCTCATCACCTGCCAGTCTCTGGGTGTTCCTTTGGGGGGGGGTGTCCTGGACTTTGGCCAAAGGTGCAGCCCTAGCTGCGCACCACTGCTGTAATGATGAGCACCTGCACTTTGGCCTTTAAAACTTTGGCCTTTAGCGCTACATCACTGGGTGTGTGAATCTGCGCCTTGCTGTCTTCTGTGGCACCAACAGGGCCCCCAGCCTTTAACTTAATCTTCCCCACACACACACACAGAGTTTTTATGAGTCTGGGAACATAGTATTTTCCAAGCTGGAAAGGGTGTGAGACACGTAAAAAAGACTTCATTCGATGGCAGAGAATCAGAATCACCACCCATGATCCAGGCCAGGGCCTGCCCTCCTATGCCCCCAAGTCATGGAAACAGCTCCTGCCTCCTTCCCATTCCCTTCCTCAGTCTCTGTTCGCTGTCCGTGGTGCTGAAGCAGAGCGCGCAGGCGAGAAAGGAAACGAAGCCGCGGGAATTGGCTCTCTTCCTCTAACCTTATGGAAGCAGGAGGGGCTTCGCCTTGAGCAGGGGAAGAGGCGGCAGACGCTTAGGGAGCACCAAGTCGGGAAGGAGGAGCCACGGGTAAGCACCCTTCAGGCTGCAGCAGCCTCTCAATGAGCCGATCAGAATGGAAAAGAACCGGGCAGGCAAGCATGCCGGCAAAGTGGGGCCTGAACCCAGGGCAAGGCCTCAGAAGCGGGAGCTTCTTCCCAGAGTCCTGATCTACTGGCTGGGAGTGGGTAGCTAAGTCCGCAGCTCCAATTCCACGGATTCAAGAGCCCCCGTCATCTGCTGCTCCCCCTGCTCGCATGTCCTGGAGCAGACTTCTGAGCATCTGATCCTGAACTCCTGTGGTCTGCGTCCAGCACCAATCCTCACCACCTCTTTCCTAGAAGAGACAAGCCACTCACAGCATCACCATGGCAAAGATGCTGCCAGCGCAGGAGGCAGCAAAAATCTACCACACCAACTACGTGAGAAATGCCCGGGCCATGGGAGTCCTGTGGGCCCTGTTCACTCTCTGCTTTGCCGTGATCATGGTGGTGACTTTTATCCAGCCCTACTGGATCGGGGACAGTATCGACACTCCCCAGGCTGGCTACTTTGGCCTTTACTCCTATTGCATTGGCAATGCCCTTACAGGTGAACTCATCTGCAAGGGCAGCCCACTGGACTTTGGTACTATCCCCTCCAGTGCCTTCAAAACAGCCATGTTTTTTGTGGGCATCTCTACCTTCCTCATCATTGGCTGCATCCTCTGCTTCAGCCTCTTCTTCTTCTGCAATGCAGCCACAGTCTACAAGGTGTGCGCTTGGATGCAGCTGGCAGCATGTGAGTTGGGCACAGGGAACCCAGGGGGTAGGTTGAGGCACCCCTTCTAAGTGTCACACACCTGTGTGCTAACAACCTCAGGCCCAAGGATGTTGTTCTTGGGGGCAACGTAACTCCTCGTCCCCCAAGCCTGCCATGTAAAAGCCACCCATGTAAAGAGAATATAAATCTGCCCAGGAGCCATTTGGATTAAAACTTCATTGGCATCAACAAAGCCAAGTTTTGAATCACTGAGTTTTCCGTTGAGGCTCCCAATAAACAATGTTAAGCAAAAGTGCTACAGGGGCATGGCAATGTGAATACCAGTTTCTTAGAGAAGTAATACATATCCAATTTGTTATATGTGCTGTTGCACATATCACATGGAGGCCATCCCAGATTTGTTACTGAGCGTACACCCAAAAGGGAGCTGCAGCTTATCATAGCTCCCTGATCAGTGTAGGACAACTATTCATATTTTACATTTTTGCATGCAGACTTAAAATATGTAATATGTGAAGTGGTCTATGGACATATTTTTGTCTTCAGCAACCTGTCCTAGAGTAGACAATGGCTCAGGACGCTGGTTCATGCCTAAAAATTTAGCAACAACATCTGTCTCAAAAGTTGCTTTGTATAGTCAGAACTAACTCATCAATACAAATACAAGCAGTGTAAAGATTTTGATTACCATGCTGGGTTAGACTGGACTGTAGATTAAGATCACCAAGTAGTCAGAGATAGGCTAGAGCAGCCTTCCCCAACCTGGTGCCCTCCAGACATGTTGGACTACTATCATCCCCAACCAGAACGACCCTTGATCATGCTTGGTGGGTATTATGGGAGTTGTAGTCCAACACATTGGGGAAGGCTGAGCTAGAGCTGTGAAGCACAAGATTTTGTTCACTTCCTAGTTTTGATAGGACTTTCTGCTCTGTCAAAACCAGGAAGTATTAAGGGTTTGGGGAATCATTCAGATGGGTACATCTTCCCTTAAATCTTGCTAAGTTAATTGCTCTAAATAATATTTTGTAACAAGGAGCTCTAGCCATGTGCTATTAGTTATAAAAGCATGCGATTGGCTGCATACTAATAATGTATAAGACAATTACAAAAGTAACATAACATAAAATAAACAGATCCATGCTCAGGCAGTTCACAATCTATACAGACAAGAACCACATGAAAGAAGACATGACAAGAAGCAGCGGAGGCTGGTGGCTCCAGTGTCAGCAGGGCTGTGTATCCACTCCAGATTTTAGTTTGAACTTTAAAGGAGCTATCCATGGTGCAGAACCCTATCCCCAAAATAGGGTTGGCACCATGGATAGCTCCTTAAACATTCAGAGTAAAATACGGAGTGGATACACAGCCCTGTTGACATTGGAGCCTCCAGCCTCCGCTGACAATAAGAAACAAAAAATACTTTGATATGCAAACAACAAAAACCAAACCTCACAAACTTGTATTTAATTCATTAAGGCACAATCCTATGGAAATGAGTGTGAGCCCCTGAACCCGGAGGCTCACACTCATCTGATGTAGAGTGGGAGGAGTGCTCCCCCCACTCTGCATTTTTGCTAGGCAGCCCTTTTCGGCCATCTAGGGATGACATTTTACAAGGGGAGGGAAGGAGGCTGAACTGGCTTCAAGATACCACATATCCTGTCTGCTCCAGTCTCCTCCCTGACCCACAAAATGGCCCCTATAACCCCTCTCCAAGGTGGCTTTCCTGACCTTGGAGAGCAGCCAAGGGCCACAAGAAAAGACCACAAGAAGGGAGACATGACAATAAGAAACATAAATACTTTGATATGCAGACAACAACAAAACCCCACAACCTTCTATTTAATTCACTTAAGGCACAATCCTATGCATGTTTAGATAGGAAAAAAGACCTACAACTCCCAGCATGCCCCATCCAGGGTATGCTGGGAGTTGGGAATGACTGAGGCATGCTAGGAGCTGTAGGCCCTTTTTTCTGTCTAAACATGCATGGGATTGTGCCCTTAGTATACTGTAGAACAGCCTCCCCCAGTCTGGGGCCCTCCAGATGTTTTGGACCCCAACTCTCACCAGTCCCTGCCAGCATGGCCAATGGTCAGGAATCCTGGGAGTTATAGTCCCGAATGGCTGGAGGGCACCAGGTTAGGGAAGGCTGCTATAGAACATCTTTTCTTCTACAAAATGTCTACCAGTTCTTTCAACAAGGTTCCAAGGTGGCTTGCAACAATTTAAAAAGTCAATAAGCCACTCCAGTTGCAAAAGATGGAGGTTACCGGTATATTAACTTAAGACAGAACTAAAAGTGAAGGGTTGGGTGGGGGAGCGGTTAAAACTTATACCAAAGAACAGAAGAAGGGCCCTGCCCCTGTTGGATGTGCCCAATGGTCCGCTGAATCCAGCATTTCCACAGCAGCCAAGAAGATGCCTTTGGGAAGCCCACAAGCAGGACGCGAATGATATAGCTCTCTTCTGTTGCTGTTATTGGGGAAAAGATGTGTCTTAAGGAGCTTTCAGAAAGAAAAAAATGAGGTTGCATACAGGATATTAGCACCTAGAGCCAGCTTCCCCAACTTGGGGCCTTCCAGATGTGTTGACCTACAACTCTCAGCATCCCCCAGGGTGGGGTAGGCCAATGGCAATGCTGGTGAGGAATGATGGGAGTTGTAGTACAACACATCTGGCGGGAACCAGGTTGTGGAAGGCTGCCATAGAGCATTCTGAAGCAATGGAGAAGTAATTTTTTTAAGGAGAGAAAATGAGAAACTGAGCAAGATACCCAAGGCTTAAGAAAAAGAGTCAGAGAAAAGAACAAACAAGGTGAGCTGAAATATGTTTTTTTCTTCTGAAACATAATGAGAGCAGAGTTGGTAATACAAAGCAGGCCAGACTATTAGAGGCTTTCAAGGCAGAGAAAAGCAAAATTTTAAACTGATATGAAAAGTAATAGGTAGTGAATGGTAAAGCAGCAACATGCCTAACTGGATAACGTGAGTCATAGAATTCTTAAGTCCCATTGATTTCAGTGGGTCTACTCTAACCATGCCAACTCACTATTTCTTGTTCTTACTAATGTCAGAAGAAGACTTAATGAAGAAAAATATGGGGGAAATAAGGCTGGGAGTCTTTAACTGTAAGAATAATTGAGACTACACAAGCAGATGAGTATACATAGAGAAAGGACCAAGAACAACAGTCCTGAAGAACACCCACAGGGATGAGGGATAGACAGAGAGTCACAATTAAATCACCTAGTTCGAAGACACAAAAGTACATTTGCTGATGCACATCTTTATATTCATAATGGCAAATTCACTTTTGTGGGTGCGATTGGGTTCCCCGCCCACCCACCCCAGAAAAATGAGCTGCAATATTTAATGGATGAAGAGAGAGAGAGTGACTACTGCTTGATAAGATACATACCCAGACTTCCCGTCTATCTAAACAGCACATTCAAATTAGGACATGTGTTAGGTGACAACTTTCCACTTTGCCTAGGATATCCTGTTTAATCTGGTGTTTATTTGATTAATAAGGGTGACCACCAATAATGGCAGTGTCTGGGGCGAAGCAACAGCAAGGGTGCTGTGCATGTTTTATACACCCAGAGAGTCCTGGGAAGTCTGTGCAATTCCACAGTGAGAAGATGCTGAAATCCAAGAGAGACACTTAAAACCTTCTGAAATATTCATGTCAATGAGAAAGGTGACAGCCTTGTTACATGATCTGCAGAGGTCTGCTTCAGCAGATAGAAATGCATTGGGCCAAAGACAGTGGCAGCATAAACTAAAGCTAGCAACAACTCGACAGGATGAGCACTGGCATTTTAAATAAAGAATAGGAAGCAGCTGCTGCAGCAGCTTTAGGAAAGCTCTAATTCCAGCTGGCCCCAAAGCATAAATAGCTTAAGAGTAAGAGGCTTGAAAAGGCCTCCAAATAACTCACAGTGGCCAAAGACACAAATGCAGCTGGGAAGTAAAGGTACAGATGATCAGTGTGAGTAGGGCTGTGTGTGTTCTGTTATTTCATGCAAGCACAGAACAGCTGCATAATTTGTACTGACTAGTGGTGTAGCGCGGTGCCAAGTGCTGGAGCGCAGGGATGCAGCACCAGCACTTTAGTATCAGGGATGCTGATGTCATCTGCCACCTCCCCCCACTCCCAGACTACCCTGTTCCTTCTTAGCTGCAATCCTCACAGGAGCTGCAGGGCAATGAATTTTCCCAGCTACAATATATTGCTCCCTCTTGTGATGCATTGCAAAGTATTTTGGGGTGGCTTGGCCTTGGCCTTGAATGGACAATTAAGACCTGTTAGCTTTACAAAAGTCCTGTTCCTGGTGGAGATGAGAACTAGAAGTGGTTTGTTGATATGGATCAACATCGCTACCTGACTTTTTGGACTCTCCTTGTGGGGCACTGCTGTGGGGACTGTCATGATGAGCATCTGCACTTCAAAAGTTATCACTGACACGATTCACCGCCTGCAACCTCATGTTCATCACACACTTTCCATGCTCTTATACAGAATCATCATGCCGCCTGCTAAACCTGTGCCTATCAGGTCACACATTGCGTTCCTACTGACTTATACAGCGTCATGGAGAAGGAATCTACCAACAGCGGATGGGCTACGATAGTGGGGCCCGATCGAGCTCATAGTGTTACACCTCCAGTTATCAGAGGCAGTAGGCTATGCCCACACCAGTGCTGAGGGTAAGAACTGGGAGGGTGCTCATTGCACTCATGTCTGTTGTGGGTTCCTCCGATGGGCAGCTGGTTGGCAACGTGCCATGAACAATGCTGACTAGATACACCCGTTGCCTGATCCAGCTGGTTCTCTTATCTTCTAAATGTTAACAATGGGCAGATTACATATTTGGACTGAAATCTCTGGAGCCCAACAGCAGGATTTTTAGCAATTGAAAAGTTTTGATCGCTTTCTTCCTCTTTGAATGGCAGGCACCCTCTCCCCCGAATGCTGTATCACACAAAATGCTTTGGAAACCCACCTCCACCCACATTTCAAAAGCAGTGTGCCATATGCTCAAAGCTCCCTTGGGCACATGGAAGTAAAATTAGTTGTACAGTTCTTTGTCTCTTAGCTGTAAAGTCTAAGAGAAAAAGGTGTCTTGTAGCACCATAAACTAAGTGGATAGAACTAGCTTATGTAAAGGATCTTCTAAACATTCTCTTCTCTTCTTTTTAAACCAGAAGTTCTATCTACACATTTTCTCTCTCTCTCTCTGCCCCCTTCATGCCTTGTAGGAAGATTGGTAGCTCCCGGACTTTGCTGTCCAGGAAAGACAACAATGAGATGCAGATTACACTGTCTCTCCCCATGTTTCTCTTTAGCCAATTTGCCTCTTTAGAGAAACAAAGGATTTATCTCATTAAGCTAAAAGGGTTTGGATATGACTGAGAGGTTACTTTTCTCTTACCTATATGTCAAGACAAGATAAGGTGGCTCAGAAGAATGCAGTCCAGTGAAAAAACAAGGTGGGTGGGACCCAAAATAATCTCCTTGTTCAGATCTTATCAATAGGGTTTAATTGTGCAAACAACAACTTCTCCTCCTCCTCCTCATTAAAATTGGCTCACTTAAAGCTCATTTTTAAATATCTGTTCCCAGGGTGATATAGAGTAGGCGGGGTGCAAAAGGTATACTAGGATCTACTAGTAGATTTTGTGGTGATTTGCAGTAGATCTGCAAAGGTTTCTTTTTTTACAAGCCATTTTTAAAAACACTAGCAGGAACAAAAAGCTCGCCACTTCTTCTCACTCAGACTGCCAAAATGAAAAAAGCTTGGTAGGGAGGGGAACCAGGAGTAGATTTTTGTGTGAAAAGGTTGTGAGCTTGGTTCTGATACTGAAGACAAATTCTTGGTCTGAGCCGTGAGCTCAGCCTCAGAGGCATCCTGTTCCTTAATTCTACTAGATATATGTCCAGGCCACCCCGCCGGAGCCCCTATTTGACACCTGACTCCAGTTGGGGGGACCTTGAGGTGCTAGTAAAACAAAAAAGTGAAGTACCAGTTCCCAGGAGAAACATCTGCCATCCCTACTTTAGAGATAGAGAATCAGCAATTCCTGCCACAATCAGGGGCTGTTTTCACCCTGTAATAAGTAATCTCATAAACAGTAATTATGGCTGGCTGGGGAAGCTGGGGGTTGAAATGCAACACATCTGGAGGGCACAAGGTTTGGGAAAGCTGCTATCACTGTTGCTGGTAACAGAGATCAATTGTGTCTGCAAGAAAGAAGGCAGAAAGGGGTCAGCATGAAAGATGCACCAGAGATGACTGTCGCTTGATGCACCACCAGTGTATAGTACATCAACATAGAATAACTATTATCATGTGGCTTTAGGGCATCAAGTGCTGTGTGCCACAGATATCAACATCCATACTGGAGATTAACAGTTTCTTACTGAAAGCTTTTTTTCCTACCACCCTTGGCAGCATGCTTGTGCAGCATGGAAGGTCTGTGCTAACTAGTGATGCTGCCAAATTTAGTCATTAGTCAGCTCATTGGTCGAAACTTGTCTGTTAGTAAAACGCAGCTCCGTTGTGTGTGTGTCCCCGAGTGTGTACTGCTGAAACCCATCCCATGGAGTCCTTTCATAACGCGGAAAGCAACGGCAAGGCATGATGATCTCAGCTATTTAAATAAAATTGTAGGGAATAACACCAATAGTCCCAAGGGAAGTCATTTTGCAGGCAAGACCTTGTTGCATATTCATATCAGAACTGAAAGGTGTTGCCAAGGCAACACCGTAAGAAATGTCACAGAACCACATCTAGCAACAAAGTAATCCCAACCAGCAAGGCTTACTTATTCTCAACAGATGCTACAACCATGGCCATTTAAAAAAGATTAGGCAAGATGCACGTATGTTTAAGGAAACAGTTCCAGTAATAATACAAGCCATGGGCCATATACATTAGAGTCCAGAAAAGCAGCCTTCTTCTAAGTCCAAGATACATGGGGTTGGGTTGTGCTTGCTCAAAGTCAGCGTTGAAGGAAAGGCCTAGCACTGAAAAATGGCTTGGCTTTCATGTTCTCAAATTAAGCCTGGCATTGTACAAATTCAAACCATCACTAGTCAGGCTAACCTAAAACTGTGGCTCTCAAAAGCAGGTAAGCTGGAATGCCGACAGCCTCCTCCATGACCAGTGTTCAGACAGGATGTGAGAGCGGTCCTGGTTTGCACATGAGAGTCACATGTCTGGCTCTCATAATTTGTGCTATCCGGCTCTCATAATTTTCACTCAGCCTATAGTCCCCTCTGCCCCACCCATTCCTGTTTTTGTTCACTGGGGACCTCTCACGAGAGACATCAAGAGATCAATCGTATACACTGTTACCTGGGAGTAAGCCCCATTGAACTCAATGGGACTTACTTCTGAGTAGACCTGCATAGCATTGCACTGTAACCGAACCAGAATGAATTACATTCGCAAGACTTTCTGTAGAACATGGATCACACTGAACTGACATCTGCCCTGAATGAGAAAAGCAGCCATGCAGAGGTTATGTACAGCCATATATTTTGTAACTGTAACAGAATGTCTTCCCCCTTCAGGTGCAGGGTTGTCAATAGGCTGCCTGCTCTACCCTGATGGCTGGGACTCCCCAGAGGTAAAACGCATGTGTGGAGAGAAAACCGACAAATACACCCTGGGGGTGTGCACCGTGCGCTGGGCATACATCCTTTGCATCATTGGGATCCTTGATGCCCTCATCCTCTCCTTCTTGGCATTTGTGCTTGGCAATCGGCAAGACAATCTCCTTCCATCAGACTTCCAAGTGGAAAATAAAGGTAAGCCTACCTTTATCAGGACAAATGACTAATTTCCCCACCAGTCCCAGATATCATAGCAGTAGACAGCATACATTAACAACAGCTAGGAGTATGGAATGATTATTTAGCAAGCAGAGCTTAGCCAGATAATTTCATTAAAGCTAGCAGTGTTCAGATGTTATACGCTCTGGCTATCTGTAGAGCTCATTAAAATTTGTGCTCATGCAGGACTGGAAACTTCTGTGAAGTCTTTAGAGTCAATTGTAATTATTATCTTTATATTTATTTATTATATTTATACCCCGCCTTTTTTCCTGAAAGGAACCCAAGGCGGCTTACATAATCCTCCCCCCCTCCATTTTATCCTCACAACAACCCTGTGAGGTAGGTTAGGCTGAGAGTCAGTGTCTGGCCCAAAGTCACCCAGTGAGTTTCATGGCCGAGCGGGGACTAGAACCTGGATCTCCCAAGTCCCAGTCCAACACTCTAACCACTACGCCACACTGGCTATATTCCACCTTTTGTCCATTAAACTCTAGGCAGCCTTGTTGAGACCCACTTTCTGGATCACCATTTGAATGTTCTTTTGTCTTGCAGAAGAAGGGAATGAGTGAAGACAAAGACTGAAGCCATCTCAAGTGTAGCTACTTCTGCTTTTGGTTGAACTGGGTGTACATGCTCTAACTATTCAGCTGGACTCAAGGCTGACACACACACACACACACACACACACACACACACACACACGTGCACGCGCATGGGCCAGAGACAACCTGTCATTGCTTTTGTTATCTATAAACATTTGACTATGCTGTGACACAAGGAGGAAGAACCACAAAAAGGGAGCTTCAAGATGAAAAAAAGAACTCTTGCAAAACTGGTTTCCTTCTTTCTACAGGACTTCAGCCTATCAAAACCAGGATCAGTGAAGGTACATGGCAGGGCCCACTGCCAACACCCGGCCTGGCTTCCTTTTAAATCTAGCTGCCATTTTAATATCCCACACAATGCCCGCAACGTAGTGTGGCTTCAAGGCTTCAATTAAGAATGGAAGCTAGATCTAGCCATCTGGCAATATTTAGAATGTTGTTACCCTCCACTCCCAGATAAGCCCACCAGGATGGAGCTTATGGAGGAGGGGGCCCACCCTGGTCAAAACCTTCACCTTTGCGAAGAACTATACTAAAACACATTTTCTTGGAGAACCATAGAACAGGACTGGAGAACCTGTAGCCCTCCAGCTGTTGGACTCTACTTCTCATCAGCCCTAGCCAGCCTGGTGGGTGGTATTAGTTCATCAACATCTGGAGAGGAGGGCGATTCCCCAGCCTTGCCATAGATATTCCATGCAAAAATCAGCATGTTCATGGGTTTTCGAATTGATCCATTCAATCAAGACAGAAAGCAGGCTTACAAGATATCAAACAGCCCATGAAAAGTCATCTGCTCCCTCTTTATAACTTTTCACATAAAAAGCCCCTGATTAATAGAACTTTTGCTTACATTATACCAGGTAGAAGACCACAAATACCTATTTAGTTCCCAATCATTTTTAGGCATCCCTTGGGGAACAGCTGAACATACTTCTTTGAACAAGGGCTTTCTATCCTGCACTACAAACTGCCTTTGAAACACCTCTTTCAGGTTAGATTGTCATGCATCATGGAGAGCTGGTGACCATTGAAAGGTATACAGTTGCTTGCAGTTTTCTGGGTTTTGTTTTGCAGAATTTGGTTCGTATGTTCAGTGTTACCTACTGGTTTCCCACAAAGCAGAGATTAAAGAATTCTATTGCAAAAATGAGTAGCTCAAAAATATGCAGCAATATTGGTACCCAAGAACAATGGCTCTGTAACTGAAGTCCCAGACCTTAACTGCAAAGTTAGCCCTTTCCCTCCCCTGCCCTTACCAAATGTCCTCTTCCAATGATCCTACTGCTAGATCTGAACCACTCAATCTTCCCTTCCCAGTTTAAGACACACCAAGATAATGCAGAGCTAAACTGCCAGTTCTATAAAGGTGAATTTAACTTAGATTGTGGTAATAAAATGTCTGATCAATTACGGTATGTATTCCAATGTATGCTTTCAATGGTCAATGCACAAGCCTAACAGTAGAACCACCATTTTCTGAACTTAGCAGTAGCCAAAATGCTGTTTTCTTCTCTTCCTCTCTAGTCATGGAACTGTACATCACCAAATTACCCCCCACTCCCACCATACAATTACATTGGTAGTGCTCATATTTAACTCAAGCTTCTCACTGACTCACAGGCTGTTCTTATAAGAGGCTCTACTGTACAAAGGCTCTGGATGAATACAGACAGCATATCAAAAGTACCTGGGGATTATTTAATAATCTGTTTATTGTGCTGCATTTACAAAGAAAAAAAGACAATGCACCCAATAGAAAGAATAAAAATGTATTTTTTTTCCTTCAGGTTTTAGGCCAACAAAACAAGTACAAATCGGTTCGTGAGCACTTCATGGCAATTTGGAAGTTGAGTGAACCCGATGTGAGCCACAAAATATATAGGCAATCCTGACAAGCTACCTCTTGTATTACCCCAGATCTTCTCTTTTAGTGCAAAAGAGGTGGTAGCAGCCTTCTTCTGTGGAGGGATTAGAACCTAGATTAGAACCAAGAGATGCACCCCCACCCCCACCTGTGAGCATTTTGTTGCTTTCGGGTAGTCAGGATGTTGAAGCAAACTAGGTTGCGTTGACACCAGAAATTCAATTCTCCATGCCAGCAAGTCTTCACAGTATTCAAAGAAAAAGTATTATACATTCTAGTCCCATCCTAAATCTTTTTATAGACAGGCACAGAAGTACTTTTGGGAGGTGAGGATGACACTCCAGATAACAGGAATGTCATTAAAACTTTTGGAACTTTTTCCTTTTCCTCTTTTAAGGTTGCGCATAGAGAACTTTACTTAAGATCTCCTAAATGGACATGCAGCACAGAGTTTGCTAAAGCCCCAGTCAGGCATCACACGGCAGCATGGCCAAATTGGAAAGCGAAGGGGACATGGTGGTTACACTTACATTTTTTAAAGAAACAATAAAACTGCACCAGATTTTTATTTTTAAAAGTGGGTGTCTTAAGATTACTATAAACTGGGATTTCTCACACAGAGAAAACACCTGAGAAGAGTGTCTCACTGCCGGCAGCTTTTGCATTAAATTGTCCAACACAGTGCCTGCAAGTCTGAGTCCTCCAGGAGTTTCCAGCCTTGGAGAATTTTGTAACCTCAAAGGCCTATTTGGTCCATGGTCAGGAAGGGCTGTTGGAAATCCCAACGTCTCCAAACCTAACATTCGAGGAGGATACAGGGGATTTTTTTAAAATAACCTGGGGAAGCCTAGCAAGTATTACATACCTTTCTAATAAAATAAAAAGTCTATAAGAGTCAGTCACGACTAACCCCCTTTCCTAGGAGTTTAAAACCTTATGTTGCATTCTGTTGAGCAACCATGTTTGTAATGATTCTGAAAAACAGAATCTGACACTTCACCTCTAGGGAGAGGGGGGAATCAGACTACTCTTCCCCTAGATTATTTGCCCTGATGTTAATACATTAAAAAAAGAATTTCTATTCAGAAAGGTAATTTCTAGAGTCCAGCACCTTGGACAAGTTAACAGGGTAGATACCTTTCCATTAATTAACCTTTGGAAATGCGGTGGTTCAAAGTCTGGGCATATAGTATGGCTGGAAAGACAGCCACTAATACCATCTTTCCTTACTATTAAGGAATAAGGATATATCCTATTTTTCTAGACTGAAAACTAACTGCGCTCTACTAAAAATACCATTTCACACAAGGCCAACGTAACGGCATAAGGCAGACCGACGTAACAGGCGGCCTGCCACATGCTTGGTAATCCCACTGTTTTTGCAGGGTTTGGATTGCAGAAACCTGTGCCGATATCAAGCACCTCTGGGGCCAGAATACGCAGCTGGCATGCCACATATTGCCCAGGGCTGTATGTTGGGCAGGTCTGGCATGGAACGTGGGCAACTTGGCTTCCCTTCTGCAGCAACAAATGCATAGATCTGTATTGTAGAGACTGTTACTTTTACCAATTCCTGTTTGCTTTTATTTGCCTCGTGAAACTTATTCAAGTTCACACACGCTCCGGCTTTGGAGAGCAGCTTATTTCACTGGACTCAGAAAGTCACCTGAACACCGAGGGAACAAAAGTGGTGCTAAAATATATATTTTATATAGGCTGTTTCAAAAGATTCAATGGCTAAAACTAGAGAAAAGTATGTCTGAAAAGAAGAACAACAAAAAAATGTTACCCAAGCAGCAGAGCAGACACCGAAGGAATGAGTCAAGTAGAGTTCAGTGCTCCACACGGAGCTACCACCTTGGTGCCATCTGCCTTTTCTCCTCTTACTGTCAGCAACTGGATGTGCACTAAGAAAATGACTCCTGGAGTCAGTGAGCTAAGGAGGGATTCACAGCTCTTCACATCCCCCTTGGGATGACGGCAATATAGTTAAGGGAGTGCGTCCCAATGGAGATTTCCCCACACTTTCAGGGGAAGGTACTTGAGCAAGGAAGAGAGTTGGGGGTAATTTTACATTCCCATAAAAACTCTTTGGCAAACTCCAATCACAGAAAAACACATTGGACGCCCACTGGCTGACAATAGTCCCCACTGAGTCGAGTACACAAACTCACATGAACAGTTAGATTTATCTAAAATCTCAAAAGCCCTCAAGAAGCTTCGCTCTGAAATTCAACAAGGGAAAAATTGACCCGGGAGAAGGAGGGAGGGGGCAGCTGGGACATCTAGGTGTGTGTATATATATTATGCTGTAAACCCAACTATAGGGCCATGGTGTCAGGCTGCAGCCTCTAGGAGTTGAGCCAGGGGTGCCTGAGACACTGTGCCGCTGTAGCTCTCTTCTCGGGATTCAGCTCCAACATAGGTAATAAGAAGTCTGTGAATGCAGCTGCCTCATCTTGGGCCCACTCGTATTTCTCCACCAAAACTTCAAAAAGGCCCCATGGCTTCAGTTTGGTGATGTGCTTCAGATCACCTGTGAACAAGGACGGGAAGATTTACAGGATGTCGTTAACATGAACAGGAAGGTCAACAGAGGGGGTGGCAGAACTCTAGTGCTGTCTTAAATGACGTTGCTCAATAATAAAAGGGGAAGGGTTTTTTCTTCCAAATTTCACACCTGACACTAGGTAATATATTAGGGGTTTTATGGTGCAGCAACAGCTAGGCAATATTGTGCCGAATATGGAGTACCCTCTAAGCAGGCGGCCAGACTCCAGGGCGTGTCTGAGAACTCTGATATTTCAGGTTCTCACCCTTCTTCACCTTTGCTCCAGAAAGTCCAAGTCCAAATAAGGTTGTCTGAAGGTGCAATCCTATGGATGATTAGACAGTAAAAAGTCCTACAACTCCCAGCATGCCCCAGCCAGCATGCGACTTTTTTCTGTCTAAACATCCATAGGATTGCACCCTTAATGTTCTTCCCAGAAAAGAAGAAACATGCAGACTAGCATAAGTATCTTAAACAGCTCCCTGATTTGGTATCACTCCTAAACACGATGATACTTGCTCAAGTGGTGCTACACACATCAGACAGCATTTTGAATCATGACAAGACAGTCCTAGCTGGATATATGTAGGCTAATAATCAGATGTGTCACATTATTCTATTAGGCAAGGGTTTATGTATTTTGGCTAGTCTTGGTAGCCAGCCCAGAGTATTTGGATGACAGGACCCAGCACAGCCTCCCTGCCACCACATGGGGCACTTCTAACACCACGAGGTCAAAAGACAGCCCCTCTCTCAACTCCAAGTTTGGAAGGAGGGTTGGAGCTAGTCTCTGTCACACTGCACCCTGAGATGTCACGAGCACCTACAAAATACAGTACAATATGCAAGAGTCCCAATCCTTCTCCCAGTCTTGAAGTACCTCAGAAGTGCAGTACAATTGCAGGAAGGATACCACCTCCCCATCCCTAGCTTTAGTTTAGGAAGGGCTGGGGCTTGTCACACTCACCAAACATGGGACACTCACTATGATGAGCATATATGTAGACCTGTGCTATCAGAAGATGAGCAAGATACCCAAGTAACTGGTCCCCCCAATTTGCCAAATCCACATGCTAACGTGTGAAAAATCCACATATCTTTATTACAACAGCCCCAGCTCCTCCTTTTCCATTTGTACAATGCTCCTTTAAAGTCTCAAGGGCTCTAATGGTTAAAGGATGTCTGACTTCAAAGAACTACGGTAAATGTAGAAATAAGTATGGGTTAAAACCCAACAACACGCTACTGGATGGCCACTAGCGCAACGGGACTTTCTCCCTCTTCCCTCCTCACTGCAGCCCTCCATCCTGCTCAAAGATCTGCTCTGGAGTGTTGCCCAGCCCTTCAGAGCAGATTTTGAGGGCCTGCACCGGGATGCGGGGAGGGAATTGCTTCCTTCCCCGTTCTGCTGACAGAAGCAGTTCCATCAGAGGAAAGACACCACTGGATCCAACTCTATAATGGGTAACCCACCCAACCTTCATATGGCTCCAAGAAGTCAGTAAAGTAAATGGGCACTTTGCTATTAAAAAACTAAAACACAAAATGGGAGTAAAAACTAGAACAGGAGTGAAAAAACAGGAGTAAAAACTATTCCAACTTAGATTTGAGCCCTCACCCTTTCAACCATAGACAGCAGGTATATTTCAGATTCTTTCCCCTTACCTTTTTTGGTGAAAAACTCCTTAGAGTATTTTCCAGCCACAATGAGCTTTCGAGGTATTTTTCCCAGAAGTTCTATGATCAATGCAATGTGGTCTGTGTTCCCCGGGAGAAAATGAGTAAAAAAGAATAAATATTAGCATTAACCCACCCACACTGCCTTTTTTGTGAACTTGGGTCAGACACTTGTCTTTTGAAGCCCCCTCTCTACCAAAGCAATGCCTCAAAAAAAGAAGATCTAGCTACGCTATGCTGCTGGGAGCTCTTAGTATTGCTTGGTTGGAGCCTGCTGGTACATTATGCAGCTGGGTTTACCTGTGGCCTGGGCCCAGGGGACTTCAGAACAGATTGTTCCTGAATTTTATCGTTTAGTGGTTTATTGTTTTATTAGCAGTTGGTTTAACAGTTTGTAAGTCACCATAATTATTTTTAATAAGAAGGGAATACATACATTACTATTCCCAATGTAGAGATTTATGTCTATCTGAGTGGATTAACTCAATGTACTTGTGTAGAAGGCTACCCTTATTTTTTGCCTCTGTGTCAAAGGTTGTGTCTTAAAAATACCAGGAAAGCTAGGAGGTGTGGCTTAGACCCATGAGATTTCTCTCTCTACTTCCTACCCTACACATTTAACAGTCAGCTATCGAAGATCATCTGCAAGATATGGCCACAGAGTTAAGTGCACTTAGGCCCTCTGAAATCCATGGGTTTAAGCACATTCATTTCTGTGTTGGAATGCAGGCTGTGTTTTTCCACAAAGATTGTGAGTATCCAAGTACCTAGGTGTTGGCTGAGTGTTATTTTCAGTCCATGTCACTTTTGCATGCTTTTACCCATAATTCTGTTTTGGCCCCACATTAATCCGCAATTTAAAAAATATATATATTCTCAGAATGTATTTAAATGTATACACTGATACACTTAAACTGCCAAGAACTGTGTAACAACATTAGGAGAAGTGTGAAATCTGGTCTTTGAAGCCCCATTTCTTTAACTTGCTTCAGTGCACCCCAAACACACTTGGAAAAATCCAGGAGATTAAAGTGAATTATTTTTGTAAAATGTTCTCGGTCTTAACTTCCTCTCCTTGTTCCCCCATCCCACATAATTTCTAGCAGTTTAGAAGAGTCTGTTCTTAGTTCTCACCTTCATCCCGTGAGTAGTCTTCACCAGAGTGAGGCTCAAACAGATAGTCACCTGTAGCCAGCTCAAAGGCCTGAACAAGAAAATGACAGACAACTTTCAGGCATTTCATTTGGGAACAGTCATTAAATGCTGCAATCCTAATTACACACTGGTCTGTAGGGTAGCCTTCCCAAATCTGGTGCCCTTCCCATGCTGGCTGGGAATGATGGGAGTTGCAGTCCCACAGATCTGGAGGGCACCAGGTTGGGGAAAGGTTCTCTCAGTCAAGCAAATTTGGGCAATGATTCATAGATCATAGAGTTGGAAGGAGCCTACAAGGCTATCGAGTCCAACCCCCTGCTCAATGCAGGAAACTAGAGGAGGGGGTCTCCCATCCAAGTAATAACCAGGATTGACCCTGCTTAGCTTTCCACGCTCAGACAAGCTGAGCCAGCATAAGCCACAGGCCTGTTCAAAGCCATATCTATATTCCAAAAATACATACTCACCAAAACACAGAAACTGAATGTAGACATGTTATTGGTTGGACTTCAGACCTGTAAGTTACTTTGGCCATTAAGTCTGAAATAAGTGGGACTTGCCAAATATTTTTATTATTATTACTATACTGCCAAATTTTAAAATAACAACAACCTGCCTTTCCACTAAATGAAGAGCTTAATTTAAAAAATATTTTTTATTTAAAACAATCTTTAAATCACCTTTCATTATATCAGATTTCAAGGTGGTATAGAACATAAAACAAAAACAGCCTAAAATTTACTCAGTTAAGTCAGTTTACTATGGTTTAACAAAATACATAGCAGGCTAGCAATTCCTACAAAATTCTGAAATCAAACATGAAAGAAACATGACTGAACTTACCATGCAGGCTGTGCTCCAAATATCAGCTGGGGAGCTATACCCTGCTCCAATCAGTACTTCCAAGGATCGGTACTGCCTTGTCTGGATGTCCTCAGTGAAGTGTTTATGCTGTAGAAGGAAGGGATTCTGTGTTAAAAGAACCAACAGAGATATGCACAGGAATAGAACTTCCTGGGTCTTCACAAACTTTAAGATTTACAATCTTAAAGTTTGACAGCTTTAAGATTATACAGTAATACCTTGGATTGCAAGTAACTTGGTTTGAGAGCGTTTTGCAAGACAAGCAAATTTTTAAATATTTATTATTTATTTATTACTTGATATACAAGCAACGTCTTGCAATACAAGTACTGTAGTATGGCTTAAATTAAAAATCTCTGTACAAATTTTTTTGGGGGAATTTCGTTTTGATATAAGAGTGTTTTGGATTACAAGTACGTTTCTGGAACGAATTATGCTCTCAATCCAAGGCATGACTGTACAAACAAATGGACCTCATTTGCACAATTTGTAATCCATTATTATAATACTGATGTGACCTGGCAGGTGTCTTTGAGGAGGGAACTCTGCAGTTATAGCATCACAACAGAGAAAAGCCCTGCTCTGCATATATACAGCCCAAGCCTGTGCCTGTTTGCTCAGAAAGAAATCTCACTGTGCTCAATGGCATCAACAGGCACCAGCTGGAGTCAAGTGGGCCCATAGCATTGCTATCAGTGTATCTAGGGATGGAGGACAGGACCTGCAAGAGGAAACAGCTCTCACTATCTGTTGCCCTTTCCTTTCACTTAGTCTACCCTCTCCCATAATCCATCTTCCCTTCTGTCTACCACAGTTCTAATAGGGATGTTGTCCACCAGACACCAATTCACATCAGGTTAGGTTATAACTCTTTCCCCTCACATTCCAGTTTCCCAGCAGCAGAGAATTTTAGGGTTCATGGTTTGTTTCGTTTTTAAAAAATAAACACATGGGAGCAAGCACGCAGCACCCCTCTCTCTTCATTCTAAAGCAGAATAGTTGCAGGAAGGCTGTACCATCCATGCAATATGTCTGAACTCATAGTTTATTGTTGTCTGATGGTAGCTGAGTGAAGCAGCTTGGGGGTCATAAATGCATCCTGGCATCTGAATAGCCAGCCTTAGAGACTGAAGCTGCTGAGCACAATAACAGAAGAGCACGGAGGCAAGAAGTGAGTGAAAAGAAAAGTCTACAAAATGAGGACCAACAGTGAGTGGGAAAGCCATTCCCGCCCATGTTGCCCCCAGTCTTCTATGAGAACAGCTGAGTGAAACATCTTAGAACAAAATATGTTGAAAGCTGGAGGTCAGAGAAATGGTCCGGTTTAGATTATCACCATCCTAAATTGATTGAAAATAAGCCACAGTGAGGCTTGGACTTGCGTGTTCCCACTCCAGAACTCCTATAGAAATTATTACACAACAGTAATGCCATAACACACTGAATCTTCTATCCTAAAATTAGAACTGTTTGGAGAATAACAGAAAATTTGTATGTGGTAGCCCAGGTAACTTGTTCCCCAAATGAGTATCATATTAATTCTAACAAAAACAAAATAGTAGAATCTAGCCAAGTTACTGATACATCAGCAGTTCTTAAATATGGTGAAAGATCAATGTACCTCTCACCAGAATGGTGAGAATATTTCTGATATTCTCTCACCAGAATATCAGCCAAAATGTGTGGTTGCCAGAGTGAGATACTGGAGATAAGACTCTGTACCTCCTCCAAATTGAGCGAGCCCCATCTCTAATATTGGACTGAACTTCAGAGCACCTGGACCTGGCTTGAGTATGGGGATGAGCTCCTGCCCTTATCCCATGCTATGCTTAAGAGATCAAAAGATATGATCGCCACTGGCAAGCTGGCATTTGTAGTACCCTGTTTACATGCTTAAAAGAAGCTACATCCACTGGAGCTAACTACAAAGAGATTAGCAACTTTTGTCACAGTATGGAAATGGTTTAAAACTTACCACCCAGCATGCATTTCCTAGATCAGCTATCTTCACTTTGAGCTTTTCAGCATTCACTGGCTCAAGAGGGTTAAGGAGGAAATTTCCAGCAGCAGATTTTCCTAGATACAACATGGACAACAGACAGTTAACTTCACATGGGCAGAGCCACCATCTGTCACACAAATTCTAAAAGCATCATTTGTCATAAGAACACTAGACAATCCTTGTCTGGGGTCAAGTATTAAATTCACATCAATGAGCTGGTCCAGATGCCACAATAAACAATGGCTTGTTGTGACAGGAACAAGCCTCAGGTTCATGCAGTCCCCCTCCTCTTTGGCATGGCCATAAGGAGATCAGAAGCTTCCACTTCCACTTCCCTTTTTTTTTTTTTTTAATTAGCTGCAGCTTGGTAGTTTTGTCTGTACCAAACTGTGGCTAATCTTAACTATGGTTTGCATGGAAAAAAAAGCCATCTTCAAACAATGGGTCATGAAGCTGGCTTGTTTCCAACAGTAGTTAAGATGAACCACAGTTAATCTCGCTGGGGAGCCTTAAACAAGTTACTATCTGGCAACCTGCCTCTTCCTTTATATGGGAAAAATACTAGCCTGCCTTACAAGGTTGTTGTAAGATTATGGAGATCATGTATGTGAAGTAGCTTGAACACTAAGGAAATAGTCTATATAAACATGAAATATTGTGACATATTCTATAGCATAACTCATCAAAACTGCACAATTTATTTCTTACATAGAACCCACATGCAGTACCTTTACTGTTCTCAGAGGACCCATTATTCTCATTCTCATCATCTGAAGGTATTTCTGCCCTGATGCTCTCTTGTAAGTTGCTGATCTGTTGCTCACTGAAATACTGTTCGTCACTTGAAGTTCCCTGGCATACCATTGAATCCAGAACCTCCGAAAGTAGGGGCACACAGGAGTCTGATATTTCTTTCTGTATCCTGTTCTCTGAGCCACCGTTACTTTGGCTGTAAGCACAGCTCTCATCCTCTTCCTGCTCCTGAGAAGGACCACTGCAATCATTGGCATTATGAAGGTCTTCCTCAAGTCGCACTGACACTTGGCTCATTGAATCAGAGAAGGTAGCCATTTGCACCATTCCATTGCAGTTGATTTCTGTTATGCATTTTTCAACCCCCTCCATTAAGATAGTTTGCTCTGATACAAGAGAAATGTCATCTAGGGGAAAAAAGGGACAAGAAGTCAGAAAGTTTATGGGGCAATGGAAGTTTATGTAAGAACAGAATCATAACTCAATGTTTTAATGAGTGGTGATTGAGATATGAGTGCATCAGTCGAACAATACCCAATACCGTAAGTGTTCTTGACACTTGCAGACAGTGGCCTAAACTTAGATGTCAATTACATCTGCTGGGAAAATGCTGAGCTAGAGATTAGCAAATTCTTATGATTATTTATTTAATTATTTTATATCCCACCTTTCCGCCAAAAAGAGCCCTCAAGGCGGCTTGTGTAATGTTAAAACAACACACTCAAGTCTGTGTTCTTCCAAGTTTCAAAATGTTTATCAATGCCTATTTTAAAACCTCATTTGCTTGAAAGGCTGAACTGTTATCGAGTATATCCAATGCACATATTTTCTAGAGATCAATACCTGTCTTTCCTGGTAGCCCTTCATCTGGGGGGCTCTCTTTTAAGAGTAGTTCAAGTGGTCTTGGAACTTCTTGCTGCTCTTCAGGCTGTGCTTCCGGAGGGCTTCCTTCCTTCTCCATCTCCTCAATTTCCTGTATTCGTTTCTCCAGCAGCTCTGCTTGCCGTTTCTGTTTCTTTTTCAATTTCTTTTTCTTATTTTTGGACATTTTGTCAGCCTGCAGGGTAATTGCAAATATGCTAACCCTCAGGCATCTATTGCCTACTGCAATAACAAATAATCTAGTAGACACCATGTTTAGAATTTATGAAAAGAGTCTTTAGATAAGAGCAAGAACAGAACGAAAGATCTTCTCACCAACCACACAGAAGATCCAGATGCCATGCACACATTGGGTAATATCCAATTGTGCCAAAGCTAGCATACATCAACACTTGCGCAACATAATTAGCACTTGCTTGGGTAATGGGAAAAAGCAGTGATGAAGCAAAATGCAGCTTTTTTCCATTGCCCTAGCAAGCACTAATCACGTTGTGCAAGTGTTGATTTACACAAGTGCAACATCATTAGTGCTAGTGTGGGGGCATTACCCTTACTTCTCAGTAGACATGTACAGATTGCAGTGTAAGCCCCGTTGAGTTCAATGAGACTTACTCCCAAATAAGTGGGTACAGGTTTGCAGCCTTAACCAAGTCTTTCAAACAGGTCTCAAATCCTGTTCTCATAATTCTGATATGATATTTATAGTGCCCATTAACTGTACAATACAGAAGATGCCAAATGAAGGCTTCCATGGTGACATATGTCCACCAGATATGGCCTCATGCCATCTTCTCAAATGTGATTATAGTTTTCATAGTAGAAAGACGGGGTGAAGGGGGCAAAATTGTTATCAGTACTTATTTCCCCCCCCCTCATGAACTCCCAATCCTCATTAATAACTGACTGCATTATAGATATTTCAGAAATTAAAACAAGAACCTTCATGCACTACAGACCAGTTCACAAAATATCTATTTTGTTCATGTGAGCAGTCCAGACTGCCCCAGTCTGTGCACACATGACGAAACATAACATATGAACATGATAATTACAGATCTGGTAAGCAGCATTTCCGACAACTGCAGTATCTGAAAAAAAGCCTGACTACTCTCAATATTACTAAGGCAAAGAAAGGGTGCCTGTGGAAAGAATGGAAAGAAATGAAGTGCACATGGCAGCATGCTAAAATTTAAGTTCTTGGAATGGTGGGGGCTACAAATCTAACGATGCAGGAACTGCTCTGTGATGCAAAGATTATGTACTCCTAAATGCAAAGTTTAACTCAGGTTCTAAAAGGTATAAGTTACCACACTTACTGGTTTGGGCTGTGGTGCAGTACTGACTGTGAAGTAAGAGAGAAACACAATTAGTATGCCTGCATTCTAGGTTGCACTAACGATGCAGTAGTAGTAGTATACTATTCACAGTCTTCTATAGTCAGCAGACCGCTATTGCTATAACATGCCTAAGGAAAAGGAAAAAAGCTCAACAAGCCATCACCAGATTTCATTCCATCAGGAGGCAGTCATCCATTTAAACACTTCCTGAACATTATAAACTTGTGTTGAACACTAACTGTTATTACTTATGTTAGCAGAGAGAACTCAGTGCCAGATTTTATACAGAATGACAATTAGGATATCAATCCTAAGGCTACATAACTGTTTCCAAAGCAAGGGGCATAATTACATGCAGGAAAGGTGATACAGCACGAAGACTCCTAGGGCTTATTTTTAAAGAAAATTCAGAGATATTCGAGGTTGATAGCTCAGGATTGTTGGTTGTTATCTTCAAGCAGCAATCCCTCAGTGGGCTGGTTTGCACAATCGAACAGCCCACCATGGCTTAAGTTATGGTGGGCTGCAGCGTGTGAAGGCAGGCATTTTGAATATCCAGTGCCCAGCCACAGCTTCTCATATTGTGCGACCCCGGGCAGCAGGGGTTGTGCAAGGGTTAAACAACCTTCACATAACCCAACAACAGACCATCCGCAGCCCAGATTTGCACGACAAGACAAGCCATGGCCGGGCACCGAATATTCAAATCCGGTCCAGCACATGCTAGCAGGCGCCACAGCCCACCACAGCTTAAATAAGCCAGATGGCTTAAAATAAACCACCATGACTTAAACAAGCCAAATATTCAAGGTTGATAGCCATGGTGGGCTGTTCTGACTATGCATATCGGGTCTTTATGTGGGCAAGGAGGCTTTATTTTGGGAGGCTTCAGCTGCACCCCTTGTTTGTTACCATGAAGTATTTAGTAGCCACTATTCCTTTCTAGTGATTTCTGACCATCTCTGCATACCCAAAAGAATGACCATGCCACTTCTAAAGTGATCAACACAGGCAAGGCAAGAGTGTGTTTATTCCACTTCAAGGCCATTCAATTTCTGATTAACACAGTGAACTGGTAAACCACAGGTGGCCAACTGGCAGTCCACAAAATAATTTTCTCTGGCCCCTGGCAGACTGATCACGTTTAATTACGTAGGCAAAAAGATTTTCAAGAGCGGAGGAGTCTAACCAAACAGGAGGGACTGGGTTATGCAGCAAAGTACACTTTTGGTCCCTGGACTCCAGTTTCCAAAACAGAATGGTCCCAGAGAATATAGGCACAAGGCGACATTAAAGATTTGTTACTGCAAGGTAACTGGTTCTATAAGCAGATCCTTGGATGCAAGCCTCATATACATGTACCACCCTGGCTGGTAACTGAAGAGGCTGGTTTTCACATAGCCATGATACTACACAGCACATTTTGAATAGGATGCCCCGCAACTGGAGGACATGCTTTAAAACTGTTATCCCCAAAATGGGATAAGCCTACCCCTCCACCACCAAGGAAACTTCTTCCAGAGTTTAGAAGCTAAGTCTTAAATAAAAGAACAAGCCACACTTTTGCATGGCGCATGGGCAGCATAACTGAGGATTCACTTGAATAATCTGCATTTCTACCCTTTAAGATTACAAGCAGCAGTATGAAAAACCATGACAGCTGAGGTGTTGAACTGGTAAAGGGGATATGTCTCACATACTTCCTAGACATGTATACAGTAGATATGAAGTCAGGAATTCACAAGACATGAATTCACTGGCTGGCAGCCTAAGAGCTACCTTTACCTGAAAACAGGGAGCACTATCTATTTTTGGCTGCCACTGAATGGTACTGTTCCATATCTATGGTTAAGGTTAGTTGATCTACAGTGGTAAATGTCTACAGATAATCTCTGTTGCTAGACTTCTCCTAATCTGTGTACAAAAATCTGGATTTTAAATTCTTTTTGCTACTGTATGTTTTGGGGAACAAATATTTTGCCAGATGTTAGGTAGAAGCCAAGGGTTGATTCAGACAATGCTTTTCATTCAGTGACTGAAATTCTCGTGCAATTGCTTGGCCACCTGAAGCTTCCATCATGTGCTTAACCTGAAAAAATCCAGATGTGACTTGGCTGAGGCAGATGACTCTTTGAGTTGCCAACTGAAGTGAGGGGGTAGAAAGAGAGAAGGCAGTGAACACTGATCACTCTACTGCCATCTGTTGCTAACCAGCACCCCATGGTTACTAATGAGTGCTGCTACTAGCAGTATTCTCTTCATTGCAGCTACTTTAAATTAGGTACAGCAGCCAAGAATCAATTACGTAAAGTCTCCCAGAAGTGAAATGACGCCAAGCTTAAGTTAACTGTGTTTATCACAGGAATTGCTCTCTGTGGAGATACTGAGCAAAACCCAAATCTTAATTGACCAAGTTACCACAATCTCTGGAGACTTCACACTGGTACACATGGAGATTTTAAGGGATGAAAGAGAATGTGTGGAGATGCTAGTCTACACACTATGGAGCTCAGCGTACATACACTATGGTAGTAATGCCTCAGTAATATTCCTTGTTTGACCCTATATTGGATTTATCTTACAAGATGGAACACCTACAACAGTAAAATCACTTAACAGGTTATCTAATTAAACATATACCAATAGATCATATGTAGGAAATAATATTTAAACTCTCTGGATAATATAAAAGATATATAATATATAAGGTACATCCTAGATAGGGAGTAGGCAATGTCATGCTTGTGGGCACCAGTGCCACCCCCGGGCACCTTTCTTGATCCCTGCCAGGTTGCCCTAACAATCTCACTTTTTAAAAAAAAATAATACTATATTTTCTTACCAGCAGTTGGGATTGCTTCAAAGCAAAGTGAGGGCCTCCAGCTACTGCCATCTTCATTTCCCATGAATGCCTCTGGGCCAGAGGGGCGTTCTTAGGAAATGAAGATGCGGGGAACTGCAGGTGGATGCTTCCTTCTGCAGCGCACCCAGGCAGCTTGGGGGTCAGGGAAGCAAGTGGGGAGGGAGAGCAGTAGACAGCCAGTGGAGGTGGGGGGAGCCAGCTGGACAGCAACCTGAAGTGTTGGGGAGGGTTGTGTGCTTGTATGTCTGAATGGATGGGAGCTGCATGTGTGAGAAAGGGAGTAGGAGAAAAGGTTTAGGGGGATTTTGGAGGGATCCTGAAAAAGAGTGAGTGTGGTTTTTTTGTGCACTTGAAGTGAGGAGGGGTGTGTGTGTGTGTGTGTGTGTGTATGCATGTATGCAAGCATGATGGATACATGGGGTGCTTGCACGTCTGTGAACAGATGGAGGGTGGGAGTGCATGTGAGAGAGGAAGAGTGTGTTGTATATATATGAGTGGTAAGCCAAAGTGAGAGAGAGTGTGGGTGGTGATCCAGAGAGAAAAAGGGATGCAGGGAATGAGTTGGCTGGTGGGTGGACGTTTGCCTTCTGTGAAATGGGTTTCTGATAGTGCTGAAAACTGTGAGTGCAAAGGAGTTGTTTAGTGTGTTAGGGCTCAGCCTTCTACTCAGTCTTTTGGGCAGGTTACGTGACCTTTGTGACTAGCCACACCTCCCACAGTAGCCATTTTGTAGTGGTGCCCAGGACAGTTTCTCAAATTGCCAGATGTGCCCACAGGCCCCAAAAATGTTGCCTACCCCTGTCCTACATGCACTTCATTACTGAGACTTCCTAGGAAATCTTGGGATTTCCTCCCAAACCTCCTGGGAAATCCTTCATGCAAATGTATAGAAGTTCTAGCAAGCTGTTTTCTCATCACTTACTTGAACTACATGAGATCAGAAACAATATTTTGGAGCTGCACAACGTGACAGTTTACACTCTATTCACAAGCTTCTTGTGGAACTGTATAGCTATCTAATGATTATCTAATTTTATAGACAAACTGAAGTGTTCCGTACTGACAATGCTTAGACTGATGCAGCCACTTTATGCCAGTCATGTCTTATCCACTCACTTCAGAATGAACCAACTTGGAAACATATAAAAAGTACCTGCGGAGCCAGAAGGAGGGGGGGCACCAGATCTTTGCCACTCTGTTGCTTCTGCAGCCAGTCTGCGGATGTATTGGTCATTAACACACAGCAGAATGTTTTCTGGTTTAATATCAGTATGGATAATTCTACACTTGGCATGCAAATAATCCAACCCTTGCAAAACCTGCGGAGTGAGTAAAAGACAGAAAACTTGCGTTTAGGTGACATAAAACACCAATGGTACAACTTGAAAGTATACTGAAAAGAGCCAGAATTTGGTGGTTAGGTGCATAATGTGACCAAAGTCTTGCTGAAATATAGAGAGCAATCCTAGATTCATTCATGAAGTGACCAGTAAGAAAATTGGGTTACTATGGAAACTACAGTAAAATGGGCCTTCTTCAGTTTATCTTTATTTATTTATTTATTTTATTACATTTATGCCCCTCCTTTTTTCCTGCAAGGAACTCAAGGCGGCTTACATAATCCTCCTCCTCCTCCTCTCCATTTTATCCTCACAACAACCCTGTGAGGTAGGTTAGGCTGAGAGGCAGTGACTGGCCCAAAGTCACCCAGTGAGTTTCATGGCTGAGCGGGGACTAGAACCCAGATCTCCCGAGTCCCAGTCCAACACTCTCACCACTACACCACACTGGATCTCTACTACTTCAACCTACTATTGCTTAAACACTAATCCCTGTTCAATTTAGCACTGTCCTTCTTTCTACTTTATCTGAGCTCTCCCATCCTCCCCAGATTTTACTTACTACCTTTGAATTGTAACAAACAAGTGAGACCTGCCACAAAACACTGCAGTGTATCCTCAGTGTGCACGTGTCATCAGAGGGGAATGATACCTCCAGAATTAAAAGGTGTGGCTGGGCTCATGTACAAGTGTGTCATAAGAAGGGAAGGTACCTCTTGCAGCCAAGGCTATGCAACTAGGCAGCCCTATATGGGAATGTGACACTGTTCTCAGAGGGTCTTACTTCTGAATAAGCATGCCTATGACTGGGCCAGGTCTCATTTGGCAGCATTTCGCCAACTCTGTTTTTCACCTGCCAATGACTCTAGTGCAGTGTTCTCCAACCTTGGGTCCCCAGATGTTTTTGGCCTACAACTCCCAGCATGCCCCAGCCAGTGTAGTTGGCTGGGGCATGCTGGGAGTTGTAGGCCAAAAACATCTGGGGACCCAAGGTTGGAGAACACTGCTCTAGTGGTTCCCCTCCTCACTCACAGAATGAAGAGGTGGCAGGCCTCTCTGGTGTGTATGAGGCAGCAAAGGGATGTCCACCCCCTGCCCTAGGCAGATGCTGTCACTCCATTTCCTCCTGGACTTTAACCCAAAGCCATACTGTAGGGCTGAGAAGAGGACTGAGTGAGTGACCCATGATGACCATCTACTCTTCCTGTTGCAGTGTGTGTATAAAGTGGTAGGGGGGAGGGAGGAGAAAGGGACATCTACCTGCCAGTCAGCAGCAAAAGTGCCAACACCTTTCCCCTTTGCTTCACTCCGGCCATGTCTGGGTCTCCTTGCCTCTCAGCCTGTTTAAACCCCCCACCCACACAGAACATGGACCCCACAAAACATATATGAACCCAGATCAAAGCGAATGAAAACAGTCATGGGGTAGAGTGAGGCACACATGTGCAGACTTTTTCTATCACATACCCCTTTTGGAATTTTGCACCCCTCAGGAGGAAAATGTACCTTGGCATATCTATCTCTTGTTTCTTCATGGCTCTGTTTCGCTTCCAAACCACTCAAAACAGTGTTTCTGACTTAGCTATCAGATGAAATGTTAACCTAGAAGCTAAATGGCAATAATAAAACTCTTGAATCGGCCCACTATTTCACATCAATTGCTTACTATTCTTAAACATTGTGTAAAGAAGGCTTAATCTTCCTTCTTAGGATCCTAGAGTAATTGGATGATGGGTTTTCCACCAAGGCAAGGACACAGTGCAATTTAGATCTGTTCCATCAGCAGCATCTGACAAGACAGATCACAGAACATCTCCAGCTGCACAACTGAGCATCACACTCATTCTACAGCATATGCTTCACCAAAGCATAACACTGAAAACCAGTTTACTTTAAAGAAGCTTCTTACACTTGACAGCAAGCAACTTTTATCAAATTAGGTGGAACATGCCTGGTGAATGATTCTTTTTACACAGAGTAGTGGAAGCCCTTGATAATTCGATTTGATGATCCATTTCAGAAGATGGTGCCCTAAAACTTCAAATACCATACAAATATCTGTAGTTGAGTCAAGGCTGAATTTTCTGGGATATCTAGCATCTCAGTCATTGTTGAAAATATAGCCACTCTCAAAACATTGCATGATTATTGTATATTCCTTCTTTCCCTAGACTTTCTGCATGTAGTTTTCTAGAGTAACTGTAATTCTACCCATGCCACTTTGTGATAGTATCACATCAGGAAGTATAGCAGGAGCTATTCAAATTATTAATAGCCCTACACACTTTCACCAGTAAGCGCCATCTACACTGTGATGCCAACATATTGTAAGGTAGCATAGATGAAGTCAGACCAGAAACCATGGGAAAAACCAAACAAAAAAAACCCTTTTTAAAGCTTCCTCTCCACTTCCAACATACAAAAAGGCCTCTTACCACTCATACTTAGAAAGTGTGTGCGCGTGCAGATAAAGGTCACAGTGCCAGATATGTGTTGTTGTTTGTTTTATAAAGACTGTGGCTTCTAAACAGCATCCACAGGCAGACCAGGATGAGCTTGCTACACAGTTACCAACAATTCTGATATTACGCCCTCCAGACAGTGCAAAGCCCCAAGTTGAGCGGCATGGTTTCATTATATATTTGTTGTGGATAAAGAATAGACAGATATCTCCTGCTGTCATTACATCAACAGCTGTGTATGCTCTTGCACTTAAATCCCTGCCCTTGTGGCCTGTTCTAGTAAAAGGATACGGGAACCATTCACTCCTGAGATTTTGAAGTCATCTAATAGCTGGACCACCCTCTCTCTATTTGGATCATTTGGGTCAGTGTTGCGGACCTGTAGTGAGAGGAAAACAACACAAGAAATTATTTAATGAAGGATCTCTCCCTGCCAAACCTTGTAGGTTTCTGAGATCCTCTCTAGATTCTCATCCCACATATTTCTTTTTAGGAAATTGAAGAATCAAATAAGTTAACATTTCTGACTATTATTAGGTACCCAGATTCCTATGTTTCCTATGTAACCTTGCTTTACACCCCACATTTGTATTTATTTTTTATTTATTATATTTATACCCCGCCTTTTTTCCTGAAAGGAACCCAAGACGGCTTACACAATCCTCCTCCTCTCCATTTTATCCTCACAACAACCCTGTGAGGTAGGTTAGGCTGACAGTCAGTGACTGGCCCAAAGTCACCCAATGAGTTTCATGGCTGAGCAGGGACTAGAACCCGGATCTCCTGAGTCCCAGTCCAGGCTGAGCGGGGACTAGAACCCGGATCTCCTGAGTCCCAGTCCAACACTCTCACCACTACCCCACACTGGCACATGAAAAAAGCCTACTTTAAATTTATTCCTAAATTAAAGCTACGTTGTCTCGGCAGTTGTACTTGATGTCGGTCTATCCCATGAGCCTGTCTTTCCCTCCCTCAGCTCCTCCATAAAAATCCCTTGAAAACATACTGCTAGATACATGAAAGTAAGGTTACCAGGTAAGCTAACATGTTGACAAGACACCCAACTAATGATATGAGCAGCAAAACCAAATTAGGGATTAATTTACCCACCCTCACAGATTACAATAACTACGTTCCATCATCTTTTCAAATGCCCTAGAAACTAAGGTGAAATGTACCCTTTACAGATTAAAGAATAATAATAAAATGCCTAATTTCTGCTCCTTTATACAATGCTTTCCTTTCACATCTATTACAGAAAAACAGATCTGATACAGCTTTGCGAGATTAATGTTTTTAAAGGATATACAATTTGAAGTTACATCGTAATAATTCTGGATACTCACAGATTTTAGTAGTTTGATTTCATCCAATGCTGTTTCTGTATAGTGTTCAGCACTCTTTACAACTTTCATTGCCACAAACCTCTTCCCTCTAAATGGACACAAGGTTCAGTACTAAGCTGTTTTCCGGAACCAGCCAATACTAACAGATAAAGATCTGAATGCTCAGGATCACTTCCTATGAAAAACTTTTAAAAATTGTTCACTCTTGAACAATAGTTGTCCCCAAGGTTTATACAAAGCTAATTAGAAGGAATAATATGCAATGGCAAATATGAATCAATCTCAGTGTACAACTTGAACATAGTATTGTTACCATTCTATTTACAAAATATGTGAGATGAATACTCTGCATTTGAAAACAGGTAGGAATGTGATGAGGAAAAGTCTCATGTTAGTCTATAACAGTATCCTGAGCAACTAGCAGAAATTTCACCCCCAAAACACTTACTGGATGTCCCAAGACAACCACACTGTGGAAAAGTGTCCCCATCCCAGCTTCCGGATCACATGGTATCTTCCATTGAACAGATCTCCTATTTTTACAAGATGATAGCCCCCTAGGAAATGTAAAAACAGTTAATAGGTCAAGAAATCATAGTGATGTTGAGGTACTCACAGCTCGGTCTACACATCCTTGTCAGCTTTTAATCTCAAACAGAACACCTATCCTATGCAAATAAATCCCAACAGCTTACCAAGCAATAAACGTAGTCATAGTATATAGCAGATGGCGCATTTGTTTCTTCAGCTGAACAACGACACAAAGAGGTCCCATAATCAACTCTGCCAGGCACTCTTTGCCA
Source organism: Shinisaurus crocodilurus (assembly GCA_021292165.1). NCBI lineage: Eukaryota > Metazoa > Chordata > Lepidosauria > Squamata > Shinisauridae > Shinisaurus > Shinisaurus crocodilurus. Next base: position 201,751,267 of record CM037877.1, read on the forward strand.
CATTCTCACATCCCATTTGTATTGTGATTGCCACCACCATGAAGATTTGCAAGGGGAGTATAAACAGTGTGGGAAATGGCATGTGTGAAGCAGTTCACACATCATATCCACCACTCGAAGGCATCCCACCTCATATGAGAGCTGCTTCACATACAAATGTGGCTTCCCACCTAGTTTGGACCACACACAGCCTGCCATGAGGGCTGCAGCCATGTCATGTTATAGGTAATGTCAGGACTGGACCTGAGAGGCAATTAAACAAGCATGTGTATGATCCTGTGGTTTCCCAGACGCTGTTGGATCCAATGCCCATCAACCCCAACAACCGACAACCCCAGCCAGCAGGGCCAATGATCAGAGAAGATGTGAATTTTAGTCCAACAACGTGTAGAGGGCCATAGGTTCCCACTCCTGCATTAGTGTCAATCCCAGTAACAGCCAGGGATGTTGAAGAGTCCTTGGTCTCGAGTCACGAGTCTTTGGACCCGAGTCCGAGTCTGAGTTCTTGGTCCAAAATGGTGACTCACGAGTCCCTCCCAAAGCTGACTCCACGAGTCCCTATTAAAATCAATGCATTTTTCCCCCAACAAAATAAGGCTATTTCAGATGTGTGGCTTAAATAAATTCTAGGCACAAGTGTGCCTTTTTATTTCATAACTCTGCAACTGATTTTGGCAAGAACAGACCGGGCAGACAAACCCAAAATGTCTTAAAGGTTGCATTTTAGGAAAATGATTTTAAAAAATAAACTTGCTGTACTTCCTAAAACCTATCCATGTTGCATTTGAGGAACACGGTTTTGGAACATGGGTCCTTGGTCTCGAGTCCTGAGTCCCATTAAAAATATTGGGACTTGAGTCTGACTCGAGTCAGAGGGGGGACTCAGTCCGACTCACGAGTCGAGTCCTCGAGTCAGAGTCCCCATCCCTGGCAACAGCTGGCTCCAGTTCTCTTGCCAAATGTAGGGGGCGAGGAGGGCAGAAGATCAGCAGCTAAAGAAAAAGGCCCTCAATGACTAATGCCATGCAGCTCCCCCATTTTTTTAAAGTGAGGGACAAAGATATACCGGGTAAGGCAGAGGTTACGTCAGGAAAATTACTTACTATTCTACCTCCCCCACCAAGAGGTAGAATGGGAAGGGGCATACCTTCGGGGAGGGGGCAGTGCCTTGCTTGGAGCCTCACAGGTCAGGAAGGGAAGCCTCATGAGCCTAATCAGGTTCTCGGGCTGGGGGCTCCCCATCCCTTCCCTATGCCATGGAGCATTGGAGCAATCAATTACAGGACTGTGTCTTAGCAGACTTACAAAGCTTTCTGTTCAAAAATTTATGGATCAACAACCACCCTTCAAATGCCTTTCAGCAGATTCCCTGAAATTCATACCACACTCACTAGATTCTTTACCCTTTGTTTTTGTGAAAAAAATATCCAACCAAATATGCAGCAATAGCTTTATGTACTAATCAGAACTACTTATCAAGATGCAATCTTCCTTCCTACATGTAACGTATAAAAAAATTAAAAAAGAAGTAAGAGTGCATGCTTTCTATACAATTCTTTTTCTGGCATCCATACCAAGTCGCTGCACCACTGTGACTCATTTATTTTATTTATTCTATTTATACCCCGCCTTTTTTCCTGAAAGGAACCCAAGGCAGCTTACATAATCCTCCTCCTCCTCTCCATTTTATCCTCACAACAACCCTGTGAGGTAGGTTAGGCTGAGAGTCAGTGACTGGCCCAAAGTCACCCAGTGGGTTTCATGGCCGAGCGGGGACTAGAACCCGGATCTCCCGAGTCCCAGTCCAACACTCTCACCACTACGCCACATTGACTCATGAGAACACCACATCCTTTCAGGTCACTCAGTTGTACATGTTACACCTACACGCACTTCATTACAAGATTGCACTGTTTGCAGATGGTTCCACCAGATTTCAAATGGGAAAGGAAACTTAGGGAGCAAACCTATGGCCTATAGGCGGCGTCTGAGGGGCCATACGATAGTTCGGATTCCCAGATGTGAGGTCAGAGACATCGCTTCGGCCTTGGAGCTGGGAATCGGAACTCCGCCCCTCCTCCACCGCCCCCTCGTAGCTAGTGTGGAAAGAACTGCACCGGCTGCTCTCTGAGGTCGGGAAAGTGACCTAGGAGAAGGGGAACAGGGGGCATTTTGGGAGGTGGGGAGGGGAAGAGACTAGAGAGGCCAGGATATGAGCTATCCGGATTCCTCTCCAACCTCCTTCCCCCCCCCGCCCCGACACGCTTCAGCTAGATGGGCAAAAACCCCTGTCTAGCAGAAAAAGCAGGGCAGGAGGACAGGGTGGTGAAGATCGCTTTTGCCGCTCCTCCTGTTCTTCATTGCACGCCTGTAAGTCTCCAAGTTCAGGGGTTTACGGCCACTGCCATAGGACTGCGCCCTAAGATTCTCTCATTTCTGTACTGTCAGTGTATCTTTGCTTCTAGCCTTTAGTAATTACTGATTCAGATGAAGTGCACAAAGTGACAATGCAGAACAAAGAAGCAGTATCCTACTTTAAACACACAGACATATTGACTGCATTTCTGTTGAGTATTTTTGGGTTTTCATATATTTCTGGATCACTACACTAGATTAGAGAATGGAAGAACTATAAGCCAGTCTTGTTTTTAAACACTCATACCTGGTTGCCATAGGTGACAAGGGATTTCATCCAGGCGAGTGATTGAGCTGCTAGGGGGAGTGCTCCAACCTTCCTCCAGCAACCCACTGAGTTTCTATGCTGTGCACAGAAACACAGTGGGCTGGCAGTGGAGACTGAGAGATGCGTTCAGCTGCTACATCTCTATGGCAAAGCCTCCTCCTCCTGTGCACTCAACACAGAAACCAAGTGGGCTGGTGGTGGAGGCATGGAGCACTCTGGGCTTCTTCTGCCAGCTTGCTGCATTTCTTGCCTGAAATTCTCTTTACTAAGCTGCTTTTTACTCATAACAAGAGTTGGGAAGAAGTGCTCTGTCTGTCCTCCATCAGTCCCTCAAAAATAAAAATCAGGCTAGTAAAAACCTTTTGAAGCAATAGTCATGGGGGGGGGAGTAATTTACAAGGCTGCTATAAATTATGCTGGAGAGTTTCACTTTACTACTACCTTTGACGGTCTCTCCCAATGTTCTCTAGCTTCTAGCAAACCATGGCTTGCAAATGGGGACCACTCTCAAGGATGTAGGCTCCCTCCAACTGGAGTAAGTTCTCTCCTACTTGCTCCAAATTCCATCTCTGCATAGGGTTAATCTTATCAACATCTGAAATAGCCTTTTTCATGGCAGTGATGTGGCCTTTGGAACTCTCACCTGACTGCTACCTACCAGGTAACTACATGGTTTAAATTTAGGCTTTAAATTAAGATGCTTCCCTATTCCACCTGGCTTTTAGCTTGCCATGTTTATTTGTGTGTTATTTCCTGGACCAAATTTTTCCTTCATTGCATTTTAAAATTTCTGATGTTAATTCTGCCATTTTTAAATTATCTTTGCTTTTAGTTGAAAGCATGAGCATACCTTAAATTGTAAATAAACAGAATTATTAATACCTGAAGCAAGCATACTCTCTCATCTTGCAGTTATTAACTCAAGTTGATTTGTTTTACAAACAGAAACCTAGTCTAGTGAATGACTGGCCTTATTATAAACAGCATTAAGTCTATCAAGTCATGATGTAATCCCTGTAAGTGAGATCTTGTTTCTATGAACAAAACAAATTCATTTTTTGGCCTATACACAAAGGGTACCAAGCCAGGTTTACAGCTTTAGTTATCGGTCTAAAATTAGGACACTTAAGTTGTAAAATGATGACTTCTCACCTTTGCAATAATCATTGGGATCTTCCTGCTCATCATCATCTGATCCCAGAATTTCCTCTTCTTGCTCAGGGAGATCATTCTCTGAATGGGTGACAGGGCCTCGATGTTGAGTTTCAGGCCTGGGGAACATGATACATTCATAAGCCATAAACTTTTAACTGCATGTGAGCACTCAACAGCAGAGGAAGAAACATTACACAAAGACTAAAATGCTGTTTGAAGATGGATAATGACAGGTAAAAAACAAGTTCCCTTTTTTTTTTAAAGTCAAGCCTTTAGTACCACCTGTCTTGGATTATTATGGTTTTAAGCTGGGTACAACAAATCTCAAATACTTCAGAGCCATGATCCAATGGGCTATGTGGTGAACTCCACATGTGCAGCAAGCTTTCTCAGACCCACTCCCCTCTGAAAACAGGTCCTTAGGCATCCTAAGAAAATTGTTCCTGAAAACTGGGCAAACTTTGGAGGTAGCCTCTGGTGCAGCACAAAGAGCTGGAAAGGCTCTCCATCTTAGGCCCAATGCAGACATAGCATCACCCTATCGCCTATCCATAGCTAGGTTATAAACCCTTCTCAGGCTAAGCATCAATACTTAAAAACCTGAGTGGAGGGTCAAATGAAACCTTTCCCCTACTAATGAGGGAAAAGATTAATTCTGGTTATTAAATATCTATTTTTAAATTTATGATGCTTTGGGTATAAAGGTGTGTGAGTAGATTTGAAAGTAATGCAGGTTAATAACACCAAGCTGACATGTAGGATTTGGGTAGCAAACAAAATAAAAATAAGTTTATTTTAATTCTCAAAATCTTAGTTCCAGAAAATAACTTAAAACCTGCCTACCCCAAACACTTTATAATTAACCTAAGTCCCTACAATTCTAAATACTTTCACTCCTCATACAATCACTGATTCTTCTTAAAACTCCTGACAAGACACGAATAATCCAACTACCGTAACCTAACTCCCAACTCTCCCCACACTCCAACACTCTCCCATAACACACTAACCCAACTAACTCTGACATCACTCAAACACTCCTTATATACTCCTGCCCCCACCCTTTCCAAGACATCACAAACCACACCCACTCAGTTCAACATTCTAGACACATTAAACATACTAATGCAGACATACACCAGGGAACTGAATTGTGGGGTTACGCCACAATACCCCCCCCCTTTTCTGTTTCAGAACTAACTTTAGTTAGCATTAGGTGTGTAATGGTATTTTTGTCAGTCATAGTTAGCTCAAACCACAGTTTGCGTACTTACTTCTAAATCTACTTGTGAGCCGTGCTTTGGCACTAACGCCAATGCACACCTAAGTCTAAGCATGCTTTGCTCTGAAGGAGGGAGGAATGCACAAGCCCATGGGGGCTTCCAATTGCCAACAAGCATAAAGTTGATATAATTCTTGTCACTTTGATGCAGTTGACTGAAAAGGGTAGATGCCAATACCTAATCTTGGCAATTTGGAATTATTCTTTAAAAAGACAGCATGCACGGCTTGGTTTCTAATCTAAAAATCATATCCATCACATAACAACTCTTTTCCCCCCACACTAGGAACCATTACAACATCTGCAGTTACACTTCAGCATTACTTTTATACATGTTCACATTTGTTGCATTTCTTTAGCCATTCCTCAGCACCATTTTATACATTCTCAGCCAGCACAAACAGAACTTAGAGATGCTTCACACATTATATTTTTTAAGTGTCCACCTACAGTGTGAATGCGACAAACACATATTTGTGAACATAAGCATTTAACAGGTACATTTGCCAGAGCACCAGAATTGGCTGAAGCTCCCTGTTGAAGATGCAGTTGGTAGCAAATCCCGATCTGCTGCTGCATAATGAGAGAACTGGTCCTCAATGGCCATTACATTCAAATCTCTTCCCAATACCCCAAATAGAAAAATTTCAAAAGATATAAGTCACACCAATCTTACACTATCATCAGGTAGAGCTGCGCTTTATGATACATCTTGCCTATAATATAAAGGAACAGGAACTGGAGGCCACTGGGCCAAACCCAACACTTGAGGGACGGACTGCTGTCCCCACAATAGCCAATACAAAGGTGAAGGAGGGGTCTCAAGGGAGCTGCTAGCTGAAGCAATGAGAATTTGCCAATCAGCCACTTGGGGAAGTGCGATTTGGGGGCCTTGGCCAAGCCATCCACTCCCTTCTCGTAGCAGACTTCCAGAAAAACGAGTTGCTTGACCAGGAATTCAATATGGAGGTTACATCACTCACTCTTTCATGCTGCTCAGAGACGTTCTACTGGCAACAGAGTAGGACAGCACCTGGATTAGGAAAAACTGGTGATGGCTCATAGAAATCTTCCAGTGAAAACTGCTTGGTGATGGGTTCAATGTGGCTGGAAAATTCTGGGATTCCAAATTATTTTCTAGAGATAGCCCCTTAGTGTAGCTTCACTTCATTTGTCATCTTATTGCAGATACCCATATACATTCTAGCCTCGCAAGTAACTCAGTGGGCTTCCAGACAGCAGGACAACCCCATCTTTTAAAGTCCCTCAAAATCAGCATTCCATGTGGATATATGCTAATAAAGGTGAATGAAAAGGCCACTTATTCAGTAGGAAAAATGATTGTGTACATCTAAAAACGTTTAACTTCAAGTAGCACAGCAGCGTTTGTCAGGCTTAGATCGTTGCAATGATTCAAGCCATATTGTGAATTTGTATATTGACCAAGAGAAACAAGCTGGTTTTACTAACCCCTTGGAACTACTGAAGTTTCCCCCCTCTCTTTTAAACAATTAATATATAGCTATTTTGTAAAACAGCTAATAGTCCTTTTGTGAAATGCCTGGCTACACAATACCAATTTTTTTTTTTAAAAAAAAATGGTGTTACCTACAAATAGTGCTCATGTGCACTTCTGGAACATGGTGAAAGCATTTTGAAGTGAACATCCCCTCCCCCCGCCATATCTTACAGATTTGCTTTAATTTCCTACATATTTGTTTGGCAAAAATTACAAGTCAAATCCGCACAGAAAGACATAGGGATGACATAAAGCCAATCGTAAAGTAGTATAGTTTAAACATGAGCTTTCACAGCCTCAGGCAATGAAATAAAATAGAATAATAATAAATAAATCCTGAACCTAGAGAAGAAACACATATGGACAAAATCAATATGCTCTATCTAGAAGCCACACCCATCGCAGCAAAGCTATTTTTGTTAATTACATAATAAATACCAGAACAATTGTTAAGGCATATTATATAGTACTACAATTAGACAATGCTTTAGGGAAGGCATGAGCAATGAATTAGATTTAGTTGAGTCTCAGCAGTAATGCTCCAGTCAAAGAAGCTGTTTGAAATGCCACAAATATTCTGTGATTAGTGATCTCTTTGACAAGCACAATTTTCCTGCAGCAAGGAAGTTACTAGAAAGCCTCCATAAAGGTTTTGAGAACTGCTGTGATCCTTTATCTAAAGGAAGTCAAAATGTCATATCACACAGCCTAAGAAAGCTCAACATCTTTGCAATTAAGCATTTCAAGTCCTTATACTTTCAAAATGAGAGTTAACTATGATTTGTCAGGCAGTAAAAGGCACTACGTAACACTGGAAAGACATGATCACATTTCAAAGGTGATGCTGTCGCTACTGTTATTTGGAAAATACGTGTACTTTTAGTATTAAATCCTTATAAATGCTAAATACAAGCCCCTCAACTGCTCCTGTCCCACCCCTTCTAAAATACACCCCAAATCATTATGGATACAGGCCAGAACTGTAAAACATGCATATACTATACAAAGTCTTTAGAACCAAAAAGTGTATTGTTATAAACAAAAACAAGGATTTATTCAAGTATATTGGTTAATCAAAAGACAGAGAACCCGACAGGCATCTTCCTATCTATTTCCGCCATTCAAACAATTGAGAAGCCAGCTTACAATAAGGACAAAAGACTGACATGAGAATTCCAAACATTGCATTTCAATGAACAGAATTGCTACACAGCTAGAAACACAGCAAATGCTAACAGAAACCTTGAAAGCATCAGTTTTAGTATATCAGAACATTTTGCAGCCATCCACTCTAACAAGCACCTAAGATTTCTGATCATCTACTTGCTTTTACAACCTAACTTCACTGGATTTGTACTCAAGCTAAGTGTCTGATAAAGAATACGTGCCGGGGGAAGGGGGAATGACAATAGAATTAGTGTTCTCAGGAAGATTTATGTGCTTTCATGTCATTTGGAAAAGTCCTTATTGAGGGAATCAAACGCCCCCTTTTTCCTGACAAAACTGCAAGAAAAGAAATGGAAAGCGTACCTGCATGAAGCACGGACTCCCATTGATGAAGGTATCTCTGAAGACAGACCAACAGTTTTCGAAAGAGCCATCAAAAATCAAATGGCTCACTGGTCCAGGTAACGGAGTGCATAAATTGCAAGCAGGGTGCTGGCTGTTCCTAAACACGCCAAAGCTTTGTGCAGAAGCATGAGAGAAAAGGAATTTGCCTCCACCACCTAGCTGCAGATGCATAGCACTGCATTGCAGGTAAATGGCTTGCAGCATCACTGGAAAGGGTTGATCTCAGCTGATTTGCTTCCTGCAAAATTTTAGCCACACTCTGGAATGACCAAAGATTTGTTATATTCCTCTGATGTTTACCACAGTCCAAATTCTTTCCAGAGACACAACTTTGTTTGCCTTTCCCTGAACTGAGGAGCCACCAGTTTCCTGTTCAATAACTCACTTCCTTCAAAACCTGAAAAAAACCCACCATCACAGTAATGGCTTATGATTACAAGAGCTCTATGGCCAGGGTAGGAAGGAGATTTCAAAGTACCAAACGTATTGGTGCCAGGAGCAAATTTTTAGATGTCTATGACTTTTCTAACTCTGCCTAATGCAATTCTATGGAAAACATTTTTTCATAAAGTCTTTATCCCACAAATTCACACTAAGAGGTAAACAAACTGGACAAACACAGAGATAAGTGCCAAGTTCATTCTTGGCTACGATATGGTATTTTTGCCACATATCTGCCCTTTTGCTTCATGCCGGCATTCTAATGCTTGCCTGCACACAATACCAACAAATGATCAGCTATAAAAACCAAACAGTAACACATTCAACTATGTAAGAAGCAGTGGAGAACTGAAAAGGCACAGAAAAACATAGGAAGACAAATGAAGACACAACTGAAATGCACACACTGGATAATTTGTGGCAGCAGCTTGAGCAAACTATCTCAAGCTCTAACCTGTATATCTTATTCCTGAAAGAGGTACTCACTTGCCCTGTGATGTCTGGACAGATACGACAGGGTACACTGCCTCCTTCTCCACTGGCAGATTTACTCAGCAGCAGCAGAACTAAAGCTCTTGTTTACAAGTGAACCTTCCAGGCTTCAATTTTGGCTTGCCGTTTCACACAGCTACCTTCAGTTCTTCCTCTCAAACAGATCTACAGTCATGCCTTGGATTGAGAGCATAATTCGTTCCGGAAACGTGCTTGTAATCCAAAACACTCTTATATCAAAATGAAATCCCCCCAAAAAAATTTGTACAGAGATTTTTAATTTAAGCTGTACTACAGTACTTGTATTGCAAGACGTCGCTTGTATATCAAGTCAAATTTTTTAAAATAAATATTTAAAAATTTGCTTGTCTTGCAAAACGCTCTCAAACCAAGTTACTTGTAATTCAAGGTATTACTGTACTTGCAAGGAAGAACTGCAACCTACTGCATGAGGCACCAGATTGAAGCCTTTTACTGCCCGTGGATCCACATACTATTGAATGCCACAAACAAACAATTACTCACAGGTAATTCCTATACTGCTCTGGGTGGACATAGATTGCATGCACGTGAAGAGCAGCACAAGTACTTAACCAAGAAAAAGAGGGGGAAACTCTTGGAAGAGTTTCTCCCATAACAATCAGCTGGTGCAGACACAGTCTAAGGCTGCTTATGATGCAACTAGTACTTTTCTAAGTGCTCCCTAAAAAGCACTAAAAAGTCCTACTTAAAAAGAGGAGTGGAACGTTGGAGGAGGTAGCAGCATTAACTCCTTTGCCAATGTATGCCATGCCTGGACCAGAATGCAGAGTACCAACCCACTGCCAACCCTTCTAAATTACTGCAAGATGGTTCTTTTCTCATTTATATACTTACCTTCCTATATACATGTCGGAGACAAAGAGTTGCAAGCTGCAATCTAGCAAATTTTTCAGGCAAGACCCTCCTTCTGTAAGCTGTGACCTCTCTCTACATGTAGCCAGCCATGCCCGTGTTACTTAGAAACCTTGGCATTATTTGACATGCATGAAGCTGTAAACGGAAACATAACTATGGGCCATGAGGGAACCTCCCCACTGGTATTGTTTATTATACAACGCAAAGGACAAACCTTGCTGAACACAAATTGCCAGCCCTTTAGGAACATGTATATTTCTTCATCACCAGGTTTCCCAACCTAATACACACACACACACACACACACACACAAATCTTGTCTCATTTAGTGCACAGAATTTGCATATTACAATTCATATAGTCAACAATCCTTAATAGGCTGCCTACAACTCTGCACCTAGTTACTTATTCCTAAATTCCACTCAAATGAATGGGGCTCACCGGTGCATAACTGATGGCAGATTTGCACTCTTGCCTGTTTGATCTAGTAATCTAGATAAATTAGGCTTTTGAGATATACCTTTATATAGTCACAAGATATTACATCATGCTGCCTTGCAATAAGCATGCTTACTCCTTTATTCCCTATATTTGAAAGAACAGAGAATGCATTAAAATTCATATCCTATGAAGAAAAATTAGTTGAGTCCTCATTCCTAAAAGTTGTAATTAAGTAAAACTCTTGCTGTTTCTTTCACAAATCTGGGAATAGATTTTGTTTTCCATTTTGTTAAAAAACACACCAAAAAAACCATGCCAATTAGTCACTAGTTTTAGAACTATAAAACTATATATGAATTTATTAAGAAACAACCTCAGAGTTATTTGCTCTATTTTTCAAGTTGTACTCTGCTTATCTAGAGAACATATACCAGAGTACTTTGTTCATTACTTCTGCAGGCATTCATTCTCAGGATAAATGCCACCAAACTGTGAGTTAGACCAATGAGAACGTTAAAAAGTAAGATGACTACACTTCTACCCTTTTGTAACCATTAACAGTCTTACATAGAAAATCTCTCTCAAGAAATAGATTAAAAGGGCAATTAACTTGTAGCTTCTTATCGTGATGAGTGAAGTTAAAGCACTTAAGTATTCATGAGCATTTAACTCCCAGCAAATAGGATTTTGGGGTTTAAAGGGCTCCCTCACATGCCCCTCTGGGTATAGGAAGAAAAGCAGAGGGGGTAGAAGAACTGAACACAGCAGTAGGACAGGAGTTTCTCACCCTAAAATCTTACCTTTTCTCCATTCAAGAAGCAATTTCCATAGAGAACTGAACAGGTGCACAGAATCAATGAAAGGCAAATGGGGGATAATGATGCAGAGGAGCAACTATCTAGACATTCTCCTCGATCCAGACAGGAGGGGTATGTTGATTTCTGCAACACTATCTACATCTCCTCAATGCCCTCCCCAATAACCCACCAAAGCCTAACAGGAGGCTAGGTGGGGTGACAACTTGGCTTGTGGCCAGCTGCTTATAGCAGCCCTTCTCCCTCTGCAAAACTTAGCCAAACACTCAAGCTCCTCCAAAGCTTTGAAGTGTGGGGGCTTAGGGGGGGGGAACGGTGTGCCCATCTAGCTGGAGCATCTCAGAGGGGGAGGGAAGGAGGCTGGAGTGGCTGCAGGATACCTTGTATCCTGGCTTCTCCCATCTCCTTCCCTCTCCACCTCTGGGAACACTCCATTCCTCCTCTTCAAGGTTGCTTTCCCAACCTCGGAGAACAGCTGGTGTAGTTCTTTCCACCCTGGCTGTGAGGGGGAGGGGGGCAGAGCTCCAATTCCCAGTTCCATGGTCAAAGCGCTGCCTCCGACCTCGGATCTGGGAACGCAAACTATCCTATGGCCCCTCAGATGCTGTCTAGGGACCATAGGATTGTTCCCTAAGTAACTTCTGGTTAGCTTGAGGGAGGTGTTCTTTTATAGTCTTACAAGAGTATTGTACAACACAGAGAACACACCCCTATTATTTGTTTGCTAAATTTGCCTGCAGGCATACATGCCTTAACTGTCTATGTATCATTTTAAACTTTTCTATTATTTTTCAAGCTTTCTGGGTCTAAGATTCCTAAATGCTTGTTATGACCCAAATGATCATGGCCATGCAAATAAGTACCTGAAAATCCAGGGCTGGCTAGAAAATACTAGCAAAGTGTAAAGCTTAAATCTTCTATATGTTATATACTATTCTTCACTACTACATAAATATGGATAGAGTTTAACTGTGCATATTTGATTTGTTCAATGTATCCCACAGTAAATCAGTTTAAATGTGTGTAAACAAAACAAATAATTGATCTACTGAATTTACAAAACTTATCTACTATTTCAGGTTAAAATGTTTGTTTTAAAAAAATAAGATCCAGTCAATGAAGATGAGAACATTACCAAAAAGCTGTCCAAAATGCTGCTTACAGTCTATAGAATAAACACCTTAAAGACTAATAGCTTTATTCTGGCATAAACATTCATGGGCACTGTCCACTTCATCAGATCCATGAAGTTTTAACCTCAAATTGGCATATTTATATTTACAAGCTCAGGAAGGAAGAGGAGATGTAAACTGTGTTGTCAGAGGGAACTGAAATGCAGAGAGTACAGACAGTGATATTACCTTAACAGTTGCCATTCACAAAACATTGTTGGGAGATAATACAAACATAACTGCAATGGTGAGCGGATAACATATAGAGTGTGATTAAAAAACACACAACGTTGTCCTTATTCAAAGAACAGAAAACAGAGTTGAATCTCTTGATTAAATGTACTTCAGCAATTTCATGTTGGTATCTGTCTTTGAAATTCCTTTGTTCAAGAATGGTTAACACTTCATGCATCTGATGAAGTGGACAGTTCCCACAAAAGTTTATGCCAAGATAAAATGGTTAGTCTTTAAGGTGCCATAAAACTCTGTTATTTTTACTGCAACAGACTAACATGGCTATCCCTTTGGAAAGTCTATAGTATGCAATACATATAGAACCATATTTGATTGTGCCTATTTACGTTATTTACAAAGAGCAGAAGCGCACCTATCACTGAGAAGAGAGGATAAATATGTGCTTTTAATACTGAGGCTGCCCCTTAGGATGGACTTGTAAAGAGCCACTTAAAGGTGGGAAATATGGGAGATTCTCTGCTCTGTCACTGAACAACATCTACAAGATGAGCGTCTTCACATCAATCAAGATAGTTATGATCCCTGTCCATAACACCATCTCATCTTGTCTTGCAATGGGGTGTGTGTTATACTTACTTTCTCTGGGCCTTTTCCTTCTTGGCTTTGGTCCGCTTCTTCCGGGCTTGAAGTGCTAGAACTGGAACGAGATGGGGAAATAGAAAGAGGAGTAAGGTAATTTCTGTTTGGTGAAGAGAAAGGGGTTCACTGTTAGCATCATCAACCCTACGAGGCTTACTCTGATTAACCCTTTCCACCGAAGCAGCGTTAATCCTTGGCCAAGCTCGATTAGAAAGACACACGCTTGCAACAGACTATTTTACCCTCATTAAATAATAATGTCGGTGGAGGTAGGCTATTGGGTCACCCTCTTTATCTCGTACGCACAGCGAGGCGGGGGGAGCTACACATTTGTCAGGATGCCTGAAAAATAGGCAGTTACGTTCAGTAAGAACTCGAGGAAAAGCAACAGGACACGAGAAAGAAAACAGAAGCCCGATCGTGTGAACTGGGGCAACGTTGGGGATTTGAGAGAACCAACCCCGAAAGGCCAGGGGGTGAACCCTGACTAGGAGAGCAGGGGGATCGACAGGGGCGGTGGAGGACGACCGTTGCCTGACAAGAGCGAGGCGGAGGGGGGTCGACGGGGCCAAGCGCACTCACCTTTCCGCTCCATGGCGGCCAGAGACGGCAGCCCCCCCGCACCCCCGCGCGTGCGCTCTAAAGATGTTCCTTGCGCCTGCGCCGGGCGCGGGCGAGCAGGTCGGCGCGTGCGTATGGCCGGTATCTTCGCGCGCCGCTGCGCGCGCCACCAAATATCTTCCACGCCACTGCTGTCACTTCCTTCCGAGCTGGGGCTGCTCAGGAAAGCCACTCCTCCTGGCTCTTCCAAACGCGTGCGGCACCGCCCCCTGCTCTGCATGAGAGGCAGGAGCTGGAGCCGCGCGTCAGGCGCCTCGCCGGCCTCCCCCTGTCCCATGTGCGGAGCGCATGCGGCTCCTTCCCTTCCGGCCCACTGCTTTCCCCCTCGAGACTTCGCAGGATTGACAGTGGCCAAGCGATGGGACCACGTAAAACCTCGCACAAGGCATACATTAACGATGCGGTGTCGCTGGAAGTGGGATTGTGACGTGCCACCATCCATTCTGGCTGTGGGCGAGTTGTCAAGCCACATACAACCGGCCTGGGACCACTAGACAAGCAAGGACGCTCTTTGGGCACCCACAAGCGAGCAGCACGTCGCGGAGATTGTGTTTTGCTATGTGTCTCCTGCACCAGTAGATGGTGTGGCAGCTCGCAGCAACTGAAATTACTACAGGACTGGAAACGTTTTTGTTTTTGATACGAATGCAATTGGGACCATAGCGTTATTAGTGGTGTGCGTGGTATACTTCGGGGAACACTGTTCGTAGTATTTAGGTTTTGTGTTACGTTCATATTCTTGAAGAATACTTTTTGAGTTCACTTAAACACTGGAGTTTCAGACTGGACTTTGTATGAATTGCAACTCCATTGAATGACTATATAGTGGAAGTTTTTACAAGTTATTTCAACGTATGCAGCGTATGATTTCAGTGTATATATGATTTCAATGTACATATATTGTACTTGAAAATGGGCAGAAACTAGCATTTGGATGCTACCAGTTCAGTCTATTCTCAAGGAGCATGATAGGCATAGGTGCAAATGTGCAAGATGTGTCTGAACCTGCATATGTGCAGCTATGTTGATATCAACCTTACACCTGTACAAGGAATTAAAGCAGTCTAGCTGTGCCCATGTAACTGATGCAGATGGTGAAAGGATTTATGGTTGGAAGGGGTAGACAATTCTGTTGTATGGTAAAGTTTCAAAACGGTCCAAACACAAAGGCTAGCAGCAGCAATTACAGCTAGTTTATAGTAAAGTGATAGCAAGAGAAACCTGTATTATCAGTTCCGTCTCCACTAGACTAGATGTATAATTCAACATAAGTATTGATCTAATGGGTTGCCACGAAGAACAACATAATTTATGGAGGCTGGTGACTCCTATTTCGGTGGGGCTCTTAATCCATTGCAGGTTTTATTTGGAGTTTTATAGGAGCTATCTATGGTGCTCCCTGGTGGTGAACCTCTTTTGGGGATGGAGTTCAGCCCATGGATAGCTCCTCTAAAGCACCAAATAAAACCTGCAATGGATCATGAGCCCCACCGAAATAGGAGTCGCCAGCCTCCCCTTCTGCCGAGGTACGGAAAGAAGACAAGGGATGCACGCTTGGAGGCTGCACTTGAAATAACATGAGAGAGTAAGCCTTGAGACTTACTTCCGAGTAGACGTGCGTGGACTTGCGCTGCCAGCCAGCCCCACCACACTAGGGGGACAACCCTGACCGGCATCAAACTCCACCTTCCTCACTTTCTTCTCGCCTCCTTTCCATTCTCGCGAGACATTCCTATTGCGGACTGCGCTCATCATAGGGGCGCTAGAGCGAGGTTCCATATTGGGGCATTGCCTCCAGCTTTTCCGTACTGCTGGTCTCGCGAGACCTCTGCGATCGACTGGTCGGGAATCTAGGAAGAGGTCGGGAGAAGTCAGACGGTGGCGAGTCCTCGTCATTGCTTGGCTACTCGCTTTCCCTCTGTACAAGTTCCGGTCACCTCAGAGACCCCCCGCGCCCCACCTGTTGGTCCACCCCGCGAGGGACTGTGCAGGCAGCCGAGTGAGCGCTTGCGGGGACCCCGACGACCCCCCCAACTCTCCTCCCTTGCCTTGTCTTCCTCTCCGGCGAGGGGGCAGCGGCACCAGGCGCTTGGGCCAGGTGCGGTCAGTTACTGAGGTGGCCGCTGGGCGCGGGACCTCTCAATCCTCCGCCCTCTGGGCAGGAAGCCCCCTTTCTTTGCCGGGGGAGGAGCCAACGGTTCTGCTCGAGGGTCTCCCCCTCCCGGCCGGGCTGGGTGGGGCGGGCTCGGGGTCGAGATGACCCAGGAGCGGCCCACGTTCTATCGGCAAGAGCTGAACAAGACGGTCTGGGAGGTACCTGAGCGTTACCAGAACCTCTCGCCGGTGGGTTCTGGCGCTTACGGCTCCGTCTGGTGAGTTGCTGCCGTTCGAGGCCGGGTGGGGTGGTGAGGAGGCTCGGGGAAATTTCGCTGTTCCACTTTGCATTCGGACATTTCCCCCTTTCGCCTCCCCGGTCCACACTTCTGCAGGCGTCGGGAGAGGACACGCTCCACGTTCCTCCCAAGGCCTGTCATCCTGAATGGGTGCTTTATTCCCTGCGGCTGGCGAGCATTCCTAAAACCGGCCTCAGAAGGCGGTGCTTTCCCGGACACCCCCAATTGAAACCTGTTCGATTTTGGCATTTCAAGGGATCGCATCCAGGTTGCAGGTACTGGAAGGAGCTTTGCCTATCCGGTTCTCTTGAAGCCAGGGCCGTGTAGATTTGTACTGGCCTCTTATAACCATGCGCATTATGCACGATCGCAGGGTCTGCTGCAGTATCCTGACCTCATCTCCTCCTGGAGTCGCATTCTCGTGTCATTCGCTTCTGTCTTGTACATGCACAACCCTGTTTGCTTTTGGGTTCCCAAACGACAGGCCCTGGCAGAAAAGAGTTGCTCGATTCTTGTTCCGGTTTCATTTGGGAACTGCAGGGCAGAGTGTCTAAGGAGGCTTGGTTTTTGAGGAGATGTTTGAGTGGTTTGATAACTTTAGGGTCTTTCTAGCCAAAAGTTTTTTCCTCCCACGATAATGCTCTTCTCTATTATTGCATGATCTGACTGATACTGATAAAGCAACATCATCTAGGCACAATGGAAGGGATTGTAGGTAGCATTATGTATTACACTTTTATCCCACCTTTCCTCAAAGAAGCAAAGAAGCTCACTTCCTCAAAGAAGTGTACATCGTTTCTTTTCCCTGCTTCCACATTAGCCTCACAACAACCCTGTGAGGTAGGTCAGGCTGAGAGTGACTGGCCCAAGGTCACTCAATGAGCATCATAAACCTGGATCTCTAAGGCCAACATGTTACCTATTACTACCACAGTGACCCTGCTGGAAATGGGGACAGGATAGCCTTTTCTTTAAAACTGAGGAAGCTATGTACTGAAGAGGTTGAGTGTGCAGTTGCTGAAGAAGGAATAACAGCTAGTGAGGAGTAGCATAGATTAGTAGGAAAGGAACTTGTGATGCACCTCCTAGTGTTGTCATGGGCACCACTCATATGTGTTTGATATTAATACCACCTTCTGCACAGTAAAAGGTGTGTTACATTTGCACCTCCGGGGGTGGGGGGATAGAAGCTTCAGGATTCAAGAACCCCAAATTAAGTGAATGTTACTGTGGCTACAGATTACCCTGTGTGCGGAAATACTAGAGTTATTCTGTTTATATGATGTAGTAATGATGTGATGCCAGATAGAAAGTAAATGAAGCAATAATTACATAAGGAATGGTGGTACCCCTGACAAATCTTCAGCCAAGAAGATACTAGTATTAGTCAGTAGGCACAGTATGACTTCATATAAAAGCACTGCTGTCACATAGGGTGGAGACAGAAGATATTCTTGTAGGCTATCTCTATAATCTTGGGGCCTTCTAGAGGCTGTGGCTTTCCTGTGGAAAACTGCAGCCAGCACTGAACCACCCAGGTGACATCACCTTGGCAAGTGCTTTCTGTGTGTGGGGAATCAAAAATTCAAAAAGTACCTCAAGTTGCTGGTAAATTGATTCCATAGTACATCCCACATTAGTTGTAGGGGAAAGAACATTAGAAAATATTTTTTTTGCAATTTAAATAGGATTCAGAATAAATGTATGTGTACACTGGTGCTATATAAAATTTGACTAAACCAATTACCATTTGAGTTCTGTCTACTGTAACACATTGTTCTCAATGTTTCAAATACAAGTATCTCTAAAAGTTACTCATTATTGTAGGTGTAAAATGTAATATTCCCATTACAAGTTCATGGTGGTCAAAATTTCTTTGGCAACAAAATATGTTCAACGTATTTTTATAAGTTTGTCACAGCTTTTTGGGGATTCTTATTCATTTGTTAGAAGCCCATGTAAAAGTTATGCAAGAGCAACATGTACATATTGCCGGTTTTATGTTGAAAATAAACGTATGTTGTGCTTCCATACATTCTTCTGTAGCCACATACCGTAATTGTTTTTTAAAAGTTTATATATTAACCCAATTCACTATTTGAAAAAAGACTGCCAGGGTTCTTGTTCTGCAGTTGTCTTTTTCTAGAAAAGCATCTAAACTATGCTATGTTCTCTCATTTCTAGTTTCTAAAATTTATAAGGCAGTATTTTACTTGTTTTACAGCAACCCTCCCTGCACCATGCAGGGATGTTTCAGGAGGAAAGAAACATCCCTTTCTCACTCTCCAGAACCACCCCTAGTAAAGAGCTATAACATGCTGAGGTTTTAGCCTGGTAGCCATCCCAAACCTTGATCCTACTAGTGTTATATAATACAGCAAGGGAAAGTCTCAGGGGGGTTGGACAAGAAAAAAATGTGTCCTTTTTCTCACAACAAACTCCCCATCTGCACCCTGTGAGCCTTAAACAGTGCTCTTAAGGCTCCCATTTCAAGCTGATTGGAGCCCTGAACACAGTATTCCTTAGGGCAGGTGTGGGAAACCTTTTTGTTCCTGTGGACTATATTGCCCCCTGGGACCAATCTGGTGGGCAGGATGACATCAGGGATAGGCCCCACCCATTATGTCATCAAGCCTCTCTCCCTCTCTGACCCCCTTTTAGCTTTCTCCATGCTGAGAGAGTCTCTCTCTCTCAGCACAAAGAATGGGACTCAGCTGAGTTACACACCAGCTTCACGTGCTGCTCATCAGCCTGACTGGGAAGGCACACAAAGGCAAATACCTGCTGTTATCTCCAATCAGTAATTGGAGATAACAGTAAGGATTTCTCTCCCCTTCAAATGGTGTATGAAGGGGAAACCCTGCTGTCGGCATGGATCCCTAGTGGAGAGGGAACGAAGTCTTCGGGGGGAGACCACTGTGGGCTGGATGGGGAACCTCCATGATCTGGATTATGCCCATGTGCCCAGACATTCCCCATCCTTGCCTTAGGGGCAGAGGATACATGGCAACACTTTGTTGGAGGTCCCACTTGTTCTTTCTAATACTCAGACTGGTGATCTGAGCTATTGATAGCAGTTAGGCTTCCCTGTGAGTGCCTACACACCCACACACAGGAAATCATGTTAGCATGATAGATTCCAATCACCAGTTTAAAAAGATCCCATTTAAATCAGGTTTCCCTTTTGCACTTCAGATATTTCCCTTAAAATAATTAATACGAATACTATTTTTACAATTAAATAGAGCCCTTGTATGGTTAGTGTACCCTGTTAAGTAGTTTATTTCTTATATTTTTACAATTTTAGAAAATGGTACACAATACACTGCTTATTTAATAGAGTAATTAGAAGTTAATCCCATGCACATTACAACAGCCCATGGGTTAAACAAACCGATGGGCTGTTGGGGATGACTGGGAGAGAGCAGCCACTTCCACTTTTAATCAACAACCTATGATCAGCTCATTCGTAAGTTGAGCGTGACATGCAAACCCAGACCAATGGGTTGTTTAGGCGCTAAACAACTCAGCAGTTAACCCAACAACAAACTAACAACAAACCATCAGTCCAGGTTCACATGTCATGCTCAACAACCTATGAATGAGCCAATCATAGCTTGTTGAGTAAAAGTATAAGTGGTGGGCACATAGAAGGCAGTGCGCTCACTCTCTCCCACTTGCACATGACGACCTATGGGTTGTCGTTGTGTTTGAGCCAGGTCAATACAAAACAACGTACTTGGTAGTTTCATTTGAAAACATGGCCTTCTATTTTTTTGACCAAGAACACTGAACAAGATCATTTTGGGGACCAACTGGTCAAATTCTTCCAAAAGAAATAGCTGGTAGTTTACTGAGAGGATGAGTGTTCTGTGATATGAGGAGTAAATTTGATTGCTAGGAGAACATAATTTGACAAGTGAGGAAACTGCAGAGCTCAAATGGAGGGCATAAAATAGCATGAGATCACCCAGAACATTTGGATAATCTTGATGCAACACAGAATGGTACTGTATTAAGGAGTCAGGTTCTTGATCTCAATGCCTATGATAACTTGCCAGTTCCAGGCACCCAGTTTCAAGCCCTTAATAATAAATACATTATCGTGCCATGTTTATTCTTGACCTCAAAAGACAGATATTAATTTTAAATAAGAAAATGATGCTTGACTCAGGATATCTCATATGAGATCTGGTGTTTGGTTGTTGGTTAAGGATTCAGTGTTTTGACATACGTTAAGCAAAGCTTACACTTACAGTGCAGTGCTAGACATAAGCTACATTGACTGGGTTTGCATGACACAGCAACCCATCATGGGTAACTAGCATGATAGGTTGTTGTGTAGTCTGAACTCAGACTGCTTCCTGCAGCATGGCTTATTTCTCGGAAACAAGCCACCCTGACAACCCATGGCTTGTTCTAAGGGTTGTTTAATCCACCATGGGTAGACATGTCATTCGAACCCAGGAGAGCAATTTCATCGTGGGTTGCGGGGATTGCTAGCAAGCTACTTGGCAAGATTGGCAAAAAACCCTGCTGCTGTTCACGATCTTGTCCTTGCCACTGCCAGTGACAGCCCCTCCACCGATGCCCAAGTGGCACTTCGGAGTGACCATCACTCATTCGCCACACTTCTTTTTCAAAAATGTTTTTTGACCACAGAAAATTGCACAAATGTGTTTGTAATTTTTTTGAAATTATTTTTTGTGTTTGTTTTTGCAAGAGCGCACTTACAGCTGTCCCATATATGGTCTTGCCTAGTCAATTTCCTTGTATGTTTCAGCAGTCAAAGGGAGCTGCAAAGTGGAGTAGGTAACATACATGGAAACTGACAAGGTGAGACTTGATATATAGACTGATTTGTGCACAGTTGCTAGCAACCAATTGATGAGTTGTCAGTTGAAAAGCACTGGTAAAGGGGGAAAAGGGGCAAAAGAAGGTGCACCAAAAAGGGTGGGGGACAATATCTCCCACTTAGCAATGTAATCTCGATTTTAAGTGTTGAACTGACACTTGTCAGTATCCTCCACCATTTCAACACTTGAGTCTCTGACTAGTCCAGATAGAGGAGATATTGGCTACCCACTCCCTTTCCATGGCTTCATTTTGGAGTTCTTATTGCTGCATTTGCTGCAGACAGAGGGATACCTGCTGGAGGACAGAGGAAGAAGGAGGCTGAGAACAAGCCACATTGAGCACAATTGTCTGTCGGGTGCACCATGGGTTGTTCTGTGAAAAACCCACACTGTGTAGCTTACTTGCAGGGTGGTTTAGCGTGTTGTGCGAACACAGCTGTTGAATTCTGTTGAACCTACACCGTTAAGTGAGTGTAGTCTTAAATTCAGAATGGAATTTAAACTAGGCTGTTCTTTAAAAAGAAGTTCTTAGTATAGCTGAAATGGAAAATTAAAAATCTTTTTCTTGGAAAAATCCAATTTTATCTACCTTTTTATCTTTCTCCCCAATTTCTGAGATCTCACTAGGCATTACCCATGTATATCTAAGCCTATCTGCACAGTGATAATACCTAGAGTTCTCTTTCCTTATTATTTATTTATTTACAGCATTTTTATCCTGTTCTTCAGCTGAAAAAGGTGCCCAGAGTGGATTATAGACATTAGTAATAAGTCAGTCCCTGCCCTCAGGCTTAAAAATCTAAAAGACATGACTCAAAAGGAGAAAGGATTGGGAGGAAGGAGGGAAAAAGCAACACTCAGTCACTAGTTCTTATACAGTGTTCTTTCTGGCAAGGAAGGGCAAAACAAGCTGCCTGCAGCTGTTCCTTCTTTGGTAGATGTATAGGGCTAGGTTGGTTTTCCCCTTGCCCTGATGTTTATCCTGGTGGGTACAGCCTCCCAGGGGCCCTTGGTTCTCTGGCCAATGGATGAGGCCAGAGTCTGCAGTCCCAGGGAAGTCAGTTGGAGTTGTGTGTTCCTACTGGCAGGGAGGGGTGATTTATTTATTTATTTATTATATTTATACCCCGCCTTCTTTCTTTCAAGGAACCCAAGGTGGCTTAGCTTACATAATCCTCCTCTCCATTTTATCCTCACAACAACCCTGTGAGGTAGGTTAGGCTGAGAGTCAGTGACTGGCCCAAAGTCACCGAGTGAGTTTCATGGCTGAGTGGGGACTAGAACCCGGATCTCCCGAGCTGCTCCTTTTCTGGTTGATTTATGGGTCCAAATTGGTCTCCCCCTTACCATGATGTTCTTCCTGGGAGTCAGGGGGTGCAGCCCTTGGTTCTCTGGCCAATGAATGAGGCTAGAGTCTGCAATCCCAGGCCAACATCTTTATAATAGACAGAGCCCTAAGAATAAGTTTGGAGCGTATTAAAACTAGTGTTTTGGAGCATATAATAATATAATAATATTTGCATCTAAAGCACCTAAAATGTACTAAACACTGTACACACATTTAAAATAAGTTGGTCCCCATCTATTATGTTTATTCCTACTGAAATCAGTGTGAAACGTTAGTCATGACTAATTGAAATCCTGTTGATTATTCAATGGGACCCAAGTGTGGCTAACTTGCTCTGGACTGAGCCTGAAGTATTTAGGAAGGGACCATAACTCAGTGGTAGAGCACATGCTTTCCATGCAGAAAGTTCCAGGTTCAATCACTGGCATCTCCAGGTAGGTCTAGGAAGGAATTCTTCCTGAAACCCTGGAGAGCTGCTGCTAGTCATTGTGGCCAATACTCAGCCAGATGGTCAAGGCAAGGTAGCTTCCTGTGTTCCTAGATTGAGCTGAAATATTAACTAGTATTTTAGCATGCTGAGCTGCCAGTACTATACTTGAACAAGTAACATACATGTATGTGCTAGCTTTGAGAGTTAAGTGGTGTATGACTTGCTTCCTTGGGACTGGTATAAAACATTAGTGGGTTTGCACATGGCTTAACCAGCATCAGGGTTTAAGTCTTTCCAGGGCTTGTCTGCTGCATTAAAGCCTCTGGATTGGCTTTATAAATTGAACAGTTAAGAATAACTCAAACTAAAAACAGGCTGAAAATGATCCAGGCTAGCATGCAGATGGTTGATATAATGTTCTAGAGTGGATTGCACTAAAGGGCTTAATTGAAGGAGGAACTAAAGAGTAGATCAATTCCTTTGTGTCACTTTCCATGTTTAGTTCTGGAAGTGGGTTAAGAACAATATACAAAGCACACATAAAGGAGGGTGGAGTAAAATTTAGCCTGGACATTGCAGAATTTGGGGAAAGGTAGAGAGTAAATATGTGCCTTCAGTTTTATGTTAAAATATATGGTTAGGTAGTTATTGTTGGGTAAAACCAGATTAAATGTTATTCTGTGTAAACTGTTCTAAATATGATTCCTTTTAGTAGAAATCAAACAGAAGGCCTGCATGGTCCACTAAATGTGCCCATATAATATAGCTCAGTCCAAGTGAAAGTAGTTTATTCAAATGCAAACAGTTCCATTCAAACATAATTCAGATTATTTTTGGTTGAACTGTTAGGGGTGTGTCAAATGTATCTCTACTCACCTCAGATCTGAGGTGGGGGGGGTTGCACTTCTTTTTAACTTAGGGCACAATCCTATGCATGTTTAGACAGGGGGGGGGGGAAGGTCTACGACTCCCAGCAAGCCGTAACCATGGCTTTTTTCTGTCTAAACATGCATAGGATTGCACCCTTAGTAATTATAGTGAAAACTTGGTCTGCATTTTTAAAAATTGTGTGGTGCTTGTTTTGAAGTAGGCAAGGAAAGTGAACATATCTTTCTACTTTTCCCATCATACCTTAACCTTTTTTCTTATCCTTATTTTTACCCTAATTTCAAATAATTTAGTTTGTTGGTTACAATATTTTTGTCAGGCTGAACTTGATTCAGATGCAAAAAAAGAGAGTGAAAGCAGAAGTAGAATTTGGTTTGCAGTTAAACATTTTTCTGATTCTTCCAACACAGAGGACTCTGGTGAGGCAGGGTGCCAGGCAGGGGCATGTTCATTGGCTAAAATAAAAATGGATTGCATTCCTTAAAACAATGCTTTCAGGAAAATATATTTCTATAGAAGCAAACTTAAAATGTCTGATAGCTAACATTTTATGTTTGGGTGCTAGATGCAAGTTAAAAAAAGAAAGAAAAGCAAATCCATAGTAATCTGCAGACATTCTTCAGAGAAATGGGAGTGACTTCCCCCTTGCTGCTCGTGTAACACTAGCCCTGATCCAAAGTGGGAAATTTGATAAGTGTTCTGATGTGCCCTTTGGTGAGGCTCCTATGTTACATTGTTTTCATCATTTCTAATTGCAGCTCCTTCCACTAATTTCACACACTAGAATCATAGAATCATAGAAAAGTAGAGTTGGAAGGGGCCTACAAGGCCATCGAGTCCAACCCCCTGCTCAGTGCAGGAATCCAGGTCAAAGCATCCCTGACAGATGGCTGTCCAGCTGCACCTTGAATGCCTCCAGAGTGGGAGAGCCCACCACCTCCCTAGGTAGTTGGCTCCATTGTCTTATTGCTCTGACAGTCAGGAATTTTTGGTTCCTGTGTCCATTATTCCGTGTCCTGCAAACTGGGATGATCGAGAAGAGATCCTGGCCCTCCTCTGTGTGACAGCCCTTTAAGTACTGGAAGAGTACTAATTTAATTGGTTTGGCATGTTTTTGTAGCACATTACATAAATAAAATGTAATGTGCTACAAAAACATGCCAAACCAATTACATTAGATCAGAGACTATGACAGGTCATAGAAAATGAACATGTGTACCATGGACAATGACAGCTGTACTGTGTCACCTCCAAGTCTCTGAAAAGCAACTATCTAGATAACTCCTTGCAAGTCACTCAAGCAGCCTAGAGATTCTGGAAAAACTTGGGGCCTTATTTCCACAAATGGCTTGCTGTGAGGCATGCATCATGTGTGAGCACATGCTTTGATCTGGATACAGTGTGAGCTTGCTTCTGAAATGTTGCAATACATGAACGTTGAGGTTGAAATATTCAAGGAAGTTGCAGAGAGTCATTGCTGTATCTCTTGTTGTGAGTCACTAAATGATTGCAAAATTTGTCATTCTTCTTTTATAAATCCAGCCCTAATATACTATTAGAACTGTTCTAATGATTCAGTTTAATCTCATTTCTTAACACTAGAGTGAATTCTTTCACTCTTGTTTTCTAGCCCAGTCTGACACAAACCTTCTAAATTATTTTTTCTTGGGCACAAATTCAAAGTTATAGTCTCCCAATGGAACAAAATACTTGTTAATCATTTTCATGGAGAAATCACATTTCAGTCTTGATATGCATTCTTAATACTGATTTTTCAAACTATTTTTTATAGCTCTGCAGTTGACGTTAAATCTGGGCTGCGAGTGGCTGTGAAGAAATTGTCCAGACCATTTCAGTCTATCATTCATGCCAAAAGGACCTACCGTGAACTACGTCTGCTTAAACATATGAAACATGAAAATGTAAGTTTGAGGCAAAACCTAGAAATATGCATTTATTTATTTTTTTCAAACCCTAGGTTAGGAGTGATCACTAGTTTGTTAACCATGGTTTACTTAATGCAGATAGAATGCCAAGCCATGGTGAAGGGGTGTTTGAGGTTGTACTAAAGGGAAGAGGTACTAGGGAGGGAGTGAATGATTCTGAAATTAATTTCCAATTCCTTAATAATAGTTAAATGCTGGGGAATTGTAACATCTGCACCAGCCTCAACAGTAATATTTTGAACATACCAGTTCCAGCTGGCTATAAACTGTTTCAAAAGTTTCTGGTTATGTTGTGCTTATCGAGACCTGTGCAATTCAAATGTATGCTTTCCTTACCAGTAAAATTTTCTAGTTTTAAAATGGTTTAAGGCACAATCCTATGCATGTTTAGACAGAAAAAAGTCCTACAAGTCCCAGCATTCCCTAGCCAGCATTGGGGAATGCTAGGAGTTGTAGGACTTCTTTCTAAACACGATTGCACCCTTGTAGGGTTGTATCCTATGAGTATTTTCTCATTGCTGTTTTGGGAGATGTCTTGCATGTGTTCAGATTTCTGGATTTTGTCATGGAACATATTGACTGGAAGCAAATGCAAACCTTGAGGAAATAATGGGTCTGTTAATACCACAATTTTCAACTGTGGGAACTGTTGCAAAACACTTCACAGCCTCAGAGCACTTCTGGAACACTACAACAGGAATATTGCAAAAACATTTCTTCCTGCTATGCTCCTGTGAAGAAGATTTTAGTGCTAATATCTCAAACTGGTTGCCTCTGTCAAAGTACTATGCAGTGCATTGGCCAGAATATTTAATTTATACACTTGCCCGAACCCCAATAAATTCTGCAATTGCCAAATAAATGCAATAGCATAGATCTGGAGATTTTAAGTAAAATTTTGGTACAATTATGTTGTCTGTGATGAAGATATTTCTTCAGGCATGCTAGCAAACACCAGAGGTGTGGAAAGAGCAAGGTTGCTGACTTACAAAAGCACCTCCTAATCTCCCTCTCTAAAGTAAGACTAATTGGACTAAAACTGTGCAGATGAAGCTGTGTGTGTAGGCTGTCAGCTGTTTGAGTCATAACACTTGAAATTCTATAGTAGCCTATTGCTTCATGTCTTGTTTCTAAATCACACACACTCCATCTGAGCACGATCAGGTTGCATTATGGTGCAGATAGTTGTAACGGTGCTGAATTTATTGAAGCCTGGCAATTGGTAACAACTCTGGTTGGAGAAAAAACCATTGAACGATATTGGTGCTTTTGGCAAAATGTTTGGACTAAGGGAATATGATCCTACTAGTTTGTTCAGGTCTTTGACGAAGACCCTACTCTGTGTCCCCCCACAGTCAGAGGTATGACTGGTGGGTATGTGGGCAGAGTCTTCTTGGTTATGGCATCTGGGCTATGGAATTCTACCCTGAGATTTGCCTGACCTCCTCCCTGCTGGCTTTCAAATGCCAGATGAAAACTGTGCTTGTTCCAGTGTGCTTTTGCAGTGGGGAATAACTGGTTTTTGGTCACCCTCTTTTTATGTTTTAGACTGGTTTCTGTTACCCTGTTTTTAATCTGCTGTGTTGTAACTTTTTAATTTTTATTTTCCATTTTATTCTTGTTTTAACTCTTGACTGTCACCTGTCTTGGGGGCTCCCATTGGTGGTGTGAAGAAATGCCTGCATTTGTGGTTCTATAATGTATACTTTGTGTGGCCTCTGCAAAGTTACAATGTAGCGTAGGCTTGGGGGCGGGGCCTTGTTTTGTTTCTGTCAAAGACCTGTGTAGTACTTACTGGTGACATTCTGAAGTGGGAGAGAGACAATCACTTTGAATATTGTTAGATAGCCCCCCCCCCCCCAATCAGGTAAATTCAATTCTGATTGGCTGGGAATTCTAGCTAGGTGGAAGAGAGTGATTGGGAATCAACACTTAAAGTGCAATCCTATGCATGTTTAGACAGAAAGAAGTCCTGCAACTCCTAGCATTCCCTCAGAAGTCTCAAAAAATTGTAGGACTTTTTCTGTCTAGACATGCATAGGATTGTGCCCTTAAGGTATGACAGTTAAGACTCTACTCTGTGGGGAGAGAAGGAGAAGGTCTGCTGGTTTGTGTGTGGTGTTGTAAAAAGGACTAGGAGAAAGCTGAGGAGAAAGGGAATAGTTATTCTTTCTCTATGGGATAACCTTAGGTGGCTGGTGAAGATCAGGAGAAGGGACCAGGTGGTTGTATTATGCCAAAAGGCTGCCCTGAGATCATGCCAGAGGAAGGTTATACAAGCAGGCAGTAAAAACCCAGATAAACTGTCCAAGCAGCCAGTAATACAATGGGAGGAGCTTGGGTGTCAGAGGAAGACTGTGCCCCAAAGCTGGATCAGGTTGGAAGGTATTTGGCTAGGATGGAGGTTCAGGGAATTTGGCCTGAGGTGAAAGAAGTCCTTAGAGGTTTGTAACATCAACAGTGTCTCTTGAGTCCTAAAGAATTGTCACTAAGCAGTCTTTTGAAAACCCCAAAGTAAATATTAGGAATCCCTTATTTACCAAATAGCCCTTTTATAAATTACTTGTTTAATAATTAATCCTTTCTCTAGTGTTGGTGCCCGTCTCTTATACCAGCTACTAGATTTTAAACTTTCTAAGAGAATTGGTGGCAGTGGGGAATATATCATAACAAGGCATTTATATCATAATATAAAGATTACCCTATACAACACCTCCACATATATTATGCTTTTGAAAGAGGAAATGTGGTTAGAACTAACCTAGATATCTGAACCATGAATTGGACTTTATTGTATTTGGGGGAATATTAACCTAGTTTGGAGCATGGCACATGGTGTTCTCCAGATCATATTTCTCCTTGCATTATTTTATATGTAAGGGAACAGACCATTCTTATAAGTTTAAATGTGCTGGAGAGGTTGAAATTAGTAGCAGTACTAGCAAGCGTATGTTAAAAAGAAAACAAAAATCACCTTCTTCTCCCAGTCCCAGTTCTTACTTTAATGTGTCCCATGTAAAGTCTATAGAAACAAATAGATAGGTATCCAAAACCAAATGTCATAGTTTCTGGAGCCAGATTACATGTTATTTATTTATTTATTATATTTATGAATCGCCCATCTGGCCAGACATCCGGCCACTCTGAGCAATTTACAATCCAATAAAATACAAGGGGGTGGGGGTGGGAACACACACACACACACACACACACACACACAGTATAAAACACAATTATAAACAGAACAAAACTTTAAAAACTTTAACCCACCCCATATTCCCGCCTGAAAAGCCACGTTTTTATTGCACGGCGGAATAAAAACAAACATGTGTAATGGCATCCTGGCAACCCTTTTTTAACTGGGAAGGCCATTTTAGGAGGGGGGCAACTTGGATCAAAGGTGTGGAAGGGGAGTGCTATAACCATTTCCTGATCCAAACCACTCTTTCATCTCAGCTCTCTTCCCCCCCACCCCCACCGCTTCCCCAGCAAGTTTCCAAGGAGGATTTGCAAGGGCAGAAGGTATTTTACTATAGAAATATTGATCCTGCCCTTCAGTAGAAATTCCCAGGACAGTTACATGAATAGAAAATATATATTAAAAATAAATACGGTAAAGATGACACAAATTAGAACTATCATGTAAAGAGAGAGAGAGAAAGAGAGAGTAGAAATATAATCAGTGTAGACTTAGATTTCATAGATCTTATAGAGTTGGAAGGAGCCTACAAGGCTATGGAGTCCAACCCCCTGCTCAATGCAGGAAACTCGAGGAGGGGTCTCCCATCCAAGTAATAACCAGGCCTGACCCTGCTTAGCTTTTCACACTCAGACAAGCTGAGCCAGCGTAAGCCACAGGCCTGTACTTGTACTATTGTATGTAATTTACTTGAGCAACCCCATGATGATTTGTTTCTAAAATCCATTCTGTGTTATATGAGGCCTAGTTATATGGACTTCAGCATTCTGAATTAAACAAAGGCTTAAGTGCTGCTATTTTTACTGCAGAATCTGGTATAGCTGCAGAATAGTGAGCAGCAATTTGAAGGTGTATATTACTTTTCTTTCCCAAATATTGTATATTTTATGGACACAATAAAAATAAGGACATTTCTTGATGTGTTTGGTTTGAATTATACATGCTTGCTTCTGAAGCATAGCCAAGTACAAAGACACTATGCAAACCTGGCTCTGGATCTGTGGAAGTACTGTTAGGCATAACCATGGAAAGTAATAAAGAGTGCAATCCTATGGCCCTCTGATCTTGCCATAGGATTATTTGGAGTCCCAGCTCCGAGGTCCTGTAAACTCAGAGCTGGGACTCCAAATGCAGAGCCCCTGCCTTGCCCCGCTCGCAGCCAGTGTGGAAAGAACTGCGCCAGCTGCCTCCCTGAGGTTGCAGATCGGCCTCGGAGAGGAGGAAAAGTGTGCTGGGGGCGGGGGGGGGAGGGGAGGAAGCTGGGGCCAATGGCTTATGCGGTATCCAAATGGCACCCCAGCCTCCTTCCCTCCCCTGCTGAAGAGCTTTATCTAGACAGCTGAAAATGGCAGTCTATATTCAATGCAGGAATGAGGCGCAGCAGCAAAGGTCGCCGCTGCTGTGCCTTGTACCATGCATTGGATGCACGTAAGCCTCCGAGTTCAGAGGCTTACATGCATCAAGGGCTGGGGCGATAGGGTTGCACTCAAAGTCATGTATTTTAATCTGTCAGAGCATGTGCTGTTTTCTATGGATAGGGTTAACCTTTATGACTAGAGTGGTTTAAAGCCACCTTGAGTGCCATTTTTGGTGGAAATAAATGTATAAATTACCGTATATACGGTAAATATAATTTATAGATTATATTAATATACATATAAAGGATATATATTTAATAAAGAAAGGCTGTGGGTGTCTTATTTTTCTCATTGAATTCATAAATTCTTCCTGTTTGGGCTGTCGTAATGGCAAATGTACTCAACTGAATACAAAGCAGTGCTGCATTTTGTACATTATTAATAGTAGCTGCATTCAGACATCACACTAAACCATAGCTTAGTGTGATGAGAACAAATATCACAGCAAGCCTCAGGCTTGCAAACTGCCCTTTCTCTGACATGGCTGCGAGGAGGAGTTGAGAAGCTTTTAGTTCTGTTTTATGTTAATTGCAGTTTTCCATGTCGTCCCAACCCAACAAACTGTGTCTAATCTTAACTATGGGTGTTTCCAGACCAGGCTTTTATTATGCAATAGCCTTGCTTCATTCATGGAATTTTATCAGGGGCACCAGATGACTTTGTAACCCTTCCATGTTTTATCACTGCTTCTTCCAGCTTTTTCTCATCACAGAAAATCTATTAAGTAAGGAAAGACGGAATAGCTGCACAGTGCCTTTTGATTAGTAGTGCTAGGCGCCCTCCATCAGAAAGCATCCTATGGTTAGTAGCAACAAGCCAACTTTAAACCATGATTTATGAAATTGGCTTGGTTCCACTAACCATGGTTAAGATTAACTAATTTAGGGTTCAGACAAACACTATACTGCAGTTAATCTAAAATGGAAGTGGAAGCTGTCATCATGGCTGTGCTGGAAGAGGAAGAGGCATGCACAACATAATCCTCATGCTCTCTCAGGGGTGGGGAACCTCTGGCCCTCCAATGTTGCTGCACTAGAACTTCTGTCATCCCTGACCATTGACCCTGCTGGCTGGCAATGGGTTGCCCACATGTGGTGTACATGCATGAGTTGGGAAAGGGCAGATTCATGTATAAAATGTGTGTTTCCTTATGTATGCTTTCTTTCTCCCCCATTACAGGTTATTGGTCTACTAGATGTGTTCACACCTGCAAAGTCACTAGAAGAATTCAATGATGTGTAGGTAACACTTTTAAACTGAATTGCAAATACTCGGGCTATTTTCACATGTTGAAAAAAAGGCTCATGTAATCCAGACTGAGCAAAGTACTTTAATTGACTGGAAGGGCCTTTGAGTTTTGGAGAGGATTGCTAATGCTAGCAAGGAGGGGAATAATGCTAAAACGTATTAATCATGTGAACTTCTTCAGTCACTTGGAATGACTGAGGACAGGTTTCTTCAGTTATTATTTTGTACCAAAGTAGACTCATGGATACTTGTGGTTGTATGATGAGACCTTAAATAGCTCTGTTTAAAACAAGTTGGGCTTGTATGTGATTGTTTCAAAGAACATGTCGAGACAGGCTTCCTGTCTTAAGACCATGTAGAAGTATTTCGTTAACAGATACTTAAGAGTGCCTTATACTTCATACACCCTGTACACACCTTTTTTGACTTTCTTTCTTTTGTGGAGAAGTGGAAAGACTGAATCAGTGCAGAGATCAGCCTAATTGTTGAAAGAGGGATGCAGATGCAGGGAAATGGCTTTAAATACAGTAGTCCCATTCTCTCAGGGCTTCATATCTAAAAAGATTTAGGATAACTACTGTGTTTTCCCTAGGAGCTGGTTCTTGCATTGTCCTGGCACGTGGGTGGGGTGGAGTGGGAATGCATGTGAATGCAAGTGGACCCTTCCTATGCAACTGGACCTCTCCTGTGCAAGCTCCTATACCATAGCAGCCTCCTCCCTGTGGAAAAGTGACACATGAAATTGATGACTTTTCTGAAATATAATGGATTGGATCCAGACTAAGTTAGTTGTATTAAAATAGGTGGGACAAGTTAGTCATTACTTGATTTAAGCCTCATTGATTTCAATGGGAACTAAGTTCAACTATCATAGGTTGCAGTCCTGTACACACTTACCTTGCCGTAATTCCCATTAAACATGCTGAGGCTTCTGAGTAAAAGTATAGGATTGTACTGTACATCTGGATCCAACCCAATGTAGTATTCATTAGTTGCTGATAGTTTAAGTGGTTCTGATCATATTCCGACCATATCTAAGCCCTATAATGTTTCTATTTGTTTAACTATCTCACATAGAGGTAATACCTTTGCTTAACTTTTGCTTTCTAGATACCTTGTAACCCATCTCATGGGGGCAGATCTCAACAACATTGTAAAATGTCAGAAGCTCACAGATGACCATGTACAGTTTCTTATCTATCAAATTCTTCGTGGTTTGAAGGTATTGACATCAGTCCTATTGCTATAGTAGCACATCTGTACATAAGTGGGAAATCCAAGAAAAAACACATCCCTCCCCGTTAGAGCATTTGTATTCAGATGAAAGCATCACTGCATGCTTGCTCTCCTAAATTGGTTAGACTGACCCCTATTACAGTGGACACGAAAGACTACCCACCCTTTTGAGAACTGGGAGGGAGGTGAAAAGGCCATCACATGCCTGCTCCCCTGAATGGGATCAGACTTACTTCTTCTACTCCCTTATGTTCAGAGAAACGAAATGTTATCTGTATGGGGGACATTTTTGTTCATTTTTGTGTGCTACATTTTTATTAGATGTGTAAAACGTCTCTGATAATTGGCGGACTGGGGAGGACTGCAAAAATCTTCATATAGAGGGTGGAAAGATCATGCTGCTGACAGCACTGCAGAAGCAGCCTGTCTTCTCACTGGCTTTCTCGGCCCTGCTGCACCCTTCCATGTAGGAAAATGGAGAAGGCTCCATGAGGCATGAAGAGCTAGTCGGGGAGGCTGCTTCTGCAGTGACAACCTACAGCGTGATCTTTCACCCTGAACAGCCCGATCTCGTCTGATCTTGGAAGCTAAGCAGTGTTGGGCCTGTTTAGTACTTGGATGGGTGACCACCTTGGAATACCAGGTGTTGTAGGGTGGGACCAGTGCTCAGTGTGATAGAGCACATGCTTTGCATGTAGAAAGTCCTAGGTTCGATCCCTGGCCTCTAGGTAGGGCTTGGAAAGAATCCTGCCTGAAAACCTGGAGAGCTGCTGCCAGTCAGTGTCGACAGTACTGAGCTAGATGGACCAATGGTCTGACTCAGTATAAGGCAGCTTCCTATGTTCACCCCTTTTCTCAGTTTAAAGCCTGGCTTCCTTTGCTGGATTAGAGAAGAAACATGCTCATGATTGGTTAGAATCACCCAGGTGACCAGACCTGGAAGCAGGACCGGTGCAAGGCAGTTTGGTGCCCTAGGCAAGATCAGATATTTAGCGCCCCCCCCTTCCCACTTGAGAGCACTGTATTTTTTTTTCAAGGCATTTCTGGCGCCCCCTTTAGCCCTGCGCCCTAGGCAGCTGCCTAGTTGGCCTAATGGTAGCACCAGCCCTGCCTGGAAGCATTGCCCTCACTCTAACCTAGCTACATATGCCCTCAGTGACACCATCTCATCCACTCTGTGATCCCTGTTAGACTAAGATCACTGTAGGAAGAAAAGCTCAGAGGTGGAAAACAGTGCTGCAGCAGACCAGAGAAACAATGGCTGCAAGCAGTGCCAAAAAAAGGAAAGATAAGATGAAGGATTGGGGGGAACTATTTTGGCTCCCTGAAAATGTCCACAGATGAACAACATATACCTACTTGAAATCAGGTTTAATTTTATTTTTTAAAGCAAAAGTTCCTCCAGAACTTCTAGATGCAATCTTAAATGCCATAATGTGACTTGTGACGAGATTACTATCTCTCAGATTCCCAGGCACTTCGTTGATGCAGATTTTGACGGTGTAAACTCAAAATGCAAATACACTTTTCAATAGAATGAAGAGGGACGAAATCTAAAGAGATGAACATTTTAAAATCATGCCTCTTGTTTTTTATGCAAGCATTATTCTTTCCTACTTTTGAGTTGGAAATTACTTTCTGTTTACCTGCAAAGTGGAAAACTGAGAGCAGACTGTAGATTATTTTAACCCAGTTCTCTTAAACACCATTACAGAACCACAGAATACTAGATGATTAAATGGAGTAGAAAGGATGTAGATTTTTTAAAATAAGGAAATGGGAAATAATGCCCTGAACCTAATTGTCACAATATCTTTTACCTTGCAGTATATCCATTCTGCTGACATAATACACAGAGTGAGTATTCTTGTTGGCATAACTTCAATATGTAATGAAAGCAGTATCTCTGGAAGATATAGCATTGGATCCTTATATAGTAAAGCAGCTGCAGAATTGGGCTAAAATTATTGAAAAAGATTACAGTAAAAAAATCAGTTAATGCTAGAGGAAATGGAGCAGAGTTGGATTCATTCTCTCGTGTATGTGCGCGCACGTGCATACTTTTGTGGGATAATTTTTGGTGCTTGTTGCTTATACATAAGATTGATATAGGCTGCTGAAAAACTCAGTAAGATTATGATGGGATTGTATATAACAGCTGGGGATTTGTTTTAATAGCTGAGGGATATATTAGATATTGTCAGTGCTAAATTTCAGAATGAGGACAGCTTTGTTACTATTGTAATGCTGACACTGGTATCTCTTTTTCTTTTAGGATTTAAAACCTAGTAACCTAGCTGTGAATGAGGACTGTGAGCTGAAGGTAATTTGGGATTAGTGTACACCCGTGGCTTGTGGGTAACCTAGTGATCATTCCTATTCATATAGGTCAGGACATTAAATATCTTGCTAGAAAAATACAGGCACTTGTATAAGCAAGTCTGTTTGATGGCCCTGGTCAAATGTTTTCTGAATGGATGGGTCTGTTTAACTGTTGGCACAATAGGTATTCAATGAAAGCTCCAGTTTATTCCTTCCTAGATTGTATAAATGTGATACTCTTGAACCATGGTGTTACTGGGAGGAATCCAATTAGATTATCCTGGTGATAGAACAGCTTCCATCAGCAGAATGGGGAGGGAGGTGATTCCCTCTCTCCCTGCAGCCACCACACCCTCAAAATCTGCTTCAGAGGGTATGGGAATCTTCTGATAAGAACAGATTCTGATAAGGCGCAGGGCCCTACAGATCACATCACTCCGGTGCTTAAGGAGCTGCACTGGTTACCAGTTGCTTGTCAAGCTGAATTCAAGGAGTTGGTTTTGACCTTTAAAACCCTATATGGCTCCGGTCCAGTGTATCTCAAGCAGTGTCTCCAGCAACATCAAGTAGGCCACTCAACAAGATCTGCCATGGACGGCCTTCTCCTTGTTCCATCAGCCAGAGCAGCCAGGCTGGTGGGGACTAGGAAGAGGGTCTTTTCTGTGGCGGCCCCCAAGTTATGGAACTCTCTCCCCAGTGACCCTGCCATGCCCCCTCCCTGATGAGCTTCCACTGTGCATTTAAAACATGGCTTTTTAGGCAAGAATATGGGGTGGGTTAGGATTTTAAAGCTGTAATGGCATTTTGTATTTTGTTTTATTGTATTTTTTATATATATTATACATCGCCCAGAGTGGCCGGGTCAACAGCCAGATGGGCGATTCAGAAATGTGATAAATAAATAAATAAAATACAGGGAGGAATGGAGAAGGCAGTCTCACCAGGAAAAGCAGAAGTCTGCTTGTGCAACGTTGTTTTTCCCCACTGCTCTTGGTTGTAATTGGGCACGGTGGCACATAATGCAACAGGATATAATTAGAGAATCTCAGATGTATCACAGATCCTTGGCAACTTTAGTCTTGTAAAACCTAGGTTTTACCAAATCCATTTCTGGAAGTGTTCAACAGTCTTTCTTTCCATTCAGTCTCAGATCTTCCCCAGTTGTAGTTAATCAGATATGAGAAGCCCAATTTCACTCTTCTTTTTTGTTGTTGAATTAATTGTACCAGTTTATGGCTGTTCTTGTTCTGCAGATTCTGGATTTTGGGTTAGCGCGTCACACAGATGATGAGATGACGGGGTATGTAGCAACCAGGTGGTACAGAGCTCCTGAGATCATGCTGAACTGGATGCATTACAATCAAACAGGTACTATGTCTCATTAGCTTAGATATTAAAGATTTATCAAACAGCACTGAATCACAATAGAATATGCCACAATGGATTTGTCTAACCCTGCTCTAATACAGGATATATTAGTAATATCTGTATTTTTTTTAACTAATCAAGGAGTTCTACATCTGAAGATCTTTTGTGCCATAGTACAAATATGTGCTCTTTAATGTTCCTATACTAAAGCTAAGCTTTTTAGAATTGGGCTATGCATTGTAATTGGGTGATTTTTAACAGTTAGAATACTGGAACAGAGTTCTGTGACTATGGGGAGTCATTGGCTTCTAACTTACTTTGCTTTTTCCTCAGTTGATATTTGGTCAGTTGGATGCATTATGGCTGAACTATTGACTGGAAGAACATTGTTCCCTGGTACGGACCGTATCCTTTGAAAGCATCTAAAAATAAATTGAAACATTCATTTTCCCTCTTAAAGATAAAATGCAATTACAATTCTTCAAATCCTCTGAGATTTGTTTTCCAATTCCAACAATCCAGATGTCCTCTCAAACTTCTTAATTTTTTAAACTGTGGTTATATGAGATTACAGGCTCCCTCATAATTTTTAGATGCCCCAAAGTAATAGGGATCTCAGCTTGTAAAAGGGAATAATAAATAATCTAGAGGTAGATCAATTAATCAGTTCTAATGTAACTCCTAAATGTGACTTCCCTTCCTATCTGAATGTGTATCTATAGATACTGAATGCCAGCCACATAGACCTAACACCATCGGCCTGTTAGGAATATATAACAGATATAGGAATATATATCTGTGTGATCATCCAAATATTAAGATATGATTTTAGTCTGCTGGCATAACTGAGACAGGCATTTATTATCAAATCTAAAAATCCCTTCAAAGTCTAAAAATCTTTAAAGGTATCAGTGCAGCCCTTAAATCAGGAGTTCTTAACATAGAGATTGCTATTATATCCTGTTGCATTATTATGTTCACACACATACTTTCTATTGTAGTGGAGCATTTTAAGGCTTGTATTGAACATTGCCCTTGGATTATACTCCTAAAGCAATAAAATACATATACTGATTCCAAGTGAGATAAAAATGTACTTTTGCGTTAAGACTTCATTTTTCAAAATATTAAATATACCCTGAAAGAAAATGTCACTTGGAGCCGTTTCTCCAACCTTACATACTTGAGGTTAGTTTTTGTGTTAACCCCCCCCCCAAACCCGTTATTAATGTTTGCATTCAGTCTCCTCTTATTCATATCCTATGATGATGCCTTTGTTTAATTTTGGAAAGAACAAAGCGGGCAGAAAACATTTATTATTTTATTTTTACGTTGAGGAATTGTGTCCTGTCTTTAAAAACCTTCCCAGGGCAGCTAAGGCAAATCTTGTAAAAACAATAATATGATAAATATATGGCCTACATCTTGGATTTTGTCTTATTTTATCTTCCTATCCCTTGCCTTCACTCCTTCCTGTTAACTTTATCTTCTCCTTTTTCAATATCTTTGCAGTTGTCTTTCTTCTTTTCAATCTGAGGTATGTGAACAAACACTTCCCTTGCCATACAGAGCAAAATAGGCATGCTACAAATGTGAATTGGATTTTACCGTCATTTTTACTATGTAAATATTGTCTTTTTCAATTACATGTATCTACTTCTCTTTTCTATGTTCCTGTGTAAGTATGAGTTTTCTTTCTGCAAATATTCTGGGCTCCATGCGTGACAGTTATTTAAGGCAAGAGCAGGGAGTGACACCAATTCTTTAGGACTACCTGCTCTTTATTGAAATCATGGGTACACGCAGTCAAAAGGTTGTATCTAATGTTATTCCTACTTAGAGTAGATCCATTGAAATGAATGGGACTTAAGTTAGACTAACATTGGATATGGCCCAAAGAATGATATATCATAGCACATGTTCACGTTATAAGAATACGATGAGTACACACAGATATGTACCACCAATACTAGTAATTAGCAAAGCAGATCTTATTTCTCAGCTCTTTAAATCTGATTTGCAGAGGTAGTTGATCCTCTGTGGCTTCTTGGGCTCTATTAATGGGAGTTGCTAACTTAAACTCTTGATGATCAGGTGATGATAATTCTCTGATAATCAAGTGTCCAAGCTGTAATTCGTTAATATTACATTTACTGTAAACTAACTTCTACAGCTGGATTATGTTTCAAAAATTTGGAAGGACATTTTGGTGGACACAGATCTGAGCATATCAACAAAAGTTTGATTGGGTAGTACTGAGTAAGACCTAAGATGGTAATTGCTGGGCAAAGTTCCAATTTCTCTTCTTCTACCCTGACCCAAATTAGTGTTATCTCTTTTTAAACTGTCAATTAGTGGGGGTGGGGTGGGGAAAAGGGTTGAGTGCATCAGTGTTTTCAAGTACTATGCCTTGATTAATCTGTTTAGGGGTGAGCTCTTAGTTTGACTGTTCTTACAACATGAATACTATGAGAAACTTGGGTAACTACATTGGACTGTGGTGTAGAATCACTGTCATGAACTTATTCTAAGCTAGGAAGAATTCTCAAAAGGTAATCAGTTCAGAACAATAGGTTTTCTTGTACTCTTTGCCTTGAATACCCACTTTGACCTTGCATCTGGATTTCGCTGCTGGTTGTGGTGGCAAACTTTGACTTTTTTCTGCATGTTAATATTGGGACATGCCAGCCTGAATGTGATTCTCTTCTGAGATTTGCATGCTTTGCTTTGCTTTGCTTTGCTTTGCTTTGCTTTGCTTTGCTTTGCTTTGCTTTGCACACACTTTCTCTTGAATTTTCTTTTCTTTTGTGTTTGCGAACAACTAGTTTTATAGCTGTTCACAGATTACACTACTGGTACAGCTAGATTTATGTTACCATTAATAGACTTAATGTTAGGTGCAGCAACTTTGTTATAACTTATAGATAGATGGGCAGTGCAATCCTACGGCCGCTAGACAGCGTCTAGACAGCCTTAGGATTTTTCGGATTCCCAGTTACAAGACCGGAAAATTGCTCCAACTTCGTGGCTGGGGATCCACACTCTGATACCCTCCCCCTGCAGCTGGTGCAGAAAGAACTGTGCTGGTTGCTTCTCTGAGGTCATAAGAACAACCTCAGAGAAGGGCTTTTGGGGGTGTTCCAAAGGGAGGGGAGGAGACAAGCACCGTCAAGATATGACATGTCCTGGTGATACCTCAGCTTCCTTCCCTTCCCCTCTGAAGCGCTGCACTTAGATGGCCGAAATCGGCTGTCTAAGTGCTTTGCTGAGTGAGAGGAACAGGGAGGCGAGCTTCACTGCTGTGCTCCTCCTCCCGCCCTCCATAGGATGCCTGTCATCCGCCGAGTTCGGAGGGTTATGGGCATCCCCTATAGGATTACGCAGTAAGTTCATTAATTGTGTTGGTCACCTGCTGACTTATATGGAGGGTTCCAATATCTAGTGTCTCCTACTTTTCCCCTCAGAAAATGGCTTGTAGAGCTAGTGGAGTAAAGTGAATAGTGTTCCTACATCTACACAGCAGACACAAATCTGGAAAAGAAATATGAGTTTCAACAGTGGATATCTGTATATTTGTCACTACATTCAAATATGGCTTATCTTCCAAATAGTGTCAGCCAGAAAATGGCTATTATGGCATTAGCCCTAGCCAAAGCAAAATGCAATTTTTTGAACAATGTGACTGTTTTCTGAATAAATTATTTTATGAGATGCGAATTCATGGTTTTGGTTTTTCTTTATACTATTGCCATGACGTTTTAATTGAATACAAATGTATATGCATTT
The DNA here is from genome assembly GCA_021292165.1 of Shinisaurus crocodilurus. Classification (NCBI taxonomy): domain Eukaryota; kingdom Metazoa; phylum Chordata; class Lepidosauria; order Squamata; family Shinisauridae; genus Shinisaurus; species Shinisaurus crocodilurus. The sequence goes on from CM037877.1 coordinate 201,791,629, forward strand.
GCTATGGCTTAGGGCTGAAACAAATGTATTTATTTATTATATTTATAGCCAGCCTTTTTTCCTGCAATAAATTGAAACTGACATCTTCATTTTAATGATGAGCCTGCATAGTTGAGAGACCTCAGTTCAAATCCAGTCTGGGATTCACTTAAGTGGTTTCCATCAATTTACTGATAGAAGTGAAGGGTTAGTATGTTTAAGGTGGGAATAATTTTATGTGTAGAACTTATACCCCACCTTTCACCAAGACAATCTCCAGGCAGCTTCAAATTCAAGAGATTAGATTTTAATCCCCAAGGGCTGGAATAATCCCACTTTCAAATAACTGTGGGGTTTCCTATTCACTCATGAACTTTCATTCTCCTCACCATGGGGAGGGTAGCTCAGACCAAAGCCTGTTCCTTATCTTCCCCAGAGGACATTCCCAGATTGGGGGAGGGGGGGAGACTTCTAGAAAGGTCCCTAATGAATTTGTGGCTCAGCTGAGATTTGGACTTTCTGGATCACACTTGCCCACTACACTAGTACACCAACTCTGTTGTCTATAAAACTACATGGTAGGGCACTAGAGGCAGGTTCCAAAGTCTTAAACATATTGTAAACACAAAGGAAGCAGATAAAACTCTTTAAATTCTGTGTAATTGCCCTCAAAATATTGTGATAAATGCCCAGATGAATTTGACATAGGTTGTCTGATGTAATTTTAATATAGGTTGCTGACTTTAAAAAAAGAAATGAAAGAAAAAGGATTAAGAGTAAATATTCTGTTAAACTGCATTGCTTGCCCAAAGTAGAACTGCTGGCAGCATCTGATGAAATAGGCTGTAACCTAGAAAGCATATGCTGTATTAAAATTAGTTTCAAAGTTGCTACATGACTTAGGCATAATTGTTATTCAACAGTAATTCAGTACTGTCAGTAGCACCTGTGCATGCCAGTCTCTACCATACTGCTTCTGTTACTAAATCTTGACCTCACTAATGACTGGGAGTATGTAGATCTAACCTAAAACCACCACAGAGCCCTAATTATGCAGATCAAGTACCACTGTATTCTGATTGCAAAATGTGCATGTTTTCTTGGGGGGAGGGGTTGGAATGGAGAAGGGAGAAAACTACATTAACAAGGTGGGCATTACTAGTGCAAATAGAATATACGGTAGGTCATAGACCTGAGTAGAGCAAAAACAAAAAAAATAATGTTAAGTCTGTTAACCGTAGAACCCCCACCCAAGCTCTCCTCAATTTTGAGTCCTTAGGGCAGAAACTTTACTATATTTTCTGTACTTGAGGATATTGATGACAAAGCCATGATTCACAATATTCTGAAGAAGCAGCTAGATTCTACAGTGCAGTCATTCTGGTCAGAAGTGTCTATTGCCTCTTCCCTTCCATAATCAGGAAAATTGCAATGTGTGGAAGAGGAGCCACAATCTTGGGTGAATTTACCCTTACGACATTCCACTGTCCATGGGAGCAATTATGTCCAGAGGTTAGCACCTACAATAATGTCTATACTGGCTCAGTGTTCCACATTTTTTGAACAAATTGGGGTGTAAGATTTTGGCAGTTTGGTATGTATGGGATACATGCTTTATACATGAGAGATGTGCTAATCTTGCTTATAATTCTTTGGTTGACCTTTTCCCCTTTAATTTTATTGGGCTGCTGCTGTGTTTTGTTTTGTTTTGTTTCATTTTATTTGTCCCAGCATTTTCCTTTATGGTCCATCGTTAGATATTGATCAGTTGAAGCTCATTTTGAGACTCGTTGGAACCCCAGGGGCTGAGCTTTTGAAGAAAATCTCTTCAGAGTCTGTGAGTTTAAAACTTGATTGTAATGCCTGCCCTCTTTGGATTTTATGTTTTACCTTATTTGCTTTGCTGCCTTATAGACTGCCTCTATCTCTTTCCTAGTTAGTTTCTTTTCCACTTTCTTTGACTTGTTCCCTTAGGCACATTGAAGTCAACCCTCTCTTCCTCATTACTGTTCTCCATGTAAATGGTTCCTCCTGTCTTGCCTATTTCTTGTTTTTTCCTGTCTGTAGGCTATACTAAGCTTAGCTAAACATTAAGCATTCTATATTATATACTATTACTATGCACTGTAACATACATGCTACTAAGAATACCATGTGTCCACTCTCCTGATGGATAGTGCATTCCTTAGAGCTGGGTTTTTAGGACTTGCACTGCATTTTCTCCCAGATCTAGCAATCCAAGGAATGTTCTAACAGGGAAAAAATGTTCTGTTTAGGAACTAGTATGACTATGAATCATGTTCAAAGCCACACAATGATCCAGTCGTTACTAGTGGCAACATTTTGTCTTTGTCTTCGGAGCATAAAATCCACCTAGTGTTAGAAGTGCTGAGTCATAAAGGTGATGACCATGGAAGCAATGATACAGCTATTTTTTCTCCCATCAGCAGGATGGCTGTGCATTCAGATGGTGAGAACTTAAGTACATTATCCTACATGTATGGATTATTTTTTTAAATAAATGCTTTGATTAAAAACTCATATAAAATAGATTCACAACAAGATGTCTGACTCTCATTAGACACACTGTAGAGATTGAAAAATGTTCAAAAGTAAGAGGGGAAGTGACCTTAATTAAATTGACAGACTTCGCATACCTGCATTTAGGGCCAAACTATGGTCTACTTTTATCACTAAATGGAGTGCCGGGAGTGAAACCTGCACTCCTTGCAACTCACTGCTTGAAGCCTTCCCCAAAAGCTCACTTCTGGTACTGGAGCTGAGCTGGGGAAAGCAATGATTAAAGCGGTGGAGTGTGGGGAGGTGAGGTAACGTGGGGAAAGAGATGGGTTCCACTCGCATTCCCTTCTCACCGTGCTCTGTTTAGTGATAAAAATAGAGCACACACCTCTTCTTCATAGCCAAACTAGCTAGTGCATATTTAACAAACATATGCACATCTGGTTTGGTCCTTAGTGTTTTTCTTAAACTAGACTGATGGAAGTTGAAAAATACTTAGATGACTCTTGGATGATCAGGTGAGAAAGGGGAGTGACATCAACATGAACATGACTCTGGCTTCTGTGGAATGCTGAACATGGAGGAAGTAGATGAGAAGGACAATAGAGCTTAGACTTATAAATGTACCAGAGATAAAAAACATTACAACCTCAGAATCTTTGCTTCAGGACAACTATGTAATCAGCAGTCTGTCATATTGGATGGATTTAGTAGAACCTGCTTATTGAGGGTGAAGGGGAAAACTGACCCCTGAGAATGAGCATGCATTCACAGTTGGGTGCTATTATTTATTTACTTTATTTATTTCTATAGTGCCCTCTGTGTATGTGGTGATTTACAATGAACAGGTTGACTAGGTCCGTACCCCAAAAGGCATGTACTTGGAAGAGAGAATCTAAAACACTAGCTTGTCCTTGATAGCCCTTTAGATCAGGGTCCACTTCTCAAGTAACAGGGTTTCTATGGCTCCATTTGATCATAACTTTCTGCCCTGCAATGTCAATTCCTACATGTGTGGGTTGAGCCTTGTTCTGTTCGCAGCCTAGTTGGCCCACATCTCAGCCAGAAACAGAAGGCTGAGTAGTGAAAAATGTGGAATTAAATGGCAGGGCACACTGAAATACAGCAGCAATTTCATATAAAAATTGAGATGGTGGCAGACAAAGATTCTACTTAGCCTCATATCAGGTGGTTGTTTTGAATACTTCTGATGTGAAATATGGATCATATGCAGTCTTGACAGATGCACATAAAGCAGCAAATAGTATAAATGGTTTTGATGAAATGTATGGATGATTGCCAGGAGGTAAGTTAATGTATGAAATGATAGCACTGAAGAAGAAGGTTTGAAGATAGACAGTGATTTAAAATGCTTTCCCCTCAACATGGATTGTGTATCTTTCAGAGACAGGGAAGATTCGCTTTTATATGCCTGCTGTATCCCGCCCTGAGCCCTTGAGGGGAGGGGAGCCATGCTCCTCTTGCCTGTTTTATGGACTGAGTGGGACAGCAAGGAGTATTTCCAGCCCTGGCTGGAGCAAAGCATAGATTGCTGTCTTCCCCACTCACCTTTTTGCCAGATGCGGGTTATGGCCATGAGATACTAGATATGAGTGGAGTGTCTTATCAACTTTTGTCTTTGCTGACCCATGGCTCTTGCCTTAATCTTCTAGTATGCAACATGATTTAGGCTAATGCCTTATCCTTGAGTTTTATTTATTTATTTATTATATTTATACCCCGCCTTTTTTCCTTCAAGGAACCCAAGGCGGCTTACATAAGCCGCCGCCTCTTCCTCCATTTTATCCTCACGACAACCCTGCTGTCTAGAGAAGGAGAGGACAAAATCACTAACCTTTCAGCCTTTAGTGATCTCCTTATCTCCATACCCTTTTCACCAGTTTGAGCATATGAAGGCCTGGAAGCCTACCTCCAACTGTCTGGTCAATTTGGAGCCTAAGGAAATGGCACATCTTCACCACACTATGTGGGAGGCTACAGTACCTAGGAATCTAGTTTGCACATCCCTTCCCATATGATCTGTGGTTTGATACAAGGATCCTAGAGTTGGAGGAGCAACTATAGAGAGCAGGCAATGAATCTGAGGCACACCACCACCACAGCATGGTTTTTAAATTAATATGAAGTGAGTTTCTGCTTAGGAACAGCAAGTGTTCATTGCAAGTCTGCCAAAATAGTGGTATTCTTTAAATGTGGGAATAAAACGGCTAGATTTTTCTAAGGAAAATAGGTTGTGATAACCTTTTGTGGTAGAATTTCGTTAAAAGGGCTTAGTTTGGTTCCACATACAGTTGTCCTCTTCCCTCCCCCATAAGAAAAATAACAAAAAATTTAAGTGCGGTATAAATAAATTTGCTAAATAGAGCCAAACTGACTACTATGCACTGAATTTGTTTGCTAGCCCCTTGTGCATATATTTACTTTGCTTTAGTTGCCATTCAATCTGCTTTCTTTTGTTCACTGACAAGCTAATGTTTTTCTGCAGTGCCAATAGATTGCTAACATTGCATGTCATTCTCCTACCATTCACAGCTACTGAGGGAAGAGTCTTTCAGATGGTGCAGCCCCAATGCATTAACTTTTGCAGCAAAAGTGAGATAGGAGGATAAAATAACATCTCTATAGCATTCATCAGTTGGCTAACTGCCTTGCTTAAGGGAACTCTTGATTTTAAGTCTAAAAGGAGCCAACACCCAGTTTAAGGCTGCTCTTGATTATGACCAGTGAGCTAGTATCTGGCTTTACTGAAAGGTTCTTAACTGTGATTTCTAATTCTAAGATGCTTTACTTTCTAGTCCACATTCCTGTGCTTAAAGATGATATGACACACAGAGTGGTTAATGCCTGTTGTGTGCAGACTAGATGCCTTGTATGCAATTGTCTTGATTGTATGTTCACAGTGTTATTGAAATATTAACAAAGCCCTTGACTAGGCACCTAAGATATTAACCAGCTTCAGCAGATCATGCGTCTGACGGGAACACCCCCTGCATATCTTATTAACAGGATGCCCAGCCATGAGGTGAGATCTGACAGGGTGTGCATAGTGGTCTGCAGTTCAAAACATTCCTTTATTTTATTTATTATGGGTTTTTACCCCACCTTTCAGGGCACAGCCCTCCCAAGGAAGCTTACAAAATTAAAACAACATGAAACAAATGGATTATAACAACTCCACCCCCATCTAAAAACAGCAGCAGTTGGAAACCTCCAGCAAACCACACTTCAGTGGAAGGCAGACTGAAACAAAATGTCTTCAGAGTACAGGTGGGGACATACAGACCTCTCTAAGGAGAGGATTCAGTAGGTGCGGGGTCACGACCAAAAAAGCCCTTTTCTCTCATACACACCAACCTGATGGACTTTACCGATCTTAAGGCTCAGACAGGCTCATATTGGTGCAAGTGGTCCTTCAGATAATTTGGGCCCAAATGGTTTAGGCATTAAAGGTTAAAACCAGAACTTTAAATTGAGCCCAGAAATGAATAAGCAACCAGTACATCTGGTTCAGTATCATTGTAATGAGCTCTGAACACCTGGCTCCCACAAGCATTCTAGCAGCTGCATTTATACCAGTCAAGGTTTCCAATCAGTCTCCAAAGGCAACCCAATGTCGGGGGGCATTACAGTAGTCTAGCCTGGATACAACCAGAACATGTGTAACTGAGACAAAGTCTGCTTTCTTCAGATAGGGCAGCGGCTGGTGGACCAGCCTGAGCTGGTAAAAGGCACTCCATTATGAAGAGACACTATTTTCTCAGTGCAATTATATTGCTTTAGGTTACATAGCGAGCTCTACTTTGATGGTATTTCTTGCTTGCTGCAAAAAGATTGAAAAATAACCAAATCTGAATGGCTGTGACCCTTTTTTTAGCATGTTGCATTAGTAACATTTCTATTGGGTTAGTGTTCAACTACATAAAGGCCTCTGGGTGCCACTGCTGTCCTACGGGAACTTGTTCTTACTTGCAGCTCACTTCACTATATAATGGATAATGCTCTTCCAGACTTATACTACTCAAAAGGCCCAGATTCCAGCACTTGTTATTAGTAGCCACAGTGGTCTGTATGTAAATGAGAAGGGCTAAGATAAATGCTTAATAAGAAACTAAAACAGAGCAAGAAAAAGTTGACACACACAGGTGCTCATGGTGATTAGGAGGTACAAGTTAATAGCATGTTTTATTTTCCTTCAGGCAAGAAACTACATACAGTCCTTGTCTTACATGCCGAAGATGAATTTTGAAAATGTATTTATTGGTGCCAATCCACTGGGTAAGACTTGCAACAGTATCATTGCAGTGGGGGATATAACATGCACCCACTAAAATGGTGAATGTCTTTTGGGATGGTACAGCAGGTTGATGTTTTAAAATAGAGCTCTTTGCACAGAAAGCGAAGATGCCATTAAGTGAATTCCTCTGAAATACTCAAAACTTTATCAGAACTACTGAATATGTTTATATGTCTCAGATTATTTTTTAAAAGAGTTTCTAAATTGAATTCCCTTCTACAGTAGAACTCTGAAATTCTGATAACTTGTTTTTAAATGTTGTTTTCTTGAACTAGATTTTCAGTGTTGTTGAGCGTTTTACCTTTAATTTTTTTTAAGAGCAGCTTCTACAGCTTGTTACAAACCTTGCTTCATAGGGAGAATTTGGCTGAAAGGAGCAAAGCAAATTGTTAATACTACTTGTAGTTTCCTATCAGAAGAGGCATTCAAAGCTACACATGTTTGTTTTGCAAGCCTTTCTTACAAGGTAGAATGCTGCCTTATGGGCATATCTTAAAATAATAATGTTCCTTCCCAATTACGGCTTGAATGCTAAAATATTGTCATTGGGAAACTATAATATTCTTTAGACCTCTCGGACTGGATTCTGATCTACACCTTTAGGTAGGGCCTTTAAAAACTGCTGTATATTAATCCTCCCACCCTTTCCCCCTTGCGGCTCCTGAAGCTGTAGACTTGCTAGAGAAGATGCTGGTGCTGGACACAGATAAACGAATCACTGCTGCAGAAGCTTTGGCCCATGCCTATTTTGCTCAGTATCACGACCCAGATGATGAGCCAGTGGCAGATCCCTATGATCAGTCCTTTGAAAGCAGAGAACTTGATATTGAGGAATGGAAAAGTAAGTTTTCTGGGAGACTGATTTGGTGAGCCAAGTTTTGGTGGGTGCCATTCACCAACATTATTCTTATGACTCATGAGAGCACAAAAATAGACAGGTGATAACATCTAATGCAATTCAGTAGCAGTATTTCTTCTGGGGGGCGGGCGTGGAATAGCACTGTTCCAGTTGTACATTATCATAAGACTGAATCCAGTCCTCTTTGAATGATATGTGATACCAAATTAGTCCTGCACCTTTGGGCAGGGTTCACAAAATTCCTCTTCCATATTTTCATGTGCTGTATTGGGAAAGCATTGTGAATGCACAATGCTGTGAATGGACACCAATCTTCACATTCTTTGCCTTTAAAAAATTGGGGCAGAGCTTGCATCAGGAATTAATATAGGCAGCATAATGTCGTCATACAGTTCATCTCATTTGGCTACATGGTGTTACAGTCAAATTGGACTGAGGGCAGCCATTGCCTTTGTACTTGATTTGAATGAATGAACACTTTCACTCCTTTTCTCAGGCCCACAACAGTTGCCAAAATGGAGAGGTGCAGTTTATGATAGGTGAAGTCTTTATCAGTTTCCCCTTGGTTTCTGCTCATCCTTTTATCAGGTTGCTACTCACACAGGCAGAGTTGTCTAGATTAAATGTACTCATTGACCCTAATCCCAGCACATTACAGACCCAGACATCTAATCAGGGATTCTACTGCCTCACTAGAGTTTGAGGGAAAAGAGTTATTAGCATACTAAGGACAATACACTCCAGATTCCCACATGGCCCTCTCAGTGACTTCAGGTAGAAGTTAAACAACATGGAGGAGAAGAATAATTTTGTAGCACCCCACAAGATAACTAATGAGGTGGAGCAGGAGTCCCCCCTCCCCCTCACACCGTGCAGCACACACATAACACACGCACACAACCTGATGCTTAGCTTCAGGTGGCACTGTTGGTTTAACTCCCAACTTTGCCAGGTAGTTCAGAAAGATATCATGGTTTGATAGTATTGAAGGCTGTGGAGAGGTCCAAGAGAATCCCACTGTATCTCAATGAAAGTCACCAGGGCACTGTTCCTAAATCAGGCCTGAAACAAGATTGAAGTGAGCCCAGGCATTCAGCCTGATAATGTGAGGGCAAAAACTGTGTAAGGGGCTGGGGGAGGGTGTGCCAAACCTGCCCCCAACATGCTTAGAATCGACCTTCAGTTGGGAGAGGAGGGATCAGAGCTGGCTCACGGGGGTTCATTGCGGGCAGGGCTGCCATGCACCCCATGGCCCTCTACACACATTTTACCCTCATGTGTTTAGGGTGAATGCCTGAATAGAGACATTTGGAGACATTCTCTAGACCCAAAAGATCCTGGAGCTTACCAGCTACCCACATGTTCTGTCACCTTGTTCCAAGAGCTAAATTGGAGCCTGACCTGTAATTACATGGATCCAAAGTGTAAATCTCGAAGCACTAGTACCTTATTCTAGTTAAAAGCTGTAGATGACTGAAGGACTGAATAACTTTGAGTGATTCCTTGTTGGGATGAAGGGGTGGGGAGACTGTTACCCACTAGCTTCACTAAAACTTTTTCTATCTTTCTTTCTCCATTAGGCCTGACCTATGATGAAGTAGTTAGCTTTGTGCCACCACCGTTTGACCAAGAGGAGATGGAATCCTGAGAATCTGTTTCTCTTTGCCCCATATCACTGTGAGGGGAAGGCCTTTTTCACAGGGATTCTCCACATATCATTCAAGTGCCTCTTGCCGTGAAGATTCTCCTTGGTGGAGGGGTTTGTGTGTGTTTTGTGTGTGTTGAATGGGTGGGTGGGGGTTTAGAAGAAAGTATTTATACAGTAACTGTATAAATAATGTTGCATGTTCTCTTGTATTTTTGTATACAGCCTGGGACATGCTTCTGAAGACCTGTTTGATTGCTTTTTAGCCTTTACAGTTTGTAACCAGCTTTCACTGCTCTGGGTCAAGGCAGACATTATGCAGGGAAGCTGAGATTTCAAATTCTCAGTAGCAATTCTTGCCATTAAATGGCTCTCCTACCAAGAAAATACTTAATATAATGGAAGCTGAACTGTTACTTGAACTGTGCCCTCTACTTTCCAGGATGAAAGAAGAGAGAGTAAGGGATGTCTTTCCATTCCATACCATGCAGCTTTACACCCAAAGCCTCTTCCCAGTATTCTAAACAGCAGGAAGGATGGGCCCATGAATGGCTGGCTTATCTGTTGGGAGGTTGTTATTTTTTTGTCTGAAACAGTATAACAAAATTAAAAGTTTGTGCCTTAAATGACTGAGGGAAAATACAAGTCCTGGATTAGTGCTCTCAGCAGGGGACTTAAACTTGCTGCTTTCCAGGTTGAGGGCTAGAGGGTACCCATGTATGACTGACTGCTATGGCCAGGATACAAATCTTCCAAAAACAGGGTGTATCCCTCATGAATTGAATTCGGTCATATTTCTCTCTTCCCTGCCCAACCCTTAGATGTTTCAGCAGTAGCTCTGTCACACTGCCTGTTCAGTTTGTGTATCTTCTTAAGATGGAGTGTGGGTTTTTGCATGTTGTAACTGTGTGCGCATGTAGCTTACTTGTGTTATCTTGGAGGAGGTACTGGGGTGGTAAATCAGCCAGTAAATTACTGTATTCAGCACCATAATCAGAGCCATAAAGAACTGCAGCATCCATCAATTTTTGTTCAACTTATTGTTGACATTCTGGGCACTTTTTACATGAAAGGGGGCTAATGAACATGCACCTTTCTTTGATCTTCCTTTTGTGGCTTAAAAAATGAATTCATTTATCAGTTTGTGTGCGCCTAAATACAAGATTCAGTTCATTGTATTCATATATTATAGAAATCAAGCAACACTGAAATTGCCCTGTTTAGGGACTGAGTGGGGGGCATCGGTTCAAGTATTTTGTGTTCATCAGGTATTCTGAGTATCCGAGATCCTATTTTTAAAGTATTTTCTGAAATTTATATAATGCAGGTATCATGCATGGATTGTATGCCTGTCTCTGAAAGAGTGAAGCGTTGCAGTATTTTTGTTTTTGTACAGAGATGCCGGGGAAAAAATGGCATGTGGATAATGAAGCCATCAGATCCTTCCTTTCAGGTCAGACCCTCTGTAGAGAAGCTTGGGCTTTGGGGTCCAGAGAGCAGTGCTCTTTCATGCTTCTTGTTCAGAGGCCTTCTTAAGACCAAACAAAATCAACTCCCTCTGCTGGACCTGCAGTCTGGGTATTCAGATGGAAATGTAGATATATTCTATAAAACATACAGGAAGTTTATTTTTATCTGTCATTTTATGTGTAGATGCTACCATGTGACTTTCATGCAGAAATACAACAAGAACTTTAAAACGTGTAGGTATATTTGTGAGTGGGAGTATCTCAAAGCCGAGATTCTATGCGGGAGCCCCTGTGGAGTGCACTCCTTCTTGCTAATGTGGTGCTGTTCTACTGCCTGAACTCTGAACAGAAAGTACACACTTTAAAAAGAGATTCTGCAATTTTGTTTGTATCCAGGAACTTTGCTCTAACTGGTTATGCCATATAGGATATCACACAATGCCACTGGTTTTAAAATAAACCTATTTTTCAGACGTAATGGACTGTTGGTGGTTATAAATTAATGTCTCCTTGTAATTAAATTGACTGCTTCATTTTGATAATGCAGTAATGATGTAGTACAGTTTGTTCATAGCACTACATGTACTAAACAAAAAACATTTTCATAACTGGCCACTGTGTATTAGTGAGTTGTGTTGCCTTTCAAATACTTCCCTCCTACCCACCCACCCACCAAACTACTCTTGAATAAAAACTCCAACTAAGCCTGTTCAAAGTTGTAACCTGATAATAAAAATGATTTATTAATAGCTACACCACCAAGATGTTACTGCAGACCCTGAAATCCCCAACCATGGCGGGTGGGATACATTTTCAGGAACCTATGTATCCACCTGAGCTATGTTAACTGTGAAAATGGGCTTCATAAATAAGCCTGAAGAAACTGGAATGAGTGTGCATGTCTTCCACTGCTATACTACAAGAAGCTGTATTGTGACACTATAGGTCCTTCCTAATCCTTAACATTTTACTAGCATGCATTAATTGTGCTTGCACACATACAATTCAAACAGAACCCTGTTTCTCTTCCAGTAATGATTTATTTAAGCCGTTTTCTTGCGTCTACAAACAAATGGATTTGTGCATTTTGTAAGCAAATATACAATGATTACAGATTTGCTATGTAAAAATTTAAAGAACAAGCTAATCTGAAGGTTTCCCACTTAGAATTCATTTGATATTAAAAGATTGCCTATATGCTCAGTGTTTGAACTGACAATTCCATTGTTCTAAAAAAAAATTAAAAAAAAAAATGGACAAGCATCTGATGGGGGAAAGGGAACAGATTAGAGGAAATAGCACCTGCCTGGGCTTTTCTTGCAAATCTGCATGAAATGTAAGCAGCTGGCAATACAATATTCAGAGTTAGACTAAGACAAAAGAGTGTACTTCTGGTGGGGGGTGGGGTGTCACCCCCTTGATAGCAGAGGATGTGAGGAGACTCAGACTTCTGAAGCTGGGAATTGGCAAAAATGCTCCGAGTTCTGAAGGAACTCCTCTGTTGCTGTTTTCCAAAGTGGGATCATTATGCCTACTGTTCTGAGGAGACTACTACTTTTAGTGTAGGAGGACAGCTCCAGGAAAGGCCAGATATTTCACTTCTTTCAGGCTGAGATTGTATGCATGTGGAAGTTTGCAAATCACCTGGGTGAATTCTACAAGTCGTCTCTGGTATCCATGGATTCTACTTCAAAGTAAATCTGCCTAGGATTTCATTTTCATGGTGAAAGAATAATAAAAACTTAATGTATTTTACCAAGCATACCTTGATTGCATGCACTAGGCTTGCTATATTTACATCCTGCCTTTCATTAGGAAACATAAAGCAACTTATCTAGGTTTTCCTGCTGGTGTCTCATCCAAGTACCAACCAAACCCACACTTGTTGAGCTTTAGGAAGATCACTGCATCATGAGCCTTCAAACCATACTGGATCCTACTGCTTATGCTAGTTTTTTAAAAACAGGTATTGTAGATTGCATTTTGCACATCCCCTTCAAATATAAGTATGATCTCTTGGCCTAACCTGTTGACACAAAGACTGGAATGATACAAGAAGCTATTTCAGATTGGTTTTGTTGAAATCTCCAACTCTTACAAACTAGCATAAACAAGTTTGACAGCTTGCTGGCAGGAGTTGTACATGTTTTGAATATAGGCAACCAGTTTTCTGAGAACTGACCCATCTGCAATTCAAGAACTATTAACATTCAGTTCTGAATAGGGTGACTAGATGCAAAAGAGAGCAAGGCTCCTGCACCTTTAATAGTAGGTTGTCGAAGAGGGAATTTCAAGTTTTGGTTGTTGCCTGCTGATGCTCTTCAACACAACTATTAAAAATGCAGGAGCCCTGCCCTCTTTTGTATCTGGCCATCCCCTAGTTGATACATAATCAGCATTTTGCAACTGGATTAACAAATTATTTACACTTGGTAGAAATATCAGAAAGTATACAGTACCAGCAAACTTTTCTACTGCTTCTGCTCAACAAATCAAGGTATTTATTTTATTTATTTATTCTATTTATACCCCGCCTTTTTTCCTGCAAGGAACCCAAGGCAGCTTACATTATCCTCATCCTCCTCTCCATTTTATCCTCACAACAACCCTGTGAGGTAGGTTAGGCTGAGAGTCAGTGACTGGCCCAAAGTCACCCAGTGAGTTTCATGGCTGAGTGGGGACTAGAACCCGGATCTCCTGAGTCCCAGTCCAACACTCTAACCACTACGCCACACTGGCTATTTGATCAATTGGGATTTTCATCACTTGAGTAGGCATTGTTTAAAAGTCATCACACTGAAAAGGTAATTTTATCCAATTTAAAATAGTAAAGAAAAATTGCAAGCATGTGAAATTTCTTCAAAATGTGAGTAGTAGAAACCAGACAAAACTAAATCTGCAGAACACCTTTTGAACTGTATATGAAATTCTCAGTGAGCTGATTGGCTACATGTGTGGTTCCACATGATGTCTCCATGGTAATAGGACAAGGTTTTGCTTAATGAAAGCTACTATAAAACTGCCTTTAAGAAACTTAAGGCTACAATCCTATACACACTTACTTTGGAGTAAGTCCTATTGAACTCAATGGGACTTTCTTCTGAGTAGACATACTTAGGATTGCACTGTAAAAAAATCCCCCACCCAAACCCTATTATAGACTAGCTGTCATCCAGAAGAAGCCTAATGGTGTAATCCTGTGCAAGTCTAATCAAAAGTAAATATCAGAGTTCAGTGGGACTTACTCCCAGGTAAGAGTGTATAGAATTGCACTGTAAATATTCTTTCGGCTTCTTTACATTAAAGACTGCTTTTAATAACCACAAATATAAGAAAAAGTTTGAGACAACTTCCATTATTGCTAGTATCCCCCAGTTAAGAGCATCTTGAGTGTGTTAGGATTTGATATTTTCTCTTAAAGGTATTTGAAGCCCCACTCCCACACTGCCAAGTATTGCTGCTTTTGATGTAGGTAGGTTTCCCTTCCAGTGAGTCCTGTAATCATACCTCTTCCACCCATGACTTGTTCAAAATATGCAAGGGGTATCCCCCACGCACACACTTGCATAAACATTCCCTGCCAAGAAAAACACTGAAAAAAACAGGCAACATTAGCCCTTTTCTTACAGTAGCATGTTATGTAAAGCATGGAAAATAATACTGCCAAAAAATAAATAAATTACAGAGCCAGAATCTTGGATATTGCATGTATGAATATTACATGAAAACAGCATAACTTCAGAAAATTAAAATAGCATCCTTTAAAAGTTTTGCAGCAGTTAATCAGTGCTGAATTTATATTTGCATTCCTTAATACTTTTTCTATGCTGGATTCTTTGGGGAATCCTAAAAACTTTGAAGCATGATTATTGAAAATGTAAAATATCTGTGGTATATTCTAAACTCTCATGAAACGTTGAAGGCCAATAATAAGTGTGAAAGTAGTTGCAATCACATATTTTACTTTAAAACAATCACAGGGATTGTGACACACAGACAGACACACACACATGCACTCAAATAAATGCTGGGGGGGGGGAGGAATTGCCATTGCCACACACAGTATGGCCAGACCTTTTAAAGAACCCCTAACACTCTCAACTGCCTGGTGGAAGTAGGATGCCCAGAGCAGAGCCCAATAATCAAAGGCAGAAGAGATTTTCTGGCTGCTGGGGCATAACATATAGATGTTTGCTGTAATAGCACTCTCCACTCCAACAGTCTTCTAAAACATATGACCCACACATGCTAAGTTTAACACACGGTGTGCCTTCTGGAAAGCACCAGGTGTCCTCATAAGCAGAAGGATGAAAACAAACAGTCCATGAGCATGACAAGCTTGTTCATAACCATCATTTAATGCAGGAGCCTATTAGCTGCAGGCACACGTTTTTTTCATTGTGGCCAAGCCTCTGACCTCTCATGATGAGAGAATGCATTAATTTATCCACCTAATTGCAAACTCTTGCAATCAGCATGTGATGTGAATGTGATGATGTGATCAAGGGAATGGGAATGGCCTGTGGCAATTCAAGCAATTACCCAACAATGGAAGACAACGTGGGAGGCAGCAAGTCAATCAGTTGGTTATAAGATTGTGGCTATAAGATAGCCTATAAGATTGTGGCTATCATTCAACTGAAATGTGTGGAGTTTGCCTCAGCCCTTGTCTTGCAGGGGAATTCCTTCTATTAAAACTAGAGCTGTAAACTACAATCCACTGAGTAGTAGGCTATACTCAAGTAGAGCTATGGAATTACTTCAGGATAACGAGTAAATGCTTCCAATAGTGTGTCAGATTCATCTAGCGCAGTGGTTCTCAACCTTTTTTGCCCCATGCATCCCTTTCATCATATGTCAGAATGTCATTCCCACCTTTCCAAGATTGTCTGACTTAATCTGTGCCGTACAATAAGGTGTGATGTCCTGTAGATTATGTACAATCTGTAGAATTGTAATTTGTAGAAAGATCAGTATTCCAACAGTTTGAGTCTGTGGTGCCAATTCTCACCCTGAAACCCTAAAATCCCCCCCTAAGGGGGAATTCCCCCCTGGTTGAGAACCCCTGATCTAGTGCAACTGTTCAATATAGCAGGGGTAAGCAGAAGGTAGTTTTCCAGATGTTTTGAACTTCAACTCCCAGAAGTCCCTGCCAGCATAGCCAATGGTCAGAGTTGCTGGGAGTTGAAGTCCAAAACATCTGGAGAGCTATTTTCTGGCGGAACCCCCCCCCCCCATGCAATAGACTGTTAGATACATGTAGTTATTAACTGTCAACAACTGTTTGTACTACAGGCAGGGGATTTGCCACCTGGAGCCTAAAAGTACCTACCGTCGTTATATTGCTTAACTATCTTTGTTATTTGTTTTTCTCATGTCAGCACTTTCTCAGTCTGTCTGAAGATGAGTTCTATAACTTGAAAGGTATAGATTCATCAACATGTCTTTAAGAACAGAAGAAGAGCCGAGCTGGATCAAGCCAAGGGTTCACATAGTCCAGCATCCCATGTTGCACAGCAGTGTCTGTAGGAAGCCCACACAAGCGGGGATGAATGTAATAGCCAGCAAAGGGAGAAGGCTACTGCTTCCAATGCAATTAGTTGTATGCAATGGTGTCATACTGTCATTCCACTGGCGCAAAGCTTCTACTGCTTGCAGAAACCCCATTTTCATCCTTGTGCAACTGTCAAATACAATACTTTGATTCTGCTTGCACAAGCCCATTAACATTTCACAAGCCACAAGTTGTTCCTATGGGCCATCTCAGTAGGTGTTGCACAAGCCATTCCAGAAGTCCATTGCACTAGCTCAGAAGTAGGTTTTCCAAGCTGTTGCACAAGAGATTGCACAAGCCATTCCACAAGCCCTTTCACTGTTTCACAAGCCCTGCACAACCTGTTATGACTTCATTAGGCTAGGACTAGGTGTTCCTTGCACTAGTTCTTTCCCCTTGCACATTTTCGGCTAGCAGAACACTATATACAACTCAGTGTTACCACCAACTCTTACGGTATGTTGTTTTGAATAACCTCCCGTATGTGCCTGTGGTAGTTGTGTTTTACTGTCATAGTAAGGGCTTGACTGATTCTTATTTTCAGGGTTTGGAGGGGGGGGTTGTTTTTATTTCTTATATTTATATTTATTAATCGCCCATCTGTCTGGTTACCCAGATGTTTTGTTTTTGTTTTGCCCAGATCATAACTGGCAAGCCTCAGTCAGTACCGGCTTCCCCTCTACTGTAGGGCTTTGGTCACTGGTTAGCTGAGTACAGGCATTTCAAGCTAGTGTTCTGTAAAATCTTCACTGTGGTGCACCAGCAAGTTTATGATAAAGTTGAAGTCCAGATAACATCGGTTGATCCTGGGAGGAGAGGCTGGTGGTGGAGCCTGCGAAGCTTCATAGAGGTTGATTAGACACCTTCTGGCCCTTCCCACTCTATGAACAATTAACAGTAAACCCACCTCTGCCTTCTAAACTGATTCCCTCCTGGCACGCCTCTGTGTGTTGATTCTATTGCTTCAAAACGTCAAATGTTATTATGCCAATGCCATCAAGTAACTGATTCTCAGCTCTCAAAGGAATAGCAGGAATATGGCTAAATACAAAGTATCTGTTCTGAGGATATCCTATGGTCTCCTTTCATAATAGTGGGGCATGCCAAACCAATACACTTCTTGGTGCAATCGTCCTATTCAGAGGGGTACTTGGGGCCAGCCTTAGACATTTTACTGGCTGATTCCTTGCACCCCTTCCAATATGGCATGCCTCTTGCCCCTGTACCCAGCCTGGAGATGTGTGGCTGGCTGGAAAGGAGGCAGATGGGAACAGGATGCACCCCACAGTCCTCAGTCTGTGTACATTAATTCTATGCAGGGCAACCAGAGCAATTTCTGGGGCTGTTTCTCACCCTGCCTTGCAATGTTAGCACACCTCAGAGCCTTCTGGGACAGCACAGATGCCCTTGGGTTTCTGTGCTTTCATGGGTTGCCCATTGTCAGAACCTGACCATAGGGCTGCAACTGCTAGTGCTTTATAGCTGTAACCACATGTGGAAATACCTTTACAGCTGAAGAGGGTCACATTTCTGCAGTGGGAATTTGATGATAAATAAGATTTCTTCACACTGAGAAACTCAACAGTAGTTCTGAGCAGTCCACTGTAACCAACCTATAAAGGAACTATGTGGACTTTTATGGGATTTTAAAAAATAAATAATTACAGCTGTTTCCCCCAAAAGAAATTTTTCAAAATGATTGTTTCCCCACTTAAGGATCCCTCTGAGCAAAGCCCGACTAGTTGTCATCTAATTAACATAGAGCATGATCCAGCCAAAGTGAAACATTTGAAGTCCCATTGATCTCAACTGGATATGCTTAACTCTTCCATGAAAATCAAAGAGACTTTAGCAGTACAATCCTATGCATGTCTACTCAGAAGTAAGTCCTATTGCATTCAATGGGATTTTCTCCCAGGTACGTGTGTATAAGATTGCAGTCTAAAAGTAATTATTTGCTTAAAATCCCAGGAGTACTTGGTTCAGACACATGGTATCCATCTTACATTTTTATTTTGCTGTTTAACACCTACAACTGAAGTAGAGTTCTCTGTGACCTGAAAGCTCCCACATAAGCATATATAATGTTTACCTAATATAGAATACCTATTTTAAATAAAATATAGCCTCAGCCTGATCTGCAGTATGAGGATGGTAATACAACCTTACAAGGCTATGGTATTGATTGCTAAGTGTGCTTCCAGATGAGATTTTTATTGTGCAGTCGCCCTGCTTTATTCATGGAATTTTATGGGGACACACACACACAGATGACATCATCTTCCATTTGTAAAAAACAAAAAACCATGTTTTCCCACCACTTTGTCCATCTTTCTTTCCACAAAAAAATTCCATGAAGGAGGCAAGGTCGGAATAGCTGCTCAATGCTGTTTGATTGGTAGTGCAAGGAACCCTCCATCTGGAAGCACCCTAAAATAATGTATGTGGAATGCTTTGAACATTCAAAAAGTACTATATAAATGCTAAGTATTTTTCATTAAACAGAGCATCAACTGAAATAATTAGGGTAGGTCTAAAAAACCATATGGAAAAGTTACGTATGCCCGCTGGATCTTCTGAGTGTCCCCTTCTTATTTATTATTGCTTATCATCATCATTATTGCAAGGTGAAAGGGAGAAACGTGCTAAGCGAAAAGCACATCAAATGAATCCTTACAGGACCATCTTCTATCTGGTAACCTGTGTCCTCACTGTGGGAAGCTGTGTGGATCTAGAATTGACCTCCACAGTCACTTACGGACCCATTGCTAGAGTCTACACAATCTTCTTTAGAATGTCCTCCTTTTATCCCGGAAGACAATCTTACTCGGTCACGAGTGATCGCCTGATGATGATGATGATGATGATATTGCTTATATATTATGCTTAAATCATACCCTTCCTTTAAGAAAGCCAGGGCAGCATACATGGGTTTCCTCCTCCTTTTATCATTACAGAAAATTTTGTCTCTGAACATTTCCAACATTTTTTCCATTTGAGCTGTCCAACATTTTCAGCATTGGTTTGTGTGACAAAGTTGCCCAAAACATCCCTCAGATTTCCTTACTTATTGAAGGGAGACATGGAATCGACAAATGCAGTTTTGATGTTCTAAGGCAGGGGTAGGCAACCTTTTGCACCCGTGGGCACATCTGGAAGTGTGAGAAACTGTCCTGGGCACAACTGGGCCAGGCTGGTGGGGACTAGGAAGAGGGCCTTCTCTGTGGCGGCCCCCACATTATGGAACTCCCTCCCTAGTGACCTTCGCCATGCCCCCTCCGTGATGAGCTTCCGCCGTGCATTAAAAACATGGCTGTTCAGGCGGGAATATGGGGTGGGTTAGGTTTTTAATGAGAATTTTTAATATTGTTTTAATTATTATATTTTACTGTGTTGTTTTGTTGTATTTTAATTGTACATCGCCCAGGGTGGCCGGGTGACCGGCCAGATGGGCGATTGAGAAATATAATAAATAAATAAATAAATAAATATAAGATGTCTGCCATGGGTGAGGGCATGGCTTGTGACAAAGGACACATAACTGCCCAGAGGCATTCATGGAAAATTAAGATGGCGGCAGCTGGAGGCTCCCACTTCACTTTGAAGCAATCCCAACTGCCAGTATTATTATTATTTACAGTATTTGTATACCGCTCCACATCAAGCAGATACTGGAGCGGTGAACAATCAAAAGACAAAAACAGATAAAAGAAACAAAAACAATACGGTACATTGAAAACAAACTAAAATTACATTGCTGGTTGAAGAGCAGAGAAGGCTTGCGGGAACAAGGAGGTCTTCAGTAGGTGCCAAAGGCAGCACAATATCAGAGGCCGCCTGACTTCCAGAGGCAAGGAGTTCCACAGAAATGGAGCTGCCACACTGAAGGCCTTTCTCCTGGTGCACTCCAATCGGGCCAAAGGTCCATGAGGAGAAAATATTTTTAAAAATAAAAGGAGGAGTAAGGTGTCTCAGTAGGCATCAAGGAAGGTGTCTGGGGCACACTGAAGCCTGTGGGCACTATGTTGTCCAACCCTGTTCTAAGGTATTTTTTTATTATTATTAGTATTAGTATTAGTATTATTATTATTATTATTATTATTATTATTATATATTTATGCATCACTTTCCACTGCAAAAAGCATGCTCAAAGTGAGTTACATGCATAAATACAGAAATCTATAATTAATATAACAGGGTGGAAAAACCCAGAATAAACCACAATCAGCACAATAATACAAATACAAATAAATATTTAGTTGCATTCAGAATTGTCCAAGGAAGAAATGTAACCTACATTGTGCACCTTCTCTCTCTCTCTCTCTCTCTCTCTCTCTGCAAGCTTGGAAATAGGGATTCAGAAGGGGCTGGTTATAGCAGGAAATCTGAATCAGCCAGGCAATGGCTGCTACTGTTACAGGTGGCTACCTTTGACATAGAAAAGGTGAGGCCTTTGAAAGTACCTGTAAGAGGAGTGTCTAATATGAAACCTGATGCCTCCTTCCTGGGCTGATGCGTGGGCAGAGGGAGGAGGGACATGTGTCTCATTGAGCACAACGCAGCTGAGAAGGAAACCTACCAGTATTGACGAGTCTGAGGGGAATATATACAGCATACATATATCTGGCTTGACCCTGACTGAATCTCCCTGGAGCCCTGTGCACTGGATAGTTCAACTCCAGACACACAGGAGATGAGCTTCACCAGGAGAAAGGGCTTCTACAGGCAGGAAGTAAACAAGACAGTCTGGGAGCTTCCTAGGCGATATACTTCCATCATCCCCATTGGATCTGGGGCTTATGGCTCTGTCTGGTGAGTGGCTTTATAGTTCCCAGGGCTCTGGGCAAATTGGAGGGGAGGTGGTGGGAACTGGGGTGCAGGATACTGGAAGCCTGGATTCTTGGGAGGAGTCACAGGGAGGTGTTTTAACTCGCTTCCATTATGGAAAGAGATTTTGTTGTTTTGTTTCCTTCCGGCGATGGTCTGCGACGTCATTCTAAGCGTCAGCTGATTAGCTGTAACGAGCTATCCACATGGGAAGGCCTCACTCATTTTCCACGGGTCCATTTTCTGTAAGACACTTTGTGTCAGATTTCAGCTCTTTGGTGCCTTGATTTATAAACAACAGAGTGTCTTGTGGCACCTTAAAGACTAACAAAGGTACACTGGCATAAGCTTCCATGGACACTGTCCGTTTCATCAGACAGTAACCACAAAAGCTTATGTCAGAATAAATACATTTGCCTTCAAGGTGCTGCAAGACTCTTTGTTGTTTTTGCTGCAACAGACTAGCATGGCGACCCCTCTGAAAACTGATTTATAAACAGTAGGAGCAAACCACAAAAACTCTGCTTGTCTGTTACCAAACAGGAGGAAGACAATTCAGATATTGCTGGTACTGACAGATCTTTAGACAGGCAGCATCTTCTCCAAGAGGAATGAGCAATTCTGTTCCCAATGGCCTGGTTTAAGAATCAAGCCTCACAACTGGAATGCTGGCATTTCAGATTCAGGATGATTCCACCCCCTAGAGCAGGGCTCTCCAACCTTGGGTCCCCAGATGTTTCTGGACTACAGCTCCCAGAATCCCTTGCCATTAGCCATGCTGGCTGGGTATGCTGGGAGCTGTAGGCCAGCAACATCTGGGGACCAAGGTTGGAGAGCCCTGCCCTAAAGCCTCAAGCAGGACAAAACCAACATCTTCTAGTCAATGAAGATCTAAATAAAGGCAGCCTCTTCCCCCTTTACATTTTTTGAAGGTGGGCACATAAGATGTTTGAAGCATATGCCTAAAAAATGTACATGGTGACTACGCAAAAACGTATATCGCAACCTTGTAAATAAGCCCACAAAAATTACTAGCCTGCAATTTGTTTTACTATTGCTATGAGGCTAGTAGCCTGCGGTGGTTGTAGAGGAAAGGGCTTTGCTTTCTCTTTGGCTAGCATTGAAACCAAGCAGGCTGCTGGAGGACAGACAGAGTGATCCGTCCCTCCCCCATCAGCCTGCTCACTTTCCTGCATGGGATTCCATACACTCGCCTTCATGAAATCGTTGGTCATCTATGGCTACCAGGCAAGTTGTTAGATATAAGGCTGGTCTATTGTGCAGATAGGGAGCTAGATGTGTCTGTGGCTCCCTGGCAAGTAGCTCTTCCATGGCAAAAAGAGATCACCATTTGGCCCATATTCCAGGGATAATGAAGAGATCCATAATTCCCTTTCAAGTGGGCTTTCTTTTCGGTTGCTGCAGAATTGTCACACCTGAAAAGGTCACCAGAGTTTGCAATACGGCAGGATTGTGCCCCTGAGCTGTGGTCTGTTGTTTCTCTTGGATTTTGAATTTTAGGATTTAGTTCTCTTTGGCCACCCTAGCTGAGCCAGCAAGTAATGTTGCTCTAGCAACTGTGGCTGCTGCTGAACTAGCTCTCTCTTGTCAAAATCTGAAGCACCCTCCCAGTCAGGGGCCAGCAGTGATAAATGAAAGTACGGTCACTCCTAAAGGGCACAAATTCTTGTAGCTTAGCTGCTGCTGAAACTCACAGAGCCCAGTGAAGTCTCTAACAGTCAGAGCAGTTCAGGCGACGCTGCTATCACATGGAAATACAACTGTTAGGTGAAGCGAGTTTGTTTGTACTGTGTTACGCTGGCTTCTAAGTGGGCTATAACTAAGGGTGGGTTCACACATCTAGGGTTTTTTGCATGCTGATAGCAATTGCCACATGACAGCCTGGTTATTTAAGATGTTGATCATGTATTGACTTGCTCTGAGCAATGTGGAATGTAAATATTTTGCAGCACAGGATGATCCTGCAGAGCTTCCTAGAGCTGTGTACTCATGAAAGCATTTCATGCAGCAATGCAACTCACTTAGGGCCTGTCCTTTGTGTTGATGCCATCAACAATAACATGAAAAGTGATTACTATTAGATCCTTCACCGAGGTCAAAGTCTTAAACATTTGGATTTCTGAGAATGGAATGGGTGAGTCCCAAATAACGCTGCCAGGGTTCAATTCTCTGATGGAATGAAATTATAAAGAGTTGCTTTGTGTGAAGTGCAGATTGCTTTTACTCAGCATGGGGTAAGCATCCCTGCCTAACTCGACAAGAGCCATTGGGCTGGCAGGGACTAGTGATTAGACTTTCTCAGTGGTGGCCCCACACCTTGGATCTTCCTCCCCATGGAGATATGTATGAACTCATCACTGCTGATTCTCTCGGTGTGTGTAATTGTAATTTGTGTGTTCATGTTTTTATAATATTGTCATCATCAGGCGATCACTCGTGACCGAGTAAGATTGTCTTCCGGGATAAAAGGAGGAAATTCTAAAGAAGATTGTATAGACTCTAGCGATGGGTCCGTAAGTGACTGTGGAGGCCAATTCTAGATCCACACAGCTTCCCACAGTGAGGACACAGGTTACCAGATAGAAGATGGTCCTGTAAAGGATTCATTTGACGTGCTTTTCGCTTAGCACGTTTCTCCCTTTCACCTTGCACTCGGGCTTCTTCAAAGTCCATGGAACCTTTGTGAAAGGCCAACCTCCATTTAGATCGTTCATGGGCCAGAGCTTCCCAGTTTTCGATGTTTATATTGCATTTTTTTAGATTAGCCTTATGAACATCTTTAAACCTCTTATATTGACCACCGATATTCCGCTTTCCATCCTTGAGTTGGGAGTAAAGTAACTGCTTTGGGAGACGGCAATCAGGCATTCGAACAACATGACCGGTCCACTGAAGTTGGCGTTGAAGGATCATTTTTTCAATGCTAGTAGTCTTTGCTTCTTCCAGTACACTGACATTTGTTCGCCTATCTTCCCAAGTAATTTGCAGGATTTTCCGGAGGCAACGTTGATGAAACCTTTCAAGGAGGTGGAAGTGACGTTTATAGATAGTCCATGTTTCGTAGGCATACAATAAAGTTGGTAATACAATGGCTTCATAAACCAGTGTTTTGGTCTTCTTACAAATATCCCGATCCTCGAACACTCTATGTTTCATTCGAGAAAATGCGGCACTTGCGGAGCTCAGACGATGCTGGATTTCACTGTCGATGTTAGCTGTAACAGAAAGATAGCTGCCAAGATAGAGAAAATGATCGACATTTTCCAGGATTGTCCCGCCAAGCTGGATAGATGGCATCACCAAAGGATTGGCTTGCACTTGCTGATGAAGCACTTTGGTTTTTTTGATGTTAAGTGAGAGACCAAGTTTTTCGTATGCTTCTGCAAAAGCATTTAGGATAGTTTGGAGATCATCCTCTGAATGTGCGGAGACCACATTATCATCAGCATACTGAAGTTCCACAACGGAGGTTGTAATTACCTTACTTTTTGCTTTCAGCCTGCTGAGATTAAAAAGCTTTCCATCTGTTCGATATATAATTCCCACACCGGTGGGAAGTTTCCCCTTGACAAGATGTAAAACCATGGCGATGAAAATGGCAAATAATGTTGGGGCGATAACACATCCCTGTTTAACACCTGATCCCACTTTAAATGAAGCACCATGAGAGCCGTTGTGGTCCAAAACTGTTGCCGTCATGTTGTCATGGAGAAGTCGCAAGATATTCACAAATTTATTGGGGCATCCAATTTTCATAAGGATAGTCCAGAGAGCTGTACGGTCTACAGTATCAAAGGCCTTAGCCAAATCAATAAATGCCATATAAAGGGGTTGATTTTGCTCCCGGCATTTTTCTTGGAGCTGACGTGCAGTAAAAATCATGTCTACTGTCCCTCTAGAGGGGCGGAAACCATATTGAGTTTCAGGGAGGATCTCTTCTGAAATAGATAGAAGACGGTTTGCGAGAATCCTAGCAAATATTTTACCTGCGGTTGCTAAGAGAGAAATGCCCCGATAGTTTCCACAGTCTGTTCTATCACCCTTCTTAAAGAGGGTGATAATTATGGCATCCCTGAAGTCTTCTGGGATCTCTTCTCTTATCCAGATTTTTTCGATGAGTTTATGAAGATGTTGTACAAGTTCGGGGCCCCCTTCTTTAAAGATTTCAGCAGGAATCCCATCTGGTCCACTAGCTTTGTTGTTCTTCATTTGATTAATGGCTTTTTTTACTTCATCCAAAGTGGGGAGTATTGCAAGTTCCTCTTTAATTTGTTTTTGCGGGATTTGCGAAAAAATCTTATTATCCACCTTAGATTTACGATTTAAAAGGTCATAATAATGCTCTTTCCAACGCAGTGCAATAGACTCTTTGTCTTTTAAGAGTTTGGTGCCATCTTTTGATTGTAAAGGGTTTGTACCATAGGTTTTTGGTCCATAAATGGCCCTTGTGGCCTTAAAAAAGCCCCGTGCATCATGAGATTCTGCAAGTTGTTGAATTTCTTCAGCTTTCTTTTTCCACCAAGCGTTCTTAAGTTCTCTTGTTCTTCTTTGGACCTCAGCCTTTGCGCTAGCGTAGGTTTTTTTCTTGGCAGCGCAGTTAATATCATTTTGCCATATTTGGAAGGTTTTCCTTTTTTGGTCAATTATATATTTAATCTCATTGTCATTTTCATCAAACCAATCCTGATGTTTCTTAGTTTCATATCCAATAGTTTGTTCACAAGCTGCAGTAATGGAGGTTTTCAGCTTAGACCAATGGTCCTCAATGTTGTCAGGAGGTTCCGTAGGTAGATGTTCCTTAAGAAGTGATTGAAGACGAGTTTGCTTAATAGGATCTTGAAGGACTTGGATGTTCATTTTACGCCTTGGTTTCCTTCCTTGAAGCCTACGTTGGGGAGCAATGTTGATAACCATTGTGGAACGGATTAGTCGGTGGTCTGTCCAGCAGTCGTCGGCACTCACCATGGCCCTAGTAAGAAGTACATCGCGGCGATCTCTAACACGGACAATTACATAATCCAGAAGATGCCAGTGCTTTGACCGTGGGTGCTGCCATGATGTTTTAAACTTATTCTTTTGTCGAAAGAGCGTGTTTGTGATAGTGAGATTATGCTCTGCACATATAGACAAAAGTAAGAGTCCGTTCGGGTTGCTATTACCAACTCCGTCTTTTCCAATAGTTTCTGGCCATAAATCAAAGTCACGCCCGACTCTTGCGTTAAAATCGCCCAGGAGGATAATTTTATCCTCCTTAGGTATCTCTGACAGGAGAGTGTCCAACTGGCTATAAAAACTTTCCTTGATGTCATCATCAGCATCTAATGTTGGTGCATAAGCGCTCAAAATAGTTACCTGTTGGTTATTGGCGAGGGCTTGGTCTTGTGAGGGCAGTGTGCCCTGAAAGGCAGGTTTGAAATCTTTTAAATAAATAATCTTTTAAATAAATACATCCATCCATCTGGGATTAGGTGGAAGGCCATTTAGGCCAGGCAGAGTTTCTGACAGGCTTCAGCTTCAGCACCTCTTCTTTGAGCAAGTAAGCACTGTGCACAAAATGCTTCCCTGGTAGTCAGCCATTAGATCTAAGAACATAAGGAGAGCCCTGCTGGATCAGACCAAAGGCCTATCTAGCTAGCATCTTGTTTCTCGCAGGAGCCAACCAGATGCCTCTGGGAAGCCCACAAGAAGGGCATGAAGGCACCCTCCTGCTTGTGTCCCGCAGTGACTGGTATTGAGGGGCTTTTTAAATGCAGAATGAGCTTGGCACATGAATGGAGCACAACTGGCTCACCACATTTCTAGGACAAGAATGAGTTGACATGCACTGGGAACAGCTGGCACATTTCTTTTACATACCCCTTTTGAGGAATTTAATGGCTGCTCTGCGTGTTGCAATTTTGTTTGAAACCCATTTTATTTATTTGGTTAGTTAAATGTCTATCCTGCCTTTCCACTGGTTGGGACCAAAAGTGGCTAACAACAATAGCAAAAAAAGATAGAAAATAACAAAAGAAATGTAATATCCAGAGCAGAGGATACACTTCAAACAAATTGGTAAAACCAACAAAAGATGCATGCATAAAATATATCACTTTCAGACTGGTGCCTGTGTTAGTCTGTTGTAGCAAAAAAAGAAAAGAAAAGACTCCTGTGGCACCTTGGAGGCTGGCAGATTTATTGTAGCATAAGCTTTTTTTTTTACCAGAGGACACTTCATTTGATGCATGAAGTGTTATCCTCAGATAGCATTCAGGACAGAAGTAAGAGGTGATATATGACACATTCCCCATTGCTTTGCTGTGCTAAGTTAGCACCTGTAGTGGGAAGGGAACCAGCGTCTATTAACACCTAAGCTAATACAATCAAATGTGCTAATACATTCTAGATCAACAATTTTACACCAGAGTCTCCCTTTGAAGTTTTTTTTTTGTGGGTGAATGGTGACTTTTGGGTTGACCAGAGAGTGTCCTGGGAGACTGAAAAGTTATCTGACTGGTATTTTTTATACCAGATTTGTCTCCCTTAATTCTTTTGCATAGAACCGCTTTCCCCAACCAGATATGTTGGACTACATCTCCTAGCATCCCCCAGCCAGCATGGAGGGCACCGGGTTTGGGAAGGCTGGCACAGAATCTGACCTGTGTGTCCTATGTTGAAATACAATGTAGTATATGTAAAAGCCTGTATTTATACAGATAGCATGTACCAGGGATTCAGGACTGCCCAGTGATCATGGCTTCCCACTATGTGTACATACAGTGGCAAACACATTTGCCATGTAACTTGTGAAGAGCACCTAAATTTATAAATATAACTACCGATCTATACAGAAATTCAGTGGAACTGTATCTAAATGTTGCAGCCATGAAACTGAGGCTGCAGTCCTAAATACACTCTTGCTAGAACAGCCGGGGGTGGGGGACGGACTTGTGACCCTCCAGATGTTTTGGCCCAAACTCCCATCAACCTTCACCATTGGCTATGCTGGCTAGAGCTGATGGGAGTTGTAGGCCAAAACATCTGGAGGGTCACAAGTTGCCCACCCCTGTCCTAAGGGGTGCATTTCATTGAACACAGTCGGATTTACTTCAAAGTAAAATGTGCTCAGGATTTCACTGCCCGTCAAAGTCCTCCAACTTTATTTACTTTTGCATGTTCCCCTTTTATTTGCCACAGCTCAGCAATAGATAAGAAAACAGGAGAGAAAGTGGCTATCAAGAAGCTCTGCCGCCCATTTCAATCTGAGATCTTTGCCAAGCGAGCATATCGAGAACTCACACTGCTGAAGCACATGCAGCATGAGAATGTGAG
The DNA here is from genome assembly GCA_021292165.1 of Shinisaurus crocodilurus. Classification (NCBI taxonomy): domain Eukaryota; kingdom Metazoa; phylum Chordata; class Lepidosauria; order Squamata; family Shinisauridae; genus Shinisaurus; species Shinisaurus crocodilurus. The sequence continues at coordinate 201,820,129 of CM037877.1, forward strand.
TAACAACTTCCTTCTGTTCACTTGCACACAGACACTTGTCCATTTCTTTCACACATTGCCCTAGATGGGAGCTGGAGCTGATTTAGTCTCAGAATTTGCATCTCCACCTTAGTAGTCAAAGCAAAATCTGTCCATTTGGAATTTGCATGCCCAACAGCTTTTCTCTCTTGCAGCAGTGATTTCTGTCAAGTGACTGAATTATCCCAGCAGGTACTCATAGATCTAATTAAATCGTCAAGGATAGATGGTTAACGGAGAAGTAGTTATGAGTTAACCCAGAAGTTATTATGAGTTCAATCAATGGTCCATCTCACCAGCCACTAATACTTGCAAAGATGGAACGTGACCAACTAAGCAGATACTAGTACTAGATCTAGCAAAGATCTTTCCCAACCCTTCTATCCAACATCCTTTTAACTGGAGATATCTACCCCCTCCTGCATTTCACAGATGAAGATAGGGTCATCTTTGTAATGTCCCATTTTTAATAGCAAGGATCACTGTCCATGCTTTCCCCACACCCATGAATATCACACATTGCTGGAGGTCTACTTTGTCTACTATGTGCCAGTTTTCTGTACTCTGAAACAGTCTGTCCTCCACAGATTTAAAAGCCAAAAGACGGCCTTGAAAAAATATAATTCTCCACAATATGTTATCTTTTTATTTTTATTTTTTTTATTTTTTTTTAATATTTTATTTATTTTTCAAAACAAATTATAACACAGAAAATATATTTAGCAAAATACAAAATTATCACACAAATATAACATAATCAACATACAATAAATCATAAAGTGCTCCCCCCCACCATCCAAGGGACCAATTAATATACTTCTATCCTCTTGATCAAATAAAGTCTAAATTCCAAAAATATAACATATCCTGACAAGGCATGTTACCCTTCCCCTTTATTAATACATAGTCTAGTAATTGATTCCATATCTCCATAAAATTATTCTTCTTTAGCAATCCTTTTTTGCATTTGATACTACTAGTTAGTTTATCATTTAGGGCTATGTCCCAAACTTCCTTATACCAGTCTGTTATTAGGAAAACATGTTGTACTTTCCAATTTCTCGCTATCATTAGCCTGGCCGCAGTTAACAAGTTTACAATTAACTCCTTCGTATTTTGATCACAAATAAGCTTCTCAGTTATTGATAACAATGCTAATTTTGGACAGACCTCTAAATTAGTACCAATAATTTTCGATATTTCTGTAAAAACCTCTCGCCAAAACACCAATACATTTTTACAACTCCACCACATATGAGCATATGTCCCTTTTTCCTGACATCCTCTCCAACATAATGCAGAACAATTATTATCTATTCTATTTAATCTTACTGGAGTTAAATACCATCTCCAAATTAGTTTATAAAAATTTTCCTTTATCCTAATTGACATCATTTTCACAATCCGTTTATCCCATATATTGTTCCACCCCACCTTCGAGGTCACCTCTTCAAATTCATTATCCCATACTGTCTTAAGCTGATCCTCTTGTTCTTTTGCTTTTTGGATCAATCTATATAAATCCCTTGTTATACCTCTTGTTGATGCATTACCTGGTAGGCCGTCTCTAGACATGACCATCTTTTCAAAATTAGTTAAATCTCTCTCGTACTCAGTTTTCCTTTTCCATTTCTTCGACCATTGTTCTAACTGTAGTAAATTTAACCACGATAATCTTCTTCTCCCAACAATTTCCATTATTTGATCTCTAGTCCCCATCTTTTCCACCCAATCGGTCAATCTAATAACCCTTTCTTCTCTTAGTTTACTCTCCAGCTCTAATCTTAAGTTTTCAGGAAAATCCTTAAGAGCTACCACCGGAGTTAATGGAGATATCCCTGGTATAAATATGCTCTTCATAGTACCCCAAATCATTAACAAAACAATATGTTATCAACGGTTGGAAATGTACCTCATCAGCTGGGGTGGTGGTGGTGGTGGTGGTGATGATGATGATGATGATGATGATGATAATTTATACATACATGCATACATACATACCGCCCCTTACACCAAAGGGTCTGTGAAAGCAGAGCTGGTGGCATGTTTCAGGGGCTTTGAGCAAAGTGCCCTCATGGACTGCTGGACCCCTGGTGGTCCTTCCCTCTGCCAGTGGTAACAGGCTTACCCAGTGGCAGCCAATCAGCAGCACTGACATCACAGGCATTGCATTATGGGAAAATTTAAATGGCTCAGATACTGGGCAGTTTGGCCATGCAAGCCCAGCACTCCAGGGGCAGTGCTACCGCCGAGACATCCCCTCCTGTGTCAGGCCTGCCTTCTTATGCTGTTTCTGGAATAGTCCTGCTTTAACCCCTTGGTACACCCTGAAAATGTTTCCATCCCTTTTGGAATCTGGGCTCCATTAGCCTGAATTCTGGTGAAGGCAGAACTCTGCTCCTTTGCTATTGTGCATTCATGGGGCTTTGCAGTTTTCCTAACCTCTATCCCACCTAGCAAAATTTTCATGCGCAGATTCATAAATTGATATCACCTGGTCCTTGTAGAGGGCAAGTGTAAGGTGGCAAGAGCTGACAATGAACAACATCTAAGAAATGTCCAGCCCTGAAGCCTTTTCACCTGCTTCTCTCCCACGTATTTGATGCACTTGGTTCTCTCACACATAAAGCCGGTAAAAAGGGGGAGCATGGCACATCCCGGTGATAGGTACTCTTCTTCACCTGATGTATTGGGATCTTCTGTACACCACATGAGCAGGATAGAAAGACTGCAACATCCCAGTCCTGGAATGCACATGGAGCAGAGATGGAAATTTGCTTCCTTTCTGAATTCAACACTCTAATGGAAGGGGGGGCATCCATTTTTTGTTCTGCCAAGTCGTGAACATCTGCAACCAGCTATGTGTGTGACATTCTAAAATTGTGAATAACTCCTGTTTTCTCAGCTTCAGGGAAGTTTCAACTGCTGCTGTTGGGCATGCTCAGATCATTTTTGCAAATTTTGCAATATTAGCGTACCAGAATCTGAGAGGATACATTCTCTCCCATTCCTGGATTTAATCCATGGACTTGCATGAGTTCACCACAGAGTATAAAATCTGGGTTATCTTTTCCTCCACCCTATTGCTTCGAAAGGCCTTAAGCTGCCATTGATACATGGCTTGGCTTCTAGTGCTTATGACAGGGATGGGAAACATCCAGCCCATGGGCTGAATTTGGCACTTGAGCAGTCCTCAAGACCCTGGCTCAGTCCACTTTGCTCCTCCCTCACCTTTCCTGATTGGGGAAGGCATGGAAGGAGCAAAGCCAGCTTGGGACTTAGCTGGCACCTGGACCCTTACAAGAAGGTTCCTTGATGGTGGGGATAGGACAGCTCTTCTACCCTGTGTTCTTCATAATCTTCCATTCTGAATCCACCTCTTTTCTAGGTCATTGGGTTACTTGACGTCTTCACTTCAGCTATTGCCTTTGATGGATTCCAGGACTTGTAAGTTTGCATTTTCTTCCTTAAAGTGTTCTAAGGTTCTACTGCAGGTATACTTTCTACAGAAGGTATCATGTATATCAGTCACAACAACTTGATCTGTTACCCAGTCTCTGGGAAAATCAGCTGAATTCATCCAGTTTGAGTCCTCCTGAAGTCAGTGGGTGCCCATCATTACGGTATAGATTCTGTGAGTCTGCAATTGTGCATTGCAAAACAGAATTTGGTTTGCCATGCAGAATTTAGCATCATGAGAATCTTGACTTTAACTTTTGCTTTAGAGATAGGGCCTTCTCAGTGGCAGCCCCTACCCTCTGAAATTCCTCCTTAGAGAGAGACCTTTGGCCTGTGGCTGCTTTTAAGAGGATTTTAAAAACTCATCTGTTCTCCCTGGCTTTTAATTGAAAACATTTATGCTATATGCTGCTGATGGATGTTTTGAAATGGTATTTTATTGAAACTGGTTTTATTTAAAATTGTTCATATTTAATATGAGTGTGAGTGTGTGTGTGTGTGTGTGTGTGTACATACATACATACATACATACTGTAATCCGTCTTGGGAAGTCTGTGGTCTTGAAAGGCAGCTAAGGGTGCAATTGTATGCATGTTTAAGCAGAGAAAAAGTCCTACAACTCCCAGTATTCCCCAGCCAGCATGCTGGGAGTTGTAGGACCTTTTCTGTCTAAACATGCATAGGACTATATCCTAAGAAAGAGAATGAATGAATGAATGAATGAATAGGAAGTTTCTGGGCCAAAGTATATGGGACACTGAAAATCCAGATTTCCTGTCTCTTCACATTTCTAAAGCAGCCATGCTTTTTGGATTGGGACCATGGTGCTGGAGAGGTTAACTCTTTTCCCCTGCCTTGCTGCTTTCCAGATGTAAATATGCTGTTGTTGTTTTCCTATCAGGGCAAATAGTTCTGAGGAGGGGGGATTTACATTTTGAAAATGATACAGGGGAAGGGAAAGGTTTAATATCCCTTCTGCCAGCACTGTGGTCCCAAGTCAACTTGGCTGTCCCCCTACCACCCCATGCAGCGCCTTTTAAAATAATTGTTAAAAAAAATGGAATACCTAGTCATACAGGCCTGTGGCTCACACTGATTCAGTTTGTCTGAGTGTGGAAAGCTAAGCCGGGTCAGGCCTGGTTATTACTTGGATGGGAGACCCCTCCTCTAGTGTCCTGCATTGAGCAGGGGGTTGGACTCGATAGCCTTGTAGGCTCCTTCCAACTCTATGATCTATGAAATCTATTTTGGCCCTAGCCTTATAGCTTCAGACACAGTCTTCAACGAGTGTGGGCATAACCTGATGAAATCTCAGAAGCCTGGACAAAGGGCAGGGGGCTACACAGGATGGCCATTAGTCAGGTGGGGCAGTGCTTCCCAGCTATAATAATACTTATCATTAATTAATCATGGAATCATACACTTCTATAGAGTTGAAAGAGACTTTGGAGGTCAACTAGTACAACCCATTACTCAATGCAAGATCTACAATGCAGGATGAAACTACAGCATCCCTGACAGATGGTGGTCCAGCCTCTGCTTAAATACCTCCAGTGAAGGGGATCCCAGCACTTCTCAACTGTCCGCTGTCAAACAACTCTTACCATTACAAAGTCTCTCCTAATGTTTAGCACAAATCTGCTTCCCTGCAATTTCCAGCTCTTGGTTCTAGTCCTGCCCTCTGGAGCAACTAACAACATTAACTCATTACACAGTCTTGTGCTCTGCCTTATAGTCCCAAGGACTTTCTAAGCAGCTCACATCAATTAAAACATAAAAATAAAATCAAAATCAAAGAACAGACCAGCAGCACTATGACGGCCTCTGCATAAACCGGAATCAAAAGATCAAGATCTAAAATCAGAGATCTAAGACAACTGGGCAATTTTTTTAAAGAAAAGTTTTCACATAGTGCTGAAAAGATATTTTGCAAAAGAAGGAAATATGTACTGATTTGCTTCATTTGCATAGTTTATACAGGGTGCAGAGTTCAACTTTTCTGCACACAGCATTTGCTGTTTTGCTTTTACTGCGCGCAGTGTACACAGCCCTGGTCTTAAACCCAGTGTAAGAAGTCAGCACAAATCAATAGTGTCTCAGTTTCCAGTTGACAGCTGCCCTATTTGGTAGTTCCTTGTGCAGAACAGTAAACACCATGACTAGTCATTGAAACACAGAGGTCATATATAGTTTAAATGGGCCATAAAAGCCAACAGTCTAATCCCCAAACCAATTAAACTGGAGAATGCACTTATTAAATTGAATTTAGACCTGTTTAAGACAATGACCTGGTTTGGATGACACGACAACCCGCCATGGGTGATCAGCCATGGTGGGTTGTCTTGTTGTCCGAGCCTGGTGTGGTTTCAGCAGGGAGGCTGATTTTTCTCAAACAAGCCATCCTGAGACCCATGGCTTGTTTTAGGTACTTCATACCCATGGTGGCTTGTCATGTCATCTGAACCGGGCAGGGAGTTTTCATCGTGGGTTGTTGAAAAGGGCTACAGAGTTGCTTGGCAAGAGTGGCCAAAAAACATGCTGCTCCTTGTGAGTGATCTCACTTCTGAAACTCTGCTCAGCAACAGATTGTGCTGCTGTAGCCTCTGTCCTCCCGTGGCATTCTCCTCCTCCCACCAACACGATTTCGCTGCTTCACTTGTCAGCGACCTTTCTTTCTTTCCCTTGTGAGCCAGCTGTGTGTAATCTACACAGTGACCTTGAAAGAGCTTGCAGTTCTGCCAAGTTTAGTTTTGTCTTTGTTGTGCCCTGGCTCTACACACCTACATCAACGTTTCTGAAAGGCTCCTGGAGAAGAAGCCCCAATTTTTTTAACTGAAGTAACTTATGCAGCACTTTGACCCTTCATCTTGTACAATCCATTAAAATGATCTAGTGTGTACAATTTCATTTCATTTCTGCAATGTATTTGTACTGAGATTAACACACATACCCTTTTGTGAAGTCTTCCCACCATTGCTTGCCTAGTCCTCCTGGTAAATAGAGCCCCAATCTATCCTCCCTGCTAATGGCCTTGTCTGTGTGTGGGAACCTGTGGCCCATCAACGAGTTCATATCTCCAGGGCCCGACAAACTGCATCCTAGAGTAATAAAGGAACCGGCAGAAGAACTCTCAGAACCATTGTCTATTATCTTTGTGAAATCGTGGAGGACAGGTGAAGTGCCAGATGACTGGAGGAGGGCAAATGTTGTTCCCATCTTCAAAAAGGGCAAGAAGGAGGAACCTGGGAACTACAGACCAGACCAGTCAGTCTGCAATCAATCCTTGGGGAAATTCTGGAGCAGATGATAAAGAAGTCAATCTGCAAGCACCTTGAAAACAATGCAGTGATTACTAGAAGGCAACGTGGACTTGTCAAGAACAAATCCTGCCAGACTAATCTGATCTCATTTTTTGATTGGGTAACCTCCCTTGTGGACCATGGGAATGCTGTGGACATAATATATCTGGACTTCAGCAAGGCTTTCGACAAAGTGTCTCATGATATCCTGATTAGCAAGCTAGCTAAAAGTGGGCTGGATGGAACAACTATCAGGTGGATCCACAATTGGCTACAGAATCGGACTCAAACAGTGCTTATCAATGGTCGCTTCTCAAACTGGGAAGAGGTAACGAGCGGGGTACCACAGGGCTCGGTCCTGGGCCCAGTGCTCTTCAACATTTTTATTAATGACTTGGATGAGGAGGTGCAGGGAATGCTTATCAAATTTGCAGATGACACAAAATTGAGTGGAATAGCTAATACTCTGGAAGACAGAAACAAAATTCAAAGTGATCTCAATAGGCTGGAGCGCTGGGCCAAAAACAACTGAATGAAATTTAATAGGGATAAATGCCAAGTGCTGCACCTAGGAAAAAGAAACCAAATGCACAGTTACAGGATGGGGGATACTTGGCTCAACAATACTACAAGTGAGAAGGATCTTGGAATTGTAGATCACAAGCTGAATATGAGCCAGCAATGTGATCTGGCTGCAAAAAAAGGCAAATGCTATTTTGGGCTGCATTAATAGAAGTATAGCTTCCAAATTGCGTGAAGTACTAGTTCCCCTCTACTCAGCACTGGCTAGGCCTCATCTTGAGTACTGAATCCAGTTCTGGGCACCACACTTTAAGAAGGGTGTAGACAAAAACTGGAAAGGGTTCAGAGGAGGGCAACAAAGATGATCAGGGGAGGTCAAGGGGGAGGCCCCTAAAAAATAAATAAATAAATAAATAAATAAATAAAAACAAAAACATATATATATATATATATATATATATATATTCTAGGAAGACAGAAACAGAGCACTATGGAAGGAAAGGACTCAGCAGTGGTGGTGACCTGCAAGGGGTGTGCAATGTTTGTTTTCCTGCCGGAGATCAACATGGCCTACACTTGCAACAAGTGCAAGCTGGTCACGCTGTTGGAAGAAAAGGTCAGAGGACTGGAGCAGCAAGTGTCAACCCTCAGGAGCATAAGAGAAAGCGAGGAGTTCTTAGACAGAACGGTGGATCTACAGCACCAAAGCACAGTACAGGAGCCAGAAGGGCAACTGCAGGATGAGGCGGAGTCGGAGACTGCAGAGGCAGGGGAAAATAACGCAGGGGGAACTCCCTGGAAAAGGGTGACTGTTAGGAGCAGAAGAACTACAAGACACTCTGCGCCTGTGGAAGCAGTGGAGCTATGGAACCGCTTCCATGTACTTGAGGACGAGAGCAGAGGACAGCCTGCAGAGGACGGATTACCGGGCACCCAACGTGACAGCGAGCAAGAGGCTGAGGGTCAGTCAAGTGGAGGCAATCAAACCAAGGCCTACAGCAAGAGGAAGAGAAGAGTACTCGTAGTGGGAGACTCCCTCCTGCGGGGGATCGAAGCCAAAGTATGTCGCGAAGACCCATGGACTCGCCAGGTGTGCTGTCTCCCTGGGGCAAGGATTAAGGATGTGACAGAGCAGCTGCCGAGGCTCATGCAGCCCACCGACACATACCCCTTTCTTCTCTTCCACGTGGGTACAAATGATACTGCCAAGCGGAGTTACAAAGAAATCACGGCAGACTTTGAAGAGCTGGGAAGGGAACTCAAGAACTTCGGGACCCAGATAGTTTTCTCATCCATCCTTCCAGTACTTGGAAGAGGCATAGAAAGGGAAAGAAAAATACTCCGAGTGAATGACTGGCTACGAAGGTGGAGCCGACGTGAGGGATTTGGATTCTGGGACCATGGGCTACACTTCCTGGAAGATGGACTGCTGGCAAAGGATGGGTTGCACCTCACAAGGACTGGGAAGAATGTGTTTGGACACAGCATGAGGAACTTAATCAGGAGGGCTTTAAACTGAATCCAACAGGGGAGGGAGACATAAACTCGGGGGTACCAATGGAAGAAGGCCTCTATGCCACAATGGAGAGAACAGCTCCAGCGGTGCCCATTGATAGTCTACCACAAAATGTAGGGGGAAAGTCGGACTATAAAGCACATAGTCTTCAATGTCTCTATACTAATGCCCAGAGTATGGGCAATAAACAAGACGAACTTGAACTCTTGATACATGAGGGCAAGTACGACTTGATAGGGATAACTGAAACCTGGTGGGATGACTCCCATGACTGGAATACAGCAATTGAAGGGTATAACTTGTTCAAAAGGAACAGAAGCAACAGAAAGGGAGGTGGAGTTGCACTGTATGTTAAAAATACGTATCTCTGCACAGAGATACAGGAAGAGGAGCTTGGCAGCCCCATTGAGAGCATCTGGGTTAAAATAAAGGGGGCAAAGAATAAAACGAACATGGCAGTTGGAGTCTACTACCGACCACCCAATCAAGGAGAAGACGAGGATGGAACTTTTGAAAAGCAAATTGCCATTGTTTCAAGGAGGCACGATGTGGTAGTAATGGGAGACTTCAATTTCCCTGATATCTGTTGGGAGACTTATTCAGCCAAACATGGCCCCTCCAAGAAATTCCTGAGCTGTGCTGCTGATAACTTCCTCCTACAGAAAGTGGAGGAAGGAACTAGAGGATCGGCTATCCTTGACCTGATTCTAACCAACAGAGACGAGTTAGTGGATAAAGTGGCAGTTTCGGGAACTCTGGGGGAAAGTGACCATGTTATACTTGAGTTCTTGATTCTAACGGAAGCAAAAGCTGAGTGTAGCCAAACACGTACCCTGGATTTTAGGAAAGCCAATTTTAACAAACTCAGAACAATGATTAGTAAGATCCCATGGCAAGTGACTCTCACGAGAAAGGGAGCCCAGGAGGGGTGGGAGTTTTTAAAGAAGGAAATTTTAAAGGCACAATTGCAAACAATTCCCACAAGGAAAAAAGGCAGAGGGCAACAGAAGAAGCCAATGTGGCTTCACAATAAACTCAAAGATGACCTGAAAACAAAAAAGGACACGTATAGGAAGTGGAAGGAAGGACAGGCTACAGGGGAAGAGTACAGGCAGGTAGCACAGAACTGCAGGAATAGTGTCAGGAAGGCTAAAGCTGAGAATGAGCTAAGGTTAGCGAGGAATGCTAAAAGCAACAAAAAAGCTTTCTTCAGATACATGCACAGTAAAAGACAGAAGAAAGAACTGGTGGTTCAACTACGCAATGAGGATGGCAAATTGATAACAGAAGACAAAGAAAAGGCAGAAGTGTTCAATTCCTACTTCGGCTCGGTCTTCTCCCAAAAGAGGGTCTATGACCCCCCTGGCAAACCTGAAGTGCAGACTGAAGGGGCAGAATTGCAGCTTGAGATTGATAGGCAAATGGTCAAGGAGCACCTGATTACTCTGAACGAGTTTAAATCTCCAGGGCCTGATGAGCTGCATCCTAGAGTAATAAAGGAACTGGCAGAAGAACTCTCAGAACCACTGTCTATTATCTTTGAGAAATCATGGAGGACAGGTGAAGTGCCAGACGACTGGAGGAGGGCAAATGTTGTTCCCATCTTCAAAAAGGGCAAGAAGGAGGAACCTGGGAACTATAGGCCAGTCAGTCTGACATCAATCCCTGGGAAGATTTTTGAGCAGATTATAAAGAAGTCAGTCTGCAAGAACCTTGAAAACAATGCAGTGATTACTAGAAGCCAGCATGGATTTGTCAAGAACAAATCCTGTCAGACTAATCTGATCTCATTTTTTGATCGGGTAACCTCCCTTGTGGACTGTGGGAATGCTGTGGACATTATATACCTGGACTTCAGCAAAGCTTTCGACAAAGTGCCTCATGATATCCTGATTAGTAAGCTAGCTAAGAGTGGGCTAGATGGAACAACTATCAGGTGGATCCACAATTGGCTAAAGAATCGGACTCAAAGAGTGCTTATCAATGGTTCCTTCTCAAACTGGGGAGAGGTAACGAGCGGGGTACCACAGGGCTCGGTCCTGGGCCCGGTGCTCTTCAACATTTTTATTAATGACTTGGATGAGGAGGTACAGGGAATGCTTATCAAATTTGCAGATGACACAAAGTTGGGTGGAACAGCTAATACTCTGGAAGACAGAAACAAAATTCAAAGTGACCTCGATAGGCTGGAGCGCTGGGCCGAAAACAACAGAATGAAATTTAATAGGGATAAATGCCAAGTGCTGCACCTAGGGAGAGGAAACCAAATGCAGAGTTACAGAATGGGGGACACTTGGCTCAACAATACTACAAGTGAGAAGGATCTTGGAATTGTGGTAGATCACAAACTGAATATGAGCCAGCAATGCGATGTGGCTGCAAAGAAGGCAAATGCAATTTTGGGCTGTATTAATAGAAGTATAGCTTCCAAATCGCGGGAAGTGATAATTCCCCTTTACTCGGCACTGGTTAGGCCTCATCTTGAGTACTGTGTCCAGTTCTGGGCACCTCACTTTAAGAAGGACATAGACAAACTGGAGAGGGTTCAGAGGAGGGCAACAAGGATGATAAGGGACTGGAAACAAGGCCCTATGAGGAGAGACTGAAAGAACTGGGCATGTTTAGCCTTCAGAAGAGGAGACTGAGGGAGATATGATCGCACTCTTCCAGTATTTGAAGGGATGTCACACAGAGGAGGGCAAAGATCTCTTCTCGTTCATCCCAGTTTGCAGGACACGGAATAATGGGCTCAAGTTACAGGAACCTAGATTCCACCTAAACATCAGGAAAAATTTCCTGACTGTCAGAGCAATAAGACGATGGAATCAACTACCTAGGGAGGTGGTGGGCTCTCCCAGTCTGGAGGCATTCAAGGTGCAGCTGGACAGACATCTGGCAGGAGATGCTTTGACCTGGATTCCTGCATTGAGCAGGGGGTTGGACTCGATGGCCTTGTAGCCCCCTTCCAACTCTACTTTTCTATGATTCTATGAAACAAAGCCCTATGAGGAGAGACTGAAAGAACTGGGCATGTTTAGCCCTCAGAAGAGGAGACTGGGGGGAGATATGATAGCACTCTTCAAGTACTTGAAAGGTTGTCACACAGAGGAAGGCCAGGATCTCTTCTTGATCATCCCAGATTGCAGGACACAGAATAATGGGATCAAGTTACAGGAAGCCAGATTCCTCCTGGACATCAGGAAAAATTTCCTGACTGTTAGAGCAATATGACAATGGAACCAACTACCTAGGGAGGTAGTGGGCTCTCCCACACTGGAGGCTTTCAAGGTGTAGCTGGACAGCCATCTGTCAGGGATGCTTTGACTTGGATTCCTGCATTGAGCAGGGGGTTGGACTCGATGGCCTTATAGGCCCCTTCCAACTCTACTATTCTATGATCTGTCCCCCGCGGCTGGGAACAGATAAACCCAGAACCAGAGTGGCATTTGCTCCACATACTGTAACAGGCACAGTTGGACTGCCTTTACCTGGTATAGTGCACTTTTCACCATTCCCCACGATGGATCCTGCAGAGGAGGCAGACATCGAGTCCTCACCCCCACTATTCTCACCCACTCCAGATCCCTCAACACAAGCTTTGCAAGAGTGGGCCCCAACTGAGGCAGAGGGAGCCCAACACTGTCAGAGACATAAGACATCTTTCTCGAATGAGAAGGAACTTGGCACATTCATAGATCTCTGGATCAGTCCAGAGGTGCAGGAATATCTGCAGAGTACTAGGCATGATAATCTTTCCCCCTGGTTTTCAGAGCAGATGTTAGCGATGCGCACGAGGCATTGTGTGCTCCCACTGGCTGTGCAAGGAAAAACTTCATGGCCTGAAGAAAAAGTTTAAGGAAATCACAACCGACAACAAGCACTCTGGGGTCGCGTGGTGCACCATGTCATGCTATGACAATCTGGCAACTATCCTGCTTGGTTAGAGGGATGTGATGCCCGGTTATACCGCTGGCAGTGGGATTGCCTTGCCTCAACCACAGAGAGTCAGGTATTGTCCCATGAAGACCTGCCACTCTTCAACCCATGATTCCTCCTCCCCAACTCCAGGCAAGTCAAGATGTGTTGAATCCTATACTGCACAGCCACCCATATCCAGTACACCCAAGCCATGCAGCATCCCCTCTGCAACTATTTCAAGACCCCCAGATGCTGGCTCGTCCCAGAAAGTGTACTGTATATAGAGCCTTTAGGAACTACAATACGCCTTGTGAGTCCATCTCTGCTGCCCGCTCCACTTGTGGGACAAGTTCACCCCAACTACGTATTCCTCAAGTACATATTTTTCTCCTGCTGCAAGAAAAGCAACCTTGTCCTCTAACATGCTACGTGAACTCAGAGATGCTCCATCTAAAGCAAAAGATGTGGGTAGTGCCATTTGAGAAGCGGTCTGGAGTACTTTTCCCAAGGGAAATGCAGTCAGAGCTGGACCTCCCCATGGAAGGCATGGATATTGGCCCTCAAGAAAGTAGGTTTTTTCCCACCTGTTCCACCCAGGCACCCGTCTCTGGAGAGGAGCAGCAGTGGGTGTGTCACAATGTTGCTGATCTAGACCAGATTTCATAGATTTCATAGATCATAGAGTTGGAAGGACCCTACAAGGCCATCGAGTCCAACCCCCTGCTCAATGCAGGAAACTAGAGGAGGGGTCTCCCATCCAAGTAATAACCAGGCCTGACCCTGCTCAGCTTTCCACGCTCAGACAAGCTGAGCCAGCGTAAGCCACAGACCTGGTGACGCAGTCCATCGCTTGTACCGGTGAACCCCTGGAAGATATGGGTGGTGAGCTTGAGAGGACTCTTCTTCCCAATCTGTCTCAGGTGAGGGAAGGAGGAGAGTCACCCCTGCTAGACTTGGACTTGGGATGCCTCTTTGCACATCCTAGCAACTCATCTTTCACCGGCTTTCCAGAAGAAGAGGGTGGGGTGAAGTCCCTGAAGGAGAGGATGAACCTGAAGAAAAGCAGCCTGAACAGCCAGCAGAGCAACCATTTCCAGCAGCTGTAGGGCCTGCACAGCCGAGGGAAGAGGCTCTGGAGGAAGAGCCGCCACTAACCAATGCACAAAGGGCAGCACATATCTGAAAAAAGCATAAAACTGAACCCGGTGCAGCTCTCAAGGAACTTGGTCACTGCCACTGAAGCATCAGGGGAGTGCACAGATGAGCTTTTCAAGGAAATGAATTAACAGGAAAATAGAACAAGGGCCAGTGAGCATCTCGGTCTGGTCAACTTGGACCATAGCTAACACCACCCGCTCTTCAGGAGAATTGGTGCATGACAGCATGGCAGCCCGGTTGATGAGGAAATGAACTGCCGCCATTGACAGGCCGACAGATGCCATTCAAATGTTGGCAGTGGTCTTGTAAACATCTGAGCAAGGCCAATAAGCATAAGCTCCGAACCAGCCATATCCCTATGGTGTACTGCAGCAGTTTCTCCTCCTCCTCCTCCTCCTCCTGCTGCTGCTCTGCAATGGCGCCATTCTGTGGTACCTCAACTGCCTCAATTCCCTGGCCCACCACCACCTCAATATATGCCTCATTAACTGGTCTTCCCTGCACCGCCCATAGCAGATCCTTTGGTTGCACTACACCATGGCCTAGAGCCAACTAAACAACCACTTGCACCACTGCTTGAGTGGGAGGAAGCAGAGCAACCGGTTTAAAGACATCTGCGGAGCAGTCCACGCCAACCACATTTTTCCATTCAGGCAGGCATGGAAGAGGAACGGCACCAGGGAAAAGGTGCAGGTGCTCAATAGTTTCTTTTGCTGCTCACTGGAAACCTCTGATGGACTTCTTGGGGAAGAGGGAAAGTGACTTAGTAATAACTTCGGGTTTTGATTTTTGAATATTAGTAAAGGTGATAGAAATTCTTTGTGAAAATAGAGAAAACTTAGATTGGATATGGATTGGTAATGTTTGTCAGTCAAAGAGGCGGAAGCCAAATATGATTTGTTTTTGTTTTGGAAAATTCAATAATAATATATATATATATATTTAAAAATAGTTTCTTTTGCTGCTCCACACTAACCCACCACATATCTACTACTCCCTCTTGCTATATGTTTTGCTGTTCTGTTCCTATCCCACCCTTCTTGTATATATATATATATTAAAAAAAAATCATAATGAGAAGATTGCCCTGGTGTGCTTCAAGGACACTTTCAGCCCACAATTTGCAACAATCCAACGGACAGCTGGTTGGCCACTGTGTGAACAGAATGCTGGACTGGATGGACCCTTGGTCTGATCTGGCAGGGCTCCTCTTATGTTCTTGTTACATATGTAACAACGTTGTGTGGTTAGGCTAGGTGTTCTCCAACCTTGGGTCCATCCAGTCCAGCATTCTGGCTGGGGCATGCTGGGAGTTGTAGGCCAAAAACATCAGGGGACCCAAGGTTGGAGAACACTGATCTAGTAATACCTCACTTTTCACATATAATTGCACCCATTCTCATATTTCATAGGATTTCCTATTTATACACCACCACCCCATCTGTATTGCTTTAGGTAGTACTCCCCATATGAGCAAAGCCTATAGCCAGGAGATTTCAGACTCCTCATAGTGCCTTACCAAGCTAATTTAAATCAGTAGCTAGTAGGACTGTTCTCTCCATGCCAAGGATTGTCTGCACAACTCGCTACTAATCATCGTTTCACAATAGAGGATTTAAAAAAAAGAATTGCACAGCCATGTCTGCTTATAAGAAACAACAGATAGAAAAACTGGAGAACCACTCCATGATAGAGATGGAGGATCTCTCTCTCTCACGCACGTGTGTGTGTGTGTGTGTGTAGAAACATAGCATAGTGGGGGAGGCGTGGCAGGTGAGGGGGGAGGCTTAGGTAGAAACACTTACCTTGCTCTCAGAGACCAGTTGTGGGGGCAGGGGAGTTGGCAGCATGAGCAAAAATATGATTCTCTGGCTAAAGGGAAGTAATGTGGGTGGGTGGGGGAGCAGGTGAAGAGGGAGCCAGAACTCAAACCGATTCTCAGGCTTTTGGAGACCAGAGCAGTGGGTGGGCAGGAATAGTCGTCTCTCCAACTGATTAGCAGAGGTGGGAGCAAAAATAGGAGGGTGATAGAGTTTCTCTCTGTCAGGCGGTGGTGTGTGTGTGTGTGTGTGAGAGAGAGAGAGAGAGAGAGAGAGAGAGAGAGAGAGGAGCCAGAATTCAAACAGCTTCTTGGGTGGTTGGAGCACTGAGGGGGAGGGTGGGGGAAAAGGAAGAATGAGCGATAGCCGCTGTCAGAGAATGGATGGAGGTGCGAGGGAAGGACGATGAGTGGAACCCACTTCTCAGGCAGGCAGAGAAAGCATTGTGCTATCCACGGACAAAGTGCAAGACAAAAGTAAAAACCACCCAAGGTAATGTTAGGGTTTAAAAATTTTATTTGAAAAACAGAGGAGGGATTGGGAAACTTTCTGTAGGGAGCCAGCAAAGGTGAGACACGCCCAGCAGACCAATAGTAAAAAGGCTGCTGAGGGAGCAAGGATTGAGGAATGGGAATTTCCCCGCAAAGGCCCTTGGGATACGTGCCAAGAGTGGGTAGGGAGGAGCGAGTTGGAAACAAACCACAACAAGCCTCGAAGAGGCTGATTGTCAGCACCAGCGTGGGTAGATTTCATAGATTTCATAGTATAGAGTTGGAAGGAGCCTACAAGGCTATCGAGTCCAACCCCCTGCTCAATGCAGGTTATTCAGTTAACAACCAACCTGCCATGGCTTATTCTCAGAGGTGCTTAGCATGATGTATGAACCCACCCAATGGGATATAATGATTTTAAATGTGAGAACTTCAGCTGATTTTGTTTTGGACTGCAATTTAAACTGCATTTCTGTTTAGAGACTTTGCTTCCATATCACTATGAGGACATATTCTAGAATCTGAAACAACACATAAAAAAAACACCCAGCAATGATAAAGTGTTTAATACACAAACAATTTAATCACAGGCCGGCCTGCCAAAGTTAATAACTTACAAGTTACATTGATTTCAATGGGTGCATTAAGTGTATGCTTAACTCTCTTCCATTGAAGTCAGTGGGACACAGAAATGCTTCAGATTGGCAAGATTGTTCTTAAACGATGAACACCGGCTCTTGCATACAATCGCTATTGTCAATTAACCATTTCAAAAGAGGCCATGGAAAGACTTGAAAATGCCTTACTTGCTTGGTATCTTGCAGAGGATAAACCCAGAAGGAGCAAGAGCATTTTCAAAGTTAGATGATAGTGAACAGTCTGTCATAGAACTCATGGTAGCTGCATCTTCCTCAACTAATGTCTCAGTTTCCGATCCTGAGATAGACAACCATGCATTGTTGTTTTCAGTGGCAGTCTCAATCTTGCTTAATCAGCTATTTCAGCCTTTCCCAACCTGGCACCCTCCAGATGTGTTGGGTGGGAGATGTAGTCCGACACATCTGGAGCGCACCTGATTGGGAAAGGCTGAGCTATTATCTCTCCAGTGAGAATAAGGTTATATAGCTCCCTACATCTTTCTCCAAAACTCAGGAAATTGTCTTACTTGCCTTTTAGCTACCTTGTGATGCCATACATGCGAACAGATTTACAAAAGATCATGGGGCATCAGTTCAGTGAGGAAAAGATCCAGTACCTAATCTACCAGGTGTTGAAAGGGTTGAAGGTAAGTAGTGCCGGCTCCAGGTTTTTGAGTGCCCATGGATCCTCTCCCTCAGTGAGGCTACCTTCTCACCACCATTGTCACTAGCTGATGTTGCTCCTGCTTCTCTTTCTCATCATTATTACCACTTGCTTGCTTAACAAGTAGAGAACCAGTGAGCAAGTAGGCAGTGGCTGTGCATCTACTGTTCCTCCTTTCTACCACCACCATTATCCGGGCCACAGTGAGAGACAAGTGAACAAGCAGGTTGCAATAGTGAAGAGGAGGAGCAAGTCCAGGGAGATCTGGTCAGTGGGCCCTTGCTGTGCTGTGGGCCGTCAGCAGATGCCCAATTGTGCCTTCCCCTCATGACACAGGCCTTGTTCCCATGTACAAAGCACATTTGCCTACCATTGATGCTGGCCCTGGAGATAAGTGGCTCTGGAAAAACTCATAGCAGGAATTTGATCCTGCCAGATGTGCTGAATGAACTGTTGAACTTTCTGTAGTCTTTCTGTAGTGGTGTGGTAGAATGTTTTGGTAGATTCTGAAACAATGACTGAAACTATAACATGATAACCCACACTCAAGGGTTGAGTATGGGTTGTCATTGATCTGTGGGTTGTTGAAACACGGCTTCTTGTGTTGTCTGAACCCAGCCAAGATAACAAGCCATGGTGAACAATCCACAGTTCACAATCCAACAACAAACCATGGGTTCTCTTCGTGGGTTGTTCGGGGTTAACAAGCCATGGCTTGTTAGTGCAGCTGGGTTCAGACAACATGATAACCCGCATTTCAACAACAACCCACAGTTCAAAAACAACCCACAGTTCAACAACAACCCACACTCAACCTATACTCAACCGTTGAGTGTGGGTTATCGTGTTGTCTGAACCCAGTCAATGAAGAGAATTGCTTGCAAGTTCCCATCTTTATAAAATAACAATGCCTATGTTTGCCCATTATCTTCCAGACTCCCCATGTTCCTTTAGCTCAGCCTTCCCAAACCTGGTGCCGACTGATGTTTTGGACTACAACTCCCAGCATTCCTGACTATAGGCCATGCAGGCTGGAGCTAATGGGAGGTGAAGTCTAAAACATCTGGAAGGCTGCTTGAGCCAATAGCTTAGCAAATGAAATAAGGTGTGTGTTATTTAGGACAGAGGTAGTTTGTTTTCATTGTGTAACTCTCCTGAGTACAAGATGCTTCATCAATGCTATGTCTGTTGACAAGAGGCTTTCAGGAAGTCCAGCATTCTCTCTGCTCAGTTGTTCTGCTCACCTTTTCTGTTCAGTAGCAATTACACAAAGTACTTCAGTTGTCTCAGAGCCACTGCAGGCCAGTCAATCCCCATACAAATTGTAAGGGAATAGCGAGGTTCTCCATAGAAACATCCTGGCTGATTATTGTCTGTTGAACCTATGCATAAATAATAAAAATGAGTTTTTTCCTTTCTTCCTTTATTGCAGTATATTCATTCTGCTGGAATCATTCACAGGGTAAGTGCCACTTTATTCTGCTTAGGACACAATCTTATGCATGTTTAGACAGAAGAAAAGTCCTGCAAGTGCCAGCATGCGCCCTTAATGTTGTTTCTCATCTAGATGCACGCAACCTACGGTACTAATGCATCCTCCTCCAACCTGGTGCCTTCTAAATGTGTTGGACTACAACCCCCACGCCCCACCCAGCATGTTGGATGGGAGTGATGGGAGTTGTAGTTCCACATGCTTGGAGGGCACCAGTGCATCCTCCTGAATGTGATGTCTGTTCTGTCCTCAACCCTTTTCCAATTCCCTTTTAGTAAGCTTTCTTGTTAAAAATACCAGCTAGTCGCTATTCCTCTGCTGAAGTCTACTCAGTGATACCCATTGATTCTCTGTCTGCCTGTCCCTCAGTGCCAGGGAAAACCTCACCTGTCCGTAGAAGCCTCTTCGTTATGCAGAAAGGGCAGTTGCTGCTGGTGCTGCCCCCTTTTGGCTCCAGCAAAGTTGCAAACACCCATATCCACATGATTCAGCCTGGCTGCCATTGGACTGCCCCCATGCTGCCCCCACTCCCCAGTGCAGATGGTAGCTGTGTGATCCAAGAAGGGATAGCACTTGACTGCCCTATTGCTGCGAAGATCCAAACAGTGCTTAATTTCTAGAAATAGGGATATTTTCTACATGAGGCATTTACTGTGCACTGTGCTAATGATTCCTTACGGTTGTTTATGGGTTCTTTAGATGACATCATGATCTTCCAGTTTCACTTCTTTTTTTATGAGCACTTTCCCAACAGTTTTTAGAATAGGGAAAATGGGGAATTATTTCTGAAAGCAAAAGAAAAGGTATTTTCCTACTTGTGTAATTGCAATATTCCACTGTAGCACGCTGCCACCTAGGGGTTATGTAGCAGAAAAGCAGGAAAGGAAAAGCTCTTTGTGTAGAGCTCAGATTTGAATTCCGTGACGAAACTGAAAGCAGATACACCAATTAAAAGCCTCATGTAGAAAAGCTCAGGGATGCTGGGGTACAAATCTCTCTGGAAACACCACCTTCTGTTTAGGAAGTCCTTCTCCCTAACCCCTAAAGTTTGGGGACATTCTTTAGCAGGGGTAGGTAACCCAGCACCCTCCAGATGGTTTTGATTACAACTCCCATCATCCCTGACCATTGGCCATGCTGGCAGGGGCAGATGGGAGTTGTAGTCCAACATCTGGAGGGCACCGGGTTGCCTACCCCTGCTCTTTAGTTACCGAGCCTTTGTAACAAAACAATGTCCCCAAATACCAGGGGTTAGGGAGACTAACCCCTGCAGTAACTAAGGGAACAACTACACATCACAAGGGAAATGCTGTGTTTCCCTTGCAACATTAATGCAGAGACTTGGGGAAAGCATTTGCAAGAAGAATTGTCAGGGCAGGATTCATTCATCCTTCCCTTGCCCACTGATTCTTTCTTGCAAATGACCCCCGCCCCCCAAACAATTGGCAGGCACAGGACATGTTAAGACACTTCCTTTGCATACATTTGCCAAGGTAACGCGTAGTTCTGCCTACAGAGGGGAGGGAAATGCTAGTGCCAGCCCAAGACTTTTTGCTGCTTGAAGTGGGGCCTAAATGGGACCCCACCCCCTGGCTGTCACTTTTAAGAGTCAAGCTGTACCATTCAGTCACTAATTCCTGCCTTCATCTCTCTTCCCGATCCCTTTATGGTGCCACCTGAAGCAGGTTGATTCACCCTGCGCATGGAAGGGCTGGCCCTGAAAAAAGCACTCAGGGGCATTTTGTATGGCTTGTGCCTCATCTGTTCCAGAGTTAAGCCCAGGATTCTGTGAGACTGCCTGGCTTGTCTCTGAGGCAGTTGAAAAATCATTTTGAAACTGCCCTGAGGAAAACATATCACATGTCACTTGGGAAGATATCACTGCACAGAGCTGCTGGCACACCCTGAGGCCTGCTTTCAACCCTGAAAAATGCTATAAAGGGAACATTCCACAATTGAGGGGAAAAGCAATAAAAAAGTAGGTCTAGAGAGAGAGAGAAAGACCATTCTGTCACTTTCGATAGGGAAAAATACCTGTCTAGCTGTAAGTGCAGAATATAAATCTTCCAAACCACCATAATACACTTGTATGCCAAATTTGGGGGGCATTTATATGCATTGCCTGAGGACATTTATAAGAAAGAGTGGATGGACCGGGTTTTGGCCCCTGAAAAAGCACTGACAGATAATTTGGGGGTATTAACAAAGCAATCTTATCTTACCAGGGGAGTGGGGAGAGATACTGTGGCAGAGCAATCACCACATCCTATGTGCTACCATTTTGTTGCGGCCAGGGTGGGAGTGTGTGTGCGTGTGTGCGTGCTTTTTCCTCCTCCCCCCCCCTTTGACTGCAATGAGAGGGCATTGCAGTGGGGCCCTTTTTTGGTATGTCTTGGTGGAATGAGCGGCTTTGGATCTGGCGGATCCACACCTGCCCCCAACATGCCCCCCAGCACACTTGTATTTCCCTCACACCACTGACGAAGCCCCACCAACGGAACGTCTATGTCAGGGGTGTTGAAACGCTTCCAGCCTGAGAGCTGAATTTCATTTCAGAGAAGCTCTCGGGGACCATATTCCAGTGGTGGGCGAGGCCGAAGGCAAAAGGAGGCGGGGCCAAAATACAAAAAAATGCCAGCATATTTTAGCTTAAAGCTCTTACTGCCAGTAACTAAGTCCTAAGAGGAGAGGCATTTCAACCTTGTAGAATGGGGGGAAAAACTGCACCAAAGCCAGGAAACAAGAGAACAATCAGAGGTCGGGGAAAAGAGGGTGGGGAAGAGGACATAGCTATCTGGGGAACCCCAAAGGGCAGGATTAGAACCCCAGGTGGTAGTGGAGGCTGGTGTTTCAGGGTTTTAGTCTAAACCTCTAAGGAGCTAGCCATGGTGAACCCTCCCCCAAAATAGGTTCAGCACCATGGATAGCTCCTTTAAAGTTCAGACTGAAACCGAGAGTGGATACACCACCCCGCTGACATTGGAGCCACCAGCCACTGCTGCCTGGTGGCCTGCATTTGACCCCTGAACCTGAGGGTCTGTGCCCCTGATCTATGCCAATGGAGTTCTCGGTATTTATTTATTTGTTTGTTTGTTTCATTTATATCCCGCCTTTTCTCCCAAGGAGCCCAAGGCAGTGCACATGATTCTCCTCCTCTCCATTTTATCCTCACAACAACCCTGTGAGGTAGGTTAGGTTGAGAATCAGTGCCTGGCCCAAAGTCACCCAGTGAGCTTCATGGCTGAGTGGGGATTAGAACTCGGGTCTCCCGAGTCCCAGCCCAGCACTCTAACCACTGCGCCACACTAGCTCGGCAAACATACCAAGGGACTTCTGGCAGCATGAATGTTGCCCCAGTGGCAGGCCTCCTTTTCCATCGGTGCAGCCGCACCCTAGGGCCATTCAGCCATCCTTCTACCACCAATTGGCTTGCCCCCCTAAATTGTTAATATTTTTACAGTTTTAAATAAACATTTATTTATACCACCAATCTTCATCTATCTCTCCTCATGATGTCTCCTGAAGTAAGTCCCATTGATTTTAGTGAGGCTTGCTCCTAGGTAAATGGACATAGGATTGTGGTCTAAGTTTAGAATATAGATAGCCAAAGTGAGATGAAAATGTGATACCAATGGTTGAGTTGCAGACTGATTTATTTCCCTTTCTTTCTAATATTGCAGGATCTGAAGCCTGGCAATTTGGCAGTGAATGAAGATTGTGAACTAAAGGTAGAAATGTTTTTATTAGTAAGAAACATGTAGTAGCATATTGCACTGCTAGTCTGACTGTGCCCTTTCGAATCAGCAATGTTGCAATCAAATCCTATCTATTTACTTAGAAATAAGTCTTATTGATTTCATTGGGTTTCAATTTCAATTCAATTTATTATGGTCATAAGACCAGCAAGATTTCATTGGGTTGGATCCAGACTTAGGGTAGACCCATTGAAATCAATTAGACCTACTCTAGACATAACTAACTAAACTCCCGTTGATTTCATTGGGTCTTCCCTAAGTATGATTAAGTCTGGTTCCAACTGAATGGGAACATAGAATTGCTGCCTAATCATATGCCCAGCCATAAACATTTGTTTATGTGTCTTACTGAATTTGAAGCAGAGGTTCAGAGCACAAATACAGGGAAACAACAGTGCAGTTTCTACCGCATTCTCAGTTTCAGAGTCATGGCATCCTAAATTATTATCTAACATTACTCTGTTTTCATTGGGAGAAAGCCATGAAGAAACCACCTTATCCCATATGAACCTGCCTGTAATTTATCATCATCATCTGAGCCCCTTTTATATGATCCACCACCTAGAAAGGCTAGATTGGAGAGTACTCAGGCAGGGCCTTTTTGGTAGTAGCACTCCAATTGTAGAACTCCCTCCCAAGGGAGATGGTAGTTGTTGCCCCTTCATTACAGTATTATGTTTTTGATTGGCAATAAAGACTGTTTTGTTCTGTTGAGCTTTTAAAGCTGCTTGATGTTGTTTAATCTCACCCTCTAACTTGATTTGTAATTGTAGTTCCCAGACTGTATTTTATTTATGGTTGTGTGCTCCTGTGTTTATTGTTTTATGTATATCACCCCGGGTGTCTTTTAGGCAGAGGGTGTGATTCATAAAGGGATAAAATAAAATAAATGGTGGTAACAGGGATCAGCTACGGTTTCTACCCTTGATTCATATCAGCTAAGTTTGAAAACCATTTGGAATATGGCTGTTGGAAAACCAACCTTCAAGTCTTGACTAAACAAGATTGCTATTGCACTGATAGAATAAAGGGGATTGACACAGTTTCTGTAAAAATTTCTTAGATGTGGTTTCACTGCATCAGCTTTAAATGCTAGTTCGAAACCAGTTTTAGTCATCGATGTGTTATTTATAGAGAAGTGATTTGTTATCAGCAACATTTCATTGCTTCTAGTGTCAGCCGTGGTTAGGTAATGTTACAGAGAATTCTGGTGATGCAGAATATTTCTGTGAAAAGAACAGATCTTCCCTTTTTGCAAGGTGGTGAGCCTGATCTGTGGATCCCTCCTTATTTCTCATCACCTTTTTCATGCTGTAGATCTTGGACTTTGGCTTGGCAAGGCATGCAGACACCGAGATGACAGGCTATGTGGTAACTCGTTGGTACAGAGCGCCTGAAGTGATACTGAACTGGATGCATTACAACCAGACTGGTGTGTGAAATTTCCTGGTTTGTCTGTTTGGGAAACTCTTCCGATTAGGATGTGGATTATTGGCCACAAATCAGTGTTTCTATACGGCTTATCTTTCTGCAGTAATAATACCCCCTGTTAAATAAGTACAATATAATTGTCTTACACTGCCTCTGGTTCAAACAGACACCTGTTTAAAATGGGGAAGAATCCGATAGCACAGCCTTCTATGACCTGGGGTCCTCCAGATGTGTTGGGACTACAATTCCTTGCTGGCTTGGGGATGCTGGGAGTTACAGTCCAACTCGTCTGGAAGGCACCAGGTTGGGGAAGGCTGTAATAATGCAATGCATGCCTATACACATTTACTCAGAAGTAAGTCCCACTCTGTTCAGTGGTGCTTACTCCATGTAATGTACCTTGGGGTTGAACCACTGCACATTGGATTGAACCAATTTCCCACAGGCAGCTGCTCTGGATGGTGGCACACTTCTTATTCTGGCTACTACTACTACCACCCACCCCCACAATACTCATGCATGCTTTTGCTCTGCCATCCCAGTTACTTTATTCCCAACTCAAGGATGGAAAGCGGAACTATCGGTGGTCAGTATAAGAGGTTTAAAGATGTTCTTAAGGCTAATCTAAAAAAAAATGCAATATAAACATCGAGAACTGGGAAGCTCTGGCCCATGAACGATCTAACTGGAGGTTGGCCTTTCACAAAGGTTCCATGGACTTTGAAGAAGCCCGAGTGCAAGGTGAAAGGGAGAAATGTGCTAAGCGAAAAGCACGTCAAACGAATCCTTTACAG
The DNA here is from genome assembly GCA_021292165.1 of Shinisaurus crocodilurus. Classification (NCBI taxonomy): domain Eukaryota; kingdom Metazoa; phylum Chordata; class Lepidosauria; order Squamata; family Shinisauridae; genus Shinisaurus; species Shinisaurus crocodilurus. Next base: position 201,845,104 of record CM037877.1, read on the forward strand.
GACCATCTTCCATCTGGTAACCTGTGTCCTCACTGTGGGAAGCTGTGTGGATCTAGAATTGGCCTCCACAGTCACTTACGGACCCATCGCTAGAGTCTACACAATTTTCTTTAGAATTTCCTCCTTTTAAAACCTCCTTTTTGTAAATTTTTTATCCTGGAAGACAATCTTACTCGGTCACGAGTGATCGCCTACTACCCTGGTGTACAGGTGTATGTATTGTGCTCCTAGTGGAGCCACAAGTGTGATTAGTTCCCTAGCATGACTTGCATGTTGTGGCTGCTGCAGCTGCTGCTATCACTATTGTGAGAAGGTTCTGCTGCATTAAAAAAAACAACAAAAACATTAGTCATTATTTGTCATTCATCCCATCTGTCATCTCCTTTAAGAGAGAGGAGGTCAAAATCTTCAGAAAGCCAATGCATGTTAGCCAATCTTCCCCAACCTGGTGTTCTCCAGATGTTGCTGGACTACAACCCCCATCAGCCCCAGCCAGCATGGCTGGTGGTTTGGGATGATGGGAGCTGTAGTCCAAAACATCCGGAGGGCACCATGTTGGGGAAGGCTGGTGTAAGCAAACAAGGGTATAGAAAACCTTAGTGCAAGGATTTATTTAACACCTTCTTAGTCCACTACTTGTCCCTGCCCATTCAAGGTGACTTCCAAAAGAATAAAACGAGAATAGTACAACATAAATCTAAAGATAACAATATAACTCTTTAACATGCAGGCTGGTTACAGGTGTGCAAAATAAGCTGGGTGTTCTTTCTGTTTGTTGGCTTCCAAAGTCCAGCGTTAAGTTCCTTCTCATGTACCTCTCACATTTTTCCTCCCAATCAGTGGACATCTGGTCTGTTGGCTGTATCATGGCAGAAATGTTGACTGGGAAGACCCTGTTTAAGGGTAAAGACTGTATCCTTCTCAAAGGGCTGCCTCTAAGACAAAAAGTCAATTGCATTAGTTAATGAAGTGTTTGAGGCTGATGCTCTTGGTGTTTAGACTAAAAATATAAATAATGTGGAGGGTGGAAATACTTGTGGGAGGAGGTATAAGTTGCTCTTCCATGTGCCCCAGATCCCTTAGGTACTGCCTATCAATTACAGCTGTGCACAAATGGCCTCTCAAAATTCTCCACCCTATTTGTGGGCAGAGAAATTGAGGGAGCAATTTCACTGTATGTCTCCAGGCGGAGGAGAAATTCCCCCGGGATTCTGGTTGATTGCAGGGTGGATCATGAAGATTTTCTACCCCTATTTTTCTCATAGACTCTATAGCAGTGTTCTCCAACCTTGGGTCCCCAGATGTTTTTGGCCTACAACTCCCAGCATGCCCCAGCCAGCATAGCTCCAACCTTGGGACCCAAGGTTGGAGAACACTGCTCTACAGGGTGCTGAAGCTCATTCAGCCCAAGACCCAAATTTCATTTTGGAGAAGGTCGAGCGGGGGGGGGGGCACATTCCAGTGGTGGGTGGGGACAAAGGTAAATGGGGCAGCACAAAAGGGGTGGCACCAAAGGCAAAAGGGGTGGAGCCAAAAATACCAGCATATTTTAACTTGGAGCTCTTCTTGCCAGTAGCTAAGCCTTAGGAGAGGCATTTCAACCTTTTAGAATGGGGGGGGGGAACTGCACAAAAGCCAGGAAACCACCAAATGGTCGGGGTCAGAGGAGAGGGGGCGTGGCCATCCTGGCAGCCCCAGAGGGCCAGATTTGGACCTCGAGGGGGCCAGATTTGGTCCCCAGGGCTGAGGCTCTACCCTCCTGCTCTACACACAAAATAAAATAGGTATATCGCATAAACGATAAAAGTTCTGTGCTGTTGCAGCTGAGGGGCCTGATGCTTGGCCTCTTGGGGGATGAAATGGCTCTGGGTTCAGCCCCTGCCCCTCGGCCTACCACCAGTGGTGGATCTACATTCGTGGAGCTTTCCGTGGGATGTAGCTAGGGCTCATAGGTTGGATTCCTCCACCCTGCCAGCAGAGGGTCACCCCTGACCCATGCTAACCTGCTCCAGCCTGCAGATCTGGGAATTAGGATTGGGCTAGACTAGGGGTCCTCAAACCTTTTAAACAGGGGGCCACTTCATTGTCCCTCAGACTGTTGGGGGGCCGGACTATAATTTGAAAAAAAATATGAACGAATGGATCAAGTAAAAAAAAAGGACCCGGGTCCTTTTTTTTTACTTGATTAAATGGAAAGTTATTATAAATTAATAATAAATTAATAATAAATTAATTTGCTGTCTAAAATTGAAATACATTACATTTTAAAAAGGTATAGAAAGGCTTGATTTGCACACTGCACATATCTTATTTGTAGTACAAAAAAACGGGAAAAACAATACAATATTTAAAATGAAGAACAATTTTAATCAATATAAGCTTATTAGTATTTCAATGGGAAGTATGGGCCTGCTTTTGGCTAATAGCCAGGCTTACCGCTGCAGTGAGAACCTATGCTTAAAAAACATGATTGATAAATCCCATTGCCCAAACAGGCCATAGAAAAATGGCATGGAATAGGATACTGAAGTGCTAAAGTGCTGTTCAGTGCAAGCAGCTGATGTCGCAGCAGTGCTCTCGGGTTGAAAAAATACATTATTTCAATATGAGATCTTTGCATAGCGATTCCACCAGCCCAATTCTGTGCATGGTTACTCAGAAGCATGCCTTGCTCTGCTGTATGGAGCTGACTCCCAGGAAAGTGTGCATAGGATTGCAACTTTACAGGTGAAACCTATGCATGTTGTTTACTCAGAAGTAACATCCCCTGAATTCAGTGGGCCCACTGCCTGGTACATGTGTGTAGGATTGTTCCCTTAAGTTGCAAACCTATATGCACTTACCTGGGAGCTGATCGCATTGAATTCAATGGGATTTTACTTCTGAGTAGACGCAGGTCGGTCGGTCGGTGGGCAGGCCCGCTCCTGCTCAGCTGCCACTCCTCCCCTCCCCCCCCGCAGGAGACGCAGGGAGGCAGGCAGGCAGGGCGGGCGGGTAGCCCACGCCCCGCTGCCGGCTCAGCCGCCACTCCTCCCCTTCCCCCTCAAGAAGCCTCAGATTAGCCGCCGGGCCGGATGAAACGACATGGTGGGACGGAATGTGTCCCACGGGCTGTAGTTTGAGGACCCCTGGGCTAGACATTCTGATATGAATGGATACCTTGAAACATTTTTTTTTCATATTACTTTAAAGGAAATGGTTGTGGATTGTGGCCATGGTTAACACTAAGAATCAATAAACAGGAAAGCTTCACTATCTTTCAGCCTAGCAAGGGGGTGGAGAGGTGAACTATGAATGCTGCCCTGTCCTCCTTGGAGGACGGGCAGGATAAAAGTGTAAGTAAATAGATAAGTAAATAAATAAACAAATATAAGTTGTGCAGATTTTATTCACCAACGCTGTCCAATTCACTGGTTCCAAAGTTTGTCCCCATGTTGATAACCTTTAACTCAGCTTGCCAGATCTAGATCAGCTGACTCAGATCTTGAAAGTGACAGGAAGCCCTGGAGAGGAGTTTGTGCAGAAGCTGGAAGACAAAGCGGTAAGAAATATGCAATGCAAGATCAACAGATATGATTTTTTAAAACATTACATTCTTTTACAAATGTTTAACATTTTCTCCAATCTCTTAATAGATTACATGAAACATTTGTGTGTGTGTGTGTGGGTCCATTTATATCCCACCAGTTCCTCTAAAGCAGGGGTGGGCAGAAGGTAGATCTCCAGATGTTGTGGACTTCAACTCCCACAAGCTCCTGCCAGCATGGCCATTAGTCAGGAATGCTGGGAGTTGAAATCCAAAACATCTGGAGACCTACTTTCTGCCCACCTTTGCTGTAAGGAGCTCAAGCTGGCATACATGGTGCTTCCTCCCACTTTTTTATCTTCACACAACAGCCCTATCAGGTAGGTTAGGTTTGGTTGGGAGACAGTGACTGACCCAAGATTACCCAGTGAGCTTCATGGCTGAGTGGGGATTTGAATCTGGGACTCCCCAGTTCTAATCCGACACTCAGCAAAGTATAACCACTACAACACACTGGTTAGCATATGTAAGAAATATATCATAGTGACATTGTGTGTGTGTGTGTGTGTGTATACCGTGTTTCCCCGAAAACAATACACTGTCTTATTTTTTTTTTTGCTCAAAAAAACACACTAGGTCTTATTTTCGGGGTAGGTCTTATTTTTTTAATGTACAACAATCCACAGTTATTCATGTACAACAGTCTACATTTATTCATGTACAAAAATATACCGTACATTTATTCAAATACAGTCATGTCATCTTCTGGAACATCGTCATAGGACACTAGGTCTTATTTTCAGGGTAGGTCTTATACTTTAGCAATTTCCAAAAATAGTACTAGGTCTTATTTTCGGGGTAGGTCTTATTTTCGGGGAAACACGGTATATATAAATGTTGTTGTTTTTAATCCACCTGGTTTAATAGCAGTCACTAGTAATACCCATTCATATAAGTTTACACTTGCAACATGGTGTTGTTAAGGATTGTTGGGTAGCAGTCCAAATTTGATCCAGCTATCAAAACTGATAAAAGTTCTGCCATAATCTTCAGTGTGAAATTGGCCATGTCCACACGTCGCACTAACCCACCCTACAAATAAGCTACGCAGTGGCAAGTTTGCACAACATGACAGCCCACCCTGGCAATAAGCCACTGCAGGTGGGTTGTTATGCGAACAATCCACAGTGTACCTAACAGACGATTGGACTCACCATGGGTTATTTGCCGCCTCCTTCCCCCTCAGTCCTCCCACAGGTATCCCAGGGGACACTGTGGCAGGACTGACTTGTCTCCATCTCCCTGCCGAGTTTGCAAACCATTTTTGGCTCACTGCAGCTTTTTGTCCCTTTACCCTTTTGTTTTTCAAAGATCAGGACTGGCCAGTTTGACAGCTAGCATATGTCCCTGTGAAAAAACCATGGGGAGCCCTGTCAAAAAAAACCCTGTTAAAAGGAACTGGCTAGCTGTCAAAATTCTGGTTCCTTTTAAAAGGGGGTGGCTTGCCCTTTTCCATGTTCCTGAGCATGACTCTCAGGAACAAGTGGAAAAGTGAGAGCACCCTTAGGACAGTGAAGTCCCCACAAAAAGATGAGGATCTTACCGTGAAGGGGGTGTAAATCCCACCACCCCCTTTTTGTGAGCAAAGATCACTCGCGCCTTTGGTTTGGCGTGACAGTTCGCCATTTGAAAACTGTCAAACCCAACCAAAGTGGGGGGAGGCTATTTGGAGCCTCTTTGGGCCAATGTGGCGTAGTGGTGAGAGTGTTGGACTGGGACTCAGGAGATCCAGGTTCTAGTCCCTGCTCAGCCATGAAACTCACTGGGTGACTTTGGGCCAGTCACTGACTCTCAGCCTAACCTACCTCACAGGGTTGTTGTGAGGATAGAATGGAGAGGAGGAGGATTATGTAAGCTGCCTTGGGTTCCTTGCAGGAAAAAAGGCGGGGTATAAATATAATAAATAAATAAATAAATAAATGTCCAGGGCTGGTACCTGGTGTGCTTTGGCAGCAGGGACCTCCCCGGACATTGCCCAGACGAGGCTGCCCATTTTCAGACCGCCGTAAGTGCGCAAGTGTGCACTTGTGAAAGATAGGAAAAGAATATTTTTAAAATAATGTGCGAAAATAGTTTTGCACATTAGGGGGTGCAAAAAAATGGTTTGCAACCACGGACAGCCCCAGCAAGGTGCTGCTTTGGCACTTTGAAGGGGCTGTCAGTGGCTGTAGAAATGGGGATTACGAAAGCCGGACTTCATGATCTCTGAAAAAAAGGGTAAAGGGACAAAAAGTTGCTGTGAGCAAAAAACAGCTCACAATTGCGATGGGAGGGCACAAGCCAGTGCCTGCTGTCCCCCAGGTGCTGCTTGGGCACTTGTGGGGCAGACAGCACTGACGGGTGCCCAGGCAAGGCTGGCAAGAATAGCTAGGGTTTTTTGCTGCTCCTGTGAAGCTGCTCAGTAACCAATTCCCGGTACCCATGATGGGGTCAGTTGCCCGGGTTCAGATGACATGACAACCCATTGTGGGTACAACAACCCCTACAACAATCCATGGGCTGTCGGGGTGGCTTGTTGCCCTTAAACAAGCCACCCTGTGGGAATCAGTTCGGGTTTGCATGACACCACAACCCATCGTGGCTTGTCACCCACAATGGATTGTCATGTCATACGAACCCAGTCAATGTGGGTTATTCATGGAACAACCCAGAGGACACCCAACAGACGATCAGTGTTACCATGGTTTGTTCTCCCTCTCCTTCCCCCTCAGTCCTCCAGCCGGCTCCAGCATGTATGTCCTTTGAGGCAGAACCCATCTTGTCTCCCCCTCCCTGCTCCGATTGCTATCCCTTTCTGTTCAATGCTTCCCCCCCCCCTTTTCTGGAGCCTCAAAGATGTGCATTTGGGGTCATATTTTTTTCAGCCCCTGAAAATTGCACAACTGTGTTTGTATTTTATTTGTTTTTAATGTTTCGGTCTTTCGCAAGTGCATAAGTGCACTCTTATGGCTGACCCATATGTGTAGTTTTGCCTGGTCAATTTCCTTGTATGTTTCAGCTGTCAAGGGAGCAGGAAGTGGAGTAGGTAACAGACATGGAAATTGACAAGGAGAGACTGCATCTAAGCTAATTTGCACACAGTTGCCAGGGACCAGTTGCCAAGTTGTCAATTGAAAAGCACCAGTATAAGGGGGAAAGTGGCAAAAGAAGGTGCACTAAAAGGGTGGGAGACAATATCCCCCCCTCAGCGATGTAATCCTCTCAATTTAAAATGTTGAACTGACACTTCTCAGTGCCCTCCACTTTTTCAGCATTTCCCCAAGTCTCCAGCTACTGCAGAAAGGGGGGATATTAACTCCCCCCCACTTTTTGAAGTTCCTTTATGGAGTACTTATTACTGTGGTTTAAAAGGGGGGGTGTGAACCAGTGACGGTTGCTCCAAAGTGCCGCTTGGGCTTCTGTGAAGGGGCAGTCCCTGGCGGCAGCACAAGTGAGATCACGAAGAGTGGCAGAGGGTTTTTCCATTCTTACTGAGCAGCTCACTAGCCAATCCCCACAACCGACAATGAATTTGCTTTCCCAGGTTCAGACAACACGGCAACCCATTGGGGTACAAACAACCCCTAGAACAAGCCATGGGTTGTCAGGGTGGCTTGTTGCCAAAAAAATAAGCCACCCCGCAGGAAGCGGCCTGAGTTTAGCTGACACAACAGCCCATCATGGCTAGTTACCCATGATGGGTTGTCATGTCATGTCATGTCATGTCATGTCATGTGAACCCGGTCACACGGTTATAGTAGCTGGGGAAAGAGGGTGGGGAGTGGAATTCCCATGACCTGCCAGTTCTCCTTCCTCCACTGGAGCAGACATATTTATTTATTACATTTATACCCTGTCTTTTTTCCTGCAAGGAACCCAAGGCGACTTACCTAATCATCCTCCTCCTCTCCATTTTATCCTCACAACAACCCTGTGAGGTAGGTTAGGTTGAGAGTCAGTGACTGGCCCAAAGTCACCCAGTGAGCTTCATGGCTGAGCGGGGACTAGAACCCGGATCTCCCAAGTCCCAGTCCAGCACTCTCACCACTACGCCACACTGGCTCTGACTACTACACCACACTGGCACACTGACATAGGCAGGGAGGAAGGCTGTGTACCACCAGGCTGCTGCACAGCCCAGCAATACACAGTCTCCCTGGCTACCAACACAGGAAGGTTCTCCCCCATGTGGGCAGACTTGAAAAGGGACTTAAGAGGAGTGTCGTGCAAAGGTTAAAGTGTGGTTGGTTGGAACATGCTTTGACTGATCATGCAAAGATGGTATCAGAAGATCTCTGTACAGGCAAATGAAGTATTACTTTTTAAAGCTGTAGTGAAATGTAAATATTGAAACAAAGACTGGCAACTGGGGACTCCTTGGCTCTGTGATTTGGGGTGCTTCCAGATGGAGGACACCTAGCTGCACCAGTCAAAAGGCATTGTGCAGCTGTTCCATCTTTTCCTCCTTAACTGATTTCTTTGTGGTAAGGAAAATGATGAAGTGGTGAGAAAACACAGGAGGGTTACAAATGGAAGATAGGATCATTTTGATCCCACATAAAATTCTGTGAATAAGGCAGGGCAATTGCACAATAAAAACCTCATCTGAAAGCACCCATACTATGTAGTTTTGGACACATGACGTTTCTGTATTTATATTTAACCAACAGCACAATCCTATACATGTTTACTCAGACGTAAATGTTCTCATTCCCACGATCACCACACGATCATGGATTATTTAAGCCGTGGTGGGTTGCGGCATGTGCTGGCGGCCATTTTGAAAATTCAGCTCCCGGTAGGGGGGTGCCATAGTTTGTCAAGTCATCCGAACCTGGGCAGCAGGGGTTGTTAATAACCTGTGGTCTATGTCTGAACTGTATTTTTGCCTTCCTTCTCTCCCTCTGGGCTCCCCCCCCCATCTGCATGAAATTAGGCTGAAGGCCTCAGGTTGCCTACCCCTGATATAAAATGAGCAGCAGGAATAAATAACAAGATAGAGGTGAATTGGTGAAGTTACTACTGTGTCCTATTTATGCACATACTTCAAAGGAGGCTAATATGGGAAATATACTACTGGGGAAGTAAAAAGTTGGTTGCATGTGTGAGACTTTGGTTGCTCAACAATGTATACACTGCTTAATATTGCCCCTTACATTTTCCAGCCGCACAATATCTGAATGCCTGTATGAAAGTCTTTATCTCTTTTAGGCTAAAAGCTACATTCAGACACTCCCCAAGATTCCCAAAATGGATTTGTCTCTACTTGCCCCCAAAGCCAGTCCTCTGGGTAAGTTGTCTTGTGTGTTTCACTCCTTTATAAAACGTGTCTCCCCACACCCCACGATTCCCCATCATAGGAGTCATACAACCTGAATGTAATACTTCACCTTTAATAAGGCTGGTGATAAGATTTCAAAAATAAAGAGTCCCTTCTATGGAGCTGGAATATCTGACATTTTCTGTATGGCTTTATGTTAGACACTGAAATACTTTCATACATGATAGCTGGCAACTGAAATGTCTGAGCACTGGGAGAGCTGCATGTGACTCGTTGTCGAATCCCCCCCAATGTAGGCTGCAGATGAGAATAGGCACAACAGTTGCAGCATTTGAAAAGCACAATGGACTGAGAAGTAAAACTTGAGAAGGAAACTGTCTTGACAGATTGGTTAATTTCCAGTTTCCCTGCCTTCCTGTTTTTCAATCCTAGTGTAGTTTAGCTTATCTGCTTGTAGCGCACCTCTTTTGAATACATTTCGAAGTCACCAAATCTGGGAGGGATTTTAAAACATGAAATAACTCCTTGCCATTACATTTTGAATATTTAACTTAAATCTCTCACAAAGAAATGAACTAGGGGCTGCTTTAAAAAAAAAAAAAAAAGATGAGAAGAGAATGATGTAAGTATTCCTGACACTACCCAAGTTTGCATGTGATCACATGGAGAAACCTAGCATATGAATGAGCGGAATCCAGATTTGGGGTGGTTCTACATGAGACTTTTATTGTGCAATCACCATTTTTTGTCACCTGTGCTGTCCACACAATGTTGTCCACAATTTGTAAACAGCCCACTTTTTTTCTGGTGCTCATTCTGTCTTTTTCCTTAACAGGAAAAAACTGGGTTTTTAAAAAGACATCCCACAACAAGTACTGTTATGTTCCATAGGCGTAGAAGTTCCACAGCGGTATTGCTCCTTCTTGGCAGTGCTACTTTCGCATGGTCTCCTATGTTTTTTTGGAGGTCTGTCCTAACAACATGCACTTCTCTTCCTCTGCACCTGAGCACAGCCGTCACACCTTCGCAGAACAAAAATGTTGTTTTTTGTTTTTGGCAATATCTGATGAAGCAGTCATGCAAAATTGCTGTAATAGCAAAGGGGTTTCCTGGAAGCAGCAGGAAACATTGTATTTGTTTGCTATTGGAGGAGGGGGGATATAGGACCAGCTAAGAAACAGCCACTGTGACATTGACTCCTTTGAATATTATGCTAAGGAGATGGCTGTGTGTGGCTGTAACTATGCTGCACTTGAGTGCTGCTCCAAAGGCTGGGAGTTCATGTGCGACTTTTGGGCTGTGGTGGCAGGGAGCAGTTGCAGTCAATGAGTAGGCATTGTTTTGCTTTTTGGGAGGAAGAGTAGACTTTTGAACTTTTCCAAGACACCCCCCCCCCCAATTCAAGGCATATATAATAGGAAATGTTAGCTTCGAATCTCCTGATCTATACTTGTGACCAGTATACACATAGGAACAGGAATGCTCACTTCTAATGGGTGATATTTCAGGCTAGGGGTGGGGGTTGCAGTCGGAAGGGCAGGCATTGCTTTTCTTTTGGGGAGGAAGTGTGGACTTCTGAACTTGCACAAGAGGTGTGTGCCCCCCCAAGTTTCCATGTATATTACCTCGTAAACACATAGGCTTGTGACTTCTGATGTATACCTGCAACCACTACACACATGGCCCTCATGTATCATGGCTGCAGACCTGCAGGAACTGTTGTGCCCATGCACTGCAATAAGAAGTGGTTTAACATCACCTGCCTGCATGTCTGCAGAGGTTCATGGTGAGGGAGGGGAGGGTCTACAGTGGAGGGGGTGGACATTGTGTGGTTGAATGAGCTGCCAACCTCTGGCAACATTCTGTCATGCTCCATCAAACTGGGCGGCGGCATGTAGCAAAATGCAGCAAGGGAAAAAACAGCGCAAGGATGGTCATGTAGACAGCCCATCACAATCCTGTGTATATTTATTTATTTATACCCCACCTTTTTCCTGCAAGGAACCCAAGGCAGCTTACATAATCCTCCTCCTCCTCTCCATCTGGAAGCACCCATGGTCAACAGCAATTCCTGTGGTGGCAATTTTTGAGCTGTCAGTCTCAGCAATTGCTGCTGGTTATTTGTAATTTGGTGATTTACACATTCCGTTTCTCAATGTGAGCACCTACCAAATATTGCTTAGAACTGTTCACATGGAGAAAAATGTTGTGTGAACTACCCCAAGTTGGTTTTATTCTGCGTTACCTCATTTTCAGAACAAATTTCTGAATTTGGTATAACCATTATGTTTCAATCAACTTTCTCCAACCTGGCACCCTTCAAATATGTTGGACTACATCTATTATCATGCCAGCCAGCAGGATTGCATAAGATTACACAGGAAAAAAGGCATTTTAAACATTAAAAACTATCAGAGTCACAATCCACCTTGCAACACAGTTGAACTGAAGTACTGAGAACTAACCCTGCTCATCCCCAACTAGCTTATCCATGAATGAAGTGCAAGTCTTATATTTATGGGGGTTGGGTGGGTGGGCTTGAGCCCAAATTACTTGATTTCATAGATTTCATAGATTATATAGTTGGAAGGAGCCTACAAGGCTATCGAGTCCAACCCCCTGCTCAATGCAGGAAACTAGAGGAGGGGTCTCCCATCCAAGTAATAATCAGGCCCGACCCTGCTTAGCTTTCCACGCTCAGACAAGCTGAGCCAGCGTCTAAGAATGATCAGGGGGGGGGGGGAAATCAATGTAGCTTCATCTCTGAAGCTAAGCATGTCTGCCCAATAGGTAGATGGAATTCTCATTGAGGCATACTGCACTGAGCTCCTTTCGTGGTGGTGGGATTCAAATATAATAAAAACCATTTTGGGTTTATTAGATGAGATGCTGCTGCTGGATATGGGAAAGTGCCTCAGTTATGTAGCCAGCTTGGTTATCCAGCTATATCACTCTTCCTGGCTCAACCTTGCCGTAAGCATTCTTGCCTTGTTTAACTAGTGATGTTCACCTCCTTTCTTGCAGCGGTGGACTTGCTTGACAAAATGTTGCAGCTGGATGTGGGAAAGCGTCTTACAGCCACCCAAGCTCTGGCCCATGCATACTTTAACCCGTTTAGAGATGTTGAGGAAGAGACAGAGGCACAGCACTCCTATGATGATTCCATCGAGGGTGAAAAGCTTTCGATCAATGAATGGAGAAGTAAGTTTAGCTTGATAACTTTGCCTAAAGCAGGGGTCTTCAAACTATGGCCCGCGGGACACATCCGGTCCACCGTGTCCTTCCATCCGGCCCAGTGGCCGATCTAGGCTCTGTGCGGCTCGCCGGGCTCTGTGCATCTTGCACCCCGCCGCCGCCAACTCAGCCGCACCTCCTGCACCGGAGGAGACACTGGCCGCACACTTTCTTGACTTCGGAACACCCCTGACCACGCTTCATCCTGCTCCTACACTGCTTCATTTTATTTTGGTTTCGGACATATCTCTTGGCTTTCAACCTTGGACTGTTAACAACAACAGCTTATCTGTGGGCTGGACTGATTTACGACAAAGGTCTTGGCCTGCCTCCGAAAGCTTACCAGGGAGGGCACCACTCTAGCCTCCCTGGGGAGGGAATTCCAGAGCACTGGGACAGCCACCGAGAAGACCCTCTCCCGTGTTCTCACCAGTTATATTCAGTTATGCCACTAAACTATAATTCATTGGGCAAGAGGAACCACAAGAGTTTCTGTGTAGCTTCAAACCAGGGCAGAAGCAACAGGAAGCTGCATCTCCTCATCACCCTGAGGCAACATTCAGCTTATGCACCCTTTTCTCACTCTAGGTCTGAGTATACTGGGAGGAAGCAGCTTGGTACCTGGGGGGAAATGAAAGTTTGCTACTTAAATATCATGGAACAAAGAATATCTAAGTGTCAGGCTCAGTGTTTTTACACTCTCCGGCAAATCAATACAGATAACAGATAACAACAAAGCTCTTTATTGTAGTAGATCAGGTTATACAGATCAGCTTTTCAGAGCTCATGGCAGAGCTACAGCATTTATAATCCCCAATAAATCAAATAGCCTAGATAGAGGCTATTGGCACATTGCTTTGTTCAAGAGACAGTTCCAAGGCTAGGATTCATACAGAGTCAAAGTCCCAACAATATATTACAAGTCAGAATCTTAACAAGACAAGATTCAAGGCAGACAAGGGTTCAAAATTCATGGTAAGTCCAGGCAAGAAAATATTCCGAGCAATTAAGACATTCTCAGCAAAGGCTCTTCAGCCTGAGCACTGGCTTAAATACAGGGGAGGGGCTGCTAAACCTCCCCTTCTGACTATCTTTCCTAACAAGGGAACCTGGCCTGTAAGCGATCACTACATCTGTTCAGCCCTTTTCAGTTGGCATCATAACCTGGGTGACACCCTTGAGCCCCCCCTCCCCTGCAGAGTCTTCCTCCTGCGTGGCTCTCACATTCCCAGGCTATAAATCAGAGGCCTTCTTCAAGGCTGCCTCTTCCAGCTGTGGCTGATAGGGAGTGTCATCCTCCTTCAGTCTACAATCAGATGGGAAACTAGACAGAGCTGGGCTTCCAGGCCCCAAGCTTCCCACAACTAGACTGGGTTCCCAGTTATCCTGTTCTAAGTCTGAATCAGATTCTGTCTCTAAAGCCAGAGGGCCCAAGCGGCACTGGGGTAGGCCCGTCAAAAAGGCATAGAGTTCATAGATCATAGAGTTGGAAGGAGCCTACAAGGCTATCGAGTCCAACCCCCTGCTCAATGCAGGGAACTACAGGAGGGGTCTCCCATCCAAGTAACAACCAGGCTTGACCCTGCTTAGCTTACATGCCTTAAGCAGCACAAAGAAGACAATTTTCCAAAGCACTCCCATCAGACTTAAGAATCCTGTGCGGGATGTGTGTGTATGGGCCACATGGACCTGGACACACCAATCTGGCACTGTGGCATGATCTGTAGACTGCATATGGGCAACCTGTGCCCCTGGGTGCCCTGCTCACTTTCCCCAGTGTGCAGCTGGTCAGCTGCATGTTGGGGACCAGATTGCCCTTTCACTGCTGCTATTAGCAGTGGAGAAACAGTGATCTTGGCTAGGATCGCTGATGGGAGGAGAGAGGCTTCCTCACCCCGCTCCCAGCAATCCTGATGCACAGATCACTGTTTCCTCACTGCTAATAGCAGCAGGGAAATAATAGTCTTCATCAGGTTTGCTAGAGGGAGTGAGGTTCAAGCTTCTCTCCACCCAATTATTTCCATTCTGATTGATAGGGTGGGTGGGAGTGTGTGTGTGTGGGAAGAGAGAAAATGTGCATGTGTCCTGGGTCCACCCACCACCAGCCCCACCCAATCATGCAACCCCCAAACCAAAAAAAGTTGTTCACCCCTGCTGTAGACAGAGGAGTACCTGTGAACTGGTTAGTTGGCTTCTTCCTAGGATCAAAAGGGGGAGGGGGAACAAGGAAGAAAGGGAGAGGAGCTGAGAATGGGACTATGCTCCAATTCTCTCTTTGACAGACAGAGCAATTACCGGTACATGGAATTTCCTGGAAGAGATGCATGTGGGATGCTCTGTACATTAGAGATGGCACAATTTAGCCAGTCTGACAGGTAAACTGAAGTTTTAAAGAGAAAGTAGCTTAGTCTCAGGTCTTTTCTCCACACTCTCCTAATAAATGCAGGAAGCCAGCCATTGTGAACTACCCAACCTGCATTAGTCCCGTGCCCTATTGTCAGCTGTGTGGACCAGTGGGTGAACCACTCCCACATGTCTGGACTGCAAGGAATGGACATGCTAAAAAAGGGCTCTGCAATCCTGAAATACGAGCTGTCTTGATGAACCAAGCCGAGTTACTGTTGCATGATGGTAGATCAAATATCTCTTCCCCACCCCCTTCTGCTACCACTGGTTCCAAGTTTCAGAATACAGATTTCCCCCGCTTCCACTGATTTTGCCTTCCTCAAAGCATTCATCATTTATTTTTTTCATCATCTCTGGGTGTGTCCAGATGAGGCTTTTGTTGTGCAAGTGACCTGAGTCATTCACAGAGTTTTACAGGGTTCTAGATGACATCATCTTCCATTTTGTAAACTTCCTGTGTTTTCCAGCCACTTCTTCCATCTTTTTTCTTAACAGGAAAAAAAAAATCCATTAAGGAGGTAAACCCAGAATAGCTGCACAATGCCTTTGGATTGATAGCGCTAGGAGCTCTCTGTTTGGAAGGACCCTAAATTCTTGGCACCAACTGCATTTTCTTTGCTTTTTCAATCTGTTAATAAACTCATTTCAGACTTATTAGGAAATTGGAAGACATCCTGTTGGATTGCAGCATCAATGAGTTTGGTATGGCAAATATACCTGACTCCCGTAGCCTATGTTTGTGTGTCTTTCATTGTCTTTGTAGCTCTTCTCTGAATTCTTTTTAGTGACTGTGTAATAATGACTTCTACTTTCTCAAATATTTTCAGTCCTAATTTTTTCCTGTTCATAAGGAAGCAGAATGTCAAATTTCATAATTCCAAAGTTTTGACATGCCTCAGTATATTTAAAACTGTCCCACAGTAGGGTCTTGCATCAATCTGATTATAGTCATTTCCCCCCTTTTGAATGATCTACATAATTTGAACACAAATGCACTCATATCTTTTGCTTCTTTTTCAAGGGCATATTTACAATGACATACTGTCATTCAACCCAATTGCACGGAAAGACTCCAAGAGGAGAAGTGGAATGACGTTGTAAGCACTGACAAGCCCAATGCTGGGCCATCTTTCCCATGATAGAACATACATCAGTGTTTTGACACCAAGCAAGAATATTCATCAGCATTAAAAGGTCTGTGTATGTAGAACACAAGGACACTGAGTGTATAAGGGGAGTTCAGCCTTAGTCTGAAAGCCAGAATTGCACAAGCAACAACTTTCAGTGCCAAAAATGAAGATGCTTCTTATTAAAGCACTTTGTGATAAATTGTGACCTCCATGGTTTTTGTATTTTTGAACTGGTTCTCCACTTGGCTGAAAAAGCTAGTGTTTCCAGAATTCTTTTTTATTATAGCTTCTGGAGTTCTGTCCTCCTCCCCCTAAATTAGGGACCTTACATCCTCAAGTGAATAAAGCAGACCATGTGTAAAGGAGTAAAATAAACACTGATGTAAGAAAGCAACAATTTTGTCTTCCAGTTAGGGAACCACAAGGAACATGGGGAATATCTTTCAGACTTGAAAGTGATTTAGTATCCCTCAATTCTCATTTGCCGGACATTAGGCCATACTCTGAAAGGGACAAATCTACATGGTTAAAGCACTGATATACATATTAATTGGTTTTTCAGAAACAATCTGAGATAATTATCAATTTTAAATACCTTTGCTAGTGCTAACCACATTGTAGCCACTCTTAAGTTGTTTTATGTTCACACACTGGCTGGGTTCGCATGATCATGGAGAGAAAATAAGCCACAGTGGTTTATTTTCCCTCCCTGCGTGTGCTGGTACACAAGCCACCTAATTAGCATAATTACCCTCTCCAGGCATGGGTTGTCATGACAGCTGAAGCCGGTGAAGGTGGGTGGCTGGGGTGGTTTACAAACCACCCTGAAAACCTAGAACAAGCTATTGGTTTCAGCGTGGTTTGTAAACCACTCTAGCCACCCACCCTCGCTGGGTTTGGACATCACAATCTGCACCCAGTGAGGGTAATTATGCTAATTAGGTGGCTCATGACTGGCATGCACAGGGAGGGAAAATAAGCTACCATGGCTCATTTTCCTTCATGATTGTGCGAACCTGGTCACTCACTCACTGGGCTGGTTCACATGTCAAATTAAACCAAAGTGGGTTAATTAACCTGAGGCTTAGCACGTGGGGGCGGCCATTCTGCATATTCAATCTTTGACCGCGGCTTATCGTGTTGTGCAAACCCAACAACAGTGGGTTGTTGCTGTGGTTAACAAACCACCCACAACTCATGAGCTGTTTTGGTGTTATTTATTAACTATGCCAAAAACCCAACCTTGCTGGGTTCACATGACACAAGCCTCAGTCCACTGGCATGCACCACAACCCACCGTGGCTTAAATCAGTCATGGTGGGCTGCGGTGATCATGTGAATTGGGTCACTATGGACATATGGTTCAAGCAGGGCCAGCCCAAGAAATTTTGCTGCCTGAGGCAGAGCAGAAAATGATGCCCCCCCCCCACTCTCCAAGTCAACTACATAGTATCCAAGGCCACCAAGTTCTTTTGGCACATGACGCAGAAAATTTCACAACCACCTCTCCCCATCCCTGGTAGTAAAAATATAACAACAAATTAAACAACAATTTGCTGGCACTTTCATGATGCCCCAGATTTACTGCCCGAGGTGACAATCTCAGTCTGCCTAAAGGTAGGGTTGGTCCTGGGATCAAGGGAAAAAGTGGACCTGATTGGTCACAAAGGCCTTTGTCAATAATAAAACATTGCAAGTTTTTGAGTAGCACTCAAGTAACAAAACAAAATGGGATGTTGCTCCAGTGCAATGACTCAGCACAGTGCAACTGCAACATATAAAGTCTAGCACAAGCCAGATGTGGATATTGGTGTGGCAAGCAAAGATGGTAAAGTAGAAAAATTTAGAGCAATCTCTATGTACATTAACAAGAGCCCCTTTTGCACTGGAGCATCTGCCCCCCAAACAGGAGAATCAAATATCAAGGCCCATGGGCAAAACATGCCTTAGAATGCATTCTAGAAATAGGATGACAACTGGTGAAAGAACTGATGGAGCAGCAGCCTTTTACAGGTACCATAGGATTAACTTGGCAATTATACAAACTATTTAAAATGATAGAAGGGGACAAAGTGATGGAATGAGGTATGATCCATAAAGTATGTCACACTTTTAAGGCATTTTTAACTCCTCCCCTCCCCCCATGTCACACTTTGCCCCATTACAACCAGCACACAATCCCTCCTTTGTCAGAACTTCACAACCTCCCCCTTCCTTTGACTAATTTTATGCCTGTGAAGTTCCTGCATTTTACAGTATGTGCACTTTGATAATTTTAAAGGAAAACAAAATGAACATGACTGCAGCCACCATAGCATCCATTAATAATATACAGAACAGAACAGGCTGCCTTACAGCTCTTCCACCCTGAGAGGAGCCCCCCCCCCCCCCCTGACACAAGCATTGAACTGCACCAATCACTTGGTTTGCCTTACATTTCTGCTACCCCAGGGATGGCCCCTGGACACAAGCACTGAATTGCAACAATGTTCAGGTTCCTGCACTGGCCAAGTGATCCTTAGAATACCACAACAAACTATGCACTGGCAGCTTTCCCTCTGGCCCGCCGCTTGTGCTGGATAGGCTTCTGCCAGCAGTGAAACATTAGGAATGGTCATGCTGTGCTGCTGCAGAGGCCTTGTGCCCAAGCACGCTCCGACAGCAGAGCACCAGGTATTAAGACCAAGCAGTTAATGTATTAATTTTATTCTCGTTTACTTTTCACAAAACACTTTAATAATTGAAACCTATAACCTCCAGAGGCTTTCTAAAAAGCCAGATCTTGTCAATGCAAAGTAGTATCTCAATTGCAAACAAGTATATTTTGAACATGTCACCAGTTTTTCAGACCTCTTGTGGAACTGTTTATTCTGCATGGCTACTTACCTGTTGTACTATTAGGACTCTAAAATGTATTCCATGTGTATTTTCCTTTTCCATTGTTTAATATACCGTTATTTCCTACACTAGTTTCATAGGAATCACCATGTACAAATGGAGATTATTTTGCTCTAGTTTACACATAAATACTGTGGATTTCATACTAATTCCCATTCACTGTCCATAAGTGAAGGCTTGCTCTCAGTGAACATTAAATGCAATGACAGTAATGAGGTGAATTCCTGGATAATTCATATGAAAAAAATGGATACCATGTTCCACTTTGCTGATGACTGACTCAGATGGGTCAGCCATCTGGCTGCGGGATGGTGGGAGTTGTAGGGCTTTTTTCTGTCTAAATATGCATAGGATTGAGCCCGTACAAATTTATAAACCTGGATCTCAAACAGAATCATATCTGCCATTTCAATTGTCACAAGATGGAATGTTTCTGCATGAAAAGATGGATTTCTACATATAGAAAACTAGCATGTCTGGAGAAGATCTAGACTAGAACCTCTCTCTTTCTCACATGTGCAGCTTTTTTTTTGTATGGAGCACTCTATCATGCAAGTTCTTACATACATAGGCGATCACTCGTGACCGAGTAAGATTGTCTTCTAGGATAAAATTACAAAAAGAAAATTATAAAAAGAGGAAATTCTAAAAAAATTGTGTAGACTCTAGCGAAGGGTCCGTGACTGTGGAGGCCAATTCTAGATCCTCACAGCTTCCTACAGTGAGGACACAGGTTACCCGATGGAAGATGGTCCTGTAAAGGATTTGTTTGATGTGCTTTTCATTTACCACGTTTCTCCCTTTCACCTTGCACTCGGGCTTCTTCAAAGTCCATAGAACCTTTGCGAAAGGCCAACCTCCAGTTAGATCGTTCATGGGCCAGAGCTTCCCAGTTCTCGATGTTTATACTGCATTTTTTTAGATTAGCCTTAAGAACATCTTTAAACCTCTTATACTGACTGCCGATATTCCACTTTCCATCCTTGAGTTGGGAATAAAGTAACTGCTTTGGGAGACATTCGAACAACATGACCGGTCCATTGGAGTTGGCGTTGAAGGATCATTTTTCAATGCTAGTAGTCTTTGCTTCTTCCAGTACACTGACATTCGTTCGCCTATCTTCCCAAGTAATTCGCAGGATTTTCTGGAGGCAATGAAATCTTTCAAGGAGATGGAAATGACGTTTATATAGTCCATGTTTCGCAGGCATACAATAAAGTTAGTAATACAATGGCTTTATAGACCAGCATTTTGGTTTCCCTACAGATATCCCGATCCTCGAACACTCTACGCTTCATTCGAGAAAATGCGGCACTTGCGGAGCTCAAATGATGCTGGATTTCAGTGTCAATGTTAGCTGTAACAGAAAGATAGCTGCCAAGATAGAGAAAATGATTGACATTTTCCAGTATTGCCCCACCAAGCTGGATAGATGGCATCACCAAAGGGTTAACTTGCACTTGCTGATAAAGCACTTTGGGTTTTTTTATATTAAGTGAGAGACCAAGTTCTTAACTACAGTGCAGTTACAGGTTCACCCTCCACTGTAAGAACTACACATTTCTCTTGTATCTCAAATCAAGATAATCACTCCATATTAATTATGGATGATGTTTCTCAAGGGTATGGCTATGGGCAGTCAAGATCTACGTATGTAACCCTCAAAATGAATATAATCTTCAGCATATTTAGGGGAAGGAATGAAGACAGGCTACAGACTGCAAATAAGATCCTTTCCCAGATATTATAGTTTTCCTGCAGAGAACAGGCAAATCCCAAATTATACCATCCCTAGAAGTGCTTCTGCTGTGGTGTAACAGCAGCTTACAACACTAAAACCATGACTCCATAATTGATAACCTGATTCTTGTTCCAGCAAGTACTGTAACATTTGGAAAAGTTCTGTAGTGGGGATGGCAGTTATAGTACTGTCACAGGCACCCACTGGATGGTGCCTGTGACATCCCTGGAAGACATTCACAAGTTCCTCCACCATCTAGCCACACTATTTAGAAGTTCCGCCAATTTTAAATTGCTTCTACTCACTTTTGTCTTGAAGCTGTCTACTCACCCTCTCCAGCACTTCCTACAACCTACACCTCCTACAATTAAAAAACAAAACCCCCTAGTTGTTCCCTTGGCAGTGACTAGTGCTGCACTCTTCTATTATGTGGAGATATTACTTGATGTGGTAGTGTTAGTAAACTGATAGGAAAAAAACCATGTTACACCCACCCATGGGAAAGTACCTTCGTTTTGAAAGGCTTAAGGATAGTCACAAGGATCACAAATTCTCCCATATTTTATTATATGGAATGTGGACTACTCTTGCCTTTCTCACAATATTGCTGCATTGGGAGCTTTATTTATATACCAGAGGGCACTTTGATAGTTTGGATACAACTAATATTTTGTATACATGTGCTGGTGGTCATGTTTAACTTGTACTTTTTCAGTAGAGCCTATGAATTGCACTGAAGTGCCTTTAGTATCGCTACCCATTTCTAACATACTGTCTGGAAGACAGGTAACCAACTGTGTTGGGACAGGATGAATCTCAAGCACATTACCCATAGGTATTTCTGGAAAAATACCAACACAGTAAGCAAGTAGCATGTCTATTGTCCTTGCCATTGAAAGGCAGGTACAGGAATGCATATTCTGTCATCTTAGTATAAAGAACAAAAATAGCCAAGTCTTTATCTGATTGTGCTCTTACGCTGTATAGCATGGAAGCACCACCTATCAGATCACTCTATTTTATACACGAGGGAAAATATAACCCTTCAATTTGCTTCTCATGTAGTAAATGGTATTACTAGGTCTTCTTTCCTCTTACTGCCTCTTCCGAAATAAAGAGTAACACCCCATTAAATTGGTAACATGCACAGCCCATGTTTTCTTCGGAATGCAGTGACACTCTTTGGAATTAGGCTATCTGAAGGATTATAAAGGATTTCATAGTTACAGCATACTACGCTGGAGTTACATGTGGGACAAAGCAACTACTGCTGTTCTTAGTGCAGTGCTTTAGTGCCAAACCAAAAATGAGATGTTACCTGAAAAAGACATGATGTGACATGATCTTGCATCATTTTGACCACATAGCTTATACTGGCCCTACTTTTTGCATGTGACTACTTAACCCTTATTTGGTAAGTTTGTGGTAGTATGGCATTTGTGTGAATGATTTGTTTACAGCAAGTATAGCCATCACCAAAGGGAGATAAAGCTCTCCAAAGCCAGACCTGCCTTTCAGCTAGCTGAGATGGAAAACCTCCATCTGGACTGCACTACCTGCATAGAAATACTTGTGTGTGCTTGTTCCATCCTATGAATCTTTATCTGAACTGGCAGAGTCAAGACACAGGTTCACCACCTCCTCTACTGTTTGTGAGAAGGCCTACATCAGGGCTGCTTCACACTAGATGGCAATGACTCTCTTATCAGAATCTGTGGTAATACCACATGTAGATCACCAGGCGATATCCAAAATACTTGTCATGTGCTGGCCACAGTTACCCAATGCATATGCCTGAAGCAAATTACACATGTGTTAAAGTATAACATGCAACAATTTACATATGGGATTCACACACATTCCTGCACAGTCCTGACTTACTGTAGGAATTTGATCATGTAAACAAGCTCTTAGGTTGCTGCAACAGGATGATCCCAAGAACCCTGATTTACATAACAAGGCACCCTTTCCCTATGTCCCCAGCGTTCAGATTAGCCCCCAAACTGGCCCCCAAGGGAACCAGCTCAAGACTCCCCCACCCCTAACAACATAGTGCATCCGAGTATCAGCCCCAAAGGTCTGCCCACTACAATGCTGTGCTCATTAACTTATCTCGGTGTGCCCCCCCCCAACCGCTGCCCCCGGGCCTCCAAGATTTGTGTCCAGGGAGGAAACGCAAGGGGGGGCGGTCCCTGTCCGGGGGGGGGGAGAAAGAGAGCGGAGAGCGGTAGCAGCCCCCTCCCTCGCCGCCTCCTTCCCTCCCCCCCTTCTCTCTCTCTCTCCCTCCATCGTTTGGCCGGGCTGCGCTCCTGCCGCCGCCGCCGCCTCCATCTTGCCTTCCCTCGCTCCCTCCCCCACCCCGCAACAGGAGCCGGAGCCGCGGCGGAGGCGCTGAAGCGAGCGGCAGCGGGGCCGAGCGGACTGGGAGCCGCGGGCATGAGGGGGCGGCGCTGAGGAGACGAGGGCTGAGCCGACATCTTGTTCCCCCCCTCCCCCCTCGCCGACGGTGCGAGCCCGTCTGCCCCGCGGAAGACCCGGTGCCGCTGCCAAGGAGGACAAGGAAGCGGCCCAGGCAAGTATAACCGAGAACCCCCCCCCCCCCGCAACCCCCGTTCCTTCCCTCCCCTCCCTCAACTGTGCCTCCAGGGTCGCGGGAAGGTGACCGGGCTGGGCGCGAAGGGGGTGGCGAGACTACAAAGGCCTAGCGCCTTCCGAGCTGCGGGGCGGGGCTCCTTCCACAGCGCCTCATACCGAGGTTGAGAAGGGAGATAGTGAGTGAGAACGCGGGGGGGACAGGGAAACCGATCCCCGCCATCTTGTTCGCCCTCATAACCGGGACACCATTGGCCACGCCCACCTTCCCCTTCACCATTGGTCTAGCCAGGGACACGTCGCTCCCGCCTGCGAGCTGGTGGCTGCTATTGACCGTGGGGGAGGACGATAGACAACGGTGACATCCAATGAGAGCGTGGCTACAGCTGTTTCCTTTATCTGCCCTGTAATTAGTTGAGGGATTTCCCCCTCAGAGGGGCTTGTAGATGTTGGCAAATTTATATTCGGTCCTCTCTTCCCCACCCTGCCTTTCCCTTGCATCTGGTAGAGCAAGATCGTTGCACTCTCTGTCACGTGAAAAGGGCCTGCGTTCTGACACAGTCCAATCTGTTCCTCTGGGAAAGGGTTGCTCTTGCGAGGCCTGGTGTGTTTCTGCTTCCCTGTGTATATTGGTGTCCCAATACTTGCCAGTGCATGTGCATTTAGACCTGCGAAGGGCTGCTGCTAGTGTAGTGTCGCCCCCGTTCTCAGAAGGCAGTTCTTAGAGATACTTTATTATTGGCGAGCTACGACCAGAATGTTATAAGATGTCCAGAAAGAGACACACAAACACACACTCGTCCTCATACTGGTGTCAGCTTGGTGGCAGAGAGTAATCTCTTGAAGAGATTGTAGCCTGATTCCTCTACTGAGACTTCTGTGGCACAGTTTATAGTAGATCCTCTTGAGTGGATTCCGCTATATGAACCTTGAGAGATACACAGACAGACACACACACACACACACACACACACACAGCTAAGAGGGTCTAGTGTGATCTAAATTTTGTTGCTTTATTACATTGACTCCATATGGTCTATAGAACATGAGAAAGTACCGGTAAGTTGTCATCTTAGCGCTTACTCCATGCTTCAAGCCCCTGAGGCATAATAACAACTCATGAATTGGGGCCACATTCTTCTCAGGACAAGGTTTGCTCATATTGTGGCAAGAAACTCCCTTTGAACATACTTTTCCATTGCTTACATTTCTTCTGCTGCTACAGTGGGATATATATAGAAGAAAAAAAGTTGGAGCACAATGCACAAAGAACATTCCATCACATCACCCCACCCCATGGGTCTATACTTGTAGTGCTTTCTTTTTTATGTGCTGCAGGATGTTCTTGCCCTAGAATTGTGGGGCTCATGTTGGACTCATTGAATACACACTACAAATCTAGACTGGTCTAATTGGCTGGTTAGTTCCAGTCAGTATGTGGAAGTTCAGCCCCATTGATTACTGCTTCTTGCCTTGTCTCTTCTTGCCCCCCTAGGGTTGGCTGGTCACAATGTTGCTGTGACAGTAGAAGCCACAACTGGAAGAATTCCCCTGTCAGGGTGTCTAAGTCGAGGCGTAGCAACCCTATGCCTCCTTAACTTTCTCCCTTGCCTGCCCACTTTCTTCCTTCCAATAGGACACAGACCCTCCTGTATCTTAGTCATATATGTAGTTTTGCCTCAGTCCTACTTTTTCCATGGCTCTGTTTCCTCAGGTCCCTGCTTTTCAGGACACTTCCTGCTTTGTCCAATTTCCTTTAGCTACCCTGTCTTTACTAATATTACTTTCCTAATACAGTAATACCTTGGATTGCAAGTAACTTGGTCTGAGAGTGTTTTGCAAGACAAGCAAAATTTTTTTAATTTTTTGACTTGATAAACAAGGTCTTGCAAGACAAGTGTAGGGATGTAACCGCTCTCCTCGAGCGGGCGTAGCGGGCTGAAATCGGCCCTGCTCACACCCGCCAGAGACTCGCTTTGATATAAGAGTGTTTTGGATTACAAGCATGGTTCCGGAACGAATTATGCTTGCAATCCAGGGTATTACTGTACTCCTAATATTTCCTTTAGCCACCAGCTTTCCTAATATGCCTTTCTCACTCCCTTCTGATCTTTAGCCCCTCCTTGCCTCAGCTCCCTGTCTCATCTGCTCCTTTCCTCAAGCCTCATTCTTCATCTATCCTTCCTTTAGATTCCTCTTTCTCCTTCCATTGCCTATCTTATCCTCTAGATTCTCTATGTCCCAGGACTTCCCAATAGTTCGCAGGCAACCTGTTTGGAGCTTGAATCCCAGCCAAACTGACAACTTTGCCTTCCCTCACAGAATCTGGACAGCAAAGTGTTTAGTTCCCTGAGCAACTGAACATTCTGACCCAATTCACACTATCAGAACAAGCCACCATGGCTGAAACACCATGGCTGTGGCTTGTGCTGGGTGTGATTTGCACAATCACCACCTGGCGGTGGCCTATTATGTTGTTCTAACCGAGGTGGCATGGCTTCTTGGAGGGTTAGACAACCATCAAATAACCCATGGGTTGTTGTAGGGTTATTTGAGGGTTGTTTAACCCTTCCAACAAGCCATGCTGCCTGGGTTCAGACGACATGATAAACTGCGGCTGGCTGTGATAATACAAATCGGGCCCGGCATGTGCTGCAGCTCGCAACAAGCCACCATGACTTGTTTTGATCATGCAAACCGGCCCTCTGAGTCATCACACCAGTTCAGCCAGTGTCAGATGCTTCAGGGTCAGAAGCACAAAACAATCTAGATAATGGTGTGAATCGTGTGATAAACTTTTGGATCTCATTATCCTGGTTAAAGCTCACTGGTCAGCATGTGGCACAGAGCTTAGGCATACTTTTGCATACATGGTGTGTACTTTGTTTTTAATTCACCACATACATGATAGAAATATGGTTTAAAGGCATGTGGAAAGAGTGGGACTGAAGGTGTTATAAACAGATAAAACACTTTGGAGAAAGTAGAGATGCAAAAGAAATTTGACAAAGCTACACCAGAGATTACCTATACTGTTGTTTGGTAACATTTAGAGATGGTGGCTAGCATGGACAGAAACAGGGAGACAGTGGTGAAGGAGTCTGGCCTGATGATAATTGATAATTGGCAAATGTTGGAAGTAGGCAACGGCTGAGGTCTTGGAAGGAGTGGAGGAAAGGTAAAGCTGTTCAAGGAAGGTAGGAAGTTTGTTGGCACTGGATGTACTGTAGACTAGAGGAAGACTGCTACAGTATCACAGAGGAATGCGTATTTGCTCACCAAATGTTCTTTGCAATAATACAGGCGTAGATATTGCAGATTCGGTCAGTTCCAGACCATCACAATAAAGCAGGGGTTCTTAACCTGTGGGGTACGTCTCCCCAGGGGAGGTTTGGCCTGACTCCAGGGGAGGTGTGAGTAGCCCCTCAACTATAAATTGTTTATTTTACAAGAATATAGCAGCGCAGCTCGGCGGTTGGCCCAACCTTATTTCTTTCTACTAATCTTATTTATTTATTTATTTATTATATTTATGAATCGCCCATCTGGCCAGACATCCGGCCACTCTGAGCGCTGTACAGTCCAATAATCTTGGGAGCTACACCGTTCATTTAATTGAATATGCTTTTTTTTTTAGTCCAGAGACAGAGCATAAACTAAAAATGCAAACTCGTCCTGCCTAAGCCTAAATTTTGGGCCATTAACACATGGGAGGCATGGGTCATAAGATTTTTCACAAGGGAGGTGTGACACCAAAAAGGTTAAGAACCACTGCAATAAAGCGAATATTGCAATAAAGCGAGTCACACTGAATTTTTTGGTTTCCCAGTGCATATAAAAGTTATGTTTACACCATACTGTAGTCTATTAAGTGTGCAATAGCATTATGTCTAAACTTCTAAACTTCCAACTGGAAGTGTATCATTAATGTGTGAAATAGTTCTGCCTCTCACAACTTTTGAAAATGATTTTCTTCTCTTTACAAGTGGAACTAGGTGAAACGTTTTACCTAGTTGGACTGGGACTTGGGAGATCCGGGTTCTAGTCCCCGCTCGGCCATGAAACTCACTGGGTGACTTTGGGCCAGTCACTTGCCTCTCAGCCTAACCTACCTCACAGGGTTGTTGTGAGGATAAAATGGAGAGGAGGAGGAGGAGGATTATGTAAGCTGCCTTGGGTTCCTTGCAGGAAAAAAGGAGGGGTATAAATATAATAAATAAAAAATAAAAATACCACACTTTGATTAAAATTTGGTCACTAGAGGCCTGATAAAACAGATTTGTGGAGCACATTTGACCCATAGCCATAGGTTACCTGTTAGCTATCCCTGCCATAAACCATGCATTAAAACGGTACCACTGCTAAAGTTCACAACAGTTTAAAACAAATTCTGTTTTATAAATATATTTTTCAAGTCCCTATTTTTTTTGCATATTTTCAATTTTCTATTTTTCACATAGTTGCTATTATGATTGCACATCTTTTTACTGTGTCTTGTCCTGTGTCTTTAACAGCAGCCTGACATGCAGAACTTAAGCAGGTGAAGCTTTTCTAGTCACTTTCCCTCCCTGCCAGGAAAAGCTTTATCTTCTTAAGTCTGCTTGCCACCATGCTATATGCTGTAGGAGCAAAGCTGGTGAAAAACAGCTGGTAGATATGCTCCCTTATATTGTAGAACTCACAGTTCCTTTTCCTATATTAATGTTGTAAGCTCAGAGTTAGGGCTATCTTCTTGGCCATTGAGGGAGAGCAGGAACAGCTCAATTTTGCTCTACTCTGAGGTAAGTCCGCTTGAGTTCAATCGTGCTTACTCTAGTTAAGTGGGAATAGAATTGCAGACTAAGTTGTACAAACATTCCCTAATTCTAGGCTTTGCAAAGTTGTTTATATCCTCTCCTGAACACTGAGAAGTTCTAAGGGCATCACTGCAGGGTTTAGTTTCCTTTAGATGAAAGAGAATTAGAGAACACAGCCCATTTGTCTTTGTAATATCTGTCTTATTTACTAATATACAAGTGGAACATAATAGAAGCAAATGGACTCCTAAGGGCAAAATACTACACTCAGGATATGCCAACTGGGAAACTATGGGATTTGCCAGAAGCCTTACTATGCTGGCATAAACCCAGATGAGCCTCTGCCAGTGGAAATACACTGGTGTAATTACACACTCGCATATCCGCACTGCTGGAGTGGCCAAATCAGGGCAAGATGAGGGCATAACAGAGGAGTAGAAATACACAAAATCCTATAATCCTGCATTTAACATCACATCTATTTTGGCCCTTTGAGTATACAAAGGGAAACTTGTGATGGGAACCATGGAAAAGGACACATTACACAAAAGGGTAATTGAGAAAGGCTATTCACGGGGCAATTAACAGGTTCTTCATCACTAATTCCTCAGCTGGGATCAACATGAAGAAACAAAACTGGCAGAATCTGCAAGCAATAAACTTTGATTTGAAGTTGCCATGGACTGTAAGGTAGGGGCTGTAGCTCAGTAGTAGAGCACATGCTTTGTATATGGAAGGTCCCAGGTTCAATCCTCGGCATCTCTTGCTAGGTTAGGGAAAACCTGCCTGAAACCCTGGAGAGCTGCTGCCATCAGTGTTAATAATACTGGGTGGGATGGACCCAGCAGAGACCCAGTCATTCAGTATGCACTCTCCATCTTGAGACTCGGTCTAAATGCAGACCTCCCACCCCCTGCTTTTTGTACCATTGAGCTTGATGAGGAGTTCTGAAGAACTCGAAAGCTTGCATGCTATTTTGTGGCATTTTGCCAAATTGTGCAATTTGTAGGTTTTTTTCTAATGGACCAGGGTGGTTACCTTTGCTTTTTAGTGTAAAATCATTTCTGTACAATATGAAAAGTCCAACAAAATCAATTTTAGCTTGTTATCATTTTGTTAAAGATTAAAAGCATGGCATTTTCAGAAATAAATTAAAATGTTCCCACTCTACTCAGCATTTACTTCTATAGAGTAATGCAGCCCATATGTACACCACAGAACTGAGCCAGGGGGACAGAACTAGTTCGTAGAGTGGCCATATAGGCTATTCTGTTTCAGTGTTCTATAACTACCGCATTTTTCGCTCCATAGGACGCACCTGACCATAAGACGCACTTAGGTTTTAGAGGAAGAAAACAAGAAAAAAAATATTCTGAACCAAATGTTGATATTTACTTTATCAAGCATTAAAAATAGGGGGAAATATCTGTGCGTCTTATGGAGCGAATATTGGGGAAAAAAAAAAGCCCTTTTACATACGGTACTTTATCAACTCTCATTGGAGGCGCCGCGGCTGAGGGGCGGAGGGGGGCTGGCCGGCCGGACAATGCCGGCGCCGAGCCCAGAGGGCTGTCGGGATCTTCCGCCGGCGCCGAGCCCAGAGGGCTGTCGGGATCTTCCCGCCGCTGCCGCCGCCGAGCCCAAAGGGCTGTCGGGATCTTCCCGCCGCCGAGCCCAGAGGGCTGTCGGGATCTTCCCGCCGCCGCCGAGCCCAGAGGGCTGTCGGGATCTTCCCACATCCGCCGCCGCGAGGATCCCGACAGCCCTCTGGGCTCGGCGGCGGCAGCGGCGGGAAGATCCCGACAGCCCTCTGGGTTGTACCGTATGTAAAAGGTTTTTTTTTTAATTTTTACAATATTCGTTCCATAAGACGCACAGACATTTCCCCCTATTTTGAGGGGGGGGTGCGTCTTATGGAGCGAAAAATACGGTATGCCTCTCTGAAATTATTTTTATATATTTATTTAAAAGATTTGTAGGCCACCCTTCAGTTTACCTATCAGGGTGGTATACAAGAAAATAATAAAACATCAATATTAAATCACAATAACATAAACACAAAGCAGAGCGCCAAAATAAATTCAGCAGAGTGGATAAAACCTATTCAGCCAGTTCACATTCCATGCTGGAGGGCCTGGACAAATAGAAATGCCTTTGCCTGGTGCTGAAAAGACAATGCAGTTATTGCCAGGTGAGCCTCCCTAAGGAAGGCATTCCATAAAACAGGTGTTGCAACTGAAAAGGCCCTATTTTCAGTTAGCACCCAATGAACAAGTACATTTGGTATGTTGAGTTGGATGTAGGGCTGAACACTGAGAACTTTACCATTTTTTCTAATGTTCTGTCCTGTAATACATGAAGTGATTCATTCTCAATAGCATTTACAAAAAATATCATTTCTCCTTCCTATAGAATTGTGCAATGGTTAAGAGTACTAGCCTTGAACATAAGCTGGTTGGGCAGTGCTAGCGCGAATGACTTGGAAACCGAATTAAACCAACACTAGCACAGCATTATTAGTGCTTGCTAGCAGGGTTGCAAAAAATCATGGGATTTTTTGCAAAAAATGGGAAAAAAATAGTTTTTAAAAAATTTAAATCAATGATTTTTTTTATTTAATCAATTTCCCCCAAAATTTTTTAGTAAAATTAATTTCAAAGTTTCAGGTAATCACATGTACAAATAGCCTACACTTAATAGTTAAGGACACCAAATTATACAGAAAACATTAATCAGAACAGGTTTTGTTTAATAGAGTATTGTTGCATTTTTGCAAAAAATCATGATTTTTTTTCAAAAAAATGAAAAAACCGATTTTTATTGATGATTTAATCATTGATTTAAATCATTCTGATTTAAATCACTGCAACCCTGCTTGCTTGTGCAAATTGCTCCTGAAATTTATACTAGCACAACATTGTTATTACTAGTGTTGCACCACCATCAAATGCTGCCCATTAATCCCAGATTTAAATATATGCTTAGCTATGAAACCCTCTGAGTAACTGAGCAAGTTACTATGGCTTAGCCTAACCTACTTCACTGGGTTGGT
Organism: Shinisaurus crocodilurus; assembly: GCA_021292165.1. Classification (NCBI taxonomy): domain Eukaryota; kingdom Metazoa; phylum Chordata; class Lepidosauria; order Squamata; family Shinisauridae; genus Shinisaurus; species Shinisaurus crocodilurus. The sequence continues at coordinate 201,875,799 of CM037877.1, forward strand.
TTGAAGCTACAGTGAGGCTCTGAACTCCATGAAGTAAGGGTGACAAACAATTAAAAAGTTGGTTGACTCATGTTATACTCTTAAAACGGTTGTGTCTGTGCATTTACCTGAAATACTGGTAGCATGGTTTACAATAATTGTAAAATATTAGACAGTAACCCAATCTCAAGGAATTGTGTGAAATTGCTGCCAGAGATGTAGAGTGGAAAATTTCCTACTGCTATATTTTACCACTGAAAAGTTTCTATTATTAAAAAAGCATTGTTAACTAAAATTAATAAGTAGCATAATGAATGAACATAAAATAAGTCAAATTGAGCAACTAGAATGGATATAATAGAAATCAAATCTAAAATCAAAGCTGTACAGCACAATCTTATGCATACTCATCCTGTGTGTGTTTGCTCAGAGGTAAATCTGTATTCAATATGGCTTATTCCCTAGTAAATGTGTTTAGGATAGCAGATGTCATTCCCTTTTTTTTCAGGTGACTACTCCTAGGAAGCACATATACGTATGCACACAGCTCTTTGGGCATGCTAAAATTAGTATGTTAACAATTTTAGTGCCAAATCTAAATAATGGACGGAAAGTGTGTCTTACTAAGTTGTCATGCTTTAAAATATTTACACATACCAATAAAAATAATTTCAAAGTAAAAGCTTTGAATGTGTTTAAGCATAACCTTAAACCACATTAAGGGAGCAATCCTGTACTCCTTTGGGAGGCTGCTCAGGGGCAGGCGGCACTGAATGCAGCAAACCTCCCTCTCTGCTCACAAAGGTCCTTCTTCAGAGGCCCTCCCTGGATGTTAGCAGCAAGCAACTGTGACCCGCAGGGGGAGGTCCAGGGGCAAAATTGAGGTTGCCCACCCCTGGTGGTAGGGGTAAAAGAGGGATGTGTTGGGGGTGACTTCAGTGTGGTTTGGGTGAAACTGTATTTGGTCTACTGTATATGCTGGCTCAGCTTGTCTGAGTGTGGAAAGCTAAGCAGGGCTTAGATGGGAGACCCCTCCTCTAGTTCCCTGCATTGAGCAGGGGGTTGGACTCGATAGCCTTGTAGGCTCCTTCCAACTCTATGATCTATGAAATCCAAAGCCCCCTTGTTCACCTGATATGCCCTTCGAGCTGGTGCACTTATTTTCCCTCCCACTGAGACCAATGGGAGGGGAAAATTTAAAAAAGAGAAACCAGCAGATAAAAAAGGGGGGAGGGGGAACTTTCTCCCCCCCCCCCCCCGCTTCTGTCATGGCCAGCAGACGCCTGGTAGGGCTTAGGAAGTGGCCATACCTCTGCCATGGACTCTCTGTCCCCATAAGATTGCTTTGAATGGCTGCTATCTTGTATCTACTTACCTGGGAGTAAGCCCCATTGAGTTCCACTGATATCTGAGTAGACTTGTATAGGATTGTGCGAAGGACTGCCCTTTTCTCAAGACCAGAGATCAAAGGTGCAAAACTGCCAGCCTTAGCTCTGCCGTCTTGACTTGATTCTCTCAGGGCCTTGCCCTTGGTCTATACACTGGATTTAGCACTGAACCACAGAGGAACCACACATACTGTGTGGGTAAAACCAGGAAAGTTTATTCAAGGTAAACAGATTACAATAAAAGGTGGGGAATGAGGGAAGAGGGAGAAAGGTGGGGAGACACTTTGATACATACAAGTAGAGTTATAAAACAACAAAACTAGTTCTTTACTATATAAATACCCAGGCACTCCGGCACTCCCTTTGTCTGGGGGTTGGTCCTCTTCCCAGGGCTTGCCTCAGCAAAAGAGCCCTACTCCCGTGAAAGCGTGCAGACAACAACAAAACCCAAAAGCCACAGCAGCAGTATAGATTCTTCCCCCCACCCCTCCTTTCAGTAGCCCAGGTGTCTTTAGCCAATCAGGATGAACTTCATCTGGGCCAGGCAGGAGAAGGGTGGCTCTTGCCGCATTTACATGCAAATTGCTGTGGCACCTGCCATCAAAAGACATGGGATACTCTGAGGCGTCAAAAGACATGGGAGACTCTGAGGCATCAGGAGCCATCAGAGTAACTATGTACATTTTGCATTTCCCAGCCCCCCAGCTGGGATTATACTTTTTTACACATGTGGAGGTGTGTGTGTGTGTGGTGCAGGAAACTCTGACGCCTTTTTCTCCACAGATTGTGTAGTAAATGTGTATTATTTAATTTCCATGTGTATTATTTAATTTCCCCCCCTAATCAGTTCAAATACATTTAGCTATTGGAAAATATTCAAAATATTGCTGTACCATGTAAAATGAGCATAGTATATTTTAAAAATTTTGTTTATTAAATATAAGTTGAACATGCTAAATCAGAACTCAATTGTTTTAGGACAGCAAAAAATTTTATGATTAAAAATTTTCTGCAAAACTGTAAAGGACCGCCACCGGTCCTTTCCTGCAAGAACGGGAGTTCCGAGGCTCTTTTTGACAGCTCAGAGCTCCCGCTTGCGATCCCCGGTTCTGCTCAGGTCGTGAACACTGGACTTTAGCACTGAGTCAGAGCAAAACTACGCTTCAGTCAAAAGCGAAAGCAAGTTTATTGAATAGTAAACAGAAGGAATTGGAAAGGGAGATAAGAGGAGTGAAATTGCCAAGAGGAAGTACCTTGTTACACACAGTCGGAACTACAAAACAACAAAGAATCTAAGCTGTTCTAAGCTAACACCAAAGAATCTACCCTAGTCTAAAACTAGTAACCAGAAGAACTTACAGCAATGTACCCAGGCTCTCCTGCCTGAGGGTTGAATGTCTGGGCTGGCCTGAGCCGAGGTCCCACACCGTGCTCCTTGGCACCTTGCTTCCAACAACCCCCAGAAGCCTTGGCTGCTTCTTTTACCCCCTCTTGCCCCCCCCTCTGGATCCCTGGACCCCTCCCTTCGCTGCCAGGCAGGAGGGTTTGTGTCGGTTCCAGGGCCACTGTGACTATGGCCCATCAAAGGTGCTCAGAAGGGTGATTGAGGGTGCTTGGCAGACCATTGAGGGTACCATCAACATGTAAATGTGCCGTGGACTGGACTCTCCTGCCCCCGGGCAGAGATTATGCAGGTGGAATGTGGGGCAAAGTGTATGTTCTGTAGTGATATATATCACTTCACCAGCTGTAGCACATTGTTTACAATGGAAAGAACAGAATGGCTGTAAACAAGTTTGTTATGTCTTTCTGGGTTCTCGTGTTTTTCGCATGGGAAGCCTAGACCGTGGGAGCATTATGAGCTAGTCACATGGTTTGTATGTCCTGATGACGTGCTAACTTGTTTTCTGTCTGAAGCCATCTTAGAGAGAGGCAGGACTGCTTTCTCTCTTCTCCTTTGTTCTTCTTGCTGGACTTTTGTCACTGCAACAATGTAACTTCTTTGCTGAGGTGGAGTGAAGCTCAACTTACTCCACTGGATGTAATGCTTGCTATGCATTTATACTCTGCACATGGACTGTAACTAGGAAATGTATACTCTGTAGAACTTTACTTGCTAAGTGAATAAACAGGTAGAATTAGACCTGTGGTGTTACAGAGTGTTTCCTGACTCCATGGATTAATCTGCAAACGGGGAAGCTGGAAGCAAGTTGGATTACAGGCAGGCTGGGCTGGCATCTTCACAACACGCTGCACGCTGCGAAAAGGGGGGAGCTGAGATCTGGAAGATCTGAGTGTGGAATAACAGGCCTCTGCTAGCACTCAGACAGGATTTTAAATCTCCCATGCGCACACGCACTCTGCTGCTCACGCACACGCGCACCAACATGTTCCACTTCCATCAGGCTTTCTCTCCACAAAAACCCACATCACTGATTACTTCACATTTTAGCTCCCTGCCTCTGACTGGCGAAACATATGAAAATGCTGATATCCACAGGTTTAAGAGCAATTACTCAAAAATGATGTTCCCCAATACAGTAATACCTTGGATTGCAAGTAACTTGGTTTGAGAGCGTTTTGCAAGACGAGCAAATTTTTAAATATTTATTTAATTTTTTAAAACTTGATATACAAGCGACGTCTTGCAATACAAGTACTGTAGTACGGCTTAAATTAAAAATCTCTGTACAAATTTTTTTGGGGGGATTTCGTTTTGATATAAGAGTGTTTTGGATTACAAGCACGTTTCCGGAACGAATTATGCTCTCAATCCAAGGCATGACTACGGTACATGTAAAATGCTTAATTCTGAAGTGCCTGGATATGGTCAGGTGGACACGGGCACTTTCCTGCTATGTCTTTCTGGGCTCTTTGAATTCAACATTTTGCAAGTTTAGTCTGGCTGAAAAGTTTTAACATTATCTTTAAAAAGACACACAACTCTGCCAGGGATGGGGACTCGGACTCGAGGACTCGACTCGTGAGTCGGACTGAGTCCCCCCTCTGACTCGACTCGGACTCGAGTCCCAGTATTTTTAATGGGACTCGAGACTCGACTCGGGACTCGAGACCAAGGACTCGTCAACATCCCTGGGCTGTTGACGAGTCTTCTGGCTGTGCCAGAAGGAGCGCGATCACCGGTGAAGAGCGCATGGAAGCGAGGCACGCCGCTGCTCGGCCACTATGGACAGCTACCAGGAGCGCAGCCCCAACGATTTGTTGAGATTTATTTTGATTGATGTGTTGTTGTGGGGGGTTTGGGTTAGGGTCAGACATTTTGGGTTTGGCTGCCTCTGCCTGCCTGTTTGGGGTTCCCAGCCTCCTCTGCCTGCCTGGTCTCTTCTTGACCTGTTCAACAGTTGAATTGTCCAAGACAAAGGCCTCTGCCTGCCTGCTTTGGGGTTCCCTGCCTCCTCTGCCTGCCTGGTTATTTTGGGTTTGTCTGCCTGGTCTGTTCTTGCCAAAATCAGTTGCAGAGTTTTGAAATAAAAAGGCACACTTGTGCCTAGAATTTATTTAAGCCACACATCTGAAGTAGCCTTATTTTGTTGGGAAAACCCCCCACTGATTTTAATAGGGACTCGTGGAGTCAGTTTTGGGAGTGACTCAGGACTCGTGACTCGTGAGTCACCATTTTGGACCAAGGACTCGGACTCGGACTCGAGACTCGGGTTCAAAGACTCGTGACTCGACTCGTGACTCGAGACCAAGGACTCTTCAACATCCCTGAACTCTGCAGATTTTATAAACATTCTGACAGTCTGATTCTATCCCTGTTTGCTTAGAAGACAGGCTCACAGAGTTCAGAAGGACTTGCTTCCAAGTAAGTGGGCATAGGGTTCCAGCATTACTACTAATATTAATAATAACGGTTTTATTGCACAGCTGATTTAACAACTGAAAACCTCTTCAAGATGAGGGAGGTTAGATTTCTTAAAACTATTCACACAATTGTCTAATATATGCTGTTAAAATATATAAAATGTTTAGAAGGTAGCATAATATTTTTTTGGTGCTAGACCTTCTATAGAGCGGGGGCGGGGAATAAATTTATAGGTGTCAGCATCAATATTTTAATTGCTGGGCAATTAGGTTCTTGGGATTTTTCCCAGTTCTAATATTTTGCAGCAGTCTTAAAACTATTTACTGTGAAGCAGCCCTACTGACTTACATGGCATTACTCCACAACAAGTAGTTTGAGAATGGTATGTTCCCTGTAAGCAAATGCAAGCTGAAGGCCTATCACTGATTGGAGGTAAGAAATTTTCTCTGTTCTGCTCCCCCATCCTGCTGCATTTAGACTTTTTAAAAGCCTCCACTGGTGCCAAGAGAGGCTTTTTGAAAGTCTAATTGCAGGGAGGGAAGGGTTAATAGATCCTCTATTAAGATAAGCACATATTCTAATGGTGGAAGCTACAATTCAACTGTGGTTACAGAATACTCCAGAGGCAAAATCTCCAGGCCTGGGGGGAGAAGATGGTGGTGGGCTGGAGGTTCCCTATCCTTGATCTACACTATTAGGAGCTGCACATCAGGTGAAGGTCCCCCTGCTTGGGAATGATGCACCTGTTGAAATTCTGCCTGACATATATTTAAATAGAGAGCTTTAGCCAGGAAAAGAAAGCTGGCAACACCTGTTTGGCACTTGCATTTCACAGAGCCTGGCTCTTTTAACATTTTCCTCAAACTAAGGTTATAGGAGTGCAATTCCAAATCCAGATGGTTTGTTTAGTCTGGATGGTGTCATTCGCATGTAATGCTATACATTAAACCATGGTTTAGTGTTATGAGGATGGACTGCAGTGAGCCTGAGGCTCACATGTTCCTCTCACCACCTCCAGTGCAGCTGCAAGGAGGAGTTTGGAAGCTTTTGCTTCCATTCTAGATTAACTGTAATTTGTTGTGACATACAATCCTGGACAAACTGGTTTAGTGTAATGTGTATGAGCCACAGCGAGCCTGTGCTCCTCTCTCCTCCTCCCCTGCAGCTTAGAGAAGGAGTTCAGAAGCTTTTGCTTCCGCTATTAGTTAACCACAGCTTTCAGTGCTGTCTGCACTGGGAACTGTGGTTAACACTAACTTTGTGTAATTTAAACAAGACAGCTTCAGGAACCATGTTTAAACTAACTATAGTTAGTGTTAACCAGTTCCATCACTCCAGACATGACACGCTGCAGTTGACTAAGAGAGCAATTCTGTGGTCCCTGGGCAAGTGTCCCAGGGACCATAGGATGGCTTGGAAAATCCTTTCCGAGGTCAGAGACAGTGCTCTGACCTTGGAAGGGGGAGTCGGAGATCTGACCCCTCGCAGCCAGTGTGGAGAGTACCACACTGGCTGCCTCCCCGAGGTCTGAAAATCGACTTCAGAGAGGGGGGAAAGGGGGCGTTCTGGTGGGCAGGGAGGGAAGGCGACTGGAGAGGCCCGGAGACCAGAGAGGCCAGGGCAGAAATCTTGTCTAGCAAAAATATAGAAGATTGGAAGAGGGGGAGGCAAAGATTGCCTCCACTGCCTCTCCTGCTCTGCTGGCTTCATCCTGGCAGGTCATAGGAATCTTGGAAGCCGAGTTCGGGGGCTTCTGTGATGTTATGTTATTGGGGATAAATTATTTATTTAATGATGATGATGATGATGATGATGATAATAATAGTTATTGTTATTGTTGTTATTATTTTTACTTATTACCCACCTCTCCATCTAGATCGAGGCGGGGAACAACAGAAAATGTAAAATACATAAACTAAACAACACAATACATACTATTAAAACATCTTAAAACATCCTAAAAACATCTTAAAACATCTTAAAACATCTTTAAAACATCTTAAAAGCATCCTAAAATTCCGCCGGATAGGCCTGCCGGAAGAGATCAGTCTTTACCACTTTTTTAAATTCCAAAAGACTGGCAAGTTGACGAGTCTCCTCCGGCAGGCCATTCCATAATCTGGGAGCAGCAGAAGAGAAGGTCCTCTGGGTAATACTTGTCAGCCTAGTTTTGGCTGACTGAAGCAGATTCTTCCCAGAGGACCTAAGGACCTAATATTAAAATATTCAATTTATATCCCGCCTATACACAAATACCCTAGGCGGCATACAAGATAATAACTGATTAACAAAACAAATATACAATAATATACAGTTAAAACTGACTAATACAATTAAGCATAAAAACAGAATTAAAATTCCATAAAAACTGATTATGGAAGTTCCATAAAAGTGTAATAAAATACTATAAAAGGAAGGCCTGCTGGAATAGTAAAGTCTTCAGTGCCTGCTTAAAAGCATTCAGAGAAGTCAGCAGACGCATTTCAATCTGCAGATCATTCCACAACTGAGGGGCAGCAAAGGAAAAAGTCCTTCGATATATAGCTGCCAGTCTCACATTGAGCAGCTGCAACAGCTCACCCTCAGAGGACGTTAAGTGGCGTGGTGGAACATAGGGGAGGAGGTATTCCCTAAGGTACCTTGGACCCAGACCATGAAGGGCTTTAAAAGTAAGAGCCAGCACTTTATATTTTGCCTGGAAACAAATTGGCAGCCAGTGTAAAGATCTTAAAACTGGTGTTATATGGTCTCCACGGGGTGTCCCGGAGACCAACCTTGCTGCCATATTTTTCACTAGTTGAAGTTTCCGAACCAAATATACAGGCAGCCCCAAGTATAGCGCATTACATAAATCGAGCCTAGATGTTTCATGTAAATATTAAACAGCACTGGGGACAGAATGGAGCCCTGAGGGACTCCATATATATAACAACTCCTTTTTAGAGGAGCAGTTATCCCCCAGCGACACCATCTGAAACCTTCCTGAGAGGAAGGAGTGGAACCACTGCAAAGCAGCGCCTCTAACCCCCAACTCCCTCAGGCAGTGTAGAAGGATACCATGGTCGATGGTATCAAATGCTGCTGAGAGGTCCAAAAGAATCAGTAGGGATGCACTCCCCCTATCGATTCCCAGGCAAAGATCATCCACCAAGGTGACCATGGCAGTCTCCACTCCGTATACCACTCTGAAGCCGGTTTGAAATGGGTCTAGATAATCGTTTTCATCCAAGATAGCTTGGAGTTGAATGGCCGCCACCACCTCGATTACCTTGCCTAAAAATGGTAGATTACTCACTGGCCTATAATTATTAAAATCCAGGGGATTATATAAATTAAAGTGTATATATGGTAAGTGTAATGTGTTCTTGTATTGAATCTATGGTTATAAGTATGTTTTCCTGTTACATCTATGTGTGATGTTAGGTATGTTAGGTAAGTCTAGGGTGAGTGAGAAATGATGGGCAGTAAGAATGGTGTATTTGCATATGTGAGATGATTGCCTGAGGGAGTGAGAAGGGGTGTAAAAGCCTGTGTTATAGGCAGGGGAGAGTGAAGTTGAGTTCTAAGGAGTGCTAGAGTGATCTTCGGAGTCTGTGGAGCTGATTTGAGAGGGAGTTGAGAGACTGGATTAGGATTTAGGAGATTAGCTAGTGAACGTAGGGATTCATATTTTGGGAACAGTTGGTGAGGGCGGATTGGAAATAGAGTTGGATAGTAAATTAATTATTATTGACTGAAACTTACATATGAAACTTATATCGAGAAACTGTTGTATTTTAAAATAAACTTTACTTTGTTTATTGAAGCGACCAGTGTGGGAAGCTGTGCTTTCTATGTGGTCAAAGAAGTATAAGGTAGGGATAATAGAAATCCCAAGGTCAGTGTGAGAGGGGTAAGGATTAGAGAAAGAGAAACCCCCCAACCTTATGTAGGAGCACCCATAGCTCCAAAAAGGAGGGCAAGCTTGTGGTCCCTATGAAGGGAGGGGTGTGACAGCTTCCAAGCAGTGAGGGTACAGTCCATAGGATTGTGCCTTCACTGTGGAAATAGAAACATCAGACCTCCTCTTGGCTGTGCAGAGGACGAGACAAGAGCCTGAGGCTCACTGCAGGTCACTCCTGTCATGATAAGTCATGGTTTATCTTGATGTCCGAGTGTGGCCTCTGTTGTGAATTTTAACTATGATTTGTTGAAACAAGCCGACTTCAAACCATGGTTTATGAAGCTGGCTTGTTCAACAAACTATAATTGATTTTAAAAATTACCACAGTTTAGGGTTCAGAACTTCAGACATAACCTTTTATCAGCTTAGGCTGATATACCAAATGTGTCCTTATCTGGACAGAGATAGCCTAGCTACAGTTATCCATGCTCTGGTAACCTCTCATTTGGATTACTGCAATGCGTTATACGTGGGGCTGCCTTTGAAACAGTCCGGAAACTTCAGCTGGTCCAAAATAGGGCAGCGAGATTGTTAACGGGGACTGGCTGACGAGAACATATTATGCCAGTGCTTTCTCATCTGCACTGGCTGCCAGTCTGTTTCCGGGCCCGATTCAAAGTACCGGTACTGGTGCTAACATTTAAAGCCCTAAACAGCTTGGGGCCAGAGTATCTGAAGGATCGTCTCCTCCCATATGTACCTGCCTGGACACTAAGATCTGCATCAGCGGTCCTTCTCCGAGAGCCCCTGCCAAAGGAAGTGAGGCAGGTGGCTACCAGGAGAAGGGCCTTTTCTGCTGTGGCACCCTGGTTATGGAATGAGCTCCCCAAAGAGGTTCGCCTGGCTCCTACTTTGTATTCTTTCCGGCGCCTACTTTGTATTCTTTCCAGCGCCAGGTGAAGACCTTTCTGTTCTCCCAGGCATTTTAATCATTTTAATCATCTTAATCATTTTAATCTTGTAATTGTTTTTAATTCCGTTATTGTAACTGCTGCTGCTAGCTCTGCTGTTTGTTTTTAATCTGTGGTTTTAAATTTTATATTTTATATTGTATTTTATGATTTCAACTGTTGTAAACGGCCCAGAGAGCTTTGGCTATTGGGCGGTATAAAAATGTATTAAATAAATAAAATAACGATAACTTGTGGTTAATCTAAAATGGAAGTGAAGGCTTCCAGTCTCCAGTTTGCAACTGTACAAGGGAAGACTGGGAGTAGGGGGGAGCATGCAAGCCTGAGGCTTGCTGTGGCTCATCCTCATAATGCTAAAGCATGATTTAGCATTACATGTGAATGTAGCCATAAACTCATTTCTGAAATATGTTTACTTTATATTTAGAGCTAATTCATTGCTATTTTAGGGTCTGACTGGCTATTTTTCTTCAGTGAAAAGGTGTTTGCAGAATTAGACTGATCTGAGGTTTGCAGATGAGCCAATCCGAGTCTTTTGTAATAGAGTCTCATGTTTTAAAGTGTTGAGAAGCACTGCATTCCACACCTCAGTGACATATATCTCATGTATTTATTTGAGGCATTTGTAAGTTCCATTTTCTGCCAAAACAGCACTCAAAAGTGGCATACAGAACTAGTAAGCTGCTACGTGGAAGCTTCACACACCCAACAGTGCAGTCAGAGATAAGTCCCTTGGCCCAAATTTATCTTTTTAATCAGCACTCATACACTGAGGGACAGTGTTTAGTCCCTGCTTCAGTTAACCTCTTCACTTGAGTTTGTGTTTCTCACACTAGGTCTTTTTTCAAGACTTTTCAAATTAGTGTCTCCCTCCTGCCCTTTTCTTCATTTTTAAAAACTTTCTTGGGATTTGTTGGATTTTTTTTTGCTTCCAGGTTTTCTCTTACAGACGTTCTCTTTCTAGCTTTGCCACCTGCCAACCATGGGATCTTTATTTCTCTTTTCTGTAAATGATCACCACACTTAACGTTCTTAATATTTGAGAAGAATGAGAAAGAAAAAGTTTCTAAGGATTAAAAATGTTTTAGGGTGCAATCCTATACCCACTTACTTGGGAGTAAGCCCCACTGAGCTCAATACATGTTGTTAGTTGGTTAATAATATGTCTTTTAACTGAGTTACCAATTCAGTTTAAATAAATTTCAATATTAATACATTAATATTGCCAAAACTTCAGGATAGGTACCTTTTTGAGATACTGGAGGAAGTACGAGCTAAGTTGCATGAGTTAGCCCCCGTGTTGTATTGGAATCTGTGCTGCTCATGTTTCTTTGTGCTACTGTTTAAACTGTTTTTCTGTTGAACCTACGCCATAGGTTTTCTGAATTGCTGCTATGAGGAAGCCTCGGAGGAGGTCCCGACAGACCCTAGAAGGGAGACGTTCTCCTTCACCATACAGCTTGAAATGCTCACCCACACGGGAAACTCTGACATATGCTCAGGCTCAACGGATAGTGGAAGTTGATATTGAAGGGCGTCTCCATCGCATCAGCATTTATGATCCTTTAAAGATCATCACAGAGGATGAGCTGACAGCCCAGGACATCACAGAATGCAACAGTAACAAAGAAAACAGTGAGCTGCCACTATTTCCTTCTAAATCAAAGAAAACTCAGTGCAAAGGCAAAAAAAGGGAGACATGCACGAAACATGCTCCTGGGACATCTTTCCATCTACCGCAGCCCAGCTTTCGCACAATTGACTCCTTCAGCCAACCAGATGCTCCGCCCTTGCCTTCAGCATACTATCAGTACGTTGAGAAACCACCTGAGGATGTTGATGCTGAAGTGGAATATGATATGGATGAGGAGGATTTGGCCTGGCTTGACATGATCAACGAGAAGCGGAAGAATGATGGCTATGGTTCAATTTCTGCTGAGATGTTTGAATTGCTGGTGGACCGTTTGGAGAAGGAGTCATACTTGGAGAGCCGTAACAATGGGGCCCAGCAGACTCTGATAGACGAGGATGCTGTTTGTTGTGTTTGCATGGATGATGAGTGTCATAACAGTAATGTTATTTTGTTTTGTGACATTTGCAACTTGGCTGTGCACCAGGAATGCTATGGAGTGCCCTACATCCCTGAGGGGCAATGGCTTTGTCGCTGCTGCCTACAGTCCCCTTCCCGCCCAGTTGATTGTGTCTTGTGCCCAAACAAAGGTGGAGCCTTCAAACAGACGAGTGATGGTCACTGGGCCCATGTTGTTTGTGCTATCTGGATCCCAGAAGTCTGCTTTGCAAACACTGTGTTTCTGGAACCGATTGAGGGGATAGAAAATATCCCACCAGCTCGCTGGAAGCTAACTTGCTACATTTGCAAGCAGAAGGGCATGGGAGCAGCCATCCAGTGTCACAAGGTGAACTGCTACACCGCTTTCCATGTTACCTGTGCCCAGAGGGCTGGTCTCTTCATGAAGATTGAGCCCATGAGGGAGACCAGCCTTAATGGCACAACGTTTACTGTGCGCAAAACTGCTTATTGTGAGGCACATTCCCCTCCTGGCAGCATGAAGAAAGGACGTACAGCTGCTGTTCATGAAGGAGAGGAGGACATTACAAAGAATGAGACAGTGGATGAGGTTACTCCCAAAAACAAGAACAAAGTTAAGTTGAAGCAGAAGGTAAAGAAGGATACCTGTGCTTCTGTGCCTCTACTGATGGTCACACAGATTCCTTCTTACCGGTGAGTGGTGCAACTGATCATAGTTTCCATGATGATCCATAAACTTGTCCAGCATTTCTCTTCAGTTTTGCTTAAATGGCATCTTTTCTGCTCTATGGTCACTTCAGCAAATGCTGAACAACATTGCTAGAACAACATTGATCAAGTGTATTTACATGTTGTATACTTCTTTGATGGACACAGTTGTAGCTACTCCATCCTCAAAGGCAAATAACATTTAAAATACTTATAATTACTTTAAATGGATAAATGAATAAAACAAACTAATAGCTTTATGTGCAAGGTCTGCTATGCGACAGCGTCTACCACGATAGAACATATAAGTTAGAAAATAGATAGAAATAATTTTACACGGCAAGCTTCTTTGGAAACAATGATACCTTGCAAGTTATGGGCTGAGTGTAAGTTCATCCCATTTATGTCAATGGGATCTAGGTAGCCTAATTATGTGCTGGATTGTAGCCTTAATCGACAGTTCAATTTGTTGCCTAGTGCTCATATTAACAATAAATTGAAATGACTTCATAAAAGTTATTGAAATACTAAATTGCTTGTGTTAAGCTTCTGAAGTAATTTGGTCCATTAGCTCTGCTGGTGACTGGAAGTTGCCCATTTTACTGTTGCTGCTGCTTAATTGGAGCTGTAGAGCTGTTTGTAATGGAACCTGTTTCACAGTTGAAAAGCCTGTGATGAACTTGCGATACTTGTATAGTTCCAAATATGTACACACATGACATTACAGAACTAGGCACAGATATTGCCCAAATCTGTGCCCAAATATTACAGAATATTGTTGAAGTGGGGTGGGGGGTTACCATGTCTCACACTGGACTTAAATCTGAAACTGGGTTTAATACATGGTGAAATCTCTTGATGCTGTTGTTTTCCCTAGGCTGAATAAAATCTGCAGTGGACTCTCCTTCCAGAGAAAGAATCAGTTTATGCAGAGGCTGCACAACTACTGGCTGTTAAAGCGTCAGTCAAGAAATGGTGTCCCACTGATACGACGGCTTCACTCTCACTTACAGTCCCAAAGAAATGCAGAACAGGTATGACATTTTACTGCATTCTGAAATAGCATGAGGGAGAAGTGTTATGTGAACTGATTGGGAAGGCTTCTGGAAGGGTTGGATGAAAATTATCCATCTTGGAATAGCTAGTGCCAGCTAAAGGAAGTGGGTGAGTAGTTAATTTTGGGAAATCGTAGTGAATAGTAGAGATGGAACTTCTACATCCTCTCTTAGTGGAGCTTTCTGTTGCATAATAACTCTTGTAAAAACATGTATTTTGTTTTGTTAAACTACAATATGGAGAAAAGCAAAGCCATCAGTGGCCTATATCTCTATCATGAAAATACTCTTAACTCATCCCATAGGGCATCATTTGCTTTCTTTGAATGTTATTTTCATTCTGTATATTAATCACTGGATTCTATCCACTTTTTTTTCCTTTCCTGTGTAGAACTTTACATTTGTTTTTACTTTAGAAACAATCAGTACTGCTGAGCATCACTTTTCCATAATTTTTAATGCCAAAGGACCATGCCCTCTGATTTAATGTTTGTGAACCATTGCCTTTGGTCTGTCTTATTTGTTTCCTCAAGACGTGACCCCTAGCTTTATTCCTACTACTACTGCTGCTTAACATTCACATAGTTCCAACGGTGAGCAAGGCATGCACTTTACTATTTTCTTCAGCCAGAATTACTACTTGATACTTGTTTGCTTGGGTAGAGAGTAGTCCTTGGTAGAGGAATCCAACACAATGGAGCCTTGTTCTCAGTTATACGACCAGTATGACATAACAACTTATATTTGAAAAGGTACAAGAATGTCAGTGAGCATTGCTAAAACATTTTAAGAATGCAGATATAAACTGGACTGGGTTTCTTTGTATAGCCAATACCAAATCGATTGTTTAGGGCTCAACTGGACTGAATCACAGTGCTTATAAAGTAGATTCTGTGGTTTACATAGAGCCTGATTGTGAATGATTGTAGACAGGAAGAGAATCAGGAGAGATATGAAGCGAGAGCAGGCAAAATAAAATAAAATAAATTATCTCCACTTCACAGAAAGAGCAGGATGAGAAGACCACTGCAGTGAAAGAAGAACTGAAGTACTGGCAGAAACTGCGGCATGACTTAGAAAGGGCACGGTTGCTCATCGAATTAATTCGTAAGCGCGAGAAACTCAAACGTGAGCAGGTGAGTAGAAGCGTGACTTTGTGGTGTGTTAGCCTTGTTTCTTGAGCCTAGACATGATACTTCAGTTTGCTACGGGATGGTTTCATTGTCCATGCAAACCTACAGCTGTTTACACTGCTAAAGAGAGACAAACACTATGTAATGCCATTGATTAGAGTTGCTAAAGGTGTCCTGGAAGTTATGAGTTATTGCCATGTTAGTCTAAAAACCAGTGCAATCCTTAGTGTGTTTATTCAGAATCAAGCCCCACTGTATCCATGGGCTTACATCCAAGCAAAGCCATCAGTGGCCTATATCTCTATCATGAAAATACTCTTAACTCATCCCATATGGCATCATTTGCTTTCTTTGAATGTTATTTTCATTCTGTATATTAATCACTGGATTCTATCCACTTTTTTTTCCTTTCCTGTGTAGAACTTTACGTTTGTTTTTACTTTACGTTTGTTTTATGGAGAATCACTTTCCCATAATTTTTAATGCCAAAGGACCATGCCCTCTGATTTAATGTTTGTGAACCATTGCCTTTGGTCTGCCTTATTTGTTTCCTCAAGACGTGACCCCTAGCTTTATTCCTACTACTTCCACAGGATTCCTACTACTTTGGATTGCAGCCAAAGACAAATTCTGAAATGGGTCAGATAGTACCTTTTATTGGAGAAACACTGTTATATGTAATTACACACACACACACACACACACACTGTCCCAAAAAAGGAAGTATTTGACTCACGTCAGAATCTATTCAGGGTGGTATACAGTCAATAAGATAGAGAGATAAAAGGAAGTACTTCTTCATACAATGCACAGTTAAACTATGGAATTCACTTCCACAAGATGTGGTGATGGCCACTAATTTGGATGGCTTTAAAAGGGGATTGGACAAATTCATGGAGGATAAGGCTATCAATGGCTACTAGTCCTGATGGCTATATGCTACCTCCAGTATCAGAGGCCTGTGTACACCAGTTGCTGGGGAACTTGGGTGGGAGGGTGCTGTTATACTCATGTCCTGCTTGTGGGTTTGCCACTGTGTGAACAGAATGCTGAACTAGATGGACCCTTGGTCTGATCCAGCACAGCTCTTCTTATGTTCTTATGAGAGATTACCTATGCATAAATAAATGTGGCTAGGCTGTCTCTGTCCAGTATGAGGCATAGTTAATGCTCAAGCCACAGCTGGTGAAAAAAAGCACTATGTGCCATGGCCGCCACTTTGGCATCCAGTGAGAACGCTGGATCTATCAGTATCCCCAAACAGCAAACCTGATCCTATTTAGGAGGAGTGCATTCCTGTCCAGAATAGGTTGAACACTTTTTCCAGTGCTGTTTCCAAATCTTCTGTTATTACTACCTTGTTTTTAATGAAAAGGTTATATTAAATATATAGCATGCCTTTTGTAAACAGCATTCTTGTAGATACCAGATCAATACTTTTTATTATTCCATATTAATGCTATATGATCAAATATGCTTAGATGCTTGAAATAAAATGTATATATCAAACTAGTAGTTTATTGGGTCCTGAGATACTACCGTTACATGACACTTTGGAGAAAGGTGCAAGAAATGGAACACGAAGAATGATTAATTATATAACTTACTGATATAATCTTTTTTACCAGTGTTTGGGGTTATTCATTCCCATAGTTATACGCATTACTGCTTGTGCCATACTTGTCCTCTTGTCAGGAGGTCCAAGACATTTTGCTACCTGAGACAGAGCAGCAAATGGTGCCTGCCCCCACCCCTCCAAGTCAAGCTGCAGAGTGCCCAAGGCTTGCCAAGTTGTTTTGGCACCTAAGGTAGAAAATCCCACAAGCATGTCTTCCCCTCCCTGACAGTAAAAATGAAACAATAATAATTTGGTACCTTTTCATGACACCCCAAATCAGCTTCCTGAAGTGGCTGCCTCACTCTGCCTAACAGTAGTGCCAGCCCTATCATCATCATCATCATCATCATCATCATCATCCATCATAATCATCATCATCATCATCACATTAAAATCCCACCTTTTTCCCCCTGCAAGGAACCCAAGACAGCTTATAAGGTTCTCCTCTCCATTTTATCCTCACAACAGCACTGTGAGGTAGGTTAGGCTGAGAGTCCGTGACTGGCAAAAGTCACCCAGTGAGTTTCATGGCCAAGTGGGGCCTAGACCCCAGATCTCCCAAGTCCCAGTCCATGCTGGCTCTCATGTGTATGCTGTTATTCTTTTAACCTTTAGCTAGTTGGATTCAACAAAGCTGTCATTTGTAATCTCTGCAGTTCACATGGTTTGCTTAAAGGAAATGCCATTTTATATCTAAACATCAGTTTTAAACTTGCTGTTTTATACTTTAAGTCACTATTGACTTGTTCAAACTACGTGAAGTAAGTTGAACAGGACTGCTCCCCTAACCCTCCCCCACACACATCTTATGGGAGGCTGTTTTAGCATTTTTTGGATCTTTCATAAGGAGCAAGAAAATGCCTTCTTGAACTATATGCTCCTGTGTGGTATACAGGCAACTTTTCCGAAGCTGTGAACTGCCTAGAGAGCTTCAGGCTATTGGGTGATATGGAAATGCAATAAATAAATAAATATCATACATTGTAGACCAATGGAAAAAGCAAATTTCCTCTGGAATGAGCTTACACTCCATTTTTACAGCGTCCTAAGACTGGTGAGTGGACCAGTTGGTTAAATTTGTTTTATCTGTCTTTGATATTTCTGGGTGGTGGTGTTTTTCTGATTTTCAGGTAAAGGTTCAGCAAGCTGCTATGGAGTTACAGCTCACACCTTTCAATGTGCTGCTACGCACAACACTGGATCTACTGCAGGAAAAGGATCCAGCCCAGATCTTTGCAGAGCCTGTAAACCTGAGTGAGGCAAGTACTTAGAAGTGTTGTTTGGCTTGACCTGAAGGCCTGTTCAGATGAATGCCTACATACGTAATATCACTGGCAAGAGTAAGACCCCGTAGGACTGATCATGCCATGCTTGCTCTGTTGCTGCATAAACTAAGGAATTTCTCCAAGGTGCTTATGTAGAGGGCTTCCCTACTGTCCAAACTAGGGCACTATTTTGAGGATGTTGGCTATTGCTTCTCAGCAAGGTGATTTTATTTTCCAGAGCAGAATAAGATATGACTTAAGTGGGTGATATTGCTGGGCTTTTGTGCTCTACCTCAGTGCCAGTGAGAGGGCATTTAGAGTGCTTGTGATGGGTATGCCCTGGTTGGCTAGTAAATGATTTTTGTAATTGTACAGGTTTTATATGTTTAGGTTCCAGATTACCTGGAATTCATTTCCAAGCCAATGGATTTTTCTACCATGAGGCAGAAGCTGGAGTCCCATCAGTACCGAACATTGGATGAGTTTGAGGAGGATTTTAACCTTATTCTTACCAACTGCATGAGGTATAATTCTAAAGACACAATTTTCCATCGGGCAGCTGTCCGGCTCAGAGACCTTGGAGGGGCAATATTGCGCCATGCACGGCGACAAGCTGAGAATATTGGTTTTGACCTCCAAGTAGGGATTCACTTGCCTGAATCGCCAAAGACAGAAGACTTTTATCGTTTTTCTTGGGAGGATGGTGAGTTTTCATTGTGGATTTCTGCTTTAATAATAAAATGAATCTTAACATAAAAATCTCCAGAAATGTAGCAATGGATAGTAATTCAAGAAACCAGTTTGATGGCAACATCCCACATGACAATTTTTATTTTGTTGATCCTAGTCCAGACCTCCCATTTCCCATTGATCCTATGGACCATGTACTCTCTCTCTCTCTTTCTCATTGACCTGGTTTGCATGTACTGGCAATTTGTGGGTTATTTAACCCAAGCATTGCTGAAATCTAGCAGGAGCAAGCCATGGGTTAACTCTGGGTTGTTTAACCCCTAAACAACCCAGAATGTCTGGGTTCTGACATCCTGCTAACAACTACAAATGGGGTGAACATAGATGGTTAATCTAAAGTGGAAGTGCGCTCATTCCCACTTGACCCGACAACCCATGGGTTAAATAATCCATGGGCTGTCATTCTGTGTGAACTGGCCCATTGGCTCTGTGATGTATATCCTATATGTTCTTGGAATCTCATCTTAAACATTCTTACTTGCAGCTTATGGTGGTATAAGGTTCAAAAGTAGCTTTTGTAAGAACCGTATAGGTGTGGCTTTGATAACTTGAATCACTGAGTTCAGAGAATATTTTAGTTGGCAGGAAGATTCAATTGTTGGTTGTTTATACCACTACTTTTCACATTGCAGTTGATAATATTCTCCTTCCCGAGAACCGGGCTCACCTTTCCTTAGAGGTGCAACTGAAGGAGCTACTGGAAAAGTTGGATATGGTGAGCACCATGAGGTCAAGTGGTGCTCGAACCCGCCGCATCCGCCTCTTGAGACGTGAAATCAATTCTATCCG
Organism: Shinisaurus crocodilurus; assembly: GCA_021292165.1. NCBI lineage: Eukaryota > Metazoa > Chordata > Lepidosauria > Squamata > Shinisauridae > Shinisaurus > Shinisaurus crocodilurus. The sequence continues at coordinate 201,895,214 of CM037877.1, forward strand.
GCAAAAGCTGGCCCAGCAACAGAACAAAACCATGTCAAATGGAGATCCAGCTCCATGGGAGGAGGGACTGGAGAAAATGCTACAAGGAGAACGGGATGAAGATGGTGAGAAAGGTGAGTGGTTTCACCAGATCTCTGAGGGAAGCAATTCAGGCTGTACTGGAAAGGGAGCCCTCTGAGAACTAGCTGGGTAAATGCCCCCCCCCCCCCCCCGATCTGTGCACATGATTCCTATACCACTCTGTTAGGAAGAAGTCACTGTGTAATCAGTGACTGCTTTTAACAACACACTCAGAATCAAATGGAGAGTATCAGAAACATCTTTAATATTCTGTAGCATTTTATCAAAACTTACATTCTTGTAACAAGGGCTGGAGAGTTTGGGAGAAAGCAGCAGGTGATAATAGGGTTTGGCGCTCTTGAATCTTTATGGCTGCAGCTCAGAATCCTTTTATGCTGACATCTCTGAGGCATCTCTAGAGTATGCTGGGTTAGAACTTCCCCAAAACTGCCAGGGGCCCAGTTTGGGGAGACAGTCTTAGAGAAATGTGTTTGAAGATCTTATCCCAGTTTCTAGAAGTCTACATCAGAAAGACACCTACACTGGAAGCACTAATTGGTAATCTGATCAGAAAAAAATAAAGTCTGAGAAGGCTGTCAATCTCATGTTCCTCAAGTGTCAGCTATTGGGTACATACTTGCAATAATGGGCTGTGAATTATAGCATGAGATTCTGAAGGAACTGTAACATTGGTTCTAAAGGATGCTGAATAGATTAAGGTAAGGAATGTTGGCTTGTGGTCAGCTGTTAATCAAAGATAGTATAGTCAGGTACAGTATAGAACACAAGTGACTGCAGCCAGCCAAGATCTTAGTTTGCTTTTCAGCAGAGGGTTGTTCTGTTTCCTTATATTTTTCTAAATAAAATAGCATTTGGCAATATCTGAGTAGCCTTCTGACTGTGTCCTAAAAGCAAGATGAGAAAGCAGTGTCCTTGCGTATGGCACCCCATGAAGATGAGAAGTGCAGTACATAGGAAAAAAATAACCAGGGAAGCAATCAGAGTTGGCGTTTTGCTATAGGTTGGGCCAGTCAGTACTTTACCTAAAATGCCATTCTTATAGCAGCAGCAGCAGCAGCAGCAGCAGCAGCAGCAACAAAGGAAAAAGCTGTTGGACATTGTTTGCCTATTTTGAAAAGCTCAAAACAGTAACCTAGGTGAAATTTAATACTATGAAGTAAAACACAAATAATTGTGATTGATAAATGGTTATCATATTGTCAGAGAACTTGTCCACATACCTGACACTGTTGTTGACCTTTGTGCTGTCCAAAAGCCCCAAATGTGCCAGCTTTTTACAGGCCGTGCTTTTCTCAGCTTTAGCAACTTTGTAAAGCTTTACCTGCAACCAGAGAGCAGCAAGCCCTCTTGCTTTACAGAAACTGAGTATCAGAGCGATCTATGACAAATGCAAAGTTGGAAGAATAGTGGCCCCTGGTGCCAGATGGCTGGTGGTGCATAGGTGCCTTATTATATGTTTATTCACTATACTACAAATGCACACATTTCTATGTATAAAACTAAGCAAATCCTTGCAAAACTGTAATTTCAGCCATGAACATTGTTTTCTGTCTTGTAGAAAGTGCATGCTTGTAAATGCTCAAGAACAGAAATCATACTACAAAGCAACCTGACATAATTAGGGCAGGTCATATAAAATCTTTCAATATCCATGAAAAGAAGAGATTGTGGTAATGAAGGCATTAGAGTCAGCATCAGCAAGCAGTAAATTAATTGAAACTGAGATTTTTTAAATAAAAAAAATCTAGCCTTATATTACATGTCTTAAACTGGCATTACCTTAAAGGATTAACAAGTATTAGTGAACATCAGATACTCTGCATCTATAGGTCCCTCTGAAAGATAAAAATGTTATTGATAGCTGCAACTTAGGGGTATAAAGCTAAATTCTTAGCACATATGCTTGGATACAAGATCTACCTATGTCAATCCAATGTATTTTTAACTGAGATGCAAGTACCGGTAATTTATGAGAGCGAATTGTCCACAGGAACAGAGTTTGAGATCTGCACAGACAGCTTTCTGGTTGGACAGAAATAATAATTTAAAACACAAAGCTTTGCATAATGGCTTCCAGTTCAGATGAATACATGATTCAACAATTTCATGATGCTTATAATGTAGTCGAAGAGCCATTTATGCGCTGGTGGGTTATAGTGATCTACACTTCCCAGTACAAGTAGAAAAATCATAAAACCAAATTAACAAGTGGTGTGTGAATTGCAGAACACCGACATTACCCTTCCCAAATATATTGGCTGTGTAAGTGAGCAAAAGGCGAATGTGACAATGAGGATTGAGTCACATTCCTTTTGGTAGGCTACATATAAAGAAGAAAAACCCAAGGCTGTTTTCCATTTAAATATACTGTTCTCAAAAATAAGTCTTCGCATTTTCAGTATTTAGCCCTTTTTATCTTCAGAAGGAAACCAAATAGGATAATACATTAGAGGTGATTTTGTGAGTGAAGTTAAAGAAACACTGGGTGCATGTTATAAGGTGTTATCAACCACTCTTACTGGGAAAAGATCTAAAGGTCAGTTCAGATGACATGTTTTTGTCTGTGGTGATGTTGCAAACTTATATCGGCAATTTGGGTTGTCATTGGTAGATGTGGCAGATTATCCAGATGGCCATATTTGTGCACATGATGCCTTGCATCTGCCTACACCTGATCTAAATTATCTTGATTTCAGTCCATTCTGGTATTCCTCCACACTATTCTGATGAATGAAGCAAAAACCTTGTGTTCCTCAAAGCTCATTGCAAATTGTATCACTTTCACATCCATTGCCTGTTTATTAACAAAAATCTCCTGCAAACCAAGCAGGATAGCACAACTGCTCTGTCCATCTCATGTGGGCATGCAGTTTCTGAGAGGGGGAGGATCAAGGAGCTGCAGTCCATTCTGGGGGAGCGGGAGCTATTTCCATATTTCCGCACCTCGTATCCAAGTGGTTAACCAGCTCCCCCACTGTTTTCTTCCTTCTTTCCTTCCCTCCAGTATCTGCTGTTTCACCACCGCAATTTTCTAGCTCAGGAGAGCAGCATCAGTAGCCACTGCCAAACTATTAGAATAAGTTTTGCCACCCTCTTCATTCTCTTTCCACTACCATGGTGAGAGGGGAGGGGTAGATGCTTTTTTTTTTTTTTTTTTAGAGCTACTGGAGCAGCAAGGTCTTCCAACAGTGGGTGGCAGTAATTTATTGCTGATGTAATAGAGATAGTTCTGGTAGAATTCTTGCTATCCAGTAGCTCTGTTAGGTATGCAAGTGTCATGCTGGAAGAAAGGAAGGTATAGCTTGCTTAAGCAGCCAGATGTGGGGGAGGCTGATAGGTTGGAACAAATAGTAACATTCCTTCTCCCTGCTGCTCCTGAGAGCAAGTCCTGTGAACTGATGAAGGTTGTTAAAAGTTTTTTTTTTTTTTTAATAGAAGCCTGAGATCCTTTCATTTGTCTCCATTTCTGAACTTTTGGTGCATAGGTTGCTAAAGGCATATCTAACCTCCCCCCTCCCCTGGTGACACTGGCATCTTAAAAAAACTACTTTTTCAAAATGCAGATTGAGATTCTTAATATTTTATCACACATCTCACAATTTCAGGCTTCTAGTGCTCTTTAAAATGGGGCGATACTTATGAAATCCAATTGTCGCAAAGTGCTAAGCAGCTGCTCAATAAGAGGTAAACGAGAGCCAGTCATCATCATCATCATCAGGCGATCACTCGTGACTGAGTAAGATTGTCTTCCGGGATAAAAAAATTACAAAAAGGAAATTTTAAAAGGAGGAAATTCTAAAGAAAAATTGTGTAGACTCTAGCGATGGATCCTGTAAGTGACTGTGGAGGCCAATTCTAGATCCACACAGCTTCCCACAGTGAGGACACAGGTTACCAGATGGAAGATGGTCCTGTAAAGGATTCATTTGACGTGCTTTTCGCTTAGCACGTTTCTCCCTTTCACCTTGCACTCAGGGCTTCTTCAAAGTCCATAGAACATTTGTGAAAGGCCAACCTCTAGTTAGATTGTTCATGGGCCAGAGCTTCCCAGTTTTCGATGTTTATATTGCATTTTTTTAGATTAGCCTTAAGAACATCTTTAAACCTCTTATATTGACCACCGATATTCCGCTTTCCATCCTTGAGTTGGGAATAAAGTAACTGCTTTGGGAGATGGCAGTCAGACATTCGAACAACATGACCGGTCCACTGAAGTTGGCGTTGAAGGATCATTTTTTCATTTCCACCTCCTTGAAAGATTTCATCAACGTTGCCTCCTGGAAAATCCTGCGAATTACTTGGGAAGATAGGCGAACAAATGTCAGTGTACTGGAAGAAGCAAAGACTACGAGAGCCAGTGCGGCATAGTGGTTAGAGTGCTGGATTGGAACTTGGGAGATCCAGGTTTCAAGATTTCATAGATCATAGAGTTGGAAGGAGCCTACAAGGCTATTGAGTCCAACCCCCTGCTATATGCAGGAAACTAGAGGAGCGGTCTCCCATCTCAAGTAATAACCAGGCCTGACCCTGCTTAGCTTTCCACGCTCAGACAAGCTGAGCCAACGTAAGCCACAGGCCTGTATTTCTACTCCCCACTTGGCCATGAAGCTCACTGGGTGACTTTAGGCCAGTCACTGACTCTCAGCCTAACCTACCTCACAGGGTTGTTGTGAAGATAAAATGGAGAGGAGGAGGAAGAGGATTATGTAGTTGCCTTGGGTTCCTTGCAAGAAGAAAAATGGCCGAATATAAATATACAGTCATGCCTTGGATTGAGAGCATAATTCGTTCTGGAAACGTGCTTGTAATCCAAAACACTCTTATATCAAAACGAAATCCCCCCCAAAAAAATTGTACAGAGATTTTTAATTTAAGCCGTACTACAGTACTTGTATTGCAAGACGTCACTTGTATATCAAGTAAAAAATAAATAAATACATATTTAAAAAATTGCTTGTCTTGCAAAACACTCTCAAACCAAGTTACTTGCAATCCAAGGTATTACTGTACTGTAATAAGTAAAAGAAAGAAAGAAATATGCACCAGTTTAAAGTGAGGCCATAGTTGCAGCTGATGAGAGACTGCTGGGACTTTGCTGAATGGCTTTCAGCAGTCCTAATTTCTGTTATACAGGTATTTGAAAAACAGCTATGAGGCACTTTAAAGAGCCACCTTGGTGGGGGGCAGGGTCTAATCTATTCTTAACTATTAGCTAAGAAACATAAGAATATCATTATCCCCAAGTGATGTTTTAGAACTTGCTTCAAAATGGGGAAATGACCCCATTGGATTATTTTGGTTAATCCATAATCATGTTTGGTTTAAAAAAGTACCAGTCTCTTGTTTCAAATCTGTACTAAATGAGGCTATATGATGTTTGGTGTAGTTTGCATTTGGAAGCTCCACTCTCTTTATGATTTTGTTAGGAAATTCCTAAATTGTGACATTCCTTCTTCAGTGGATGTGGTCAGCTTAGCTGCCATGCTTCCCCGCAATGCTGGCAATCCATGCTGTTGAGGGAATAACTTGTTTCCCTGGTGACTTCCAGAGCACTGCACAGATAGAAAATAATGCTTGGACCGCAGCAAAACCTTAAAAGGGGGAAGAATGCAAGTTCATCGCTCATCTTTTTCCACCATCAATTGGAAATGCTCAGACACATTAATATTAGAGAGGAAGGAAGGCTCAGTGGGGAGACACTTGAGATCTGGATTTGTTTCTTTGATGAGCATTCTGGGTGCCTTTGACTTTAGCGCAAGGGACAGTGGCAGATTTTTAAAAGCAAAAGAACATACAAACAACTGTTTCCAATTGATTTGCAACAGGATCTAGACCCTTTAAAGAGTCATTTTTTTTGCATTTGAAACTCTTCTTTGATCCTCTGGTCCTCCTGTATCTCCTGACCCTTTGATGTCATACAGAGCTGTCTAGAGGTCAAACTACCTGAAAAGTATGAGGGTCTGAAAAAGTGAGTTAAGAACGGTGGTTAAGTGTCATGCAGCCCAGTCTTCAGCATGTTTACTTGGAAGGAAATCCCACTGAATTGAGTGGAATTTACACTCAAGTAAATATGCTCAGGACTGCATATCTTAAATAACATTATTGGTTAAATGACAGGTATATTTGCCGGCTCTCTGGCAGAGTGACACAGTTATGATCCCACATACCCATGCACAATCTGACTGGGTTCACACGATTGGGGAAGGAAAAGGAGCCACGGTGGCTTCTTTTCCCCACCCCGCACTTGCCGGTTGCATGCTGCCTCATTTCCATAATTACCTGTGCTGGCTGTGGGTTGCCATGTCATCCAAACCCAGTGAGGGGTGGTGGTTTCCAAACTACCCTGGAACCGCAGAACAAACCACGGGTTACAGGTTAGTTTGGAAGCCACCCCTGCCACCCACCTCACTGGGCTTGGGCGACATGGCAACCCATGCCCAGCGTGGGTAATTATAGAAATGAGGCGGCATGTGACTGGCATGTGCCCGCACTGTGGCTGCTTTTCCTTCCCCGATCATGCAAACCTGGCCTCTGAATGCCTTCCTTAAGGGTATACAATAAAAGTTAGTTAGCACACTGACTTAGCACTGACTTTTGTCCCTAGAAAAGCACAGAAAGCTGTGATCCGTGCTTTGGGGGAATACTTTCTAAAATGTTCAAGCAGATTCTTTTTCTCTTTAGCAGATGACACCAAGCCCCCACTTCCCCCCACCCTGGAGCCCACAGGACCTGCACCCTCCCTATCGGAGCTGGACTCTCTGCAGGACCCTCCAACTCTCAAACCCATTAGCGAAAGCAAGTCCTTGAACCGACTACATAAACGGCTGAAGTCCGAGGGCGAGCGCTTTGATAAGAAGACGCTGCAGAGGGAGAGCCACGCCTTCCAGCGCTTGCTCAGCGACAACGGCCTGAACTGGATTGGCCCTTCAGGCCACGGGCGCTTCTGCCAGCCCCCCGTTAAGTGGAGTGGGTAGGCGGACATCTGTCCTTTTTAAAAAAGCCAAGAACGGGGTGAAACTGCAAAGAGGTCTGGACTGCCCCCTTGAGAATGGAGAGGACCACAGCCAGAGTGGGCAGCTCTCCCCCTCCAGCATAGAGGGTGCGCGGCCATCGCGGAAGCGGCCACAGAGTGGGAGCTGCAGCGAGAGCGATGGCGAGAAATCCCCCAGGCAGGCAGGAGTGACAGGTGACTCCCCTGAGCTTTCATTCCTCTGATGTCGCGGAAGGTCAGAGATTCCCAGGGCAGGGGTGCCTTCTAGTTGCACTGCTTGTCCTACTGGCAAGAAGTCTCCACACACCTCCATAGCATGAAACATTTCCCTGAGTCCCTGTGGGAACTGAGTTCTGTCACAGGAATTGCAGCATCAGCATCTAGTGCGACTGTTCTGAAGGATGAGGGGAAACTATGGGCGCAGAAGAGGATCTTGCAGGTGTAGAGGAAGTCAGATTTACTGGCCTTTAAATGTGTAACTAATTTGGGACCTTTCTTCCTTGATGCTGCTAGGCTGCTTTAGGAGGGGTGTAATATTTGATCATTTGAGGTGCAATGGGGAGAGCATTTTCTTTTTCTTTATGCAGCAAAATGCTGCACTGCTTCCACAACCTTCAGCTGAATCATATTACAGATCTCTTTTCACATTTTTGTTGATGAGTGTGTGTGTGTGTGTGTGTGTGTGTGAGAGAGAGAGAGAGAGAGAGAGAGAGAGAGAGAGAGAGAGAGAGAGAGCTTCATAGCTCTTTTATATGGAGTGAACCCTGGCACATTATTATTGTTGTTGTTGTTGTTGTTTAGTGAAAAGTTTACACCAGACGCTTCCTCACTGCTTCTTGCTCCAGATTTTGTGTAATTATGCACCAGAATATAACAAATCAGTATGCAGAGAGATAATGTTGGTTTGTTGGTGACATAGAGGTCTGGAGGATCTGGAAAGAGGCAGACAATACTAGAGGGACTTCACCTATTTATAAGTTTGGGGGCTCCAAACACTAGGACCATAGCATTGACCTCAGCGTGTCCCTGAACTCACGGTTGTTTCACACGTTTGTACATCATTACTCCACACTTGATGACTCTCAAGTGAATCTGTGATTTGACTCCGCTGAAAAACATGGTATTTAAGATAATAATGAAAGTTCTGCCAGTGGTGTTTGATTTGTGATGGCTCATTCACACATGCAAGTCACCATTTGGTGCTGCAGCCGTCAAGTGATGTACATAAACCTGTGAGCCAGCCCTAACACACTACTTAAGGAGGCATCGCAAAAAACAAAGCAGTAAAGGAAACATACTACTTTCTACTTTTGCCCTCACTCCTGCTTTCTTCTTTCAAAATAAGCTACTAGCACATATGTCTTCTCAGTCATTAAAAGAGATTCTGATTGGCGCTTGGAAGTCTTTGGATCACTTTATAAAACAATCTGACAGGATCCTGCTTAATGATCCATGCTGGAAAATGGGTTGAGTGGGTAACCATTTCTTACGTGTGTGCTCAAAGATGCACTTTGCAGAGTGATCCTGTGAATAGCAAAAGTCATATTGGAAGAGGCACAGAGGATCAAGTGATCATTTGGGTGAAATAAACTCCCAATGGCATACAGTCCCATCTTGAGTAAGTGTAGTAGAACCTATGCAGTGCCTTGTTAAGGAGCAGGAACTGAGCTTAAACTGGTTGGTGAAATCTCCCACTTACTGTAGATACTGTCCGATCTGAGGAGCGTGTGCTGGCTCACACTGCTCTATTTTATGGTTATTGTGGGGGATTGGGTGTGTGCTTCATATGATTATGTGTATTCATTTATTTAGTCTTAACCCAGAGGCTCATACTGGGTCACAACATTTTAAAACTAAACGCATGAATTCCAAAAGAGAACCTTTTGGGTTCCTTGCAGGAAAAACTGTGGGATATAAATTATTGTGTGGACTTTGCACACAGTGGAAGGAAGGGTGCTCCTTAGTTCATTATGGAGATTGTGATGGGATATAAGAAAGAAAACTGACTTACATATATAGAGTCTCAATTTTCTTGGGCATTATAGGCCAAACTTACCACCTTGAAGACCAAGTAAATTCTGTAGGGAGCCAATGTACTAAGCTGTCGAGTTCAGGTGTAATGTGCTCCTGGTGACCAAATTATATAGCAATACTGGGGCCTAGGTTTGACCTGTTGGCTGAAATGCTTTTAAGGTTGGCTGTGGAAGTGAGTTGTCCCCACTAGTTCCACTTTGTTCTGTGCAGTGCAGCAGCTTGGTGTTCTGTCGCATCACTTATGTGATGCCTGTTGTGAAAGTGGTAATCCACTCTGTGAGGCTAGTGGTATATCCTACGTTGGTCTGTGAGGCTAGTACAGCATTATAAGATGTAGCAGTCGTTATTTGACAGCTCAGTGGCTCACTGGACTGGGCTACGGGGTGGGTAAAAAGAAGAGGGTGGAACTGAGACAGGAAAATGATTACTGAAGGTTTCCAATGTTCTGCTAAAGCGATTAGATTTTTTCCCTAGCTCCCTTGTTAACTCTTTGTTCTGGCTTTTATTAAACTTGCCTAGAAAATTTTATAGTGAACATCAGGGAGTTTTCTGCTCTTCTCATTATAATTAAATAGTAAATATTTTCAAAGAAAAAGAATGGAAGTTATTTGGCAGAACTACGGTAGTTAAAATTAGACCAGAGAGAGTAAATTACTACATGATAACATAAGAAGTGCCCTGCTGGATCAGATCAGAGACCTATTTAGGCTAGCATTCTGTTCCCACAGTGATCAACCAGATGCCTATGGGAAGCTTACATCCAGAAAAAGAGTGCAATAACACCCTCCTGCTCATGTTCCCCAGCAATTGGTATTAAGTGGCATACTGCCTCTGATTCTGGAAGTAGCATATAGCCATTAAGACTAGTAGCCCTTAATAGCCTTATCCTCCATTAATTTGTCTAATCCCCTTGTAAAGCTGTCCAAGTTGGTGGCTATCATTATTTTTATTTCTTTATTATATTTACCGTATACCCCGCCTTTTTTCCTGCAAGGAACCCAAGGCGGCTTACATAATTCTCCTCCTCTCCACTTTATCCTCACAACAACCCTGTGAGGTAGGTCAGGCTGAGAGTCAGTGACTGGCCCAGAGTCACCCAGTGAGTTTCATGGCCAAGCAGGGACTAGAACCCGGATCTCCAGAGTCCCAGTCCAACGCTTTCACCACTACACCACACTGGCTCAACATTACATCTTGTGATAGTGAATTCCATAGTTCAACTACGCTTCCTGTGAAAAAGTACTCCTTTTGTCTGTCCTGAATCTCTCACCATTCAGCTTCATTGGATGATCCCTGCTATTGGGATCCCATTGGAGGATGCCAGTATTATGAGAGAGTGAGAAAAACTTATTTCTCTCCACTTTCTCATAAGAACATAAGAAGGGCTGTGCTAGATCAGACCAAAGTGCATCTAGTGCAGCATTCTGTTCACACAGTGGCTAAATAGCTGCCCACGAGAAACCCACAAGCAGGACATGGGTACAACAGCACCCTCCTCCCCATGGCCCCTAGCAACTGGTATACATAGGCATACTGCCTCTGATACTGGAGGTAGCATATAGTAATCCACACCATGCATAATTCTATAAACCTCTTACTTCCCTTTGTTCTAAGCTAAAAAGCCTCAAACCCTTGAACCTTTCCTTGTAGGGAAGTTGCTCCAGGCTCCTGATATTCCTAGTTGCCCCTTTTTGCACCCTTTCCAGCTCTACGTTATCCTTTTCAAGGCGACCAGAAGTGTACACAGTATTCCAAGTGTGATCACACCATAGATTTATATAAAGTCATTACAATTTTGACTGCTTTATTTTGTTCCCTTTCCTAATGATCCCTAGCATAGAATCTGCCTTTTTCACAGCTGCTGCACCCCAAGATTCCTTTCCTGGTCAGTCACTGCCAGCTCAGACCCCATCAGTGTATATGTGAAATTAGGATTTTTTTGCCCCAATGTGCATCACTTTACGCTTATTTAGATTGAGTTGGATCCAGACTTAGTCATACTTAGAGTAGACTCATTGAAATCAATGGGAATGAAGATTTAGTCATGATTAACTTGATCCCATTGATTTCACTGGGTCTACTCAAAGTATGACTAAGTCTGGATCAAACCCATTGAACTGCATTTCTCATTTTATTGCCCATTCACCTATTTTGGAGAGATCCTTTTGGAGCTCTTCACAAACCCTTTGTGTTTTTAACCACCATGGTGTCGTCAGCTAATGTGGACACCTCACTGCTCACTCCTACCTCTAGGTCATTTATGAACAAGTTAAAAAGCACCAATCTCAATACAAATCCTTGGGGGACCCCACTTATTACATTCCTATATTGTGAGAACTGTCTGTTCATTCCTACTCTTTCCTTCCTTGGTTGTGGGAGGGACTGTTCGCATAACCAATTTATGGAAACTCAGCAAAAGAAGCTGAGATGTGTCTGCATCAGTGCATATTGTTTCATGTCTTAACATTTGTGTTTGCACCTTATTGTTCTGTTATATTCTGATGCTATTTATATGTATATGCACTTTCTCCTCCTGGAACTGAGGGCTGCTCTTTGATTTATTTATTTTTAAGCCAAGTATTATGGAATATGTAGAAGTTTATACAGTTTATTTGTTGAAAACCGAAAGAAAGAAAGAAAGAAAGAAAGAGGGGAAAAGATGGCATCCCTGCCATGATGGGTGCATAAAGAAACAAAGAAGTAGAACAGACCTCTGTGGGTGAGCAAACCTATTGGGATTAGGCAAGGGCAGAAACAAACACATGCACACATCCCCAAAAGGAAAGTAATGAGGTATCTAGAGGATTGTTGCACAAGTGGATATGAGCGAGATCAGCATTTAAAATAAACATTTTTAAAAGTGTGGGGGAGACAGATTAGTTGAGGAATAATGAGACAGTGGATGGGATATGGGGCATTACAAATGTTAGTCCAGTTGACCACAAGGGACATTGCATGAAAACTAGTATTTCATTCATGCGCTCATATTCGGGGGGAAACAGATATGGAAGTAGAGCACTAATCAGGAACATGACTCAAGATACGGCCTATGCTACTTATTCACAGTGACCTGGTTCACACAATCACAGGGTGGTTAATAAGCCACTGTGGCTTGTTAATCACTTTGTGCATGCCAGTCACATACCGGGTGGGATTAGCATAATTAGAATCATAGAAAAGTAGAGTTGGGGCTGTCCAGCTGCACCTTGAATGCCTCCAGAGTGGGAGAGCCCACCACCTCCCTAGGGAGTTAGTTCCATTGTTTTATTGCTCTAACAGTCAGGAAATGTTTCCTGATGTTTAGGTGGAATCTGGGTTCCTGTAACTTGAGCCCATTATTCCGTCTCTTGCAAACTGGGATGATCGAGAAGAGATCCTGGCCCTCCTCTGTGTGACAACCCTTCAAGTACTGGAAGAGTGCTATCATATCTCCCCTCAGTCTCCGCTTCTGAAGGCTAAACATACCCAGTTCTTTCAGTCTCTCCTCATAGGGCCTTGTTTCCAGTCCCTTTATCATCCTTGTTGCCCTCCTCTGAACCCTCTCCAGTTTGTCTACATCCTTCTTAAAGTGTGGTGCCCAGAACTGGACACAGTACTCAAGATGAGTCATAACCAGTGCTGAGTAGAGGGGAATTATCACTTCACATGATTTGGAAGCTATACTTCTATTAATGTAGCCCAAAATAGCATTTGCCTTCTTTGCAGCCACATCGCATTGCTGGCTCAAATTCAGTTTGTGATCTAAAACAATTCCAAGATCCTTCTCAATTGTAGTATTGTTGAGCCAAGTGTCCCCCATTCTGTAACTCTGTATTTGGTTTCCTTTCCCTAGGTGCAGCACTTGGCATTTATCCCTATTAAATTTCATTCTGTTGTTTTCGGCCCAGCACTCCAGCCTATTGAGATCGCTTTGAATTTTGTTTCTGTCTTCCAGAGTATTAGCTGTTCCACCCAACTTTGTGTCATCTGCAAATTTGATAAGCATTCCCTGCACCTCCTCATCCAAGTCATTAATAAAAATGTTGAAGAGCACTGGGCCCAGGACTGAGCACTGTGGTACCCCGCTCGTTACCTCTCCCCAGTTTGAGAAGGAACCATTGATAAGCACTTTTTGAGTCCAATTCTGTAGCCAATTGTGGATCCACCTAATAGTTGTTCCATCCAGCCCACTTTTAGCTAGCTTGCTAATCAGGATATCATGAGGCACTTTGTCGAAAGCTTTGCTGAACTCCAGATGTATTATGTCCACAGCATTCCCACAGTCCACAGCATTCCCACAGTCCACAAGGAAGGTTAATCTCTAAAAATGAGATTAGATTAGTCTGGCAGGATTTGCTCTTGACAAATCCATGCTGGCTTCTAGTAATCACTACATTGTTTTCAAGGTGCTTGCAGACTGACTTCTTTATAATCTGCTCCAAAAATTTCCCAGGGATTGATGTCAGACTGACTGGTCTGTAGTTCCCAGGTTCTGAGTTTTTTGTGAAGCCACATTGGCTTCTTCTGTTGCCCTCTGCCTTTTTTCCTTGTGGGAATTGTTTGCAATTGTGCCTTTAGAATTTCCTTTTTTAAAAACTCCCACCCATCCTCGACTCCTTTTCTCATTAGAGTCGCTTGCCATGGGACCTTACTTATAATTGTTCTGAGTTTTTTTAAATTGGCTTTCCTAAAATCCAGGGTATGCGTTTGGCTACATTCAGCTTTTGCTTCCTTTAGAATCAAGAACTCAAGTATAACATGGTCACTTTCCCCCAGAGTTCCCAAAACTGCCACTTTATCCACTAAGTCGTCTCTGTTGGTTAGAATCTGGTCAAGGATAGCCGATCCTCTAGTTCCTTCCTCCACTTTCTGTAGGAGGAAGTTATCAGCAACACAAGTCAGGAATTTCTTGGAGGGGCCATGTTTGGCAGAATTTGTCTCCCAACAGATATCAGGGAAATTGAAGTCCCCCATCACTACTTCATCATGCCTCCTTGAAACATTGGTAATTTGCTTTTCAAAAGTTTCAACCTCATCTCCTCCTTGATTGGGTGGTCGGTAGTAGACTCCAACCACCATGTTCGTTTTATTCTTTGCCCCATTTATTTTAACCCTGATGCTCTCAATGGGGCTGCCAAGCTCATCTTCCTGTATCTCTGTGCAGAGATACATATTTTTAACATACAGCGCAACTCCACCTCCCTTTCTGTTGCTTCGGTTCTTCTTGAACAAGTGATGTCCTTCAATTGCTGTATTCCAGCCATGGGAGTCATCCCACCAAGTTTCAGTTATGCCTTAACCCTAACCGACAGCGCAGCTTGTTGTGTCGTCCAAACTTGGCGAGGGTGGGTTGCTGCTGTGTTTAACAAGCCACCCAGAATGCATGGGCTATTGTAGGGTTTTGGGGTGGCTTGTTAACTACGGCAACGGTGACTGGGTTCACGTGACATAAGAAGCCATGCTGCCAAGGGTAATTATGCTTATCCCCCTGGCACACGACTGGCATGCGTGGCGGGGGAAATAAGCCACCGTAATAATCATATGAAAAACCACTGGGGCAGACATACCCACCAACTCAAGCTTCCTTTTTATCCATAATCCTGTCCAGATAGCAGATGATATGCAGAGTCAAATCCAGGCCAGATCTGAGTTGTATTTGCTGTGAATAGGTTGCTTATGATAGCCTATTGTGTTAGAGATAACTGTAAGCCTTATTATGTTAGCATTGCAAGTTACCTGCTTTGATTTGCTTCCTTCTCTTTTTGTTTATCTGTCTCCAGCATAAAATCTAATTTATGGAAAGTCTGGTTAAATTCACTGTAAAAGCTGCTTACCCTAGAGTTAAGAGTGTGACCACAGCATGGTTTTGAAGGGTGACAGATATACATACAGTTCACAGACACCACCATTTTATCCCATGAAGGTCCCTACTTGTCCTCAGTGTAGATTAAGGTGCTTGCAGGATTAGCCATGTCATCTACCTTGCACGAGTAATTTTTTTAAGCCCATAGAAAAGTACCTGCTTTTTTTGAGTTACTCACTTTTTCCCATTTCCCATACTTCTGATATAATGCACAAAAATGGAAATAAGAGCATAGAGAGCTGAGGCTGTCCTTGAATTAGATTTTATGTTGAGAAAATGATGTTGCTTTTTAGTTAAAGACTCAATTACCCGGTTCACGCGATCAAAACAGCTCACTGTGGGTTGTTTAAGCCACAGTAGGCTGCGGCACGTATGGGGCAGGATTTGCATATTCGATGCCCCGCTGCAGCTTGTCATGTCATATGAACCCAGGGGCTGAAGATTATGCAAGGATTAAACAAACCTCGCATAAACCAACATCAGACCATGTATAATCCACGGTGCCTGGGTTCGCATGATACAACAAGCTGCGGCTGGGCATTGCATATTCAAAATGGCCACACGCCACAGCCTACTGTGGGAACTGGCCTAATGCAATTGTATTTTGATTGATTTCCAATATAGTCTACCATTTGGAGTTTCAATTTGGGGAAGTAACTGGGGTGCTTCTGTGATTATTTTTTGAACTCATCTTCAAAACACATACCCATAATGTGTTATCAGTTTAATACAAATACGGTAAGTTGTTTTGAAAGAAGGGAAAAAGCAGAATATACATATTAAAAGTAAATAAATGTGTTATCCCTGTAACGTTTCTAGGGAAATAATATGAAAAAATCAAAGAGGAATCTAGGATTCTGCTCATGAGACTGTCCCTAGAAAAGTTACTTTGATAATGTGTCTCCATAAATTTTCAGTGTGTGTACACTCAGAGGAACACTGTCATAAGAGCTAAATGTTACATTGGAAGCAGTCCTAGGAATCAAAACTGCACACATTTGTTCCCGGCCTGCTGCGCATAATTTAACAAGTTTTTGTTGTTGTTGTTTTGCATGTATTTTACTTCCCTCTCTCAACATTACTCCATTCAGCAAATGTGTTAACTGCTTAGAGGTGTAAAATGCTTTACAAGTTAAATGCAATCTCATCTTAAGTGAGACTGGGGAACTCTCTAGAATCTGGACAATCCAGACAGATCTGAAAGGCTTAAAAGACAATGGCTAGGTTCAGACGCACGATAACCCACACTCACGGGTTGAGTATGGGTTGAGTGTGGATTGTCATTGATCCTTTGGTTGCTATTGAAACGTGGGTTAT
Source organism: Shinisaurus crocodilurus (assembly GCA_021292165.1). Taxonomy (NCBI): domain Eukaryota; kingdom Metazoa; phylum Chordata; class Lepidosauria; order Squamata; family Shinisauridae; genus Shinisaurus; species Shinisaurus crocodilurus. The sequence continues at coordinate 201,911,479 of CM037877.1, forward strand.
ATTGTTGTCTGAACCCAGCTGCGCTAACAAACCATGGTTGGTTAACCAGTAACAACCCATGAAGAGAACCCATAGTTTGTTTTTGGGTTGTGAACTGTGAGTTGTTATTGGTTAACCAACCATGGTTTGTTATCCCAGCTGGGTTCAGACAACAATATAACCCATGTTTCAGCAACAATCCATGGTTAAACAACAACCCACACTCAACCCATACTCAGCCCTTGAGTGAGGGTTATCATGTGGTCTGAACCCAGTCATAATAAGCTGTGCTATGCATGCACATGGGCTTCCTGTGCCAACATAGCATAATGTTATTGTGGCATTAGTAGTCCCTGCAACATCCCTAAACTCTTCTGTAGGTGTCAAAACAGCTGGATTCAGAACATTCCAGTGCAGAACCTGTTCTCCAGTATCAAAAATGGTTTTCAGAGTGTGGGGTGGAAGTTTGGCAGTTATCCAGAAGGAAAATGCACCTTGCTGAACATTTTCTGAAGCTGAATTCAGTACAGGAATACATTGCTAAGCAAACCTATTTGGGGTGAGTTTTTGGCTTTTTAAAAAGGCAGTATTTGCCATATTTCACCAGTATCAATGGGCTTGAAGAAGAACCAGGTGCTGGGGGAAAGGGAAATGAATAAGGAACATCTCCTTGTTAGTGGGTAACAACTGGTAAGGACTGCTGTATGAACACAATAGCACTGAAGGGAGCTACCATTGAACTAGTTCTTTGAAGGTAGCAGTTGTAAGATACCTCTTAACTGTGACTATGCACAGACATTAGGGAAGAGAATTTAATGCATTCTCTTAAATCTTAAATGCTTTCTTTCAGCAAAACAGAACATGAACCAAATAGCATGGTTAGCTGCATTGTAGAAACATGGTCCTGTCTCTGTTTTCTTTCATAAGGTGTCTAAAGTTTTGTGTGTGTTTTTAAAGAACAGCATATACAGCTAGACTCATTCTTACATACATTCTTCTCAGCAGCAGTGACCAATGGCTACAGGAAGCATACGGAAAGCGGATCTGACTCAGAGTGCAGTTCTGGCCTTGGTAGTGGTCTCCCATTTGACATCTGTAGGTAAGCTCCCTTTTGGAAGGCCTTGCTCAGAATATCCATTATTCCCCTGCTAATTTCTAGTCTTTTCTTTCAGTTCATACTTTTAGATTTTGCTTGCATCAATCTCAGTAGCCATGAATAAAGTTGGGCGGCTGCTCCTTCTTTTCCTTCTCCTTCTCCTTCAATATCATCAACATTCCAGTGGATGTAGCCATGGCTGTATATGTGGTGTCAAGGTTTACAAATTTTGGGATTATTAATTCCAGCCATATCTTCTGGACAGTATGCAGTAAATTTATTTTAATTATGACATTGACTGGCATCTGATTATATTCTCATCCTGTGGCATCTTTGTTTTCTGTGTCTTCCACCATTTTGTTATCAGTACTTCAAATAAACCACCTGCGGTTCCCAAGACAGATCTGTGGGTGGCTATAGCAGCCTTGCACAACTTCTGCTCCCTCCAGATGTTTTGGACTTCACCTCCCATCAGTACCAGCCAGCAGGGCCAATGGTCAGGAATGCTGGGAGTTGCAGTCCAAAACATCTGGAGGGCGCAAGGTTGGGAAAGGCTGGGCTATAGGGTCAAGTGTAGACTCCAATCCCACACTTAAAAAAAAACAAAAAACTAGTCCTGGCCCAAGTGAGCATCACTGCCAATTACATTTCCTCTCTCGCTTTACAGTTGAATGTTTGGCCCATGGAGAGCCAACCTTGTTATAATATTGGCTCACCGTTGCCCCATCACACAGTGACCCAGTTCGCATGTCATGGTGGCAAATCGTGGGTTACTTAACCCACAATTTGCAGGGACACATGCTGCCTGTGAGCCACTTTCTGTTTCTGTAAACAACCTCCGATCAGCCCAAGCAGAGGTTTTGAGTGTGATGTGTGAACCCAGACCACTGGATTGTTTAGGGGCTAAACAACCCTTCAGTCTGGGTTCGCATGTCATGCTGACAACCTCTGATCACACCAATCAGAGGTTGTTTACAGAAAATGGGAGCGGCTCATGCATGGCGCACATCCCTGCAAATTGTGGGTTAATTAATTAAATGCCGCCATGACGTGTGAACAGCCCCCCAGCTTCCAACCTCCCCAGCAATGCACAGTCTGCCTGAGTTAACTTGATTCCCCACTCATCCTTTGCATCTGATCCAAGTCCTAAAGCTGATCAGCCTCATAATTTATAAAACTACCCATGACATATAGCAATTATTTTGTAAGATGTTGTGCCTGTTTTCCTTTGTATGGCTTTAATTGCCAGTCTGGCCACCCACATCTTGCAAAGGCCTGGTGGTTTGCCAAAAAAGGCTGCTAAAGTCACTTATCAGGCCCAAATGAATTGCTGTCACAGTGGCATGGTAACCACCGAAAAACACTCCTCTGTGTTTTGGCTCCTTCACTTCATGGTACAACTTGAAGTGAACTCAAGCTAAGCATTGTTTTATCACCTAACTTACTCTTCATATTTCTTTTTCACAGTGGTCTGACTCCACACAAACGTAGCCGAGGAAAGCCTGCTCTTGCTCGGGTCCCTTTCTTGGATGGTGTAAATGGAGACTTGGAATACAGCAGCTCAGGTGAGAAGACAGTGTGTGCATTTCTTAAGCATAATGTGCAGGTGTAATATGTACTACTAGGTTATGGATGCTGTTTTTCCTGTTGGTTGTGCCAAAGCACACTAAGGCTACTATCTTATACACACCTCCTGGGAGTAAGTCCTCTTGAACTCAAGGGGGCTTACTTCTGAGTAGATGTGTATAGGATTGCACTGTAGGGCTGCAATCCTTTGCACATTTCCATGGAAGTAAGCACCACTGCACAGTGAAACTTGCTTCTGAGTAAACATGCATAAAATCATCCAGTAAGCATATACTTTAAGTCTGTTGATGTCCATCTATGGCCTGTAGCTTTTATAGCCTAACAAACAGCGGAATCTATTCCATCATACAGCTGTCGGTAAGATAGTTTTTCAGCAAATTTTATAGTGAGGATTTCATTTTTTTCAAAGAATGCAAATGTTATAACTGTAGAGAAAAGCTTAAAAATCTGTCATCAATATCTAGAGAAATTTCAAATACTAAGTAGGGCCGAGCAGGGCTCATTGCATGGAGCTTCAGTACCTTGCATATTTCCATACACTTATGTGCCATGATCAGTGCCGGCGAAATCTCTCCTGCTGCCTGAGGCAGGAAAGCACCACTGCCTTTGGCCGCCATTGCCGCCCCTCCCCATGTCTGTCCCCCTTCCTCCTGCTCACCACATCTGTGTCTCTCCTCCCCTCACGTCTGTCTCCCTCCTCCCCACCCATTCTGTCTCCCTTCTCTCTATTGCCCTCCCTACCCTACTGCATTGCCATTGCTGTCACCCTTTGTGTGGGGTGGGCAAGCTCCCTGAAGAGCCACGTCGGTCAGAAAAGTGGCCAGTGTGGCTCTTCAGAGAGGCGGCCATGCCCAAATGCCTGGCTCTGAGGGGTCTTTCACTAGAGCCAGACATCGTGGGAGGGGTGTCCCTGGAGATTGCCTGTCTTGCGGGCCGGCCTGCTCACTCTTGAGAGGATCAGCAGAGCAGGCAGCAGCAATGAAGCAGGGAGGGAGGGAGGAGGGTCGGAGACACAGCGGTGGCAAAGGGAGGGAGCGCGGCAGTGGTAGGTCCTCCTGGCAGGGTGGGGGAGTGCACAGTTTGCTGCTACTCCCACTCCACCGTCTGAGGTGCATGCATCAGCCCGCCTCATGAGAGAGTCGGCCCTGGCAATGGTGAGTGAGTGTAATGGTCCCCTGCTTCCTTGTCCTTCCTAGCCACCAGAGTCCAGTCACCAAGTCTCCTTCCTCCACACCTTCTGCCACTCAAGTTTTACCATCTACTTTCATCCAAATAGAGTACGGGGGGAGGGACCCTTAGTTTGAGAAACAGAATAAATGTGTGGATGTTAAGTAAATATATTCAAATTTTAAGCTGCAAAATTTATTCTGGATACAAAAATGTCTTTCCATACTGTAGAACTGGGATTTTTCTGCTGCATGTCTTTCTATCTTTGTGGAAACAGCTATGATCAGTGGTGCTGAAATGCTGTCATTACAGATTTTACTTGTACCTTTCCACCATGAATCTTGGTTTAGGGAGCAATCCTGTACGGGCAGTTCCCAGGTTATGAACAAGTTCCGTTCTTAAGAATGTCTTTAAGTCACATTTGTACTTAGGTCGGAACAGTATAGCGTAGTATACGGCATTTACGCAAATTGCGTAAATTACGTATACTATGCTATACTCTACGTAAATGACGTAGAGCTGGGGAACCCGGAAGTCCGTTCGTAAGTACGAGTTGTCCGTAAGTTGGACGTTCTTAACCCGGGGACTGCCTGTACTAAAGATCTGCTGACTGAAGAGCTAGGATGCAGCAGAAGCCCTGCTATGACAACGGAATGGCAGATATGCTGCCATCATAACATCTTAAATTGACAGCCATGCGCCTGTCAATAGCACAACTTTACACCAACCCCAGACTAGGCACAAAGAATATCCCTCTCATTTACTTCGATGGGGGTGGGTGGGGGAAATAGCTACCCTCGCAACAACTTTAAGCTCTGCCCACAGCACCATGGCAGAGCTTAAAATATGGTGAACCCAACACCTAGTCACAGCAAATCACCGCAGAATATATAAACCCCATGCAGGGAGACCATAACTCAGATGACAGGGTGCATGGCATGGAGCTCTATCTCCCTGGCCCCATGTTGGGCACACAGATCTCAAAAGGGGGGGGGGACTCTGGTGAGGGGAACTTTAGAAAAAGGGCCCTTTGCACAAATCAGCCTGACTCCAGAACACACAAGGGAACTTGAACACATCGTTCACATGTCTCTGCCCAGAATCCTGACAGGTGCTTACCCTTGGGACTCCAGACCCAAATACGCAACAGCAACCCCCATTCCAACATCTGGGAGTGCCGGAACAGAGCCTTAATTTTTTTGTTTACTACAGCTATTTTTAATCGGTATGTTTGGCCTATTATTTAAGCATAATGTGCAGGTGTAATATGTACTACTAGGTTATGGGTGCTGTTTTTCCTGTTGGTTGTGCCAAAGCACACTAAGGCTACTATCTTATACACACCTCCTGGGAGTAAGTCCTCTTGAACTCAAGGGGGCTTACTTCTGAGTAGATGTGTATAGGATTGCACTGTAGGGCTGCAATCCTTTGCACATTTCCATGGAAGTAAGCACCACTGCACAGTAAAACTTGCTTCTGAGTAAACATGCATAAAATCATCCAGTAAGCATATACTTTAAGTCTGTTGATGTCCATCTATGGCCTGTAGCTTTTATAGCCTAACAAACAGCGGAATCTATTCCATCATACAGCTGTCGGTAAGATAGTTTTTCAGCAAATTTTATAGTGAGGATTTCATTTTTTTCAAAGAATGCAAATGTTATAACTGTAGAGAAAAGCTTAAAAATCTGTCATCAATATCTAGAGAAATTTCAAATACTAAGTAGGGCCGAGCAGGGCTCATTGCATGGAGCTTCACTGCCTTGCATATTTTCATACACTTATGTGCCATGATCAGTGCCGGTGAAATCTCTCCTGCTGCCTGAGGCAGGAAAGCACCGCTGCCTTTGGCCGCCATTGCCGCCCCTCCCCATGTCTGTCCCCCTTCCTCCTGCTCACCACATCTGTGTCTCTCCTCCCCTCACGTCTGTCTCCCTCCTCCCCACCCATTCTGTCTCCCTTCTCTCTATTGCCCTCCCTACCCTACTGCATTGCCATTGCTTTGTGTGGGGTGGGCAAGCTCCCTGAAGAGCCACGTCGGTCAGAAAAGTGGCCAGTGTGGCTCTTCAGAGAGGCGGCCATGCCCAAATGCCTGGCTCTGAGGGGTCTTTCACTAGAGCCAGACATCGTGGGAGGGGTGTCCCTGGAGATTGCCTGTCTTGCGGGCCGGCCTGCTCACTCTTGAGAGGATCAGCAGAGCAGGCAGCAGCAATGAAGCAGGGAGGGAGGGAGGAGGGTCGGAGACACAGCGGTGGCAAAGGGAGGGAGCGCGGCAGTGGTAAGTCAAACCAGAAATGATTTGTCAGATATAGGATACCTTTTTTTTCAGTTTCATAGTCATAACACTAACTTTCACCCATAGATCTACAGTTACTTTCAAGGAGAGAAGTATGTGCTCTTGACATGGGAGAATATAATTCTAATTCCGTTCTTACTGTGACTTCTTAGGTAGAAACTTACTGATGCCATTTGAGGAGCACGCTGAACTAGAACCTCTGGAACTTGTATGGGCAAAGTGTCGTGGCTACCCTTCTTACCCAGCATTGGTATGTACACCTGGTTCACAAATGGTGTTCTTTTCATGGAAGGCATCTTGATGCTCTAGTATCCAGTGCTAAGCACACAGTGCAGTTTATTGGAGAAAGAAGATATCCTCTGTAAGAATTGTGCGCAACACGTGTTTTCATTGAGAGTCTTACTTAGGGTGCTTCCAGACAGGGCTTTTATTGCGCCATCGCCCTGCCTAATTCATGGAATTTCACTGGGGTTCCAGATGTCATCATCTTCCACTTAAACCCTCCCATCTTTTCGCACTGCTCCTTCCATCTTTTTTCTTACCACAGTAAATCCGTTCAAGGGAAAAAGACGGAATAGCTGCATAATGCCTTCTAATTGGGCAAGGAACCCTCCATCTGGAAGCGCCCTTAGTATCTGTAATGACAATGTATTTGTGTGGTTACTGCAAAATAAGAAACAGAATAGAAAACATTATACTTTTTTTTTTTTTTTAATGAACTCATGACTTAAAAGATTGCAAGATTCTGAATTTTCAGGGCTGGATCAGCTGCACTGAGAACAAAAGATATGAATGCAAAGATTAACTGTTTGTGCTTCCAGACAGACAGCTCCTAGCACTAACAATCAAAAGACATTGTGCAGCTATTCCATCTTTTCCTCCTTAATGGATTTTTTTGTGGAAAGATAAAAGACAGAAGCAGCAGTGGGAAAACACAGAAAGGTTACAAGTTGAAGACGACGTCTGGACCTTCTGTAAAATTCCGTGAATGAGGTTGAGTGATTGCTTGATAAAAGCATTGTTTGGAAGCACCCCTTGTGTGAGCTAATTAATGTGGTCTACGTTTTCCTCTCTTGCTATAAAAGCAGCAGACCTGGCCATTAGGAGGCCTATGCAGGTAGCCCTCAGTCATATTTTAAAGTATGTTCTGACCAAAACTTGCATAAATCATTAAATAGTCTCATAAGATATATCATTCAAGTCATTGTGACTCTTATTATCTCAGTGTATGAGCATTTCATTGTACTGTGATAGTTTATTTATTTTATTTATTTATTATATTTGTAACCCGCCTTTTTCCTGCAAGGAACCCAAGGCGGCTTACATAATCCTCCTCCATTTTATCTCCACAACAACCCTGTGAGGTAGGTTAGGCTGAGTCAGTGGCTGGCCCAAAGTCACCCAGTGAGCTTCATGGCTGAGTGGAGACTAGAACCTGGATCTCCTGAGTCCCCGTCTAACACTCTCACCACTACACCTCACTGGGCAGCGCCATCCAATGTTGATGCCTGTAACCCTCCAAACTCAAGAGGATTATGGGCGTCCATGCTTCCCTCATCCTTGCCTCCGTGCTTCCCTCACCCTGCAAAAGACATACACGGCCTATTTTGGCCATCTGTGTCTTTCCCCCTGCTCACGAGGAGGAGGGGCTGAGCCCCCACCTGGATACGTCATATCACAGCGGAGCCTCACTCCTCCCCTCCCTGCCCCCTGGAATGCCCCCCCCCCCCCAGCGCTGGCTCCAAAGCCGCATTTAGGACTTCGGAGCTGCAGCCAGCGCAGAAAAAACCGTGCCAGCTGTGAGGGCGGAGGGAGGGTGCTCTGCAGTCGGAGTCCCAGTTCCGACCTCAGAACACATTTCCGAGGTCGGAGCTGGGACTCCAACCTATCCCGTGGCCATCTAGCCAGTGTCTAGTGACCATAGGATTGCGCCCTTATATAGTTAACTTATATAAGCTATTGTCATTCTGTACTTTTCAGAGTTAGACTCTTCACATGTGCAGAATAGCAACAACTGCCGTTGCTAATTGGGTCCTCCTGTGCATGCAGTTTTTACAGCTGATGCTACTAAGATAAGCTAGAACAAAGGTGCATGAAGCAGGAACATCTTCTGCACAAAAGACTTCCCTATTGCTGCCATCACTGCTGCTGCACTGTAAGGAGAGCTATGGGGGCTAAAACATCTCTTCCATTTTAAGCATAAATGTGGTTTAACCTTGTGTTGTCAACATCATTGCGTTCAGATCTTTCCTGTAGTACAAGGCTCTGCATAGTACAGTACAATTCAGCACAGTATACTTGATTCCAGCCATTTCTCACTAGGGCAGAACTAGGGCAGAAAAAGCTTGCAGAACTTGAGAAGTCATACACATAACAGAGTGTTTAAACATGATTGAAGCCGGACAGAAAAAAAGGAAGGGCAGCAATATACAAAGAGAGAGAGACTGAACTTTTAAAACACTGGTGTTTTAAAAGTAGTAATTTGTGTGTATAAATAAATTCCCCAACAAATTTCAATAACAGCCTTCCTTGGGGCACTGTAAATGAGTAACCTATATAAACCTATACCAAAGTGCTCATTAAAGGCTCTGCATCAAACTGGAAGGAGGTTTTGAGCAGAAAGCCAGACAGCTCTGTCCTAGGCCCTGTGCTGTTCAACATTTTTATAAATGACTTGGACGAAGGAGTATAGGAGATGCTTATCAAATTTCCAGATGGCACAAAGTTGGAAGGGGTAGCAAGCACCATAGAAAACAGAATCAAGATCCAAAATGATCTTGAGACCCTGGAATGCAGGGCTGAAACCAGCAAGGTTAAATTCAACAGAGATACACGTGATGTTCTGCATTTAAGTTCAAAGAATCAAAGGCACAACTGTAGGATGGGGGAGATGAAAAAAATGTATAAAATAAAAGATAAAATCCTACCAAGATAGCTTACAAGTAAAACAAAAATACATGTATAAAAACCATTAAATACAATATGAAAAATCACTCATAAGGATTCTTCCAACATGACAGTTGATGGTAGATAGAAAGCCCTGTGGAAGAAGGGAGGGACAGTCCAGCTGGAACAATGGCCTGAGGTGATCTTCGCCTGCCTGCCTTGATCACTCTTCTGAGATTCTTCCCACTTTCCCATTTCATGGAGGTTTCTGGTTCTTTATGTTAGCCATCTTCAAGTGCTTTGGTGGGAAATGGATAAATAAATAAACAACTCAGAGTATGTAGAAATCAACAGTCATCCATCACCATATTTCTAGACCATATGTCTAGTGGTATACACATTTCAAAACATGGAAAGATAAACAGTGATAAAAATATAATACAACTAGAGATATATAACTACTAAGAGCACTAACTTCTTTCTTATTAGCAAAAGTAATTGACACCTCAAATAAATATTTTTGTTAAATACTAAAAAATATCTCTGCAGTTCAGTCCTATGCATGTCTGCTCAGAAGTAATTAATTACCAATTAATTTCAATGGTACTTACTCCCAGGTATAGGATTACAGCCTAAATATCATTATTTTTAAAAGCTAATTAAAAAATCTCATTAGAATAAAACATCCAGAAATTAGGTTTCAAAGTAGCTGAATATAAGATCTGAATGAAACATGAGATACAAAACGCACAAGGTAGGATAGGCATAAAGAATATTAATATAATATATTGCAAGCAGCCTGCTTGTGCTTCACAACAGTTATACTGAAAAAATGCCATAGCAAAAGTTAAGGAGCCCATATAGCCACTAACACAAGTAAAAAACCTGTAAAAAAAATTCTGTGGCCATATATTTATGCAGCAGAAAACACAAGTAAAAACTCCCAACTAACAGGGCCGGATTAAGAGCATTATGGGCCTGGTGCTGAGGATTTTGGTGGGCCTTTTTATGGAAATAAATAAAATGAAGACGCAATTTTATATTAAAACTAATTAAATATTTTAATTACCATTAAAGTGCCAAAACTCAAAAACTCCTGCAGCTCATCAGTAAGGGTCTTCCCAATTTCCCCCAAATTTATTTATTAAAAAAGAAAAAGCAGCCACAACAAAAAGCCAGGAAGCTTTGCTTGACCAAGAAGAATTGTGTTGTTCTTGTTGCTTTGTTTCGTTTTCGTTTTCGTTTTTTTGTTAAACTAGCATTTGAACAATTGAGCTGCGAATCAGAAAGATCTTTTGCTCGAGGCTGGAGAGAGAGGTCCCTTCTAAATCTGAATATTACAGACCCTAGCAAGCCCCCATGTGCTTCAAAGAAATGTAGTAACAGTGATTGAAATGCAAAAACCTACTGAAATGCTAATTTGAGAACAACAGTTCTTGCTAGGTCTTGCCTCAAGCCTGTAATGCAGATGTGCTTAGAACACCTTTCTAATCTTGAAAAAATCATTAATTATGCTGAATGATAACGATCAGAGCTAACTCAAATCGTGCTGGGTGTCCCTATATTGTGGGCCTATTGTCTGTTATGGGCCTGGAGCGGCCGCTCCAATCGCCCCTATGTTAATCCGGCCCTGCCAACTAAGGGAAAAGGGGGGTAGGGAAGTCCACCCACCCCCCTTTCTATGTATATCTATGTCCAAATATTTTCAATGTTTTAGTCTAATTATGATCCAATAAGAGCAAATTGGTATTGAGGCAAAAGGCTTGCAGCTGAATACAGCTGGTGCGAGAGCTATCAAACTGAGTCAACTGAACGGTGGGTCAGCAGGGATAGGGCAGTGTCCCTGGGATAACAAGTATTTTGAAAAATCCTAAAGCCTACAACTCCCAGCATGCCCTAGCCAGCCATGCCTACATGGCTGGCTCCAGTGCATGCTGGGAGTTATAGGGCTTTTTTTCTGTCTAAACATGCATAGGAATGCACCCTAACTTGACAAATATAAAGCACAGGTCCTCCTCATTTCTGCCCACTAGTGGGAATCTTTCAGTACTGAAATACATAGAAAGATATAGGTACCAGATTTTCTCTGGACAGCTACATGTAGATAGCTATAGCAGAGGGGCAGGGTGTGGCATGGGGAGAAGGAGCCATATAGTGAATATCACTGCCTTGCTGTGAAAGATTTTTCATCTTCCTTATGTGTTACTTTAAATTAGTACCTTGGATAAATGGAACTGTAGAGCACAAACAAACTGTAATCTCTTTGTAGTTGTTCAAAGCTTTTTCTGAAGCATTTTGCTGCAAAAGCTTCCAGTCTTTTTATCACTGCTGGGCTCTGCCCCTACTGCACATGTTAAATAATTAGTCATATTGCTTTACTCCTACTAACTCATTCTTCTTCACTATTCTCTTGGCTCCATACTAAATCCAGCCTAAATGCTCAGACAGTTTAATTGCATTTTAACTCACGAATTCCCATCCTGCTGTCATGCATTAGATGCCTGCCCACATTCCCACACTGTCTCCAGTGTCCTCAGGCACCACAGAACAGGACTGTATCTTTGGACTGAATTTCTGAGGTCTGTGATGAGTCTCCAGAGTATTTACCTGTCTGTTTTGTGTTTTTAGATAATTGATCCCGAAATGCCGCGAGAGGGCCTCCTTCACAATGGAGTCCCAATCCCCGTCCCTCCTCTGGAGGTATTGAAGTTAGGGGAGCAGAAACAAGCAGAGGCCGGAGAAAAGCTTTTCCTTGTCCTTTTCTTTGACAACAAGAGGACATGGTAAGTACATATAAACAGACAAAGGGAAATACCTTTTGGGGGGCTATAGTGTGTCAGGACTTTACTCTAATGCATTTACAGATAAATATTGAAGCACCCATAAGGCTGGAGGAAAGTATCAGATTATGTGACTACATGACAGACCTATAGTCCTTCCTCCCTCCAGTGAATGATGAAAGGGCCTTCTGTTTGTTTCAGAATCAAGCAGAGCCATTACACAACTTCCCTCTGCTGGAGAGTGTGCATGTCACAGTACTATTCATCAGACATACTGATGTTTCTTGTAGAGTTTTCTTACCTGTTAAAATGAACAACAATGAAAATTTCTATATATTTGGAAACTGGGCAGATCTGTGCAGTTTGGGAGAAAACTAACACCCAAGGTCACTCGTAATATATTTTCTTGTGTTTCTTTATACTCTCCATAAATAACCTTTATCTGTATATGTGCTCTTGAACTGCAGGCAGTGGCTTCCACGGGAAAAAGTTCTTCCCCTTGGAGTAGATGACACAGTGGATAAATTGAAGATGATGGAGGGACGGAAAACCAGCATCCGCAAGTCTGTCCAGGTTGCATATGACCGAGCCATGATCCATATGAGTCGGGTTCGGGGAGACCATCCTTTTGTCACACCAAATTATCTGTAGGGACTGAAAAATCCTGCTCTGCCCTTCCTGATTTCCCTGGAGATAATGTCTGCACCTATAGGCACAGGGGTCTTGATGTACACTGAACAGTGGGGATTTCCCCCTTGCCTGGAAGAAGGGGTGACTGCCATGTTGTGTGTTCATAGCAGAGACACAGTATTCCTAGCAGTTGAGAAAGCTCCAGTAAAGTACCTGATATGTGCCAAAATGCCTGTCTGGGTTCTTTCTGAAGATGCCTCATTGAAGAGCCAGCAGAAGAAGTAATGAAATGCTTTGACTGGTAAGAGGATGTCAGGAGCAGCTGCACTGCAATGCCGTGGCCTTGGCTGAATCTTAGACATGAGAAGCGGAGGTAATTCGCTGATTGGACTGGAAGCCTCACAAGTCTCTTGTGTTTTCAATCTTCAGCTAGTCCTGAAGGATTCTCTGGAGACTGCCGCTATTATAAATTACCCAGTATCCTCTTGATGACTCTTGTGTGCCAAACTTACAGTAATATTCACCATCCTTTTTCATGTTATTTTTAAAAGCACTCATTGGCCCCTAACTACATTTATAATGTTTGTAGCCTAGTCTAGAAATCTCATACCTAGGTTTATATGTGTTTTTATGTTAGATCTTACCGACAAAAAAGATAGAGATGATATTTTGGTGAGTTTACCCCTTTTCCCTCATGCACACTTACATGCACAGAGCTTTAAATATGAAGAAGAAATCGCTTGTAAAATGTTTTGTGTGATTACATTTATGAAGTAGTTTTTACATTTCAGCATCAGGTTAATACATTGTTGAAACAGAAACAAAACAGTATTTTAAAAGTTCTTTTAGGAAGCACCCAGCCTGCTGGAACAATGTTAGATACTGAGGTTTATTAGGGCATGAGGAAAACACAAGCGTTCGTGGTTTTGAAAACGTTTGGCCCGAATTTAGGGGCAGTGCGTACCGAGTTCTGTCTGAGTAGGTGCCACCTCATTCACTTCAGTACTTGGGAAAACACGGACCCATACATCTGCACAATCGCTGGACGCAGAAGCAGCCTCTCACCTATATAGAGGGGGCACGCTATGTGTAGTAGAAACCCGTTTCCATATGCACTCAGCCTCTAGTTGGAGTGGGGCCGTTGTGCTGCTCGCTGCACGCGCAGTGCTTTCTCCAGCTTCGTATCTGCTTGCATAGAGTGCCATATGTTCATTGAAGTGTGCAGCTTTGGATCAGGGCATCCATGTCAAACTACAATTCCTCTTTATCCTGGAAAATTGCCCCGTTTTGTTTTGGGTTGAATCAAAATGGTGTTTTATCTTCTTGCTCACCAGAACACATTGCACTTTCATCCCTTGCTTTCCCAGAAATATTTCACCATTTGCTCTTTTGTGCTCTGTGAGCTTCCACTATTGGGATCTGTTAAAAATAGAGCACAACTCCTCAGAGAATCCTGTTTTTTAACTTGCATGTGTTGGGAAAACAGGGAGAGCTGAAGTTTGCAAGCTGACAAAGCATTTCAGATTTGAATTTTGATTTATCTAGATTTTGTTGTCTTTTCTTTTTAAGTGTTACAAACCAAAGGTGCAGAGCAAGATTGTAATTTGAAGAGATCATCCTTTTTTTCAAACAATATTTTTTATTTTATTTTTTCATACTAAAGAGATTGTGGAACAAAATGTTAATGGGAGAAAATCACTGCCATTTCTATGTGGTCTACTTTTTTAAAAGAGTGGGCATCTTATATATTGGAACATAAAACCACACTTTATGGAAAATATCTGTAACATAATAAAGATGATGAAGAGGAATCTTTTTTAAAAAATAGTTAATAATGCCTGAAGAGTGTGGCTATGGAAGGAACTTGTGTACATAGTTGTAAAATAGTATTCTAAATTATTCAGGCCAATTGTTACCATTCTTAAGTCCTCAGTTGCGTTGCTGGGTCTTTTGTATGCACACAGTGTAATTAATTTAAAGCAACATACACTTTTCCCAGGTTGTAGCTCAGCTGTGGACTTGTGACCTATGTATAACCGTTTTAAGATCTTGCATTTTACTTTTTTTCATTTTTAAAAAATTACGTTTTAAGGATTTGAATTGGCTAATATCCTGCTGTTGCTATGGGACCTAAACGTGACTTGTCAGTCTGCTGTAAAGCACAGATGGCTCTATTTATTGTAGAAAGTGAGTTTATTTGCTTTCTAGAACTGTTTATATCAGATGGTATAAGAGGTAATAAAAATCTATGCTTGTAAAGAAAAAATGCTAATTTTACCTACTATAATCTGACTGTCTGAAACTATATTTTCTCTCTGAGAAATAAATGTTCTAATGTAAAATGTCTGATTGAATTGTCTTAATCTGGGGAGATCCTTTGGTTGACATTTGGACTCTGAAATGTAGTAATTTGCCAGTTTTCATAAGTCCCAAAGTATTTAGACTTTTTCCTCATTATATTTGAATTTCATATGTGGCAAGATGTTGAAAGATTGAAAGGTATAGGTAGATGGAACGTCTCAAGACTAGTATAGGGAGATGGGAAGTTTAAAAATGTGAAGACACTGAACACATTTTCCAGGATAATACCTAAAATGTGAAACTTCAGCCTGTAAAGTTGTGTGTATGGAATTTCCCCCCATAAATTGTCATGATTTAATGTTTTAAAGGATGGACAGGCTGCTGTGGGAGTTTGAACATATGGGAAAGCAGCCTCTGTTTCTAATGTAATGTACCCAGAACACATCTTTCTCCAACCATGGGAGCACATCCACAATTCTTTTGAAACAGATTATTATTTTTATTTTATGGTATTCATGTATTGCTTCCCATTTTAAAAATCCCAAAGCAGTTTACAATAAATTATAAGACAATACTTCAGTATACAAGCACAACAACATTTACACAAGTTACCGGTTGGGAAAAATCAGAATAAGCAAGGAAGTTTGTAATAATTGTCGAAAGCACATGACCATTGGTGCCTGTGTATCGCGGGGAGGTAATTCCAGAGGGAGGGTGCCACCACAGAGAAGGCCCATGGCTGTGTTGCTGCCAGATGGGACGCTGCAGGATGTGCCACAGACAACAAGGCCTCCCCTGAAGATTGTGATGGTCTAACGGATCTACAGTATATAGGGAGAAACAATCTTTCAGGTTGCCTGGTCTGAAGGTGTTTAGGGCTTTAAATATCAATAATAATACAGTCATGCCTTGGATTGAGAGCATAATTCGTTCCGGAAACGTGCT
The DNA here is from genome assembly GCA_021292165.1 of Shinisaurus crocodilurus. Classification (NCBI taxonomy): domain Eukaryota; kingdom Metazoa; phylum Chordata; class Lepidosauria; order Squamata; family Shinisauridae; genus Shinisaurus; species Shinisaurus crocodilurus. Next base: position 201,927,146 of record CM037877.1, read on the forward strand.
TGTAATCCAAAACACTGTTATATCAAAACGAAATCCCCCCCCAAAAAAATTTGTACAAAGATTTTTAATTTAAGCCGTACTACAGTACTTGTATTGCAAGACGTCGCTTGTATATCAAGTGATAAATAAATAAATAAATATTTAAAAATTTGCTTGTCTTGCAAAATGCTCTCAAACCAAGTTACTTGCAATCCAAGGTATTACTGTACCTTGAACGTAGCTGAGTAGCAAGGTGGATTACAAATTGGGCATATGCTGTAGTAATCACATTACTACTTCTGCCTCTGTGAGATGCAGCATGAACCGACACAGCATTCATTTTAAATGCGTCAGTTGGGTTGTATGAATTGACCCTCAGAACTGGGAATAGAGCACATGTGCTGCTTCTATGTAACAGGATGGAATGTTCTTACTTCTTAGTATCACAGTGGCTTTTTTGTTAGCCCTGCTCATATAAGAAGGCCTTTGATTGGATAGGTGTGTTTCTCCTCTGGTGCTTTGAGGGCATTCCAGATTAGTTACAAGGGGGGGGGGGGAATCCTTGCACCTCCTAGGGGAGGGGTATTCCTGCCTTCCCAAATCACTTTGCCCAGTGGCAGGGAAACAGGATCTTCACTGAGTGCTGTGACAGCTTGCCTTTTCCTTTTTGGATGATCTCCTCCAGACTTCTCCCCTGCCCACCCACTCACATCCCAGGTGGGGATGGAGCCCTGCCTAGCTTCAAGGATCAAATTCAAGCAGACCGCCACTACACGAGACCCTCTCTCCCTGCAGCCACTCTCCCCCATCACTGTGAGGAGCACTGGACTGCAGCTCGGTGGTCAGGAGCCCATTGAAAGAATAGTGGGAGCTGCCTGCACCACTCATATTTGCTGCTGAGTTACCTCTTTGCAGGACAGGCAGAAGACTAGCATTGCAGTCCCATCTAGATCCTGGAAGTCATAAAGCAGGGCGAAGAGTCTGACAGCATGGCCAGCTGAGATTCTGTCATGCTGGCAGCCAGCATGAGGGAGCAACCTCACCCATTCACTATTCCCATGGGAGCATCTTCCTATTGCCAAGAGTGGGCCGGCTCCTCCTGTGGCTGCCTCCTCCTGTGGCTGCCTGATGTGGGGGTGTTGTTGCTGTGCTGCCCATGATAGGTGGGGGCACTGGTGATGTTGCCATGGATGCTGGGGGTGTGGCTGCTGTTCTGTTCTGTGCCATTTGTTAGTGGCTCCCCCCCCCCTTCAACTTTTGCACTGACTGAGTATTGAATACTGGCTAAGTTACACCAACGCTGCAGAAGTGCAAGTCAGGGGTGGGCAGAAGGTAGATCAGAATCTACTGGTAGAGCTCTGGGTGATTTGCAGAAGATCAACAATGGGTTATTGTGTTGTCTGAACCCAGTCACTGTCTTTTTTAAATTTTCTGCTACAGACTAACCTGGAAACTGCCCCCCTCAGAAGAGCTTAGGTCTAGGACAGCTGATGCCCTGGTAAAAATCAGACCATTTGCACTGATGGAGACTAGCAATCACACCACACCACACCACTTCTCCCCCAAACTATTAGTTTCTTTTGATGATCCTGGTTTAAATAATTTAATTCTCTCTTAAATTTTGCAAGGGTTTAACGCACAGATTCTACAATGGAGTCACAGAAGAAGCTGCTGAAGGTGGGGTCAGAGTGGCGGATGCCAGCAATCTCCCCCTCCTCGTTCAACTGGAGTTTCAGGATGACCCTGCAGGCCTGGATCTGCACCCCTTCCTCAGGGTGAATGATGAGGGAGAGAAGACAGTCGGCTAGGCGGGAATCATCTCCAAAGAGGACCTCATGAAGGGATGACTCGTTGTACTGCCAATGCACTGACTGGTAGTGGGGAGTCAGGCGACCCTCACAAAGTCGTTCCACAAACACCTGCAGCTCAAAGAGTAGGTTCCCGGGCTGGGAAGGTTGGAAGAGGCTGAGGAATTCGGGGTGCACCTTAAAAGAGAGACAAGACAGTTGGCTTAGTCTTCAAAAAGAAGATGGTACAGTTGGCTTAGGCATGAGTGTCCTGCCCGTGTGGATGACTGACTTCAGATTCCTTTGAGAGTGACTGACTTTAGATTCTTCTATAAGGAACACATCCTAGGCAGCAGGAAGAATATATGCTTGTGTCGGTTCTTTTAAGGAGCCCCCTAAGCTGCAGTGGACTTTAAAGTCTAGGCTTGCCCTCTTCTCATGCCTTTTGCTCCTCTCCTAGGTTTCCCAATGGAGGAAGTTCTTACCTGGCAATTCATTATGTCAAACAACAGATCTTCCTTCTGGGCTAGCATGCTAAGGTATTTTAGAACCTGCACCTGAATAGAAAAAAATATATTGAGAGTATATCAGCAATACAGGTGGGGTGTCTCTATGTGTTCTGGCTTCCACATAATGCCATAATGATAGTTTGGAGTTTTTGGCGGGATGGGGGTGGGGAAGGACATGAGCCTTAGTACCTGGGCCAAGGTGTTCCCCATCTGCAGAATTTCCATTAAGGCAGGCATACGCTTTTTCAGCAATACATGCGTGTGATCTGGCAATGGCAGCCCATTCAGTAACCTCAGTCCAGCAATGTGCACATCATTGTCCCATATACTGGTGATTATTTCAAGAGCTTTAGGGATAAACTCCTGCAAAAAAAAAAAAACACAAAGCAGCATTTAAACCAAATGCCAGAACTGTATGGATTCCATATGGTGATGCACAACAATGTGCTCTATGGAAGCCGGATTCTTGCACAGATTTTTACTTCTTGAGAACCTTCCAGCTCCATGGTTCTATGAACCCTGATGCTCATGGTGGGGGTTATTTTTAAATGGTTTTCAAGGCAAGTTCATCATGTCAGTTTAGAATGGTATGTGTTATTTCTCAGTACTTCACACACATGGTGAATTCTGACATCTACCTGGAAGACACATTTAATAAATCTTGAATTCTGGACATCCTAGAAAAACACTATTAAACAAAAGATGTGTGCCAACTATGGTAAATCTCAAATCTCATTAGGTAAAATGGGTGTACTTAGAGTGAACCATCCAAAGATAAAAGACCAAAGTCACCTTGCAGTGATTTTACCACACAGGAATTATCTATAGGCTCCAGAGTTTGAAAGCATAGCATAACCCTGTGCCCCCATTTAGGGTATCAAAGGTGGTATGCCTTCTCCGTGACCCCCAATTGTTGTTTTAAGTCTGTACTCCTTTGGTAACTTGATAGGTTTTGCCCAGGTGTCCATCCTGACTCACCAGAAATCACTGGGTTCTGTCTCTTGGTTCCACCACATGAACCCCTCTGGGCCTCAATGCCATGTCCTCGTACTAGAATGTTTTATTTCAAGAGCTGGCAACCCGTGCTAAAGTGAAAGGTTGGGTTACCTTCCCATATATACAGAAAAAGTGATGGCTTTGCTTGTATGTCTCAAAGAGCCATCACAGATCACACCCCACAGGCAGAGCTTACATAGCACTCCCTGTCATCTGAGACTCATAGCTTTTCGGGGAAGCCAGTTCATCTGTTCTTCTGCAAGCCATCAAATAATGAGACATGGAATGATGACAAATGACAAACATGCATGTGTGGGTCAGTCCTGATTTGAAGCATGAAGCCAGACACAGAAATGCAACATCTAGTACAGGGGAGGGGAATCTATGGCACGTGAGCCTCACCTGGCCCGCAGAGGTTCTCCATCCAGCCCGCAAAGCTTTCCTGGATTCCTTCAGGTGGTGGGACTTGGATTCCAAGTCCCAACCCTAGGGGAAATCCCCACTGTTATCTCTGATTATAGAGCGGAGATAACAGCAGGGGATGCGGGCAGGTGAGGGACTCACCACCTGAAGGAACCCAGGAAGGCTCTGTGGGCAGATTACACCCACACACTGGAGGTTCCCCGCCCCTGTACTAGATGTTGCACTTCTGTGTCAGGCTTCATACTTTGGGCAAAGCCTACCTCACTGGGCAAAGCTGCTGAGACTGAGCCAGCAGCTAGAGAAGCGCTCCCAACGGGAAATCTGAAGCCACGTGAAACTTGGCAAATATGATTATAGGATTTATTTGTGCCTGAGGCAAGACCTGAGTACAAACTATCACCTGAATTTTAATTCTGAACTTCCAAATGCCTGTGAAGGCCTTGAGGGCATGCAGTGTCTGAATCTTGATGCCCATGTCTGGATCATCCAGGAAAGAGGCCACCAGTTTGATATCCTCATAGGCACATGCAGATGCCTGGAAAAGCAGAGCATGCAAAGTGAGGGTGTGTGCAGTGATACAGCACTATTGTTGTTGCAGGCTATTTGTGGCTGACAACAGAAAATGAGTTCAAAATGCCCAATTAAATACACATCTTCTAGTTGTTAATACGTTGCATTCTAAAAAAAAAAAAAAAAGTCACTATAATCTTAAGGAGGTGTAATTTATTCATATCCCACCTTTCTTCCATGGAACTCAAGGTGGCATAAAATAGGGTTCCATCCCAGGCAGTTTCCCATACAGGCACTGACCAGACAGACCCAGACTTGCTTAGCTGCTCCAGTAAAGTTCCTGTATTATTATATGCCTTCCTGAGTCTTAAAATCCCTAAACTTCTGAGGTGTTTGCATCTCACTTTGCAGCAATGATATGACCTTTAAACATGGGTCTGCCCCCAATTGTGTAAAATGGGCTCAGAGTGCAAGTATTTATTTATTTACAAGGCCTGTGGCTCATGCTGGCTCAGCTTGTCTGAGCGTGGAAAGCTAAGCAGGGTCAGGCCTGGTTATTACTTGGATGGGAGACCCCTCCTCTAGTTTCCTGCATTGAGCAGGGGGCTGGACTCGATAGCCTTGTAGGCCCCTTCCAACTCTATGATCTATGAAATCTAAGATTTCTATACAGCTCCATATTCTGGTATGGAGTTTTCAGAGAGGTGGACAATAAAAGATAAAACGGGTAAAAGAATAAAACAATATGTTAAAAACAAAATCAATAACACTGGCTGGTTAGCTCAGGATGGCTTTCTGAAATGAAAGTGTTTTCAGGAGGTGCTGAAAACAATCTAAACAAAAAAAGGCTCACGCGAGTGGATGGTAAAACCCTCCCCCTGCTGCCCACAACTCCCCACCCACAGGCCACCCCTTAAAATAATTCCCTCCCCCCTTCCCAAGCCAGGCTCCAAAATCTTGACAGGAGGGGGGGAGTGGACTGGAGGAGGAGAATTCAGCAACTGCACCCAAATGCCCTTTTGGGGCTTTAAATCAATCTCCCCATCCCTTGCCTGCCCACATGATTGGGGCCCATGTTTAAAGCCATGGGTCTGCTGCCATCAGGTGTAGCATTGGTCAGATGACTTTGTGTACCATTTCAGACTGTGGGTCTGATCAATGCCCTGTGCTGCCTCTCCTATGGTGAGGGCTTCACATTGCTGGGTGTTGCTATTGTTTGGGTTCTGCTAGGGGGTCAGATCTTTAGCGGCAGTCTGAATAGATCAGCTTTCACAGGGAAGGGAGACAGGAATAGATCAGCATCACAGAAAGCTCCAAGTGATGCTGGGGCTGGAAGTCAGATAGGGTTGTCTGTATGTTGCTCCAACAAGGAGCAGATAAGACTGAGCTTTAAGTAAGAATTTGGCTTTCTTTAGGTTAGTTGGCTCTACCTCCTGGCTCAGGCTTTATCTCTTAAAATGGCCTGGTTGGTTTTAGCAGCTTCCAGCTGCAACAATATGGGAATGGCTGTGGCATGAGCTGGGTCCTGGGGAGGTAGAAACCTCATGATGACTTTCTGTGTCCAAATCTTCTCCCTGCCTGGACTATTAACTCTGGAGTCTCTTCTTCAGAGGACAAGGGGTCAGGGTCCTCTGAAGATGAGGGTTTGGAATCCTGGTCCATGACACCTTGCTACATGGGTTAAACCTGGCTCCTACCAACACCTGATTGCCTTTGGGTATTTCTTCCACCAGTGTACTGTACATCTTGCAATTCTGGACTCTCACCTCTGTATCCAGTAGATAAACACACCGTGTGATGCCATGGAGAACCATATTCTTGGAGTAGTCATCTAGCCTTGGACTGAGGGAGGCCAGGAGTCCCCTGAGTTCTCCAGAGTCCACCACAGTTTTACTATGGTGTGCCTGGGAAAGTCCTAAAGACAAAAAGGGAAGGAGGGCAGCCCCAAGGATGGCAGGAAGGCAGAAGTGACCATGTGCCTTAAAACCACTGCTGAATGGAGTATGTACCAGGCAGAATAAAAATGCCCAATATCTTTTGTTTCTTTTCCAAAGGAAATACTTTTGATGCATCTCCAATTTCAGCAGTGTTCTCTCTCCAAGTTCAGCATCTCAAAAGGAGGACCCTGCCAGATACTTGGAGGTATCTGATACTGAATTCACAGCAGTCCACATGTAATTACTAAGCAAATTGCTGCATCCTAAAGAGATGGATAAAAACTGTGATGTCTACATTCAGCACATGCACAGTAGACATTAGAAGGCAATGGAGACCCTGAAAGAAACAATTCAACAAGCCAAAGAACACAGCAGAGATCGAGATATAATGTACGGGTCAGTGACACTAATATGAAGAAACACAAGGATATCCCTTTGTGGCAGACTTTCAGGATTAAGACAGTGAAAACCCCTGGCCCAAACTGGGTGGGGAAAAGGTGTAGCCCTTCCTGACTGAGCGGAATGAATCAATCTTTGGTAGGTAATCCAACAGCCTGATTTATGGCTGATTAACACCGCATGGCATAGTGAGACAGGGCAAATGACCTGTAATTCGGCAAAGGTATAGGTTATTCCCACATATTGTTGTAAACTGCCCAGAGAGCTTTAGCTATTGGGTGGTACAGAAATAAAATAAAATAAATAAATATTCATTTGAAGAAGCCTTCCTCAACCTCGTGCCCTCCAGATAGTTTGGACTACAACCCTTAGGATTCCTGTCCATTGGCCATGCTGGCAGGGGCTGATGGGAGTTGAAGTTCAAAACATCAGAAGAACACCAGCTTGGGGGAAGGCTGATTTGAAGCATATGCAAGAGACCGGTTCCCTCCCTGTTCTTGGCTTGGCAGTTGAGGGTTCAACCAGGGCCACGTGGAAATCAGTATGTGGATGCACCCACATCTGAATATCTTGTTGCATGGTGATGACCACTTCTAGAATACAGTAAAAAGCTATGAGAATGCTTCACCATCTCCCCGAATCCCCACATTAACTCACTGGTCACTAAGGTAAGTGGCTCTGGGCTGTAAGGAGGGCACTTGATCCCTGCCATGATCGTCTTGGCCATCAGGAAGATTGCCCCAGCTCCTGTAGCTGCAGACACCACGTTTTTAGGTGTTACCAGCTCTGAATACTTCATCTCCTCGCCTTGGACTTCCAGGGATCCAGCGTGTCCTGGGCCCTGACTACAAGCAGGCCTTCCAATGGAAACACTAAGCTGCTCACCACAGGTTTGTGATGTCACCAGGTTCCATCATGGCATCTATGACACACCATCCCAGTAGCTGCAAAAAGCAGGACAAATGCAAGTCCAGGTCCTCGGTTCATTGCAGGGATCGATGCAGCAAGTCACTCTTCTTTTGTTTTCATATGTAAAACAGGCAGAGGCACCTAGCTTCCTGACATAAGGAAAAGGGTTATGATGTGAGCGCCCCAACTGATGAAATGTAAATGCAGTGGCAAATGGGCTGACCTAGGATTGCTCCCCCATGCTCAGTTTAGAATCTTACAGCTTTGCAGCCTGGTTGGAAGGACCCATACACATTCCATATTCATAAGTATAACCCACTGACTTGCAGTCAATATGAATGGTTAGCTATTTTTGAATTAATAACAATATACAGTCATGCCTTGGACTGAGAGCCAGTGTAGCGTAGTGGTGAGAGTGTTGGACTGGGACTCGGGAGATCCAGGTTCTAGTCCCCGCTCGGCCTTGAAACTCACTGGGTGACTTTGGGCCAGTCACTGACTCTCAGCCTAACCTACCTCACAGGGTTGTTGTGAGGATAAAATGGAGGAGGAGGAGGAGGAGGACTGTGTAAGCCGCCTTGGGTTCCTTTCAGAAAAAAAGGCGGGGTATAAATATAATAAATAAATAAATTGTTCCGGAAACGTGCTTGTAATCCAAAACACTCTATCAAAATGAAATCCCCCCCAAAAAAATTGTGCAGAGATTTTTAATTTAAGCTGTACTACAGTACTTGTATTGCAAGACGTTGCTTGTATATCAAGTAAAAAAAAATTAAATATTTAAAAATTTGCTTGTCTTGCAAAACACTCTCAAACCAAGTTACTTGCAATCCAAGGTATTACTGTATTAAAAAGCTGTTTCTACCACGTTGTAGTAACACTCTCTAAAGTGACCAGGAAAGGGAAGCCAGGGCTTGAAATGCTTCCCACTGAGTTATATGGGGCAAAGTACATCAGCTGATCCACAGCAGGGAAGGGGATAACCTGATCCAGTTCCAGACACAAGGATCTGCAGGGGCAAGGCATAGGCTTAGCTCCCAATCCAACAGTGTCCTCGAGAGTAAACCTTTACTTTCCCCCACTACAAGTGAATGGCTGCTATTCAGCCCTGGGGGGGGGGGGATGAATGGGTTTCCTCTCCCTATGAGGACTGGCAATTCTTAGGATAAGGTGCTTGGAACCCCTTGGGCTGCAGCTGTTTGGCTGATGGGTTCAGAGGGAGAAAGTGGGCTGTGGCGGGCTCCTCACCCAGCTCCGCCCCCTGTTATTCTCAGTAAACGGTTGGCTTTCTTCATACGACATTGGGTGTGTCTGCCCTTTTTGGGAAGCTAGGCAATTTATTACAACAAGACTGAGGAAGTGGGGAACAACCTCACCCCTTTATTTTTCTAGCAACAGGCTCCAAAGCAGAAACAGGCCACGCTACCCTCCCCCAGCCCTAGCTGGGTAGCAATTCTATGACCTGGTTCACATGTAACAGCTAAATATGAGATAAATAACCCATAGTCAGTCATGGCCACACCAGAGCGAGGAGTGAGTGTGCTGCCCCCTGGGTGCTCATTGCTTCTGCTTTGCTAAACAACCTTACTCCTGGGTTGTTGTCATGACGTGTGAACCCAACACTCTGAGTTGTTCAGGATCAAGCAAGCCAGAGTTTTAACCCAACAACAAACAATGGGTTAAACTCTGTAGTTTAACCCTCAACAACCCAGAGTGCCAGGTTCTCATGTCATGACAACAAACCAAGGATGGGGCATTACTGGGTTGTTTAGCAAAGTGGAAGTATGCAAGTGGGTGGGAACCAGCATGCTCACACACTCACAAACAACCCATGGTTTGTTGATGATAGGTTGTTTGATCATGCAAACCAGCTTAACACCAACTGTGCATGGGCAGGTCTTTATCTTGCCCCCTTTCTGTGCTCAGCTTGGGATGGAGGTGGCCAGACTGCCACCAGCCAACTTCCACACCAGGCCAAGAAACCAGCATAAGTCTTCTTCAGCCACTTCCCAACATTGAATGCTAAGTAGGTTTACAGCAATGTCAGCTATGCAGAAATCCATTTCTTCTTTGAGATTTTTGCTGCTAACAAGACGCTTTATTTCATGAGGAGGGGCTAGCACACACTCATGACAACCACCTATGTGCCTTATCATAGTTTTCTACTAATCTCCAGACCTTCAAGGTCATAGCTGAACAGCTGCCCAAAATTAGGCTGACTGATTTCAGCCCTTGTGAAGAGAATCTTAGGTGTACCATGTCCTGCCTTGTCAAATAGGTACATGTAAATAAATGTAATCCCAGCCGGAGGCTGAGAATCTCCTGTGAATGTACATAGTTTCTCTTGATGGCTCTGGGTCGCCTCAGAATCTACGAAGTATTTGCATGCAAATGTCCCCCAAGCACTCTAGGTATGGTCAGGAATTCACCCTTCTGACACCTAGGAGCCACCCCCCTCCCCTGCCTAGCCCAGATGAAAAGCTAAGCAGGGTCAGGCCTGGTTGTTACTTGGATGGGAGACCCCTCCTCTAGTTTCCTGCATTGAGCCTTGTAGGCTCCTTCCAACTCTATCTATGAAATCTATGAAATTAATCCTGATTGGCCAAGTGACCGTCGGGCTATCGAGGGGAGGGAGAAAATCGATATGTGACTTCTGGGTTTTGTTGTTCTGGATGCGAGGAAGCACGGAGCAGGGAACTGTGGCTGAGGCAAGTCCCGGGAAGAACAAACCCCCAAGCTAATGTTTAAGTGCCTGGGTACTGTAGCTTGAGATTTAACTTTGTTGTTTTGTAGCTCTGACTGTGTGTAGCAAAGGTTTTCCATTCTGTCAATTTCACTTCCCTTATCTGCCCACCTAATTTGTAACTGACTAACCCAAAATAAACTTTCTTTCACTTTTCCCTAGGTGTGTGTGTGTGTAGTTTCTCTGCCTCTGCGGTTCAGTGCTAATCCCAGTGTCTGAGGCCAGGGCCCAGTTCAGAGTGAGGTGATTCGAGGCTGACAGTTTGCAGCCTCTGATCTCTGTTCAGAATCCAAGGACTGGCCGCAGTCCTTCATACCCCTCCTCTCCTGGAAACTGAGGAAGTTATCCAGCTGACAGTGCTTGGCTATGGAGACCACATTGCTCAAGGGCAGCGGCGGTGGCGGCAGCGGCAGCGGCAGCGGCGGCAGGGGTTTATAAAGCTAAGAGGGTTATGGCTGCTAGTTGTTTTTCATTCTGCCTTCATGTGGAAGGTGTTTTGATCAGTATTCATCTGTGAGCTTGGAATCCTGACTGAGGCCCTGTCGGCCTGTCCTAACAGAGGAACCTTCCCTGTAGGTAACATATAGGAGAGGCTAGATAGGGTTTTATTACTTTAGCCTGCAGCATGGTTTCAAAGGGTATCTCCATATGGCTTCTCCAGAAGAGGTGTTTCTGGTTTTCTGTCTTCTTTGATCTTTGCACACCTTTTTACCCCTTTGTTCCCCCTTCCTTATGGTAAATGAAGTTCACTGTTTCAAGTTTGTGTGTCTTCCATTCCAGATTGGGCCTCAGTATTAAATTCAGTGCCTTCTGCTTTGGTCTTGCTATTGTTTAGGGTTTTAGGCTGGAGGGCTAGAAATAGAGGTTGAGCAGGTGGTCCCTTATTTCTGGGCCCCCAGGATATCTGGAAAGATCTGAGTATCCCTTGGCTCGGACTGGATGGATGTAAAAGGGGTGGTGGCAGTCTACCAGGAGGTTTGTTTACCCACTGGCCACATTGTAGGGAGCTGGGAATTTTGGCGTAATCCCCCACTCCCTTGCATCCTTCACATCAGCCCTCCTGTGAAGGTGGAGGGAGGTCCAATTTTAGTAGACCAGCCTTCACCAACCAGGTGCCCTCCAAATGTGTTGGACAGTGTCAGGCCTCCCTCCACCTAGAACAGCCCACCACCTCAGCAAGCGCTTCAAAAATCAACCCTCTCTTTGCTCCTCCACTGCCACCAACCCCTTCAGGGTAATTTATTCAGACCACTCCTTTTAAATTTTAAAAAGAAACAAGTTTAATTATAATTAAGGGTAGGGAAATAGATAATGTTAATAGATTCTAAACGTTGAACCCCCCCCCCCCTCTGACTTCTCAACCCACTCTCTCCCTCTCTTTCCCCCCTCTTCAGACTCCCCCCTCTCTCCTCTTCCCTCTCTCTCTTCAGACAGACTCTCTTCAGACTTCTCTCTGGAACAGCACTGCACACAGTTTTCACCCCCCCTCTCACTCTCTCAGCCAATCAGCAGACATCTGAACATTCCACACTCCTCTCACACTCCCTCCTCCCCTCACATACTTACAGCTATAACACTTTGCCCATGCGCAGGGGCATGACAGACGGCAACTCCCATAATTCTCAGCCAGCATGGCTAGTGGCCACGTATACTATATAGTATACTATATACTAATAATAGTATTAACAATAATCTTCCTTGGGGGTACCAGTGTATAGTGCGCATTGCATCTCTGACATGGACCACCGACATTAGCAGACCAGCCTTGCCTATCCAGCATTTATTTACCAGCATGAAAACTTATTGGATGTGGCTGCAAGCCTCATAAATCCCATTTCATTTAGGAAACTCCTGTTGTTGCAGTCCATTAGAAGGAAAGCAACCTCCACAGAAATATATTGGTGACGAATTATAGGCCCATTCTTCACCTAATTTTTTAGGTTTATAAGGAGAGAAATGAAGCACAACATCATATGTATGCATTTGGATAGGATAATTGTTGTACATGCTGTTAAGATGTATGCTCTAATTTACATGGATGTGTGTACATGTTACATACATGTAACCAAGCACACACATGGGGGTTCTTTTGGCTTTGAACTCTGGGCATATAGGAAAACCTCCTACCCCAAATGCTGAGGGAGTCGGAAACCAAAGGCAAGGTTCTTGACAGGAATTATTTGTTTTATTAAAGAAGATTTAAAATGAATAAAAATCACATGCCTGGGGAATTGGAATCATACATTCAAAAGACATTGAGAAGGTTAAAAGATAGCATTACAAGCACTTAAAAATCAGTAGAAAAGCTAGGCACAGCGGGATACACAGAAAACCCTGTGTGCTTTGTATGTGTTCAAAAAGGGGTGGTCAAAGTGTGGCCCTTTTATGAGCAATGAATTACAACATCATAAATGAAAACTAGCCCTTGAGGGTGGAAGCAAACGCCAGCCCAAAATCAGTGAGCATGAGTGCCCTTAGGTGTGTATGGCTGAATCTGGAGAAGGGGGAAGGTTGTCATCTTGAGGCAAGATCTGCAATTTCTAAGTGTTAACATGGAGGAGGAAAGGAAATCAGGACACAATGGGTAAAATCCAACTTAAGTCCTACTTAGAGTAGACCCACTGAAATGCTTGGGATTAAGAGTCATTTCAGTGGGTCAATTTCTAAGTAGCACTTGTTGGTTTTACCCAAAGGGCTCTTCTGAAAAGTGTTTGCAGGAAGTCACATAGGCAGTTTACTGAATCATCCTAATGCAACCTGCTATTCTGCCCTTCTCCATGGCTAGAATGCAGCCTTTTCTCTTTCCCAGATGCAGGCTACCTTTTCCCCAAACAGCAGGATTTAGGGCTGATTTGTATGCACATGCAAGACGGACCATGTGAAATCAACGTAGGTTGTTTGAAAAGGTGGCAGTTCTATCCCACACTTTCTTTTGGTAAGAATGTCGCTGTGGCTTTGTTATAAAAGCATACATTTTGAGCACTTATTCTGTACAAGCCGCTCTCGCTCTCTCCCTCCCTCCCCTTTTCCTCTGGGTTGAATCCAGATTGGCCACTACATAAACAGAAGGGCTCGTCCTTACAAGAGTGACTTTTCTTCCCATGCCATATTTTTGTTATTTCTTGGCATGAGGCTGCTATTCTACTCTGACCTAACAACCCAAATGCTCTGGAGTCTTGTGATAGGCCCTGCTGCTCATGCTCATCCACTCACAGGACAGATCAAACTGCCCCTTTTCCTAGCTTCCATGGAGCAGAAGTTCAAGAAGAAAGTATTTGGGACCTGATTTTAATCTTGCATCTACTGGAGTAGCTCAGCTGAACTAGGCTCGCCATGTGTTCCATTTTACAGAGGACAGTCTTCTGTTTGAGAGCAGCCTTTATTTGAATGGCTGTCCTGTCCAATTTATTTACTTATTTTATTATATTTATGTCCCACCTTTTTTCCTGCAAGGAACCCAAGGCGGCTTACATAATCCTCCTCCTCCTCTCCATTTTATCCTCACAACAACCCTGTGAGGTAGGTTAGGCTGAGAGTCAGTGACTGTCCCAACGTCACCCAGTGAGCTTCGTGGCCGAGCAGGGAATAGAACCCGGATCTCCCGAGTCCCAGTTCAACACTCTCACCACTACACCACGCTGTCTGTCTGGCTTAAACCAATTCTGGTTTAAAGATAAAGAAGCCTAAGAGGGGAGAGCAGCAGGAGCCTTGAAGCTGACCATCAAAAGTTAGCAGCTGGTGCAGTCTTCCCAGCTATGGTGAAATGTATTGTATCGCTAATTAATTTGTAGTACCGGTAATTCTTTCTAAAGGTGTGTGTGTACGTGTATAAATATGCAAATGTGCATTTGCAAATGTCATGCAAATCTGTGCCATCTTTCGTCTTCTCTTTTTGGTGGTGCATTTCATGTAAGTGGCCTTGCGCATGCACAAGTAGAAAGAGTGTGTGCAAATTTTGAAAAGCTAAAGAATCCAGAGAACAGCAAGTTGTGGGTAGACTCTCATGTCAATTCTTTCATCTATTCAAATGAATGGCCCCGTACCACCCCAAGGACACCAAGCAAATACAGAATATCTAGTTGACAACTTTGTTAAGCTTTAGCTGTTTTTACTAAGGCTTAAAAACAAAGCAAAAGCAAAACCTCACCACTGCCTACTCACTTGGATCCCAAAACCAGACATATAGAAATTCTGTCAAATCTCCAGGGAGGATGGCGGGGGTTCTACTGAGAATGCTTTCCAGCTGGCGAAAACCGTTCTCTTAGTTGATGTACAGACAGTACCCTCAAGAGGGCGCTCTCATGCAAAGTTAGACATTATAATAGGATATAAATAGATGCAGTTCGGTATGTTGGGCTGTTTAGGGTTTTATGAACAGGCCCTTGAATCGCTCCTAAAAGAATACAAGAAATAATGCAGACACTGCAACATTAGTGTAACATGTCCCTAGAAGCGCTTTGCTCCAGGCCATCTGGCTTGCTGGCACAGCAGGTGGAAGATGCAAAACACACATCTAGTCTTGACTAATGTTATGGACTCTGTAAAATGGTGCCAAATACCTCTGTATGCCTTTTATTCAGGGGCAGATCTCCTCTTGCTGGCTGGTGCAATGTGCATATGACTGCATTCATAGAGCATAGCATTCATTACACATGCATACATTATGCTACATGTGAAGCCACCGCACCCCCATATGGATTTACGCACCAGAGGCTAAAGTGCATCCCCTCTCTGTAACGCAATTGTAAGAACTCCATTGGCTAAAATGTACAATCGCAGTTTTGTGTTTGTGTGTTGCTTCAACAACAACAACAACAACAGGTGGCATAAATGTTGCAAGAAAGGCTTAACTATGCTTTTAAGGTGTTTGTGTTATACCATGTACTGTGACAGGTACCATGTGCTCCAGGAGGACGGTGTGAATTGACTGCCCCCTCTGATGGGCTAGAGCAGCTTTCTCTCAGCCTGGCGCCCTCCAGATGTGTTGGACTACAACTCCCAGCATTGCTGGCTGGGCGATGCTGGGAGTTGTGGTCCCGGCACGTCTGGAGGGCGCCAGACTGTAGGATGGCCAGAGTGGAGGGGAAGCAGTGTGGCGTAGTGGTTAGAGTGTTGGACTGGGACTCGGGAGATCCGGGTTCTATTCCCCGCTCGGCCATGAAACTCACTGGGTGACTTTGGGCCAGTCACTGACTCTCAGCCTAACCTACCTCACAGGGTTGTTGTGAGGGTAAAATGGAGAGGATGAGGATTATGTAAGCCGCCTTGGGTTCCTTGCAGGAAAAAAGGCGGGATATAAATATAATAAACAAAAACAAACAAAAAAAATGCATACACATTGAATGGACTGTAGTAAAACCTCACGCTGCAGCTCTGCACACTTCTGCAATGAACAATCAATTAAAAAGAGGGGGAAAACCTAAGTTAAGATTCAGCTCAGCACCGAGCCATAATAAAACTTGTAATATAGACAAGCCCTGCATCAGAAATGACATGAAAAATTGTGTTCTTAAAGTGGTATGTAAACAATCACTGCTGAATCAGACCACAGGGCAATGTTCCACCACCTAATGTGCAGGATCAGCTGCAGGTATTTCCCTACTGCTGACCTCTGGGGTCCCTTAAGTGTGCTGGCATCTGGAGCACACCAGTATGCTGTTAGAGGCCCTGAAGTGTGCCATGAAAAAGGAAGCCACCATGATAATAGAATCATTGAGTTGTAGTCTATGTTTCTATGATCATAGAGTGGGCCTTGCAGACCATCTAGTTCAGGGGTGTGGCCCTCCACATGTTGTTAGGTGGCAACTCCCATCATCCTGGACCATTGGCTATGTTGGCTGGGGCTGGTGGGTGCTGTAGTCCAAATGCATGTGGACGGCCACAGATTTCCAACCCCCAATCTAGTCTAACTCCCTGCTCAGTGTAAGAAACCCAGAGCTAGAATGGGTGCCTCTGTTTGAAGACCTCCAATGGGGCAAAGCCTACCCCACCACCAAGAGTAATTGGTTCCACTATTAAACTGCTTTTACCACCAAGACATTTCTCCTAATGTCCAGTCAAAATCTATTTTCCCATTAGAGCTAGTCCTGCCCTCTGAGACAGCAGGGAACAAATCTTTGCCCACTTCTATCTGACAGCCCTTCAGGTATTTCAAGAGTCCTATCACATCTCCCATCTGTCTTCTCTTCTCCAGGCCAAACATACCCAAGTACCTTCAGCTGTTCCCCTTACGACTTGTTTTCCATACCCCTGGCCATCTTTGTTGCCCTCCTCTGAACCCATTCCAATTTGTCCATCATTCCAAAGCATGCAACACTTTATGTCTGTGTCAAAGCAAGGGAAGCCCATGGCATTGATCCATCCCATTGCCCATATAAGGGCAGTGACATCAACCTGAGGGAGGGAGAACTACAACAGGGAATCCCAGACGCATTACCCTTGTCCAGAAAGCATGGTCCTATCCCTGAGCTCTGTATACCAGAAGCTGGAGAACCCGAGCAGGAGGGTGCTGTCATGCTCATGCCCTGCTTGTGGGCTTCCTGTGGGCTTCTGGCTGGCCACTGTGCCGACAGAACGCTAGGCTAGAAAGGCCTTTGGTCTGATCCAGCATGACTGCTCTTATGTTCTCATAGGTAAAAGCAGCCTTCCCTGATCTGGTGTCTTCCAGGTGTGTTGGACTGCAACTCCCATCATTCCCAGCCAGCATGGCCTGGCTGGGAATGTTGGGAGTTGCAGTCCCAACACATCTGGAGGGCACCAGGTCAGGGAAGGCTGGGTAAAAGAGGGGCAGGACACCGGAGGGAATATTATTTGGGTTATGCTGCAGTTAGGAAAATAGAAAGCTGCCTTATCGATCCAGCTAGCCCAGCACGGTTGACACTGACTGGCAGAGCCCCTCCAGGGTTTCAGGCAGGACTTTTTCCAGCCTCACATGGAGATGCCCAGGACTGAACCTGGGACCTCCCATATGCAAAACATGTGCTCTACCATTGAGCCACAGCAAGGAAGATTCCTGCTGCCCATTGATCTGGAAGCTAATTGAGAAAGCACACGTGTCGTGCATCTTTTTGAGTGCAAGGTTAATGGGGGCCATTTCTAATTCCCCAAGCCTCATGACTCCAGGTCTCAAACATCTGTGCAAGACTGCCTTAAGGAGAGGCACTGGAACTCAAACATGGCTGTGGTCCCACTATCATTCTAGTAGCCCCCCGAGAGATGCAGTTAAACAAGCTCTGGTTTTTTTTTTAAATAACCTCCTTTCGTCGTTATCTGCTACCGCGGCCACTTCCCAGCCCCTCTCATTAGAGTGCAACAACAAGCAATCCTCCCTTCAGTTCCCACAGTTGTCAGTCTGATGTGTGGAAAAAGTCTAATTTCTGATAATCTGCCTTCCTTGATGGCCCTTCTGCTGCTGTGTCTCTCGATCCACAACTCAAACTGCTGATAAAAACAACAACACCCAGTAATTAAATTCCTGTTCCTCCTAATGGACTTGTCCCTTTTGGACAGCACACTGCATCTCATTTGAAACATCCACAGGTGGTTTCGGTTTCATGGTGGAGGTGTGCTCCCTCCCTCCCTGTTGCAGGAATCGATTCGGCTTTCATTGATGGGCGAACTCATTGTAGAAAGGATATATTGCTCCTTCATTTCACTTTTGGAAGGGAGGGAAAGGGATGCTGTGTCATAGGAAGTTTCTCTGTGCGGAATTTGATTAATGCCAACGCTGGAGTGCCTTTTCTATCTTCCAGCACAGAAAAGCATTTTCCCCAGCACAGCCCCGTCGGCTCAAAAGCACCTTATTGCTGGAATAATATAACTGATCTAAACATACCGGAGCTAAGAAACCATTCACTCTCCCTGCCAGAGCTGAGTTGTCACTGGGCACTGAATATGATCAGACATCACAGCCCAACAGGCGTGAAATGGACGATAGGACACTTTGTAGCTTGTCCTTTTGCATACACTTGTACATGTTAAATGCTCTCTTCTGGGGGTGGGGGATGTTTTGTTTGCCTGATGGTGGATTTAGCTTTGCTAGACCAGGTTGCTGAAGGTTTTGTTCTCATGCATTTTGAAGGTTCTGAGCAATAGCTCTGTCTGTGCATGCACTTGAGGGGGGGGGGGGAATACCACACCGACTTGACCCAACAAATTCAGCACCCAGAAAAGTGGGATTCTACAAAAATGTATACATTATACAAGTTTGCAGATATTTCCTATTTTCATTTATTTCTGTTTTTGCCACTGCGAATCATGGTGGGGAGTGGGGTGGATTCAAAGGGATATATTGAACCGTTGCTCCTTGTCCAATGGAAATCTTCCTTAGAGCCTCTATGGCTTCTGAAATTTTACCAGGTATGGACCGGGTTCACATGTCACTTTAAACCCACAGAGGTCCGGAAACCTCTGTGGGTTCAAAGTTGCTCCAAGCTCTGGCTGTGCCCGACTAACGGTCCGGATGTGCCACCTTTCCCCTCAGTCCTCCGGTCGGTATCCCAGGGGACACCGTGGGAGCACCGAGAGGAGATGAGTGGCGGCAATGACAGGTTGCATCCCCACCAAGCAAGGGCAACGAGCCCCCCCCCCAGCTGCCTCCACTTGCTCCTCCCCTCCCCAGGGCCCCACTCATGGCCGCTGTCCTCCACCACAGCCGTCTGCCGCCCCCGTCGTCCATCGCCTCCATACGCCTCATCCTCCTCACCAGGGCTGGGCAAGGAGGAACTGTGCTCTTAAACTCCTTCCTCTGCAGCGCTGGGGGAAAGCGCAGCCTCAGGTGGCTTTGTGGCACGGGGCTACCCCTCAGTGCGTAGCCACCTGTCCTGGCTGCGTCGGGGCCTTGGTGCACACACGCTGAGGCCCCGGCAGTTCCTCCTCGGCCAGCCCCGGAGAGGAGGAGGAGGCGCACAGCGGCGGATGGCAGAGCAGTAGAGGACGGCGGCTGTGAGTGGGGCCAGGGGGGAGGGGGAATGAGTGGGGGGACCCAGCTGCCGGTGGGGGAAGCTGATGACAGCCAGCCAAGCGCTGCTTGGGCGCTTGGCCGGCTGTCAGCAGCCAGAGCCCCTTGCCCAGAGCGGCAGCCGTTTCTGCCGCTCTGGGCAAGGGACTCTGTGCCTTTTGGGGTTCTGGGTAGGTTAGTGTGTCATCCGGGTTCGGACAACACGCTAAACGTACAAGGGTTTCCTTAACCCTACCGCGAACCATGGCATAGCAGGGTGGTTTAGAAACCACCACCCCCGTCACTTCTAAAGCATCCTGCAGGGCTTAGACGACATGTTAAACTGCAGTAGCACTTAACCTACTGAAGTTTAGCGTGTCGTGTGAACCCAGTCATTGACTAATACATTTGCTTCGTAAATTAAGGACTAGAAACGTTCTTGGGTTTTTTATTATTGTTTTTAAGGGTGGGGGGGGAAATGAAACTTGAAATTCTTGACAAAATGAATTCTGGAATGCATATCAGTTCCTGTGGGATAATCAGCCCTGTTGCAATGTTGAGCTCTGTGCACCCCTCCCTCACTGCTCAGGAGGTCACAAGGTTTCTCCACACAAAGCATTTATTCTGCGCTCGTGATTCCTCACTCACGGTAGTTCTCGGGTGCTTTACATGCCACTGTCATCCTCCAGAGCCTCTCCTGTGCCTTGCAACATTTCCAAGTCTGGTATTATCTGGAAGTGGCGCTAGGAAAGGCTGCTGTATTTTTGCAGTTCCACTATACCACAGTGCCACGTTGTGGTTGTGTAATGGAACAGTGGAAGACTGCCAACCTGGCCTTCTGCGCGGGTTCAATACTAAGGGTGTAGCGAGTCCTGGGGGCGGGCCTTTTCTGAGGTCCCCCAGCGACTATCACCCTTAGCCTAGAACAAAGGGATAACTTATAGCCACAAAAGTATCTTTTATAAAACAAGTTTATTTACTTTCAAAATGACTTTCACAAACCCAGACACACGCTAGCAATACAGCTTATCAGTACAGCACAAAGTAGCAAGCAAGAAGTCTCAAGGACACTGTGATTTCAGGGCTCTCAGCTAGTTAGTTCAGCTCGGGCTCCAGCAGAGGCCCGGTCAACCGCATGCTGCTAGCTGGGTTCCCGGCGGAGGTCCGGTCTACCCAAGCGGCTAGCTGGGTTCCCGGCGGAGGTCCGGTCTACCCAAGCGGCTAGCTGGGTTCCCGGCGGAGGTCCGGTCTACCCAGCGGCTTGTGAGTGATTTCAGCTTGGTTTTCCGGGGGTCTGGTCAACCTAAGCGGGCAGTGATTTCAGCTAGCTGGAGCACGCCGGGTGCTGCTACCCGGGGTTGCCGATCCCTTCGTTCCCTTACCCCAAGCATGGGGCAAGACTGCTGATCAGGTCCAACAACTCAGTTCCCTTGCGCAGGGTGTTTTATACCTTGGGTTTCAGGTAGCCCCTCCCTCTGCAATCAGGTGGGTGGCCAATCAGGTGGGTTGCCACCCTCCTCAGGTGGGCGGCCAATCAGGTGGGTTGCCACCCTCCTCAGGTGGGTGGCCAATCAGGTGGGTTGCCACCCTCCTCAGGTGGGTGGGGTCCCTTTGAAGCCACCTGCTTAATGGTCCCATCCTGTGGTGGTGAATGGCCCTTTCTTATGGGTGCCGAAATGTCTGCTCTGGCAAGGTATTCAAGTCTTATGTAGATGGGGCTGATATACGAGAGCATTGACGAACCTGGGGATGTTTCCTGCCTTCCCCCCTGGGGTGATTCTATGCAGATGTTGTTTGTCCCCGTTGGTCTCTGTGGAGACTGGCTTTCTCTCCCCCCTGGGTCTCCTTCCCCCCTCCTTGGTGAGTGTGTGTGTGTCAGAAAGGGGTTTTAGGTTGGCTTTCTCCACATCTCCCCCCCGGGGAAAAGATGGCATTGGGGTCCCACACCCCAATTTCCCATTGACTTGCCCATCACCTGAGAAAGCCCGGGAGAGTGCATCAGCCAAGACATTGTCCTTACCTTTGATGTGCTCAATTTCGAAGTCAAAGTCTTGCAACGCTAGACTCCACCGTAGGAGTTTTTGGTTGTTGCCCTTGACTCTATTTAACCAGCACAGGGGGGAATGGTCAGTCTGCAGGCGGAACCGTCTCCCCCAGAGGTAGGGGCGCAACTTGGTGATGGCCCACACCACGGCCAGGCACTCTTTCTCAATGGTGGCAAGACTACGTTCTCTGGGCAGGAGCTTCTTGCTCAGGTATGCAACGGGGCGCAGCCCTTCTCTCACCTTCTCTTGTAACAACACCGCCCCCATCCCGGCCTCAGAGGCATCTGTCTGTAGAACAAAGGGGGATTCGAAGTCTGGAGCTTGCAGAATGGGAGCTGCCGTGGGGAAGGCTTTTAACCCGTCGAAAGCGGTCTGGCAAGCCGTGGTCCACTGGACCCTGTTCGGGTGGCGCTTCTTACAAAGATCAGTCAGAGGGGCTGCTAGCTGACTGAAGTGTGGCACAAACTTCCGATAGTACCCTGCAAGTCCCAGAAAAGCCTGCACCTGTTTTTTGGTTGCGGGTTGGGGCCATTTCTGAACCGACTCGATCTTAGCTTCTATGGGTTTGATGCTCCCCCCTCCGACGCGATGTCTAAGGTACTCAACCTCCCCTAGCCCCACCTGGCACTTCTTTGCTTTCACTGTCAACCCAGCGTCCCGGATCTGCTGGAAGACTCGCCGGACATGCTGCAGATGCTGCTCTCAAGTGGAGCTAAAGATAGCTATGTCGTCTAGATAGGCACAGGCAAATTTTCCCAACCCGTTCAGCATTCCATTTACCAGCCTCTGAAAGGTTGCCGGACCATTCCGGACTCCGAAGGGAAGAGTGGTGAACTGGAATAAACCCAGGTGTGTGACAAAGGCAGACTTGAGCGCAGCATCCGCGTCCAGCGGAACTTGCTAATAGCCTTTGGTGAGGTCTAGGGTGGTAATGTACTTGGCCCTCCCTAGCTTCTCTAGCAAGACATCTATGTTGGGGATGGGGTAGGGGTCAGGGACGGTCACCTTGTTGATTTTCCGATAGTCCACACAGAACCGCACCCCCCCCCATCCTTTTTGGCCACCAGGACAATCGGGGAGGACCATGGGCTAGAACTAGGGACGATCACCCCTAGGTCTAGCATGGCTTTGACTTCCTCAGCAATGACTTGAGCATGGGGTCTCACCGCCCGGTATGGCAGAGATTGCAGAGGGGGGCTGTCACCCATTTGAATGGTGTGCTGGATGAGTGGGGTCTGCCCGGGGTGGTCTGAGAACATGGTCCCAAATTCATCCAGCACCCGCTTCATTTGCTCCCGCTGAGCCTCGGACAGGGCGGGTGACAGTGAGATTTCTTCTATTCTCCCACCATTCCCCCATTCTCTTAACAGATCTCTATCAGCGAAATCTTTATCATTATGTTCTTTCACACAGCCCAGTCTCGCACCTCGGTCTACATACAATTTCAACATGTTCACATGAAACACTTTACATTTTCTAGGAGTCCCAGCAAAGAGTATTTTGTAGTTGACTGGTCTAAGTTTCTCAACTACAGTCCCCGGACTCTCCCACTTAAGACACAGCTTGTCCGTTTTGAGGGTACGCAGAACCAACACTTTATCACCCACCTCAAAAGTCCGGGCTACTGCGGTTCTATCATACAGCTCCTTTTGCCGCTGCTGGGCTGCCTTCAGATGCTGTTGGGCGGTTTCTCGAACGCTGTGGAGGGTGTCCCGTAGCCGCCGCAGAAAAGTGTGAACCGGCACAGGCGAACTGCCGGCAGCCCCCTCCCATTCCTCCCGCAACAAAGCCAAGGGCCCCCGTAGTTCTCTGCCAAACATCAGTTCATTCGGGGGAAACCCGAGGCTTTCCTGCGGAGCATCTCGGTAGGCAAAGAGGAGGTAGGGTAGGGCTTGGTCTTAAGTTCCCGGGTGACGGCTAGCGTACGCCCGGATCATTTTCCCCAAAGTCTGGTTGAAGCGTTCAACCAGTCCGTTGGTCTCGTGGTGGTAAGGCACTGAAGTTACATGGTCAACCCCCCCCAGGTCTTACATCTTCTGGAACAGTTTAGACATGAACCCGGTGCCGCAGTCCGACACGACCATGCGGGGCATTCTTAAGCGGGCAAAGAGGGAGAGCAGAGTCTTAGCCAGGCTGGCTGCAGAGATGGAGGCGAGCGCAAAAGCCTCCGCGTAGTGGGTGGCAAAGTCCACTACCGTCAGTACAAACTTTTTCCCCATCTTGGTGGGCGGGTTCAGGGGACTCACTATGTCCATAGCAATCCGCTCAAAAGGGATCCCCACCACCGGAAAAGGCTGAAGGGGAGCTCTTGGGTGATCGCGATTGTGTCCCACTCGCTGGCACACATCGCAGGACTGACAGTAAGCCTTAATGTCGGAGGCGATCATGGGCCAGTAGAACCCCTCTGTAATTCGAGCTTGGGTCTGCTTTTGCCCCAGGTGTCCTCCCCATGCCACGTCGTGGGCGAGGTGCAACACGGCGCGGCGGTACCGTTGGGGAACCACCAGTTGCCTCTGCTTGCGCCCCGGGGCCACTTCCCCCTTTGGCTCGAACTCCCGGTACAAAGTTCTATTGTCCCAGATAAATCTTTCCGTGGCAAGGGATACCCCGGGGTCTTGGTTGGCCAGGGCGCGACACTCTCGCAGGGACGGGTCCAGCCGCTGGGCTTCTTTGAATTGGGCTTGTGTCCCAAAGTCTTTAGCCATCTGAGCAAACCCTTCGTCCTTCGGGGGCTCCGCTATGGCCTGGTTTTCCCCGGGGTGCCCCGCAGGGGATGGGGTCACCCCGGGTGGTGGAGGGGGCACGGGCTTAGGCTTTGGGACCGGTGCGGTTACGGGCGGCCCCCCTCGCCTTGCCTGTCCCCGGGTGATGACCCCCATCTTAGCTTTGGCCACCCGGAACGCGAGGTCGTTCTTGATGATGATGCCCCACTCCTTTTGGCGATGGATGATTACGTCCACCTCTCCTTCCCACCCCTGGTACTTGATCTGGACCCGGGCGATGGGGACGGTGATGTCGGGGGAGTTATAGGGTTTGATCGTACACGTACGTCCTGACAAAAGTTGGGACCTCTCTACGCGGTCCCGGGGCAGAGCCGTTACATCTGCCCCAGTGTCCCTATACCCCACCCGGGGAACATTATTGATATAGATGGACTCACAGAATTGCTTGCGGCTCTATCTTAGCTGGTCCGGGGAGGCGATGCGATACAGCGATGCACGGGGTTCAGGACGGTAGGAATCTCACTCCTGGAGTTCCTCCTCGGCACTGCGATCCTCGGGGATGCTGGCATGGAGGGAGAGGACCGACCGTCGCTCGTCGCCACTGTCATTGTCCTGAGCAGCTGCAGCACCCGCGACGCGTCCTACTTTCCTCGGTGAGGGACGGGCATCCCGGTTCTTGGGTTGGAGCTTGGGGCAATTCCGCCGCAGGTGTCCCATCTCGTTACAGTGGAAGCAGGCCCCAGACCGAGGGTTTTGGTTCCCCTTGGTCCGAGGGGCCTCCCCGCGCCGTCGGGGCAGGCCCTTTTCCGGCTCCGGGTTCTTCTCGGCCACGGCCGCGGAACTTCCCTTGGTGGATGGGGCCGTCTGGTATAGCCCCATCTCGTCGGCCATGATCTTCGCCGCCTCACAGGTACGGGGCTTCTGATCCCTCACGACAGCGGCCAGCTCCTTCGGGATGGTGGTGAAGAACTGCTCTATGGCGAACAGCTCGACAACTTCCTTCAGGGTGGAGGCCCGGGAAGCCTCCACCCAGGACTCGCAGACGTGCATTACCTGGGCTGCCTATGCCACGTGGGTGGTCCCAGGGGAAGGTTTACCCTCTCGAAATCTTCGCCGGCAATGTTCGGCGGAGAGGGCGAAGTGTTGTCTGACCGCTGCCTTGAACGCCTCGTAGCTTGCCGGGGTCTTCCGCAGATGAGCCCCGAGGAGGTCAGCCAGGTCCCCACTGACCTGGGTTCGCAGGGCGGACAACCGCAAGTTGTCGGGGACCCACTGCTCCTGGCACGCCATTTCAAAAATGTGCAAAAACATCAGGACATCCTGCCCTGGCTTGTAGTAGGGGAACGCCTTGCGGTCCCACGACGGAGGGGGAGGAGCGGAGGGGACAATCGGGGGAGTTTTCCCCGCCTCAAGCTGCATCTTGGCCAGCTCCATCTGCATCCGGATCATTTCGCGCTCGTGGGCCATCCTCTCCCGCTCGTGTGCCATCCAGTCCGAGGGAAGCTCGAAGGGCTCCAGGGGCTCCAGGGGAGCGGGGTCCTCGGTCCACACATCCTCTCTCCCATCTGTCGGAACTGGGATAGGGCGGCCCCTGGGTCGGGCACCCGGCCCCAGTCTTGCCAGCAGCTCCCTCTGCCGCTCCGTCTGCCGGATCAGCACTGCCAACCCCGGGGTGATGGGGGTTGCGGGCAGGGGCCGCCATGGCTCGGCTCCCCCAGTTGCTCCGTCAGGCTCTGGGTCGCCCATGGTGATCTTTAGGCTCTTGCTACTTTGGGTCTGGGAGATATTCTGGGCTAATAAGTTATCCCACCGCTGCCACCAAGTGGAAGACCGCCAACCTGGCCTTCTGAGCGGGTTCAATACTAAGGGGGTAGCGAGTCCTGGGGGCGGGCCTTTTCTGAGGTCCCCCAGCGACTATCACCCTTAGCCTAGAACAAAGGGATAACTTATAGCCACAAAAGTATCTTTTATAAAACAAGATTATTTACAAAATGACCTTCACAAACCCAGACACACGCCAGCAATACAGCTTATCAGTACAGCACAAAGTAGCAAGCAAGAAGTCTCAAGGACACTGTGATTTCAGGGCTCTCAGCTAGTTAGTTCAGCTCGGGCTCCAGCAGAGGCCCGGTCAACCGCATGCTGCTAGCTGGGTTCCCGGCGGAGGTCCGGTCTACCCAAGCGGCTAGCTGGGTTCCCGGCGGAGGTCCGGTCTACCCAAGCGGCTAGCTGGGTTCCCGGCGGAGGTCCGGTCTACCCAGCGGCTTGTGAGTGATTTCAGCTTGGTTTTCCGGGGGTCTGGTCAACCTAAGCGGGCAGTGATTTCAGCTAGCTGGAGCACGCCGGGTGCTGCTACCCGGGGTTGCCGATCCCTTCGTTCCCTTACCCCAAGCATGGGGCAAGACTGCTGATCAGGTCCAACAACTCAGTTCCCTTGCGCAGGGTGTTTTATACCTTGGGTTTCAGGTAGCCCCTCCCTCTGCAATCAGGTGGGTGGCCAATCAGGTGGGTTGCCACCCTCCTCAGGTGGGCGGCCAATCAGGTGGGTTGCCACCCTCCTCAGGTGGGTGGCCAATCAGGTGGGTTGCCACCCTCCTCAGGTGGGTGGGGTCCCTTTGAAGCCACCTGCTTAATGGTCCCATCCTGTGGTGGTGAATGGCCCTTTCTTATGGGTGCCGAAATGTCTGCTCTGGCAAGGTATTCAAGTCTTATGTAGATGGGGCTGATATACGAGAGCATTGACGAACCTGGGGATGTTTCCTGCCTTCCCCCCTGGGGTGATTCTATGCAGATGTTGTTTGTCCCCGTTGGTCTCTGTGGAGACTGGCTGTCTCTCCCCCCTGGGTCTCCTTCCCCCCTCCTTGGTGAGTGTGTGTGTGTCAGAAAGGGGTTTTAGGTTGGCTTTCTCCACAGGAACATATAGAAAGGCAGAGAAAGAAAAACCCCAGAGAAAGAAAACACGTGTAAAGGAGCTGATCATAATCCCACAAAGAATCCAGAAGCAGAAGCCTCAGTAAAGTGGTGGGTTAAAAGCTTCATGTAGAGAAGCCCACAGGCAGTTCCTATGGTGTGTGATATGTTCTTGGAACACACACAACCAATGGGGTACCTGAAAATTCAACAGGCAAGCAGAAGCAGTGCTGCCTGTAATCAGTTAATTTGATTCATAGACCATGAGGTGAACTGGAAAAAAAGTACTTAGAAAATGAATTGCTTGGCAATCCCACCTGCCCCCCCCCCGATACTATGCAATCTCCGCATTGCTTTTGTAGGCAACAACAACACCAATACCCCTGGACCTTGGGTTAAAAGTTCTCCACAAGATTTTCTACAGTTTTGGGGTAGGACACATTGAAAGGAACAGCCCCAAACTTGAATGTTGTACATGGTCTGTGTAAGAGTTTGGGGCTATAACCTTTACTGTTTTTGCCCAACTTGGGCCCTAGAGCAGTGGTTCTCAACCTTTTTTGTCCCATGCACCCCTTTCACCATATGTCAGAATGTCATTCCCCCCTTTCCAAGATTGTCTGACTCAAAAGCTGCATTCCAAATAATATGCATATAATATTGAAAATCTTTTATTTTTTCTATATTAGTACATATACATTTACTTCAGATGGTGTTAGCCAATATGGTTGGACTGGGTTAACACTTGAATTGAGGTGCCTTTCTTTTCTAGCCCTTGGTGTCTATATAGATACCCCTGGAATCTCTGTCCATAGTGGAGTGGTGAGCACAAAACAATAATTAATTAATTAATTAATTAATTAATTAATATACTGCCCAACTGGCAGATGCCCTCAGGGTAGTTTACAATCATAACCCCCCTGACAAAAACAAAGGTAAAATAACCATCAAAACAATGGGAAATATCCAACTGTGCCATTCCACTAGTGCAAATAACTTTGCCCCAGCAGAAATTAGGTTCTGAATTATGTGCAAGAGAGGAATCTAACTAAAGTTAAGTTTGTGCAACCACAGTTGTGCAAGCGCGGTTGCACAATGGGAATAGCTCCACTAGTGCTATTTGAGTTGCAGAATGACACCACTGGATACTGCCCAATAAATACAACAATGAAAATATAAAAATATTAAAACATTAAAAAAATTATTAAAGAGTCAGCTTAATAATCAGAGCACCAAATTAGAAATGAAATGCAGGTCTTATCTTGACATATAAACACATACAGGGAAAATAAAAGCGTGTGTGTTGTTTTATTTGAAGCTGGAAATAGATGGTTTGGAAATTCATTTCTCTGCAAACCGGAGGATCTCCATGCAGTTTGCAAAACTGATTCTGAAAGTTTGACGTCAGAAGGGACTGCTGAGCTAATGTAGCTGGGTTCTTTTCTACTCAAATAGTAACACTCAGAGTGCCAATTGGTTTTCAAGTCCATAATTTAGTGTCATTCCCCCTTGTCCCGAGACAAGTGTTCCTAGAACCACAGTGCTGAGTAGTGTACTTATAGACTCAGAAGTGGCTGGATTTGGCTATATAGACTGAGAGCCCATTAGCAAAATGCATATAAAACCAGGATCTTACAACAGTGAATCTAATTGTCCATAGACTCGTATATATGTACCTAATTTACATAAATAAATCAACAGTGTATAATTATACAGTGAATCAGCATTCATTTTAGCAAGTGCTACAGCTAACTACAATGTTGTGCCTTATGTTATGTAGGAAAAGACCACTACTCTGAATGCATGTAAAGGAAAGAGCAGGATTACAACCACCCTGTGGCCGCTGACCCCACGCTTGCTGCCCCTGTGTCCATTTGGCATCATATTTTGTTTGAAAGAGCCAACACATGTACAAACTGTATGTGCCTAGGCTCTGTATGTGCAATTGGGGACCCTTGAATAAGCAGGGCCAGAGAATGAAACAAATGGAACAGTCCTCATGCTACAAACATTATGGTGTTGTCCAGTCCAGCCCCTTCAATTTAAAGAAGTCTGTCTATCAGTCTCTTTCCCACACATGCATGCACATGCACACAAACTGTGCTTCAGACCACATGCAATAATTTCTTAGGATAACCTACATTTTTTGACAACTCGCTGGTTGGTTCTACACAATGAGTGACTATTATTCTAAACAATGGGCAGAGCAACCCTATGGCCCCTAGACCGCATCTGGGGGACCATAGGATTTTTTTTGAATGCCCAGATCCAAGGTCAGAAAAGAGCTCTAACCTTGAATCTGGTGATCCACGATCAGATCCCCCTCCCCCACTCGCAGCCGGCGTGGAAAGAACCACACCTGCCGCTTCTCTGAGGTCGTAAGAGTGGCACCTCAGGCAGCCTCCTTCCCTTCCCCACTGAAGCGCCACAATTAAAAGGCCAAAACTGTCCATCTAGCTGCTTCGCAGAGCGGGATGAGCGCAGAGGCAACCTTCACCTCTGCACTCCTCCCACTCCACATAGGATGCCCGTAATCCTCTAAGTTCAGAGGGCTACGGGCATTGCCATTGGATTGCGCCCTAAATGGGCCTATGTGATAAGTATGCATGCCAAACATACAAATCTCTTTAGTATATATATATATATATATATAAAGTGATCATATGACCTATGTTGATACAACATTGCTATAGTTTTAAGAACTTCAGGGGAGGCCCTTCAGAAGCACATTTGGTGGGGATGCAAGAGAGGGCTTTCTCAGTGACTGCTCCCAGGGCAGGCTCTGGAACTCCCTACCATAGGAGTCCAGGTTAGCCCCCTTTCTGTTGTCCTTCTACCGGTAGGCAAAGTCATGTTTACTTGGGCAGGTCTTTGGCATATATGAAGGTGCGTTGCTGAAGAGTTTTTTAATTGGTTGAGTGCTGCTAATTTCTTATATTGTTGTGTCTTTAATTGTGTTTTTAATCTATTTGTTTTTATGTTATTTTTTTCTTAAGATTTTGTTTTTAATAATCTGTATTTTATTGTTATCCACCTTGAGTGCCATTTTTTGGGGGGATAGACGGGCAGAATATACATTTAAATAAATAAATAAATAAATAAATCGTTATTTTAAGGAGTATTCTTAAAATATACCCACACGTTTCCAATTTAATCTTGAAATTTTATCAAAGCGCTGATCTTTACATCTTGCTGGTAATCTCCTCCTGCTCCCACAAACCGATCTAAAATGGATAGCACCTGTCCTTTTCCGGGCCGGGGTCAAGCTAATGCATCTTCTTTGCAGGTTATGTGCACGTCTAAAAATGCAAAGAGCAGCTGCTGGCAGGGGCAGGCAGACAGACGTTTCTTGGGATTGTGGCAGGTGGGTAGGGGCGTCCTACTGCGGGGTCCCGATGAAAACTACTGCTTTGGGAGCTGCTATTTGTACTGGGGGGATTTGCATTAGAAAGAACATGCACATGAAATGCAAAGATGCCTTTAATGGAGGGTGGCCTCCTCCGTGTCCTACTTCATAGAGGGCAGACTCGGAGTCCTGTTACCGGTAAGGAAGTGGGAGCTGGAGCCTTGAAGTCGCCCATCCACACTCAGTCAGCAGCACCTGGCCAGCAGACAGAGCAGGCGCACAGGTCACCTGATACCCGGCTTGCCCTCCATGGTGAGAGGGATTGTTTTCCTAGTTAAATCATAGTAATTATTTCTAAATCTGCATCTCTGCATAGAAATTAGCACATACACATTTTATGCAAATCCGTGCCGGATTTTTTTTGTCCCCTTCTTTGGGTGATGTGTAAGTGGACACCCTAATTTAAATGTCACATCTAGTTTGGCTGTGCACTATGGCACTTTGTGAAAGGGGCTTTTTCTTTTTTTTTTAACAAGAAGAAGGAGGAGGGGGAGGACTCAGCTTTCAGGCACTCAGCAGGCAGCAGTACTGGAAAGCCCCAAGGGAAGAAGTCTTGCTTCTTAAGTCCTCTAAGGACACAATCCTATGCAAGTTTAGACAGGAAAAAAAGGCCTAAAACTCCCAGCATGCCCCAGCCAGCATAGCTGGCTGGGGCATGCTGGGAATTGTAGGCCTTTTTTTCTGTCTAAACTTGCATAGGATTGCAGAAAAGATGGTAAAATAAGGAGTCCACACATGACCACCACCACCACCCCGCCACCTTACAGTAAGGTCAGCACTGAGGCCCAGCACACTGAGGAATTTCTCCAGAATTCTCAAGCTCCCTGCGAAAGGGTTTCGGCACAGCGCTAAAATGAAGTGTTCTCTCCCTGACGCACACAGCTGTGTGTGCCTCAGTTGATGATGCCAGCTAGCAAAAAAAAAGAAAGAAAGAAAAGCCTATCCTTTGCGGACTAACTTCACAGATGAGAGAGAACCTTGCCCCTGGCTTTAACCAGCAGTGCACTGAGGCACTCTGTGAAGAGGAGAACACAGATGATGGCTCTCGTTCTCCAGTGACTGCCACACATCTGATCACTCATTGCTATTCCTGTGGCACCCGGCCTAGAAGAATGCTTCCATTCCTGTGTCACACAGCGTTGATTTCATAGCCGTAAATGCTTCTGGCTTTTCTTACCTGAAGGCCCCTGTTGAACATCAGTCTCATGGAATTCCAGCCATGGTCCACTGGGAGAGATTGACCTTGGGTTCATCCACCTGCAATGAAATAAGAGAGCAAAGTGTGGAGTGAGCTTTTTACAGGCAGATGGATGGCAGGTGACAAAACCTAAGGGTGCTTGCTGCAGGGCTACGGATTAATTCCTCCTTCCTAAGGATGTGCAAGTATCAATGCTTGCTGCTATCTGAGGGCCTCTCCGTCACCAAATGCCTGTGCAGTTGCCGCCAGGCTGAAATGCTGGAGCTGTTCCCAGGTCAAGCAAGCCAGTCTTTAGAAGCCTGTGATAATGTGTGTGTGTGTGTGTGTGTGTGTGTTGTTTTCTTCAAATTATTAGAAGCACAATAGAAATGACCGAATGACAGAGCTAGGAGTAGGGTTTTCTTGCGGGAAATGGTAGGCTTTTCCAGTAACTGGGCTCCAGTGATCACAGGCATTTGTACTGAGAATACCACAGGTTCAAAGAGATGATGGAGAGAGAGCCGTACTCAGTCAGTTCCTTGTTGAGTGATTCAGCAACAGAGTGGTTTTCGGGCCCCCAATCTGCTGTCTCTCTGCTAATCCACAGGTTGGTTGCACAGGATGCCACGGAAGGATTGATTTTGCCAGCCAAGTGATTTTACTATTGATAGGGGTCAGCAGGAGAAGCTTTAATATATGTGGTTTGCCTTTCTATGGTTGACCCATATTATGCTGCAGATTTATACATTCCTTCAGATTTCTGCATTAAACATACATTCTCCGGAGAGGAGCAAATGGCTGCTTTCCCCTTTCGCTTTCTGTTTGAAATATGCGATACTTGTCATGCTTACAGTTTGGCTGCTCAGGTTAATGATCTTTGCTGGGAAACGGACAGAGAGAGCATTTCTTTGTTGGTTCTCCTGGATCTCTTAGGGTGCAATCCTATGCGTGTTTAGACAGAAAACAGTCCTAGAAGTGCCATGGCTGGCTGGGGCATGCTGGGAGTTGTAAGGCTTTTCCCCCCTGTCTAAACATGCATAGGGTTGCACCCTTAGCAGCTTTTGATACTATCAGTCATTGTATCCATCCGGGATCGCCTTGCTGGGATGGATCTGTGGGGCTGGGAAGGACTGCTTTGCAATGGTTCTGGTCCTATATAGGGGTAGGTTCCAGAAGGTGGTTCTGGGAGGCGGCTGCTCCTCCCGGTGGCTTTTGGCTTGTGGAGAGTCTCCCATGCTGTCTAACATCTACATGAAGCTGGTGGAAAGGTTATCCAAAGAAAGAGCTATAGAGTGCCATCAGTATGCTGGTCTCCCTCACTTCATTCTTCCCTTTCCCCCAGATCCTTGGGAGGTGATGATGGATGTGTAATGCCTGCTTCTTTAGCGCTTGGGATGTGAGCTGTGTAAGGTGGGAGGGGCACAGAATGGTGAGGAGTGGAATGGAAGTTTGAAGGGACTGCTGGAGCTGGGGAAGGAGGGAAAGAGAGAGGGGAGAAACACTCGGAGAAGAAGAGGAGGCAGTAGTGGCAGCAGCGGCAGCAGCAATCAAAGCAGTGGTGTAGCAGTGAATTCTGAAGTGCAGGAGCTCATGCCTGCGGCTCACGCTGGCTCAGCTAGTCTGAGCATGGAAAGCTAAGCAGGGTCAGGCCTCGTTATTACTTGGATGGGAGACCCTCTCCTCTAGTTTCCTGCATTGAGCAGGGGGTTGGACTCGATGGCCGTGTTGGCTCCTTCCAACTCTATGATCTATGAAATCTATGAAATTGTGACAGACCCTGGCACAAGGGAGGCTGGTGACTCCTATTTCGGTGGGGCTCCTAATCCATAGCAGGTTTTATTTGGAGCTTTACGTGAGCTGTCCATGGTGCCGAACTCCACCCCCAAAATAGATTCGCCACCATGGAGTACCATGGATAGCTCCTATAAAGCTCCAAATAATACCTGCAATGGATTTGGAGCCTCACTGAAATAGCCGCCACCAGCCGCCACTGGCAACACCCCTAAGAAGAGTCCAAAAATTCAGGCAACTGTGTTGCTCCATATCAACAAACTGGTTCTAGGAGTTCTCATCTCCCCCTGGAGCAGGTCTTCTGTAAAGCGAAAGGGTTATTCACTGCCCATTCAAGAGACCAAGCCAGCCCCCAAAATACTGTGCTGGGAAAATTCATTCCCTTGCCCAGCTACTGCAGTGAAGATCAGAGGGAACAGGGAAGTCTGAGCGGGGTGGAAGATGACCCTCAGCATCATCATCAACATCATCATCATCATCAACAACAACAACAACAATCAGCTGGCTCCCTGTCCTTGTGAGCCCTGGCTCCACTTCACCATTGCAGCAGAGTGAAGGAGAGTTTGGGGGGAATTTGAGAGTCATAAAACTGAGTTCTGTTCTGATTATTACTGTGGGGTGCACAAGTCTCTGGAAGAACCATGTACGGTAAGTACATTTGTAACTTTGTAAGATTTATAATGACTGTCTAGGTTGTGCTTAGGTGCACAGTTGCATTGGGATTTAAGTACCACCAACAGCCGCTGAAGTGAAATTAGCATCGGAGATTCCATGGCAACAATGTGGTCCATCTCCTCTCCCACATTACTTTAGTTTAGTCCTTTCCCACACACCCAAACCCGTCTCCACTGCTAGTAAATGCTGCAGTGCAACTAACAGCGGATCCTTTGTTAAAGACAAAATGTAGTCTCTTTGCCTTAGAGCAGTATTTGCACATATTAGGGCTCGGAAGCCCTGTGCTTCTTGAGATATATAGAATGCTGGTCAATCCATGTCCCCCGAAGACCTTACCAGTGAAAGTAGGAGGGAGAGGTAGACAGGAAATAATTTGGCTAAGAGCAAAGTGAAGCTTATGGGCATAACAGAATATATTTCTCCTGAGTCTAAGGGTGCAATCCTATGCATGTTTAGGCAGGAAAAAAAATCCTACAATTCCTAGCATGTCCCAGCTGTGCCCCTAGGAGTTGTAGGACTTTTTTCCTGTCTAAACATGAATGGGATTGCACCCTAAATCTGTTGTAATGTTGCCGCTTCTGACACAGGAGACAACACTGGTTGCTTACACTTATCTCTGGAAGAAAAAGGCATCTTGAGGAGGGCCCTGACACTGTGATGGTTAGTATACTCTCCCTCCTCTATGGGTTGCCATAGGGTGAAATTTATTTGTTTGTTTGTTTGAAATAGTTATATACTACCCTTCATTACCAAATCACAGAACAGTGTACAAAATTCATTAAAAAGACAAAATCAAAGACAAAGCCACAACAAAAACAAAAAGTCTACTAAGCTAGGTATTTAAACAGGGGTGGGCAACTTTGGGAGGTCTGGGGGCCAATTTCCACCTCCCTGGACCTTCCTGAGGACCACACCCCAGCCACCGCCACCACCAAATTTTGGCAGTGCAACAGTGGCAGCAGCAAAGCAATCAGCAGCAAAGTAATTCAGTTTGCCATTGAATTTCAGCAGCATGATGCAACGGAGGCTGAAAAGGGCCAAATTTAGCTTGTTTTTGTGAAGAAAAGCGTCAGTTTCCTGCACCACACACACACACCTTGTGTAAACAAGGTAATCCCAGGTGGAGGTTTGGAATCCCATGCAAATGTACATAGCTTTCTCTGATTGCGCCTCAGTCTCCCATGTCCCTTTGATGCCTCTGTGCCAAAGGTATTCACCCTCTAGTCATGAGCCACCTCTCCTCCACCTAGCCCAGATGAAGTTCATCCTGATTGGCCAAGGACAGCCAAGCTACGGAAAGATGTGTGGGGGGAAGCTATACTGCCATCTGTGGCTTCTGGTTTGGGTTGTTGTTGTCTGCACGCTTTCGCGGGAGTAGGGCTTTTTTGCTGAGGCAAGCCCTGAAGAGGACCAACCCCCAGACAAAGGGAGTAAGTGCCTGGGTATTTATATAGTAAGGGACTAGTTTCGTTGTTTTGTAGCTCTACTGTGTATACCAAAGTGTCTCCCCACCTTTCTCCCTCTTCCCTCATTCTCCACCTTTCATTGTAATCTGTTTACCTTAAACTTTCCTGGTTTTACCCCACACGGTGTGTGTGGTTCCTCTGTGGTTCAGTGCTAAACAGGCCCGGTGCAAGGCAGTTTGGTTCCCTAGGCAAGATCAGATATTTAGCGCCCCCCCCCCCTTGGTAAAACACGCATTTTAGCACTGTATTTTTTTCCCAAGGTGTTTCTGGCGCCCCCTTTAGCCCTGCACCCTAGGCTAGCCTAGGCCCCCACTGGGCGGGATGAGCAGGAAGAGGGCCCCCAAACGTAGCAGGGCTGGCTTATCACATTTTAAAGCAAGTGAAGCAGCACACATTACGGGGGGGGGGGGGCAAAGACCATTAGGTCTCCGCGAAACAAAATTAACCTGAGCCGTTGTGGGTATCCCTAGCAGGGGGAAAAAATCTGAGGACGGCGACAAAAGCGGTGAATATTTCGCACCATACATAAACTGGGCCAAGCTCGTAGCAGGAGGGGACGAGGGGTGAGCAAAAAGGAAAGGGAAAAGGCGAAGTGTGCGGTGGGGAAGAGGAGGAGGCGGCTCACCGAGGCACGGAAGAAGAAAGGGGGATCCTCTTCCTCCTCCATGGCCTCAAGGGAAACACGCAAGGCTTGGCGTCTGGTTACGTCTCGCTTTTCGGTTCCACGGAGGACCCTCGAAGGAAGGCGGCGGGTAGTCCCACCCCCACCCCGTGGTTGGGCGCAGAGGCTGGAATTCCAGCGCCCCCTTCATTCCCAGGTATCCTACACTGATCCAAAGAGGAGAACTTGCCACGAGCTCCCTGGAACGAGCGGAGGGAGTTTCCGTAAGGGTGGGCGAAAAAGAGGTTGGGCCCCTACCCTTTTCTCGCGCGGGAGAGTGGAGTTACAGCGACCAAGAGAAGCCCAGGCTTTGGGGAGCTGCCTGACGGGTGGAGAAGCCAAAGGCAAAGGAAAGGGGTGGTTAGGGGAAGCCTCGAGCTCTTCCGTAACCGGCCTTTCTTCTCCCCCTCCTCCATGCCTCTCGGCTTGCAAATGTCTCGGGTCTTCTAAAGATGCTGTCTCGGGGGCGATCCCCATGAGATTTCTGCTGGGGAAAGGGGTGGGACTACCCGCCGCCTTCCTTCGAGGGTCCTCTGTGGAACCGAAAAGCGAGACATAACCAGACGCCAAGCCTTGCGTGTTTCCCTCAGCCGCCCTCACAAGCCCCGAAAAGTCCCAGGAAAAACCGGCAGATTTTACAAACCCCAAAAGTTGAAGGAAATTTGGCTCTCTCTCTCCCTCTCTCCCTCTCTGTGTGTGTGCTGGCTGGCAGGAGCGGAGCGTTTCTGCGCCCCCTCTAGCCATGCGCCCTAGGCCCCCGCCTAGTTCGCCTAGTGGTTGCGCCGGCCCTGGTGCTAAATCCAGTGTATAGACCCAGGGCAAGGCCCTGAGAGAATCAGGTCAAGACGGCAGAGCTAAGGCTGGCAGTTTTGCACTTTTGATCTCTGGTCTTGAGAAAAGGACCGGTTGGCAGTCCTTCACAGTTTTAAAGCTATGTTTGGCCCTTTTCAGCCTCCATTGTGTTGTGCTGCTGAAATTCAGTGGCAAGCTGCGGATTGCTTTGCTGCTTCCAGGGCCAACCCACCCACGAAGCAGGGTGAGGCGACCCCATCAGGAGGCAGAGTGGGAGGAGCAGTGAAATGGGCCACTCCACTCCCCCACCCCTGCAGCCTCCAGATGGTGCTTTGGAGAGCTCTGCCAGCCACTCTCCTGCCATGGCATTTGCCACAGTGAGAGCGTAGCCGGCGGGCTCTCTAGAGCAGCCACCCATCCTCTCCTTCTCTCATCACGTGCAGCCAGAAGAAGTGGCTGTGGAGTTCTCAGGAAGGTCCCAGAAGAGTCCCGAGGCACTTTCTTCCAGCCACACGGCTCTCCACAGAGCAGACGTGGTGGTGGAAAAGGTAAGGTAAGGGAGCCCTAGATGGGGGAAGGAAGGGGATGGGTGCATGATGTAGCAGCCGTGTGTCTTCTCTCTTGCTTCAGGCAATGAGCAACCTTGCACCAGGCCTGGCGGCGGCTGCCGCCACACAACCAGGAAGCTGTGTGTGTGTGGGGGGGGCGCACTAAACGCCAAGGCGGAGTTCATGTTGCCCACCCCTGTATTAAAATCAGCAAATGCCTACCTGGGTAAACAAATGCCTTTTTAACAAGTGCTGAAGCACCACACCTGTCACACTGCAAGGGGGAGAGAATTGCTACCACAGAAAAGATCCTCCCCTATAGCAGGTGGGCTTTGAAGGCTGGTGACAGAAATGCGCCTACAGAATGACTGGGTTCAGACAACACGATAACCCACACTCAAGGGTTGAGCATGGGTTCAGTGTGGGCTGTTGTTGAACTGTGGATTGTTGCTAAAATGTGGGTTATCGTGTTGTCTGAACCCAGCTGTGCTAACAAGCATTGGCTTGTTAACCATGAACAACCCATGAAGAGAACCGATGGTTTGTTGTTGAGTTGTGATCTGTTGGGTTGTGTACCATGGCCTGTTAGCGAAGCTGGGTTCAGACAACACGATAACCCATGTTATAACAACCCATGGTTCAACAACAACCCACACTCACTCAACCAATGCTCAACCCTTGAGTGTTGGTTATCGTGTTGTCTGAACCCAGTCAGTGTCTCCTTAGTTAGTAAAGAAACATGCACTAACTCTGGACCGGGCGGTAGCAGCTTTATACTATATGCAGCAGCCCATGTTGCCCCATCTACTTAAGTCTAGTGAGTTCCAGGAGTAGCATTGGAGTGACACCCCCCTAGTGGTGGCAAGCGTGTAGGGCCGGGGTGCTTCCCATCCGAGAATGTCACTGTGGCCCACATTTCTCTGCTGTCTCTCGCAGAGAGAGAGCCCTCATCCCCCCTGCCGTCTGTGCCTCTGCAATCGTGTCAGCAGGCTCAGAGTAAATAGTTATTTTATAATCTTATGTTTCTATCAGTCAACTAATGGGCTCGCTCAAACACCAGTGCTGCTAGAGTTCTGTGCCATTAAGCTGTATAATGCCATATTTCTCAGCTGACAGTGCTGTGCTCTCATCAGCATTGCTTACAGTGGCAGAATTGCAATCGAGGCAGGTGGGGAGAAGGAACAGCAGCCGTTTTTGCCGAGCAGTGGGACGTGAAGGGCAGGCGGGAGGCATTCAAAACGCAGCTTGGGGCACTGCTGGGCCAGCGACTTCCACCCCAGGAGCATTGCAGAGGGGAGAGTCAAGCAGCCCAGTCAGCTGGGCTCCCGGGTACTCGATCCCCACAGCCTCCCTCGCCTCGGCAGCCTTGCTTCCTTGTAAAAAGGGAACGCCGCAGCCTCAAACGCTCCATCGTCGTTATAAGCAGCTGATAAAATAATGCAAACAAACAAATGCTAAGAATGGTGGCCCAGCAGAGATGGATTCCACAAATTGTAGGTGGGCTGGTTTCTTCCCTCCATGGAACATGATGGCTGGGCAAGAGTGAGCATAGCATTCTCATGCCCTGGAGGGAAATGTGCTCCCACACACACACACACACACACACACACGTTGGGTGGTAGCACAGCCTTCCCCAAGCTGGTGCCCTCCAGATGTGTTGGGCTGAAACTCCGTGGGGATGCTGGGAGGCGGTGATGGGAGTTGCATCCAACACTTCTGGAGGGCCCCCGGCTTGGGGGAAGGCTGCTGTAGCTTCTCAAGACATGACACAGGCCGCCTCCACCTATATATACACCCACACCCACCCATCCCCCTTCTCACCCCTTCACCTGCAGCATCTCTCCTGGCAGGTTCTTTTGCTGTATCGGAGTGCCGTGTTCCAGGGAAGTCTCCCATCCTTTAGGGCAGCCTTAACCAACCTGGCACCCTCCAGACAACTGAGATGAGAGTTGTAGTCCGACACATCTGGAAGGCGCCAGGCTGGAGAAGACTACTTTAGGGTAACAATCAGGGGAGTTTCTTGCTGGACCATGGAGGCAGAGCGAGAGAGAGAGGCACGGGGGGGGGGGGATATAGGGGAGAAGAAATCAGAGAGCTGTGGCAGGGGCGGGAGAGATTCTCTGTATGACTGACAGCATTTTCCAGTGCAGCAGCAGAACTCTCATGGAGGGGTTTCATGCCTAAATGGGAAATCTCCGCTGTACTACTTCATTATCATGTGCAATTTATGCAATCAGCATCTGCTACTGCACAGAAAGAGAGGAGCTGCCGAGCAACTGCTAACAGGGCCAAGCAAATCAGCTCAAAGCAAAACAGAGGAACCCAACCCCCCAGCAACCAATGGCAGCAGATCAGGACTTATTTTGGGCTGACGGTGCTTTAGAGGAACCAGCCAATCCTGATGCCAGTTTGTGAACCAATCAGGACATCAGAAACGCACGGAGCAGTGATAAGAATGGGGGAGAGTGAGTGCAGTTTCCCAGGTCTCTTCAGGCAGGTGTGCATGGGCTGCATTCCCTGGCTGCCACCACTGGGCAGCAGCAGCCAAGGAAGGAAAGGAGACTATGTATGCATTTACCCCGCTGTCGAGGGATGTTCAAGAAAGGGGGAAGAACTCACCCCATTTCGCACCGAGAAAGCACTGTCTGCAAAGGCCTCCACCCCCACCCCTTCCCTGGCCATTGCTTGGAAACAGGTCTGGGGCTAAGCCCTGGTGAGATCGGACAAACACAAAAGTGGTGTGGCCAT
This sequence comes from Shinisaurus crocodilurus, assembly GCA_021292165.1. Taxonomy (NCBI): domain Eukaryota; kingdom Metazoa; phylum Chordata; class Lepidosauria; order Squamata; family Shinisauridae; genus Shinisaurus; species Shinisaurus crocodilurus. The sequence goes on from CM037877.1 coordinate 201,967,215, forward strand.
CTGTCTGCATAGTACAGTTTGCTTTCTGCCTCTATGTTCATTCTCACTGCAAGGAGACTGATCGTTTGATACACATCTCTACGAGTCAAATTGGGGCCAAGGGGGGCTGCTTTCCCACTAGGGTGCCCCTGCCTGCCCTTCAAATAAAGGACCATCCTCTGTAAAATAGGCCACCCTACCTCCCACACAGTCCCAACTGTGAGCCTCTCTTATGCTGTTTGCATGTTATGTGCGCATGTTAACGTGGCAGAGAATGTGGAAGCGAGCCCTTTTTACATTCAGCGTGCATTCTAGCCAAAGCAGGTTTTACATTTGTTCTACACAGACTGATTTAAGTTTTGTTTTGTTTTGTTTAAAACCAAGAATGCCCTTAGAATGCATCTGCCCAGAAGCTTCCCACGCTAAACATTCATTGTGTTAGCACAAAGCTAGACGTGTGTGTGTGGGAAGTGGACGAAGAATCACATGCCAAAAGCAAAACTCCGTGCTCTTCCAGCGCCGGTTCTGCTATCACCCTTCTTGTGTAGATGTCTGGGGAGAGTAAGGGCCAAACTAGACACAATGTTAAATGTGTCTTTCCATTAACAAGCAAGGTTTTTTGGGGGGTGGGGTGTATTTAAAAAACAACAACAAATAGCATCCACTATGGGGCTGGGGATTGCAACAGGCAGATGTGTTGGACTGCCATTCCCATAATTCCCAGCCAGCATCAGTGCCATTTCCAGGTTTTTGAGGGTCCTTCGACAAGACACAGTGGGGGCCCTCCCTCCCTTCTTGCCGTCATTGTCACTGGCTGCTCTTGCTCCTTCCCCTCTTTCTCATCATAGCCACCGCTCGGTGAATCGCCACAAAAGAGGGCACCAGTTTGCATAAAATTTGCATACACTCATGTATATGTATAGATGCAAATTTATAAATTATTCTTATAATTTAAATAGATATATAGTACATCTCACCATGGTGTAGAAAACTGTGCCCAGGTCACCTGCGGGCCTTGCTCGGTCTGCTGCCCAGGTGCTGTTGATGGGCAACTCCAAGTCCCAGCTCTCCCTTCTGATGGTTCTTTATCTTTAAGCCAGACTTGGACTGGACAGCCCTTCAAGTAGAGCTGTCTTCAAAATAGAGGACTGTCCTCTGTGAAAGAGGAGACATGGCCACCCCAGCATGTGTAGTAGATGTCATAGATCATAGAGTTGGAAGGGGCCTACAAGGCCATTGAGTCCAACCCCCTGCTCAATGCAGGAAACTAGAGGAGGGGTCTCCCATCCAAGTAATAACCAGGCTTGACCCAGCTTAGCTTTCCACACTCAGACAAGCTGAGCCAGCGTGAGTCACAGGCCTGTTCAAGACACGCATTGGGACCCTTTCAAATCTACCTTGCGCATGTGCTTTTAGGGCTTTGTCTGCACCTGCTTTAATTGATGGGTCAGTTGAGTATTAGCTGTAGACCAGCGGATCGAGATCCTGGCCTAGCCCAATTGTGGGTGCAAGTTCAGGGTCCTTAAGTGTTGTTGTTATAGGTTTGCCCCGTGCCATGTTATTCCTTCTTTCAGACCTACACTGACTGACCCTTCAGTTGTACCAGAGCTAGACGCAGCTTTAAGCACCTGAGCCCCCCTGAACTACATGGAGAAAAGAAGCCATTGGCAACTGTGCGAAGCAGCTGAGAGTGAATCAAACTGCAATTGCCATGTCTGCTGCTCAATGGTGCAAGGTGGTGGGACACATCCTTAGAAGCAGGATCCAATTATCCCAGAGGAAGGGGAGGAGGAGGATGGAGGCTGCCTCTGAACTAGGGACAAGGCCAGGCTATTTGCTGGCGCTCGACACATCCCTTCTTTGCTGCGCTCACTGCTTTCCAACTCATCCGTCATACAGCAACGACAATCAGCGTGTGACTAATTCACCCGTAGCTCACTTTAATAAATCATCAGGAAAGCACTGGCTCAGCCACCAATGAAAAATTACTTAATTTTAATTAAGATTGCACAATTAATTTGCAGGACTCCTGCCAGGAGCTGGGGGTCATTCCATTCTAGAGCCAGTGCAGTTGGCTTGTGGCACAGATGGTGATAGTAATCCCAGCAGTTTGGTTGAGGGATAGGCCAGGAAGCATGCATGGCTCACAGGCAATCTGCTTATTGGAGGAAATGTGCAAAATCTATGGGCTGCAGTCAGAAATAATGCAATGTGGGGATATATAGGTAGGTGTTGCACGCAACACACATGGGGTAGGATCCAAAGATCTAGGCATACTCAATGGTTTGGACATTTCTAGGGGAGTTTATTAGTTCTTTTGAACAGCAGAACTTCCCACCCCATGCCACATTGGAAATTCCTTTGGAAAGGCCCCACAATTTAAAAAGCAGTTTGCCAAGCCCCACAAGTGGTTCCCGTTCAGGAAGCACATGATGATGCCCTCTTGGGCATGCGGAGTTGCATGGTTCTGGCTATGGCTAATAGGCATGATGAGCACGTGTGCACGGACTAAGCATAAGAACACAAAAAGAACCCTGCTGGATCTCACCAATGGCCCATTTTAGCTCAGCACCCTGTTTCCTGCAGTGGCCAACCTGGGCCGGATCCACACCTAAGGTTTATTGCAGTACTGTATTGCTGCCGTGACTTGCGGGGCACATGATGCACACAGCTTTCAGTGCAGGTTGCACTAGTGCTGAGTAATTGTTCCTTGTTTCTTCCAGAATTTCCTGGACTAGGTTTATCACGGTTTCTCCCCCAGTTATTGTAGCTCGCTACCGCAGTACGCGGCTATTGTGTGATAAAGATGCGCTGTCATTGCCCGCCCGAGGTGTGGCCACGCAAGTGTCATCACTGGAGTTAGCCAGTAGTTTTTGAGGGGCTGGGGAAATGCAGTGTGATGTGTGTCTCCCAAACTGGTGGGGAAGAGAGGTGTCTGCCATTTGTTGTTTTGCAGTGGGCATGGGGCAGGAAAAGCTTTGCCCCCTTCTTTTAGAGCTGATTAACCAAAACAAGCAGCCCTTTTTCTTAAAGGGCCCCTGCAAAGAACAAGAAGGTGTAAATTGGCCAAAAGGCATATCTACTCAGAAGTAAATCACATTCTCTTCACTGGCTTTGCTCCCAGGCAAATCACATTGATTTCAATGGAGCTAGTGCTTGGGAACCTTAGTGGCGGGTGGGGGGGGGGGAGAGACTGCTTTGGGAAATTGGTTTTGGATGGAGGGGAAAGGGCTGATCCTGCTAACTTCAGCACACAGGAGGATGGTCTCTTCCCTTCTTCTGCCGTGTGAGCTGGCATGGGGCAGGAAAAGCTTTTTTAAAAAAAATCTTGCTGCTTTGCAGAGCTGATTAACCAACCCACCCCACCCACCCCCAACCCCTTTCTCTTAAAGGGCCATTTCCCCTGCGTGTTCAAGGCAATGCCCAGTTCTACTGCTATGGGCTTAGGTGTGGGATGGGATGGGAAACCGGGATGACTGCAGTACATTTAACAAGAGTGTGCCCTGCTGTGAGTAGTGCCCACAGACGGTCTGTGGCTTACGCTGGCTCAGCTTGTCTGAGTGTGGAAAGCTAAGCAGGGTCAAGCCTGGTTATTACTTGGATGGGAGAGCCCTCCTCTAGTTTCCTGCATTGAGCAGGGGGTTGGAATCAATGGCCTTGTAGGCTCCTTCCAACTCTATGATCTATGAAATGTATAAGGTGAATATAGCAGTACCGTTCTGCTAACTTGATATACAGTGTAATGTCGATCTGGCCCAGATGAGATGCCCATGGTAAGCCCACAAGAAGGACAGGAGGACAAAAGCCCTCTCTTGCTGTGATTCCACAACACCTGCTCATCAGAGGCTTATTGCCTCTGAACCTGGAGGCAGAAGCCTCCTCCTCCATGAATTTGCCCAATCCCTCATTAAAGCCATCTAAGTTGGTGATCATCACCATATCTTGTGGTAGTGAATTCCATAGTTTAACTATGCACTGTGTGAAGAAGTGCTTCCTTTTGTCTGTCCTGACTCTCCCTCCAATCAGCTTCATGGGATGACCCCATTGGGTTCCAGTATTATGAGAGAGGGAGAAAAACGTCTCTTTATCCAGTTTCTCCATACCATGCATAATTTCACACATCTCTATCAAGTTCCCCTTCTCCAATTTGGTCACTTTTTTTTTTCTAAAGCAGGGCGTAGACAACTTTGTCCCCTCCAGATGTTTCAGACTCCAAATCCCATAATCCCTGACCATTGGCCATGCTGGCTGGTGCTTATGGGAGTTGGAGTCCAAAACATCTGGTGAGCACCAGATTGCCCACCCCTGCCCTAAACTTAAAAGCCCTGAACATTGTAGTCTTTCCTCATTAGGAAGGTGCTCCAGGATTGGTTGGTGAGAGTAGTGTTAGGAGCAGGGCTTAGAAAAGAGAGCCATTTTGACTGCCTTCATCTGCCTGGAGTTGTCACTGAAACGCCCTCATCTATGCTGGAAAACTATGCATGGAGAGGGCAGAATCTGAGTTCCATTTGTAAAATCTGAACCTTCAATTTGTAAAATTTGAACCTTCCCTATTGAATAAATGGAGGGCAGAAATCCTGTTGCATCCAATAAGTGTAAGTAAACCCAAGCCCACACACTAGCATTAATTCTTCTCATTTTATTGACAGATGCATTAACTCAATATCAAGAGTTACATCAGATTAGCAGCTGCTCTATCCTTTCTGAGGTGCTGATGAAAGACGGCTACCTTGGTGTGATTGGCTTTTCCCATCTGCAGCTGCTCTAATCCTGTTTGTTACCCCCATGAAGTCAGCCTTGTGTTCTCTCTCCCCCTCTGATGTTGACCACAAATATTCATGGACAATTCTTCAGCTTGGACTATATTTGAAATCAGTGGCGTACTGATTAATTTTGAAGTGCATGCATTCATCATGACAGTCCCTGTAGCCATCCCCCCAAGGAAAGTAAAAAAATACAGGCAGTGGTTATAGATTTCATAGATCATAGAGTTCGAAGGGGCCTACAAGGCCATTGAGTCCAACCCCTTGCTCAATGCAGGAAACTAGAGGATGGGTCTCCCATCCAAGTAATAACCAGGCCTGACCCTGCTTAGCTTTCCACACTCAGACAAGCTGAGCCAGCATAAGCCACAGTGTGTGTGTGTGTGTGTGTGTGTGAGAGAGAGAGAGAGAGGGGGGGGGAGGGCTTGTTCGCACGACACGGGAACTGCGGGGGAGCAGAAGTCCCCCGTGGTTCCCGTGTCGTGTGCACGCCGACCGGGGGGTGCCCCCGCAGGAAAGCTGCGCGCCGGACGCACACGAAGTGACCATGGTCAGTAGAGGGGTAAGCCCCTACCACGCGTGTCCACCGTGCCGTGCGAACAGCGGGCGGCCGTCCCACGGGGTCCGCACAGAGGCGGCAGCCCAGAGCAGCCGGAGCAGCCGCTGCTCCAGCCTGTAGGGGCAAACGGCCCCTCTGGGCATCCCGGGGGCCCGCCCCCTAGCGCCGGGAGGCCCACCCTGCGGTGCGGGGACTGCGGGGTCCGCCCACACGCGGGGGGCGCAGGTCATCTGCGGTGCCCCGCCGGACCCCGTGGACGGCCCCGTGGTGCCTCCCCCGCCCGCAGCCTGGGTCGTGCGAACCAGCCCAGAGAGAGAGAGAGAGAGGCGAATCGGTCTTTATTACCCATTCAAGTCCAAGCCATCCAAAAAACATTACAACAGGTATAGCTCACAGCAATATATTGTTGCTGGGAAAATCCATTCCCCCCAGGTACTGTGAGGATTGCTCATAGGGAACAGGGAAGCCTGAAGGGGGGAGGGGAATATTAAACTTTCCTCTCTGATGTGCTAGTTTGCCACGAGAGTTGTGTGTTATCAAAAGTGGTGCATTCAAAAATATGACTCTCCTCTTGCAGTCTAAAGTGGTATAGTTCAGAATGCCACTACCATTCTCAGTAATCCTTAAGGCGGGCTCTGTAGCCCATGCTTACCTGGATTTCTGAAAGCTTTTGAGAGTGGAAAAACACTCCATTTGCCCTGTAGCCAGAAGCTAGAGGTGCTCTCCTCTCCACATGGCTACAGCAGCCATATAGAAAGCTTTAAAGCACATACCATATGACTAGCAGGCCATTCTCAGCCTCAGGTAGATACTTGAATGGTTCTTTTGCTGCGCTAGCAAATTCCAGACACAACTTTCCAATGCACAATGGCAGCAGAAACAGAGCACACTGAGGTTTTACCTAAGACCTGCTACCTTGTCTCTTGTTTCCAGACACACCAATTTGCTCCTGCGGTGAGCTCTGACAATGTGATTACTCTCCTGGGTTCCAAGACTACCTTAAGGCACAGCTGAAAGCAGATCAGTCATCAGGGCTGCAATTATGATGGAGACTGTCATATAAAAAGATGAGATAAATAGGTGGAGGCATAGACCTGTTGGGAGCCACAAGCTGACAATCAGAAGTGCAACCCTGTTCCAAGACAGCATGTTTCTGGCTGCCAGAAGCAATGGGTTAGCAACAGGGCGTGGATACTGTCATTGCATTGTACTTTCTCCTGGCTTCTGACTGGCCACTATTGATGGACAGTCTTGGTGGGACAGTCTTTTTAACTTGTTCATCAATGATCTGGAGTTTGGGATAACCAGTGAAGTGGCCAAGTTTGCTGATGACACCAAATTAATTTTAGGGTGGTTAAAACAAACAGATAAACAAACAAACAAAAAGAACTTCAAAAGGATCCCTCCAAAATTCAGGTCAGTGTAAACAAGTGAGATACACACTAGGGAAAAACTTCTTAACTTCACACTGTATGCTGATGGTGTCTGAGCTGGCGGTCATTGACCAGGAAAAGGATCTTGGAGTGAGGCTGCTATGAAAAAGGCAAATTCTATGTTGTGGATCATCAGGAAAGGAATGGAAAATAAAGTTGCCAATATCATAGTGCCTTTATACAAATCTATGGTGCAGCCACACTTGGAACGCTGTAGACATTTCTGGTCCCACCTCAAAAAGAATATTGTAGAGCTGGAAAAGGTGCAGAAAAGGGCAATTAAAAGGATCAAGGGGCTGGAGCAGCAACTCCCCAGTGAGGAAAGGTTGCAACATCTGGGGCTTTTTAAGTTTAGAACAAAGGCAAGTAAGGGGGAAACATGATAGAGGTACATAAAATTATGTCTGGTGAGGAAAAAGTGGAGGTTTTTTATCCTCTCTCACACTACTAAATACGGGGTCATCCATTCAATGAAGCTAAATAGTGGGGATCCAGAGAAGATAAAAGGAAGTCCTTCTTCACACAGAGCATATTCAAATGATGGAATTTGATGCCACCAGGTGTAGTTATGGACAGCTTTAAAAGTGAAATTAGACCAATTCCTGGAGGACAAGGCTATCGATGGCTTCCAGTCATGATGGCTATATATTACTTCCAGTATCAGAGGCAGTATATCTCTCAATACCTGTTACTGGGGAACATGGGCGGGAGGGAGTTATTGCACTTGTGTCCTGCTTGTGGGCTTCTCATAAACCTCCAGCTGGTCACTCTGGGAGCAGAATCCTGGCCTTTGATCTGATTCAGCACAGTTCTTATGACAGGATGCAGAGACGGATGTAGGAACTGTATGGGCTAGCCTGGCCATTCTAATATTTTTAACCCAGAAACTACTAATATATAACCATTTCTACTGACATGAATGACACCATCAAGGAGTAAATGGATTTAGGATTGCGGAGTGTGGTCTATCTATGTAGGAAAGGAGAAGGATGAGGGAAAGGAAGGGGAAGCTCTCTTCAAACATGCGATTGCTTTTTTCCTTAGTGTTACCAGGAGTTTGATGGATGATGCTACACTGTGAAATGGCCTGTAATTACTCAGTGAGACAGTGCAGATTCATCAAGCAGTAATCAATATTCACAGCATCCAATCAGATGAAAGCCTTCGGTCCTGGTCTCCCGGCATACAGAAGCTCTAACTTGATGGATAGGCACTGTTTATCTGACAAGCCACAGTAATGCAATCCACACACACGCCTCCAACTATGTGTTAGCATATACACATGCTAATCTACCCATTAGGAACATGGGAAGCTGCCTTATACCGAGTCAGACCACCTCGCCTAGTATTGTCGACACTGACTGGCAGTGTCTTTTCAGGTTTCAGGCAGGTTTTTTTTCCAGCCCTACCTGGACAAGCTGGAGACTGAATCTGGGACCTTCTGCATACAAAGCATGTGCTCTACCACTGAGCTACGGTCTTCCATTTATCAATATTCACAAAGTCACAACTGCATAGAAGATAATATACATGGATGGAACCTATGAGAACCAGTGTGGCGTAGTGGTGAGAGTGTTGATCTGGGACTCGGGAGATCTAGGTTCTAGTCCCCACTCCGCCATGAAACTCACTGGATGACTTTGGGCCAGTCACTGCCTCTCAGCCTAACCTACCTCACAGGGTTGTTGTGAGGATAAAATGGAGAGGAGGAGGAGGATTATGTAAGCCGCCTTGAGTTCCTTGCAGGAAAAAAGGCGGGGAATAAATGTAATAAAATAAATAAATAAAATGAGTGCAGGCACAATCATCAGCAGACTACTCCACAACTGTGCCTGCCCCACATTCACTTCCACATACAGTGAGATTTAAACCTTTGCACATAAGCATATATGCACCTTGAACAGGAACATAATATTGAACCCAGCATCTGTTGGATAATGTCCATGATATCATTAATGACAGGCAAAACAATCCCTCCCCATCATACCATTTGTGTACCATCTTATTTATTTATTTATTTATTCAAATAAATAAATAAATAAACTTCAGATGCTGAGTGTGTCATTCAGGTGCTGGCCCTTCATTCTGGCTCTTCAAACAAACAACATTTCCAAACACTACGAAGTCCACCCTTTGCATCAGGAGCAAGAATGTGCACTCTACCTCTCCAGTGCAGCAGTGAACATATCCCCCCGGGGGCTTAATTAGGGGAGGAATGATCCTTGTCCATTTCATTTCCCGTGTTTCCTATCAGTGAAACTTATAACATTCCTTTCCAGGGCAGGAAAAAGAGAGAGCTGTGGGATGGTTGCCCAAGGGGAATAATGCAATTGGAGTATGCTGTGCATGATTGTGTTGCAAAGGCTTGGTCCTAAGCATATACATGCATGGAAGTGCGCCTCAACTTATTTCTGAGTAAACATGGTTAAGATCCAATTGCTAGTCCAATTTCAGAAGCGGTCATTGCATTTGCAGTAGCTCACTGGGAGGCAAGCTCTTTCTGCGAATTTAGCCCCAACTCCCAACTGTAATTCTAGAAAGTCGTTGATGGGATTTGCTGGTTACTTTTGTCTCTTCCAGTTGTGACACCCAGAGATTACGGTTGTAATGCAAGTGCCTTTTAGAGGGCATCACATTTCCATGCCACTGAGGAGGAGCCGGCGAACAGGATGCTGCTTTTTTGCCTGTTCAAACAAAAGACCTGTAGAGGAGGTGGCAGTCAACTGAGACTTTGTAGAAATGATATGTGAAATATCACATATTCTTCCACTGCTTACCCATGTGCCCATTTCCTCCTTCCTCTGCTGTTTCCCTGTCTCTATGTTTTATTGTATGCCCCTTGGGATAGGGGCCTGTCACACCTGTTCTTCGTAAAGCATCTTGTACCTAGCTAGAATAATTATGATGGTGGTGGTGGTGGTGGTGGTGATGATGATGATGATGATGATGGTGATGATGATGATGATGATTATGATGATGGCAGGAGAAAAAAAAGAGTATCATCTCATTACAAGGCATCATGCAGAAGAGAGAAGTTAACAACACCTACCCTGTATTTGGTAGGTGTCTGATCCCTCCAGTTCTCTCCTGACCCCAGAGACACTTTTGCTTAACAACCTAGCTTCCAGTCTCTTTCAAACATCTATTGGAGGGAGGCTTGTGCTCCTCAGTTTTGTTCCATTAAAGGTAATGAAAGGGATCTGTCAGCATGAACATTTGGAATTTCTAATGGGGAAAAGCTAACTTCAAGCTCAGGAACCACTTCCTCCTGTGAGACACCAAGCCCCAGGGTACGTGGGGGGCGGGCGGGGCGAGTGACTCCTGCAAGTGTGACTTTCAAGTGTTCCACCAGGACCACAGTCTCCGACTAAATGGGTGCATTGATTCAATGCTAAGCAGATGTTGTCAAGTAATTAAGACTCTACATTTACAGCAGCTGTATTGAAAAAGGATGAGAAGAAGGTCCCGAAAGTGAATAGGCTTCTTTTATTGTACAAATCAGGATGAATGTCTAGATATATATATATTTTTAATTGGCCATTTTGCTGTGGTTGCGAATTGGAATTAACTAAACAGGCACACGATAAGCCACAGCAGAAAAGACAAGAGGCCTTTTTCATATGATGGAACTGAGAAAAGGCATGGGGGCGGTGGGAATGTAGTTCTATACTTACAGTAGCATCAATCCAGAACCAGTGTAACAACATGCCCCCCCCCCATGTAGTTTTTGTGACTGGGTGGTCTGCTATATAGGCTGGAATAGTCTTTTTTTCCTGCTGTTGAACTTCCCACACAACAGAGTAACAACTGAACATTTATAACGCAGCCCACCACTTACGGTACTAGAAAGGCACGTATCTAAAGCTATGTGTGCAGCGGGCAGCCGTAATTCCCAGAGATTTGTGATGGTGTGTTTGCATATTAATGTGAGCAGGACTGCCATGTTATTTGCACACATATTTTTAATGTATTATATATGTGCAGTTATCTAGGTAGTTACGATTACTGATGTGGGGCTCTTGCATCCTTTTGTATATCTTCTAGAGATGCTGGGTTGGTTCCAGAATCATCTTTCTGCCAGCAAAAGGATACTGCTGGCAGAATAGGACTTCTGCATCCTCTCCTTCCCCTTACAGGCTCTCGTACTCACTCCAAATCTCCTCTGGAAGGGTCCTCAACCTTCCAGAGCAGATCTGGAGGGTGCCCAGGGGGCTGCGGGGAGAAGAATGCAGTAGCCCCATTTCGCCAGCAGGATCCTTCTCCTGGTGGAATGAGAATTCTGGATTCAAACTACTGTGAATGGCAGGACCATTTGGAGAGAATTTTGCAGATTATAAATGACCACCACTACCAGAAAGGGTTATAGATTGCATCCCAGCAGGTGGTGCTGCCTGGGTGTTGGCAGGTGACATCACCTGGAGATTCATTTAGGGAAGGTGGCTTAAATGTAGTGGTGGAAGGCTTTGTTAGCTCACTGGCAGGAAGATTGAGCCCACAGTCTGTATAATATTTGTCCTCTCTGGGCAGAGACGGTAAGATACAGGGAGGAAGAATGTTAAAGGAGAAACCCCAGAGAAAAGAATGTGAGCTTATTATTCATGCACTGACATCAAGGATGGTGCCTGCCCAAATGAAATGTGCACCAGAGCGCCAAACTGTCTGAACTAAGGTGGCTAATTATGCATCACCAAAAGGGAGGAAATACATCACCCAAAAAGAGAACAAGGATTTACATAAAATGTGCATATGCTAGGTTAGATGTAGAGATGCAAACTGAGGAAGAATTACTGTAATTTAAATAAAAATAGAATACATTTCACCTTAGTGGGAAAGACTGTGACCAGGTGACTTGTATGCCTGCTCAGTCTCCTCTCCAGGTGCTCTTGATGGGCAACTTCAAGGCCCCTCCCTGCTCTCCGCTCTTAGGGTTCTTTATCCTTAAATTTGGGTTGGACAGCCCTTCAAATGAAGGACAATTTCAAACAGAGGACTGTCCTCTGTACAGTAGGACACATGGTCACCCTTATCTGAACACATTGCACTCTGGTCCGGGAAATCCTTTCCTCTGATCCAAGTTGACTATGGCAAGGGAAAGGCACTCTGCACATGCTTCAAAATGTCATCTCATTACTTAACATGTTCCAAGCTTAAGCTCTGGTATTGCAAACAGTTTCCAGGGCCTGGCTCTGACTCAAATTCAGCATGGCACCTGGCCAATTTTAAACCATTCACTTTTTATTTTAGGGTCATTGGCTGTGCAATCCTATGCATGTTTACTCAAAAGTTCCACTGTGTCCAGCAGGGCTTATTCCCTGATACACGGGTGTGGAACCTCAGGCCCAGGGGCCAAATATGGCCTTCTCAATCCAGCCCTCCAAGGTTCCCCAGATGGCCCCTTTCATTCCCCCTTTTCCCCAACCACCAATTGTTTGGTTGTTTCCTGGCTTTTGTGCAGCCTCTCCCCCCATTCTAAAAGGTTGAAATGCATCTTACTGGCAATAAACGCTTTAAGCCACAACATGCTGGTATTTTAGTCCCACCCAGGGCTGGCCCAACATGTTTTGCTGACTGAGGTAAAGGGCAAGATGTCGTCCTCCCCTCCCGCCACCCCTGCCGATTCCATGTGCAGAAGTTGACCAGACCGCCAGTTGAATCTTACTTCCACACTGGCTGCCTCTACTGCACACCTGAGGGCAGCAAGGCAGTTTAGGGGGCATAGAGCAACTTCTGTGGTGCACATCCAGCTCTGTCCTCTAACAACATGTCACTTTCCCCTGCCCTTGCAGAAACTGCCGCCTGAGGCAGCTGCTTCGCTCTGTGTAATGAGAGGCAGGGCCGGCGCTACCGCTAGGCAAACTAGGCGGTTGCCTAGGGCGCGCAGCTGAAGAGGGCGCGGAAACGCTGCGTTCCTCTTTGCTGCCGCTGCGCCACCCCCACCAGGCCTCCGCCTCCGCTGCGCCGCCCCCGCCAAGCCTCCGCCTCTCCGCCCGCCGCTGCCGCGCCTCCCCACCCGCCGCTGCGCCTCCCCCCGCCCTCCCGCTCGCTCGCTCGCCGCTGCGCCTCCCCCCGCCCTCCTGCTCGCTGCCGCTGTGCCTCCCGCCGCCATCGCCACCCCCCAACCCCCCCGTCACCTACCTTCTCCGCGTCGCGTCGCTTCCGGAGCCCCGCCCGCGTTGTTTTGGCGGGAGGAAACAGGGCAACAGGGCTTAAACAGCCCTGTTGCCATGGTTTCCCCGGCAAAAAACAGCGCGGGGGTCCCGTCGTGTCGCATCGCGTCACTTCAGGAGGAAGAGGAGGAGGAGGAGGAGGAGGAGGCAGCAGCAGCAGCAGCAGCCGCAGCCGCCAGGGCGGGGGGGAAGGTAGGTTGGTGGTGGCGGCGCAGGTTTTTTTTTTTTTTGCAGAGCAGGGCTGCTTTGGCGAGGGGGGGCGCTAAATATTATTTCGCCTGGGGCGCCAAACTGCCCTGCACCGGTCCTGATGAGAGGGCAAGCCCTGGCCCCACCCGCTTTGCCTTTGGCCTTGCCTGTCAGTGCAATGTAGCCCCTCAGAGCTAATTCAAAGTTGAATTCAGCCCTGTGCTGAAAGAGATTCCTCTGCCCTAAAAAGTGTGTTTCAGATTGCAGCTTGAGACTATTTAGAGACAACTCAAGGCTAGCATTGGGCACCCTTATATTTGCCTGCAAAATGAATCCACACACCTGTGCAATGCAAAAATGTCTTCCTTTGCTCCATACAGAAATGGTACTAGTGTTAGACAGTAGATGTTCCCCATGTGGTGGTGCAGTACTGTGGTGCTTCTAATAAAAATCATATGAAAACAAAAGAGGTTCTAGCTGATTAATACCCTACCTTTTGACTAATCAATTAAATTTAAATGAATTTCCATGTCACTAAAACCTTTTGGGATAGTGAAAGAACGGTTAAGATAATGTAACAATTTAATAAAGAATAGCTACAACTCATTGTTAGAAGGACACGCCCTCTTATTAGAACGTCTTTTTCATTTCCTATGGCAGTAACACGATACCATTACCAAACCAATAGAGCCCCAACATAGCAACTAGTCTGTCCTTAAACTCTCAGCTTGGCTGATTAAAATTTGTCATCACCAACCAATCGACAAAAGCTTTGGTTCCTTAATATATCACAAAACAGAAGAGAGGATATTCTCAGGTGCCCAAAAAACTCTTTATTATGCCCAACGCATTTCAGAAAGGACTTTTGAGCATTTTAAAGGAGAGGAAGCATTGGAAAGATTCTTTGCAACATATTTCAAGAAAGATAAGTGGCCCCTGAGGAAGGAAAGTCTTTTTCGAAACAGCATTGGGCACAATAAAGAGGGTTTTTTTCAGGCACCTGATAATCTCTTCTGTTTTGGGACATGTAAGTGCCTTCCCCCCTTGCCATTTCCTTGATCCTTAATATATGAAACAGTGGAAGACCGACAACCTGGTCTTCTGCGCGGGTTCAATGCTAAGGGGGTAGCGAGTCCTGGGGCGGGCCTTTTCCGAGGTCCCCAGCGTCTCACCCTTAGCCCAGAACAAAGGGATAACTTATAGCCACAAAAGTATCTTTTAGAAAACAAGTTTATTTACAAAATTACCTTCACAAACTCAGACCCACGCCAGCAATACAGCTTATCAGTACGGTACAAAGTAACAAGCAAGAAGTCTCAAGGACACCGTGATTTCAGGGCTCTCAGCTAGTCAGTTCAGCTCGGGCCCCGGCAGAGGCCCGGTCAACCGCACGCGGCTAGCTGGGTTCCCGGTGGAGGCCCGGTCTGTCCAAGTGGCTAGCTGGGTTCCCGGCGGGGCCCGGTCTACCCAAGCGGCTTGTGAGTGATTTCAGCTTGGTTTCCCGGGGGTCCGGTCAACCCAAGAGGCTAGCTGGGTTCCCGGCGGGGCCCGGTCTACCCAAGCGGCTTGTGAGTGATTTCAGCTTGGTTTCCCGGGGGTCCGGTCAACCCAAGCGGCCAGTGATTCCAGCTAGCTGGAGCGCGCCGGGTGCTGCTACCCGGGGTTGCCGATCCTTCGTTCCCTTACCCCAGCCATGGGCAAGATTGCTGACAGCCACCAGTTCCCTTGCGCAGGGTGTTTTATACCTTGGTGTTTCAGGTAGCCCTTCCGTCCGTGATCAGGTGGGTTGACACCCTCCCTGAGGGGCGGCCTTTTGGGTCAGGTGGGGTGACACCCTCCCCCCGTGGGATGGGGTCCCTTTGAAGCCACTTGCTTAATGGTCCCATCCTATGGTGTTGAGTGGCCATTTCTTAGGGGTGCCGAAGTGTCTGCTCTGGAGAGGTATTCAAGTCTTATGTAGATGGGGCTGATATGCGAGAGCATTGACAAACCTGGGGATGCTTCCTGCCTTCCCCCCTGGGGTGATTCTATGCAGATGTTGTTTGTCCCCTTTGTCATCTGTGGAGACTGGCTGTCTCCCCCCCCCCCCCGGGTCTCCTTCCCCCCTCCTTGGTGAATGTGTGTGTGTCAGGCAGGGGGCTTAGGTTGGCTTTCTCCACAGAAACAAAGCTTGTTGCCTTCATTAAAATGTGCCAGGACTTCCCTACATGGCTACCATCTCCATGCAGGACATTGCATGATGCACCCACCCACACTAGGACTGTCCCAAGACATTTTGCTGCCTGAGGCGAAGCACAAAATGGCACCCCCCTTCTACTCCATGTACTGGACTGGCAGTTAAAAACTTTCTTTAACACTGGCAATGGGGATAGCATCCTCCACCCGAGGGCAGCAGGCCAACTTAGAGGGTACAGGACAGGCCGTGTGGTGCACACAGCTCTGTCCTCCAAGAGAGGGGGATTTCTGGGTGGCTCGGGTGGAATGCCCAGGGGATTGCTGTTATAGCCCCCAGTATCTGCCACCTGAGGCAGTTGCCTCACTCTGCCCAATGGTAAGGCTGGGCCGGCCCCACATGGACCCTTTCATGTCTGGCAAACCTGTCTATTTTATTACGCCTACATATTACACACAGTGAACACATACATGCAGTGCGCACCATTTCCCACACACTTTGTGCGCAGCAAGTGGGCCGTGTGTAAGGCAGTCCTCAGCTGCTTTTTTGGTGGGATGGTAGGAGGGTTTGGATACTGGCCCAGCAGGCTGGAGTGGGTTGGAGGAGAAGAGTCTTGATGTTCTGCACTAGCTCCCAAGCCTGTCAGCAGCACCAGCTGGGTGCTGGAGTTTCGCTCAGGTGTCAGCCCAGGCAGGTGGAAGATGATTCTCATTTCACAGAATCATCCATCTTCTTTTGGCAGCCTTGCTGAGGAAAAGGACTCAGGTGAGGAATGACCTCCATGATCCCCTTCCCTGGCAGAGGGAGTGTCTGTCCCCAAGATTCCTGCTCCTTCCACACAAACGAATGCATTGGGAGAAGAAAGGGGCTTCCAATCTGCCTAGACGTCCTGTGCTCAAAGCTTCATTACTGGAATGATGCTGAAGTTGATGACTAGTTCCCAGTTCCTTTTTTGGGCAAAAGTTCAAAGTAGAGCTCACTAGCTCAGTAAACTGAATAAGGGCCTAACATTTCTATGCCCCTGCACCCCAAAATATACATTGGTTTACCCAACATCCTATATCTCTGTGACTGGGAGAATTTCCCCTTCAAGATAAACAATAATTCTCTTCGATAAAAACTGTAAGTTTGTGCAATGCACATTCGTGTGTAATGACAATCACAAATAAAGCACAGAACCAACAAAAGGGAAAGGCACAGGATGCTACACAAAACAAGAGAGAAGTGATTGCCAAAGTGCCTAAAGCATGTATTCTACCCAACACATTTTGGCTTCTAAACACACACACACACACACACACACGTGTATATATTAATGATTACTCACAATTAAACATATTTGAAAAAAGTGGAAGACCGACAACCTGGTCTTCTGCGCGGGTTCAATACTAAGGGGGTAGCGAGTCCTGGGGGCGGGCCTTCTCCGAGGTCCCCCAGCGACTATCACCCTTAGCCCAGAACAAAGGGATAACTTATAGCCACAAAAGTATCTTTTATAAAACAAGTTTATTTACAAAATTACCTTCACAAACCCAGACACACGCCAGCAATACAGCTTATCAGTACGGTACAAAGTAGCAAGCAAGAAGTCTCAAGGACACCATGATTTCAGGGCTCTCAGCTAGCTAGTTTAGCTCGGGCTCCAGCAGATGCCCGGTCAACCGCATGCTGCTAGCTGGGTTCCCGGCGGAGGTCCGGTCTACCCAAGCGGCTAGCTGGGTTCCCGGCGGAGGTCCGGTCTACCCAAGCGACTTGTGAGTGATTTCAGCTTGGTTGCCCGGGGGTCCGGTCAACCCAAGCGGCCAGTGATTTCAGCTTGGTTTCCCGGGGGTCCGGTCAACCCAAGCGGCCAGTGATTTCAGCTAGCTGGAGCACGCCGGGTGCTGCTACCCGGGGTTGCCGATCCCTTCGTCCCTTACCCCAAGCATGGGGCAAGATTGCTGATCAGGTCCAACAACTCAGTTCCCTTGCGCAGGGTGTTTTATACCTTGGGTTTCAGGTAGCCCCTCCCCCTGTAATCAGGTGGGTGGCCAATCAGGTGGGTTGCCACCCTCCTCAGGTGGGCGGCCAATCAGGTGGGTTGCCACCCTCCTCAGGTGGGTGGCCAATCAGGCGGGTTGCCACCCTCCTCAGGTGGGCGGCCAATCAGGTGGGTTACCACCTTCCCCCTGTGGGGTGGGGTCCCTTTGAAGCCACTTGCTTAATGGTCCCATCCTGTCGTGTTGAATGGCCCTTTCTTATGGGTGCCGAAGTGTCTGCTCTGGCAAGGTATTCAAGTCTTATGTAGATGGGGCTGATATACGAGAGCATTGACGAACCTGGGGATGCTTCCTGCCTTCCCCCCTGGGGTGATTCTATGCAGATGTTGTTTGTCCCCTTTGGTCTCTGTGGAGACTGGCTGTCTCCCCCCCCCTGGGTCTCCTTCCCCCCTCCTTGGTGAGTGTGTGTGTGTCAGAAAGGGGTTTTAGGTTGGCTTTCTCCACAAAAAACATTTTAAAATGTATAAAAAATTACAAACCATTTTCTGTAACGTACCCAACTACAAGTGTATCTCTTGTCATTGATGTGTGGAACTGAATTATGTCCAGTTCAATGCCTGCCCGCCCCACACACTACCCGTTTTACTTCTCTCCATGTAGAGAGAAGCACAGAACTCCATGCCTCTCTCTGCCCAGACAAAGGGACTCAGCAGCCAGTGCTTCAAGGAGTGGCTCCTCCAAGCATCAGCCAGATTTGCATGCTCTGCCCCAATTGGGATGGCATGCAGCAGGCAAAGGGATTCAGCTGGCGCTTGGAGGAGTGGCTCCATCCAGCCTAGGAGTCCCCACTGTTATCTCCAACCAGTGACTGGAGATAACAGTGGAGATTCCTCTCCCAGCACAAGCACTGGGAATCCCCAGAGAGGGAACGGGGCCTGAGAGAGGGTTCTGAGCCTCAGAGGGAACA
This sequence comes from Shinisaurus crocodilurus, assembly GCA_021292165.1. Lineage (NCBI taxonomy): Eukaryota > Metazoa > Chordata > Lepidosauria > Squamata > Shinisauridae > Shinisaurus > Shinisaurus crocodilurus. Next base: position 201,985,424 of record CM037877.1, read on the forward strand.
TCCGTAGGCTGGATTCAGGCTGCAGGCCAGCGGTTCTGCACCCTTGCTATAAGGCATCCTCAGATAATAATCTAATGGCAGTGGTTAACATTTTACTCAGGATTGCCAGTGTGGTGTAGTGGTTAGAGTAGAGCGTTGAACTAACCCGAATTCAAATACCCGTTCAGTGTGCACCTCACTCAATGACCCTGGATGGTTTTCTCTCTCTCAGCTTTATCTACCCCACAGGGTTGTTGTGAGGATAAAAGGTAAGGGAAGAACTGTGTATGCTGCCACAAGCCATTTGGAAGAATATTGGGCTAGAAATGAATGTAACAAATAAATGAATGGCTTACACATTCTAATCCACCACAAAGATAACTGCAGCTAGTGAGTCCTGGGGCGGCCTTCTCCGAGATCCCCAGCGACTATCACCCTTAGCCCAGAACAAAGGGATAACTTATAGCCACAGAAGTATCTTTTAGAAAACAAGTTTATTTACAACATTATCTTCACAAACCCAGACCCACGCCAGCAATACAGCTTATCAGTACGGTACAAAGTAGCAAGCAAGAAGTCTCAAGGACACCGTGATTTCAGGGCTCTCAGCAAGTTAGATCAGCTCGGGTCCCGGCAGAGGTCCGGTCAACCGCATGCTGCTAGCTGGGTTCCTGGCGGAGGCCCGGTCTACCCAAGCAGCTAGCTGGGTTCCTGGCGGAGGCCCGGTCTACCCAAGCGGCTAGCTGGGTTCCCAGCGGAGGCCCGGTCTACCCAAGCGGCTAGCTGGGTTCCCAGCGGAGGCCCGGTCTACCCAAGCAGCTAGCTGGGTTCCCGGCGGAGGCCCGGTCTACCCAAGCAAGCGGCTTGTGATTTCAGCTTGGTTTCCCGGGGGTCTGGTCAACCCAAGCGACCAGTGATTTCAGCTAGCTGGAGCGTGCCGGGTGCGGCTACCCGGGGTTGCTGATCCTTCGTTCCCTTACCCCAGGCATGGGGCAAGATTGCTGATCAGGTCCAACAACCCAGTTCTCTTGCGCAGGGTGTTTTATACCTTGGTGTTTCAGGTAGCCCCTCCCTCCGTGATCAGGTGGGTTGACACCCTCCCTGAGGGGCGGCCTTTTGGGTCAGGTGGGGTGACGCCCTCCCCCCCCCCCGTGGGATGGGGTCCCTTTGAAGCCACTTGCTTAATGGTCCCATCCTATGGTGTTGAGTGGCCATTTCTTAGGGGTGCCGAAGTGTCTGCTCTGGAGAGGTATTCAAGTCTTATGTAGATGGGGCTGATATGCGAGAGCATTGACAAACCTGGGGATGCTTCCTGCCTTCCCCCCTGGGGTGATTCTATGCAGATGTTGTTTGTCCCTTTTGTCATCTGTGGAGACTAGCTGTCTCCCCCCCCCCCCCGGGTCTCCTTCCCCCCTCCTTGGTGAATGTGTGTGTGTCAGGCAGGGGGCTTAGGTTGGCTTTCTCCACAGTAACGTACTCTGTAAACATAGAACAGCGTCACCATGTGAATGAGCTCTCATTACAGCCATGAGTTAAAAAAAAAACAAAAACCTTGCCAATTGAGGGCTGCTTTTATCAGCACTGGCATGGCAAAAATAACTAGTAGCCCACCTCCCTAAAGTTTAATGAAAATCCAGGCACTTGTTTGTAGTGTGAAGGCAAAGGGACTGGGGAGCTTGGATTCTCCACCATATAAAACAGGATTGTACAAGTAATTTTTTGCACATTTTTTTGTTCATTTTTGTTTTGTAGTCACTTCTTATCATTTTTTTTTTAAATTGAAGATCTCATTTGGACTCTGTGCCGGCTCCAGGTTTTTGAGGGCCCTTAAGCAAGACAGCCACAATGTGCCCCCTCCCTCAGTGAGTCTACCTTCTCGCCGCCACCGTCACCAGCTGCTCTTGCTCCTCATCCTCTTTGTCATCATAGTCACCACTTGCTTGCTTGACGGGCAGAGAACCAGGATCTACTGCTCCTCCTTTGAACCACCACTGTTGTCTAGCCAGAGCAAGACGCAGATGAACAAACAGGTTGCAATGGGCGAGGAGCAACTCCAGGGGGCTTGGCAGTGGGCCCCTGCTGGGGTGCAGGCCCTCGGACGGTGCCCGACCCTGCCTACCCTTGACACTGGCCCTAGCCCCGCCCCAACCCGAATGGTACAAACCCATTCCTAAGTCTGTACATTTGTTTTCAAATAAATGACAATTGAACTGAATGGACCCCATTCACTCTGACTTTTCATTCTTTCCTAAACAAATCCCTTCCCCTCCCAAATAATGTACAGCCATGCCTTGGATTGCAAGTAACTTGGTTTGAGAGTGTTTTGCAAGACAAGCAGATTTTTAAATATTTATTTAATTTTTTTTGACTTGATATACAAGCGACGTCTTGCAAGACAAGTCCTGTAGTACGGCTTAAATTAAAAATCTCTGTACAAATTTTTTTTGGGGGGGGGGATTTCGTTTTGATATAAGAGTGTTTTGGATTACAAGCACATTTCCGGAACGAATTATGCTCTCAATCCAAGGCATGACTGTATCCTGCACAAAAACTAGCAGGTCAGGGAGAAGCTAGGCTGGAAAAGAAGCATCCAAACATTGGATGGGGAAGCATTCAACCATGAGACTATCCAATGGCGGCGTGAATTCACTATACGATGGCCCCAGTTCATGAAGTAGTTGTGTGTGCTACTTCCTATTACAGCTGGTGTAGACCAGCTTTTAAGGTCTGAAGCAGAAGCCAAACTGTTCAAAATGAGAGCCAAGCTATTGAAAAGGTGCCATCATTATCTGGACTCTTATTAGAGCTACATCTTCAGATCAGTGGACTTGATTTTGATGGTGAGGTTGGTTTGATGAGGGAGCTGGCACAGAGCTGGCATTGCAAGGCCAAAGGGAGAAACTTTGGGTGACTTCCCTTTTTCTTGCTGGCTGCCTCCGTAACTCTGCTCGCCTGATTCTGCTCGATTTCACCCACATTTTGCTCTCCAGGCAGTGGTGCAGCTTGGACTGGACCTTGGAGCCAAAGTCCACCCCCACCCCCCCAATATCCATGCAAAGAGCAACAAGTGTTTGGTCTAGCATATCAGAAGTGTAGAAGCAGTGTTAAACCATGAAATGGCAGGGGTCAGGGGAGAAGAGGAATAATACTTGTGTGCTTCAGAACTGAAGTAACACACATGGGCATCCAAAGAGCAGGGAATATAACACCGTTACGTCCAGGGCCTAAAATTACCAAGCTCACCACTGTCTTTAGCTGAGGCTGACCTCACTGGCTCCTGACCAAAGGGAAGGTGCACCTTATGCCCCCTTGTGCCAGTTTCAGCTGCTGCTGGAAGTCACTCACAGGCAGCTCGCCTCCAGCATTGGTAACAAAAACATAGAAGGGATTACACAGAGAGAAAGAGAGGGAGAATGCCCTTCAAGGTTAGTTTGCTTCTCATTTCTGCTCCCCGAGATGAGAAACCTGCGGAAAGTTTGAGAAATCTGAAATAAGTTTCCAGGGCATTACAGTCCCTTATTACTGCTGTTTGTTTCTGAGACCAGAGGGATTATCTGAATCAGTGAACTGAGAAATTCTATCATTCTTGCAAAAATGGGCTGAAACAGAGGCTGTCTGAGGCACAAGGGAGCAATTAGAGTGACCTTGAAGGCCCAAGAAGCATGGCTCGGCAGCAGGAGGGACACCTCAATTAGGGTCTCTGTGTGTGGCTGGACAATGGGGTGCGAAGGCAGGAGATGACCAGAAGAAGCTTGTGGCCGAAGGGCCAGAGCCAGAAAACTAAAGCAGCATAGTACCTTCCCTATTCTCCTGAAAAATGCATTAAAAGGTTGCAAATGGGAATCTGGTCTCTTTATGGTTCTCCATCATATTTGTTGAGTTGTTTTAGTGCTGCCCATGGGAAGAGAAACTGGGAGAAAGCCACAAGAGATAAAGAGAGCATATTGGGAAAGGTAGATAGTGCTCCTAACATTACTGGTGATGAGTAATGCATTTCTCCGCCCCCTTCACCCTGATCCACATACCTTTTCAATGCATATTTTAAGTTTTAATTTTATTATTTTTAGAGACTGCTTTGAATACTGAATGCTCCTGCTGTATAATACCACTGTAGCTTTCTTCTAGCTCAGCCTTCCTCAACCTGGTGCCCTTCACATGTTTTGGGCTTCAACTCCCATCAGCCCCAGCCAGAATGGCCAAATTATGGTCAAGAATGCTGGGAATTGTGGTCCAAAAGACATCTGGAGAACACCAGGTTAGGGAAGGCTGTTCCAGCTCTTTAACAAGAACGACAGATATGGCAAACCACCAAGGCACCACCAAGGCAACCTGCTTCTCATGCAGCGATAAATGGTCAATTCATGAACCTTCCCCCATTTTTAGCTCTATGAAAAGTGGTGCCATCAGGGCAGGACTTTGGGGCAGAAGTCCAGGACCCCACTCAGAAGAATGTGTACGGGGTTGGGGAGGGGGTGACCCAAATGCAGCTGGACTGATTTACCATGTTTTGAAGTGATTCATACACACTACGATCTAAAGAGGGGGTGGGCACTAAGACCACGAAGTCCAAAGTCTAAAATTACCCAACTGCACCACCCTCCGTGAAGGCTGGAGCACGTTTGAAACCTGTGATATCTGGCCATCAGCCCATCTAGCTCCTCAGTGGGTGTAGCGGCCATCTTTCGAGGGGGCAATTTCAAACGCTAGTCCCCCGATTCTATTGACATCCTCTCCAATATTTCACACACAGAAATACAAATATTGTTGTAACACCCCAATGCTCATACCAAAGATGACTGTCCAAGCTCCCCCCCCCCGGTCCCACTATTCCAGCCCCCCCCAACCTTTTTGGACCCATGGGCACATTTGGGAATTTGAGAAATTACTGTGGGCACCACCACAAAATGGCTCCCATGGAGGATTGCCATTTAAGGTTGCAATCCCATGCATGCTTACATGGAACTCAGCGGAAACTACTTCCGAGTAGGCATACATAGGGGCTGCTCCGCTCATCCTGTCCACATACACAAACCCTTCTCCAGCCACAAAGGAAAGGACACGTTTTCCCTACTTCGACCCCAGGTTCAACCACTCCCCACCATAGTGAGATAAAGAGGTGAGAGGGAGAGAAAAAGCAAGGTTAGGGTCTAAGAGGGAGGGGGAAATAGTGAGAGAAAGAGCAAGGCTAGAGGCTAGGAAGGGGGAGAAACAGCAAGGTAAGGAGTGCGGGGAGAGAAACAGTGAGGCTAGAGGCTGGGAGTGAAAAGGGGAGAGTGCAAAGGTTTGTGTGGGTAGAAGAAGATTGGGCGGGACCAAGAAGCAACTCTTTCCTTCCCTTCCTGTCACCAAACAGCTGATCAGGAGCAGGTTCAGGAACAGGAAGGAGAACCCGGCACCTTAACATTTTTCAAGCTTTTTATTAAAAATAATGTTTTGAAGTGGCAGGAAGTGGAGAGCTTTATGGGCACCATGTTGAGGATCCCTGCACTATTCCACATGGCTGGAAACTGGATCCTGCCCACTGCTATACACTGAGGCTGGCCATCATTCACAATGTACATTTACATGCATGTGTTTGTGTGCTACAGAAAAGATGCATTCACTCCCCACTTGGAGATTTAACTTCTAGAGACTCGGCGGAGGGGCAAAAAAGGAACAACCAAGGAGAGGTACTAGAAAATAGGAACAGCTGGGAGTGAATGCATCAGGTGGTAAATTTGCAGTGGTAGACCCCCTTCTGAATAGAGGAGTCAACAAATTGGTGACCCTGGAACTCCCTTTGTGCGTGAGAGAGACGGTGACACTCTCTGGGCTGGCATCTTTCAGTCATTTGAGAATCAGGTCATGTTGCCTAGCTTTGGCTGCTCTCCAGGAGGCAATGAACGCAAGAGAAGTGAGAGCAAGTGGCGGAGGGGGGCTGCTAATTTAAAGGGTACAAAGTGGATAACTGGGTTCGACAAGGTGAGATCTGTTCACGTTGTCTGAAGTCATCTGAACTGTCACCAGCTTCGAGGCAGCATGAATTGTGGATATGTGGAGGAGCTAGACGAATTGGGAGGGGAGATTTATCCTTTCTTTCCCCAGTGGCACACTAAGGCTACAATCCTAAGCACACTCATTAGGGCAGGGGTGGGCAATGTGTGGTCCACATGTGGCCCCTCCTGGCCTTTTGTGTGGCCCCCCACTGCCCCCCAAGCACTGCTGAATTTGCCTCTGTGGCAGAGGCAAAAAAAAAAAGCAGTGAATTTGTTTAAAAACAGGGGTGGGATCTGGGATCTGCCTTCCAACAAGGTTGGAAGGGGTTCTGCTCATGGAAGATCTCTCTGCCCGGTTTTTGGGGCTTCCCCTTCCATGCACACACCACAGCTAACCCCATTTAGTAGGGGCTCCTGCCATGGGAAGGAGGGGATGGGAAAGTCCACTTCCATCAGCACTGCTGATCCACTGTCAATCTGGCTCCAATCCAAGGCACGCAGGGATCACACACAGAGCTTGGAAGGAGAATTATCTCCTGGAAACCTCCCAGGGGTGCCATTTGGCTTGAGAACAAGGTGTGTGTTCCTCGTGCACCTTGATTTCAAGCAGAATCGCTGCTTTTTTGCCACTGCCACCATACTGCCAAATTACAGCAGCAAATTTGAGGGTGGGGGCAGGGATGGTGGAGGGGGTGATGTGCCCCCCCAACCCCTGGAAGTTGCCCCCCCCCCCCGTATTAGGGATTAACTGTCATCTTCTATCATGCATCTAGTCTAGTCCATCCATAAAGCTTATCTGGATAGAAAATGATCTAACTTTCAAATGGGTGTGCTAACAGGAATCCCTCTCTTGTAGTCCTTTCCCTATAATGACAGACGGAAGGCCTTTATTTATTTGTAGTACTTCTGTGCCGAAAATTTCTCCCATGTTTCCCCCCCCCCCCAACCATTCACTTTGATGGAAAATAGCTTGCTTTCAAAAATAAATTCAAAGAAGGACATTTCAGAGAAATTCTCATGGGCTGGGTTCAGGCTTACGTTTCTTGCGCTTACCTTTCTTAGGAGGTGCCTGAGGAGCGTGTGCGAGGTTCCTGTCTTTCGTTGTACACCCATCTCTGTGGCAGCCTGTAGCCTCCTCAACTTCCTGCATTTCAATTAAAGCCCAGGCGAAGAAGACATCATGAGGTAATTCTTCTCATAGGGTCTTTTCACACCAGGAAGCGCAGGCAGCCTGGGAGGCTGCAGAACAATGGAGAAATGTGTAATAGAAAGAAAACACGCACCAGCACCCACCCTCACCTGCCTCACAGTGATTAGCTAGGTAAACTCAAAAACACCACACAATAAATTATAAAACACCCTGAGAATGAGGCAGAACAATGGAAGCCTCTTTCATGGGGGTGGGGAACTTTCAGGAACTGGGAGGACAGACTTTGGCACAGCGCTAGCTCCTCCTGTGCTCTGCACTGTGGCCCTCACACCTGCACTGTGGTAGATGCAAAATGGGGGCCAGCCTGCCAATACAGTCGATGCTGCTGCCACTTGCAGTGGCAGCACAAGAAACCCCAAAACCCTTAGGGGGGGGGGAAAGAGAGAGAGAAGCTGTGCTACAACCCCTCCAACGGTAAGCCCTGCTTGTGAGAAACTGTTGAGAATTCTCCTCCTCCTAGAGAAATTTGGTGAAATTGTCGTCGTCCCCCCCCGTCCCCCCCGTTTATCTGCACACAAATAGTGGGGAATTTTAAGAGGCCATTTGTGCACAGTTCCAGTTATTTGTATCTTTTCCAAAAAGTTGACACTTCTATTAAAATGCTAGCTATCCCAAAGATCAGTGCTTTGATTGATAAAATCACCAGTCCATGACATTTCCATAGAACGTCTCCCATCTTGTTATTGATTTAGGGCAGAAAAAACCTATTCCAGCGTATGCAACATCATGCATAGATTTATCACTATCTTAATGATGTACAGGACACGGAAAACAACTGTGCAATGAGTATCTTGCTCCCCCACCCCAGCCCCCAACGGTCTGCTTTATAGTATGAAATGTGTTTGGTTGGTTAATCATTATCCTGTCAAAAGGGTGCAAAATGCTATGCTGACGTGGGAGATGCAGTGAATTAAGACAGTGGAGGGCTGGATAACAGAGATTCAAAAAACCATAAGAAGGTACCCTAAAGTGGATAGATAGCACATATAAGAAGACGAATGCATGGTTGGTGTTCTGTTCAGCTCCTAGCTATGTAAACACACACACAGTTAATTGCAACGGAGGAGTCAATTAAGCAGGCCAAGAGTGAAGCAGAGATTTTTCTGGCAAACAAGGCTATTCCAGAGATAAATCAGGGACGTAACCAAGGTCAAGTGCAGAGGATAGCAGGCAAGTATAACCAGAATCCAGAGTCAGCATCAGGCAGAAGTCCAAGTCAATAATATGGAGGTCTAAACATGAGTTAAGGTCAGGATATAAGAAGCTAGGCTACAAGAAGCTGAAAACCAGTGTTGTTTTCACCAAAGTCCAGACAGAAAATGCAGGTTTGTATTCCCAGGGCCTCCTGATCCCCACCCACAGCCCAGTTGCCATATATTGCAACCCTTACTGCCAAGGAGTTCTTCCTTGGAGCCAGGTACTTCGTCTTAAAGGAGCCCTACCGACAAGGTGGCAGTGCTCTTTGGGGCCGGGTGGACACTCAGTCTCTGCCTCTGAAGCATAGAACTCCCCTCTTCTGGCAGGGGCAGACCCATGGTCCTCTCCGCTGAGGGCCCGGGCTCCCCCATGTCTCCTGACAGGCGTGGCTCTGTGGCTTCATCTGCCTCAAAGAGCTCTAGCTCCTTAGAAGAGGAGATCCCTCCAGCAGTGGCATGACAGCTGGCTCCAGAGTACAGCAAAGGAGGCAAAGCATTATCTGGGGAACCAGATGCCCTCCTCCCCCGCACCCCCCAAGAGGGTCTTTATTCTCATTTTACACAGGGAACCCAAGGAAGTTGGAAGTATCATAAGAATTGTTTTAGCTTGTGTGCCCACCTCTTGTGGGTTCAAGAGCATGCCTTGCCAAAGCATCCAGCACTGGATGGATATACAGGATTCGTCCAGACGGAGGGGTTCTATTGCTACCAGTTCTTCTGTCTTTTCTTCCTTAACAGGTTTTGTTTTTTTTTTTCTGGTAAGAAAAAAAGAAGGAAGAAGTAATGAGGAAACAATGGGATTGGGGGCTAACAATTGAAGATGTTGTCCTCTGGACCCCCTGTAAAATTTCATGAACGAGGCAGGGTGATTGCACAATAAAAGCCCCATCTGGAAGTACCCATAAAAGGTCTGCTGCTAATCTGGGTTGATGATGATTCTGAACTTTCCATATAAGCACCTACTTTATTCCAACACTTTCTATATTACTTGTTCCCTTTCCCCAGAAATGAATGTTCCAGCTAAATACAGCTGTGTATTTAGGGAGACGCCGCCTTCTCTCTGAAGGCATGCCCACTTGTGCATGCTTCATGCACAGTGAGACATGGGTATATATATTCCTTATTTAGTGGGCTGAAGCCAACAATAATTCTGTAGATGGCCTGAAAGCAGCCCCTTAATAAAAGGACAGAGAGCAGCCGTCATTCTGCTGTACCGGCACCTGTCAGATACAATGATTATCTATCATTAGGTACAGCTGAAATAAAGGGAATGTGATAGAATGTGATAAAATGGGAAATGTCTTGGTTCTGCCTGGAATTTATATGGCTGAAAGAGGGCATTAGCATGAGACATTGTTCTGTTCTACTGGCATTACCTCTTAATACATTCCTAATGCTCATTATAGCATATAGCCCCCACTTCATTCTACGCAGCCAGCCAGAAATGTCCTCCAATCAGTCAGCTGTCACTATTCATAGATCAAGATTCATGATCGTAACAGATTCAGTACTGCCCATGTGGCAAGCTGCCTTGGAACAGGGCTGCCATCCATCATGTGCAGCGACCTCTGGCATGGGATGAAGAAACTGCACCAAATGACTTTGGGAGGAAAGGCGGTGGATGATGGGAAGCAACTGTCTCTGTGCTATGCACTTTTAAAACTGCTCATCTGTCATGGTTTCTTGCAAGGAGTCCTGGATTCAGTTTTGTGAAGGTGCTGAGATTTCTCTACTACAGAAAGATCCCCTGGACTCCTCCCAGAATGAACCTCTCCAAAAGCCCTGCGACACATGGGGCCGTACCTAGATATTTTTGTACTCAGGCCATGCATCAACTTTAGGAAGAGATCTGTGGGGTGGAAAATGGGCACAAGGACTGGCTACAAAACAAGGAAGGGATTGAGCTGAACGTAGACAAACATCAGCCCCACAAACCTTTCCTGCAGCTAAAGGAGGAGGTGTTAGTCATAGACCTCTATTGTTGAAGGCAGGAGGCCAGGTATCCTTCTTCTGGGAACCCCCTTTCCTCCTCCTCATGCAAGTGCCTAAACCAGACAGCATGATGTGAGAGCTGCTTTCAAGATCCCCAACGCCACCCCCACCAATACATTGGTGCCGAGGAACAGCTAGTGCAGTGAAGTCAAATTTTAGAACATGCGCAATCAAGAGGAAGAGCTTTAAATTGCTTACTGCTTTTTAATGATAGACAGCACACCAGTTCCATCTTACATGCGCCTGTTCTGGACCCTGGACAAGAGTCCATAATGCCGCCCGTTGCTAATTATGCTACCGTGTGTGTAGATAGCTATGACAATTTTATTAGACCAGCTTGTCTTTAAAGAAAAAAAAAATACTGGAAGTGAGTGCCTGAGTTACATGGAATGCAGATGTTAAAATACATTTATTTGAACACTTATATGCCCTGCCTTTCTATGATAAAATCAAACTCAAGGGGGTTACAAATAAGAATACAGGCAGTCCCCAGGTTATGAACGAGTTCTGTTCTTAAGAATGTCTTTAAGTCGAATTTATTTATTTACTTACTTACTTACATCATTTATACCCCGTTCTTCTGCCAGAAAAGGCTCCCAGAGTGGCTTACAAAGATTAATAATAAGACAGTCCCTGCCCTCAGGCTTACAATCTAAAAGATATGACACAAAAGGAAAAGGGATTGGGAGGGAGGAGGAAGAAAGCAAAACTCAGGCACCAGTTCTTAGTTAAAAGGTTCTTATTTGTAAGTCGGAACAGCATAGCGTTCTATACGTTAAAATCGGCATTTATGCAAATTGCGTAAATTATGCAAATTCCGTAGTATACTACGCTATGTACTCTACGTAAACGATGTAGCGCTGGAGGAACCCAGAAGTCCGTTCTTAAGTATGGGTTGTCTGTAAGTCGGACGTTCTTAACTCGGGGACTGCCTGTATTATATTATCAGGCCAATGTTAATCCAACTGAAGACTGATTCATGTTTCGGGACATTCATGTTTGCATGTGTACATTGCATCTCTCCCACAGCAGGGGTCCCCAACCCCAGGGCTGCGGACCAGTCCCAGTCTGTGGCCTCTTAAGAACTGGGCCGCGCAGCAACCGGCCGCCGTGCCACCCAGCCGCCCTGCTGCCCGGCCGCTGCACTGCCCGGCCGCCGCGCTGCCCGGCCGCTGCGCTGCCGCCCAGCCACCGAGCCGCCCAGTTTTACAAAAATGCTCGTTGGGGAGGCGAGCAGAGGGATGAGAGGCGGGGGGGTGCTCGCCGGAGCTCGCTAGCACCCCAAGAGCCAGGACAGGGTGCTTGGGGTGCGGCGCAGTGGCGCAGCGGCTGGGCACGGTGTGTGCTGCTTGCTGGGATGCGCCGCAAGCCGCCCGCTTGGATGCGCCGCAAGCACCCTGTCCTGGCTCTCGGGGTGCTTGCGAGCTCCGACGAGAACCCCCCCGCCGCTCGTCCTTCTGCTTCCCTCTCCGATGAGCATTTTAGTAAAGCCAGAAGTGACGCGACGGGTCTCCCGTCGTGTCACTTCCTGATTCTGCGGCGCTGCCGCCTGGCCGCACAGTAGGTGAGCGGTGGGCGCCCCCCCCGGTCCGTGGAAAAAATTATTCCACGGGACCCAGTCCCTGGACCCAAAAAGGTTAGGGACCGCTGTCCCAGAGAACACCATAAAGTGTGAAGGGGGAGACATATGACTTGAAATGTACAGGGACATGCAGAAAACATGGAACTTACAGTGTAAACATACACGCAGTACATATGTTTATATGACTACCTGCATGATTGACAATATGACTAGATTGTTACGGACTTGTCTCCTGTTCACATTGTATGGTGTTCACTTCAGCAAACACTGGAATACACATGGCAATACATCTGCCATTTAAATTTTAAATAAATCTGCCATTTAAACTTTGCAAAGTAAGAATTGGCCCCGAATCTTTGTCTTTGGGACAAAGGAGCAAAAGGCATAAGCAGGGAAGATGTTAGCTGAGTTTAGGGTGGCCACTTACCAATCACCAAAAAAGAGGCCAAACGAGGACTCAGATTTGCGTAAAATGCTCACATGCTATCTTTTTTAATGTATAGATGCAAATTTAGAAAGATTTAAATAGAAATACAATGCATCTCATCATAGTGGAGAAGACCTCTATGCCTGCTCAGTTTGCTGTCCAGGGTAAACTGTTGATGGGCAACTTCAAGGCCCCTGTTGTTTTCTCTTCTTAGGGTTCTTTATCTTTAAACCAGACATGGACTAGACAGCCCTTCAAATAGAGGACAGCTTCAAATAGAGGGCTGTCCTCTGTAAAGTAGGACACATGGCCATCCTAGCTGCTGAGTTACAAATAGCCAGGATCTGCTCAGAGAAATGAAGTTAAATGAATTCCCGGAGACAAAACTGCAGCAAAAAATATACAGTAATGAAGTTTATTTATTTTATTTATTATATTTATACCCCGCCTTCCCTCCCCCCCGCAAGGAACCCAAGGTGGCTTACATAATCCTCCTCTCCCTCTCCATTTTATCCTCACAAGAGCCCTGTGAGGTAGGTTAGGCTGAGAGTCAGTGACTGGCCCAAAGTCACCCAGTGAGCTTCAGGGCTGAGCGGGGACTAGAACCCAGATCTCCGGAGTCCCAGTCCAACACTCTCACCACTACGCCACACTGGCTCACACTGAAGTTTTCCACCCATAGTATTATTCAAGTCTCAGAGGTCTGTTGTATTAAGGTTTACTATACAGCAAAGCTGTCCCAAACCAGTGTTATTATTATTTATTTATTAGACATATATTTATCCTGCCTTTCCATTAAAATGCCCAAGGCAGTGTACAAGATAAGTAAAACAATGAATAAATACAGTAAAAATGTATACAATAAAACAGCAGATAAACACAGATCGTAATCAAAACAAGTCAGAGATTAAAATGCAACACACACAATTCACAATTTTAAAAAAGCAGGGAGATGAAAAAGTCAGAAGGTTGGCAGGCCAAATGCCTGCCCAGGGTGCCGGGGGTGGAGGAGGGAATGGTATTTATCCAGTGCTTTTATGGTTTGACATGGCACCGCACTAAACCTCCATGTTCTATTCTCTTTGTAGTGTAGAAAAAGAGCCTTTCTACAGCCTTCTCCCTAGTCTTGTCTCAGGCAGAAATAAATCCTACAATTGTATTTGCCAAGTTTCAAGCGCCATTTGTGAGACCTGGAGTGGTAATGAACTTAACAGAAAAAGGAATTCTGAGCAGTACAGTACATCCATTTCAAGTACAGATGTTGTAGCTCAGCCTTTGCCAACCTGGCTCCCTCCAGATGTGTTGGGCTACTACTCCCTGGATCTCCAGCCTACCAACACATCTGGGGATCACCAGTTTGGGGAAGGCTGTTCTAGCTGATCACAACAAGCTTTATGTGGGCCAGCGCTCTACATTTTCTTTACAGCTGGTTCACAGTTGAATGTAAGTAGATAAGGAGAAGCCTGCTGAATCAGACCAAGGGTCCATCTAGCTCAGTCTCCTCTTTCTAACAGAGGCTAGCCAGATGCTCACTAGGCATGAAAGCAACATCCCTCCCTGTTGAATGTCCCCAGCATCTGGTATTCAGAGGTATACTGCTTCTGAACATGGATGTTCTGTAGACCCATCCTCTGTGAATTTGTCTAATCCGCCTTTCAAGACACCTAAGCCAGTGGTGGCGATCGCCACATCTTGTGGCAGTGAATTTGGTAAGTTAGTTGTTCATTGTGTGAAGAAGTACTTACATTTGTTTGCCCTACTTAAATTAGATGTCATATAAGATAAATCTCTCTATGCCTGATCCTATCCATGCTTACTCAGAAGTCTCGCTCGGTTCAGTGGTGTTTATTGCTTGGTAAGTGGCCATAGCATTATAGCTTTACAGCGCAATTGGATACAGGTTTACTCAATGGTACACCTGTCTTTGTTGAATGGGGCTCACTCCCCATTACACAGCAATGCATCCTTAATTGCCTAGTGCAGGGGCAATTGCCTAGTTCAGGGACACGGGCAGTACATCCCTGTTGGTTCTGCTAGACCTCTCAGCTGCATTCAGTACAATCAGTCTTGATATCCTTCTGCACCACCTGGATGGGATAGGCTTAGGAGGTACCTGTTATGATGGTTCCAGTCGTTCCTCAAGGGCCAGTTTCAGAAAGTGATGTTGGGGAACACTTGTTTGATCCCTTGGCCGTTGGTGTATGGCATTCCTCAGGGTTCAATCTCATCCTCTGTGTTACTTACCATCTACATGGAACCACTGAGAGAGACAGTCTGGGGATTTGGGTGTGTGTGTGTGTGTGTGTGTGTGTGTGTGTGTGTGTTTTGTCTCCAGTATGCTGATGACACACAACTCTATTTCTCCTTTTCCTCTACTACAAGGGAAGCTGGTGTCTGGAGGCAGTAATGGGCTGAATGGGTGCTAATAAATTGGTGTCTGGAGGCAGTAATGGGCTGAATGGGTGCTAATAAATTGGTGTCTGGAGGCAGTAATGGGCTGAATGGGTGCTAATAAATTGAGACTTAATTGAGACATGATAGTGGTGTTACCGATCAGGAGACAGACAGGCTCTGGAATATGCATTCAACCTGCTTTGGATGGGATAGTACTCCAATTGAAGAAGCAGGTATGCGCTTTGAGGGTGCTTCTGGGTGCTCAGGTAGTGACAGCTTAGGCTAGTGCGCCAAATGCATTCATTCCTGATGAGGTCAGATCCGGCCATTACATGACATGGAATGCCTTAGGGTGCAATCCTATGCAAGCTGAGACTGAAAAAAGGCCTACAACTCCCAGCAGGCCCCAGCCAGCATAGCATCTAGATTGGATTATATTGCAATGTGCTCTACATGGGGCTACCTTCACAGACTTTCGAAATTACAATTGATCCAAAATGTAGCAGCAAAGATGCCAGTGGGCACTCACTTATGAGATCACATTTTACACTTGTCCTGCAAGGGCTGCACTGTTTACCAATTTGTTTCTGCGCACAATTCAAAGTGTTGGTGATGGTCCTTAAACCCCTCAATGGCTTAGGTTCAGGATACCTTATGGACCACCTCCTCCCATGCCAGTGTGCCCATTCCCTAAGATCTAACGGAGAGGCCCTTCTCTGTGACTCAACTATGGTGGAGGCATGGCTTCTCTGGGTCTTCTCTGCAGCTGAACCTAAATTGTAGAACTCTTTGTCCCAGGAGGTTTGGTTGGTCCTCTCTCTTATGGTGTTTTGCTATATGGCAAAACCTTTCTGTTTAGGCAGGATTTTGTTTTATTGGATAGTTAGGTTTTTTACTCTATGCCCCCATTTTATTTATCTGCTACACCTGTCTCTGTTTTTATTTTATTTTATTGTAGTGTGTGTGTGTGTGTGTGTGTGTGTGTGTGTGTGTGTGTGATTGTATACTATGGTTGATTTTCATTGTTGCTAGCTGCCCTGTGTGGTGTATGAGCAGCAGAGGGGGGGGGGTATCCATTTTTATATAACTAACTAACAGGGCCAGTGCTACCATTAGGCGAACTAGGCAGCTGCCTAGGGCGCATGTCTAAATGGGGTGCAGCCGTGCAGAAACGCCTTGAAACTTTTAGCGCTGTATCGCTCGCCGAGCTCGGATGCGACGCCTGCCGAACTCCTCTTTGACTCCCTGGGACACTTCGACAGGTAACGGAGCCGGGAGGAAGACACGCACGCACACACAGAAGACGGCGGGGCTGCTTGCGAGAAAGGGGGTGCTCCCGCCCCCTCGCAGCAGGGAGAAGTGGGGGAGGACGATCGGGAGAAGCAGGGAGCCCGCCGATCTCGGCCACTGGTGCTGTGAGACACGTGGCTGTCATGGGGGAGCAGAGGCCGTCCCTTCCAGCAGAGCCCAGCCTATTCACCCCTATAATATCTTTATCCTGCTCTTCCTTCAGGGAGGGGCAGCGGGGGAGAGAACACGTGTCAGGCTTCTAGACCCTAAGGGGGAGGGAGTGAGTGGACGTGTGGCGCGTTTGTCCTAGGAGCGGGGCGAAGGGGTGGGCAGCGCTGCACCAGTTCTTGAGCGAGGCGAGTCCCCCGCAGTGCTGGGGGGCCGTCGGGGAAGTTAGACTGTCAGGCGAGGTGCGGGTTGGGGGGGGGCCGAGCGAGGGCGCTGGGGCCGGCGGCTGGCTTTCCTCTTGCAGCCCCCCTCCCTTGCTTTGGCTTCCCGCCGTCCTCCGCCCCGCCATTGCTCCTCCCTCTTTGCCCGGACGGGTGTCCCAAGCCAGCGCCTCCGGCCTTTCCCACGGCTAGGCTGGCAGGACTCGGGCTGGGCGCCTGCAGTGCTCTGGCGTGGCTTCTTGGGTTATGGGGCACCAACGCCCACGGAGGGGAGAACCTGGAAATATCTCTCTCTCTCTCTCTCTCTCTCTCACACACACACACACACACACACACACACACACACACCCCTCTTATCCGTTATATTCAGTTTTGTTAGGCTGGTTGAACACTCGGCCGCCGCTCTTCCCCTCCGCTCTGCTTGCATCAACGCAAAAAGACAATAGAGCTAACCCAGAATCAGAAACTCAGCCCTCCGGGGTCTTGTTCTCCACGGGGACCCCCAAGGACCAGCCTCCACGAATACTGGAGGGCGGGGAGGAAGGGCTCAAGTGGGATGGGGGGGGTGCTAAATATCTGATCTTGCCTAGGACACCAAACTGCCTTGCACCAGCCCTGCTAACTAACTAACTAACTGAGTTGCTCCTCCTGCAAGGAATAATAAATACAGTTCTGCAGTGGCAGCAGCAGAAAAATACAGCAGAGGGTGTCGTAGAAGGGCAATATGCATTTCAGCGGGCTTGTGCCTTGTTGCAAATGGTAGACATCTGGGGGAAATAACAGTGGGCAGCATTGAACTGGGCCACTGCGCTTACACAATTGATGTAGCCGTAGGGTAAGCAGCCTCTAGTGCAGTGTTCTCCAACCTTGGGTCCCCAGATGTTTTTGGCCTACAACTCCCAGCATGCCCCAGGCAGCATAGCTGGCTGGGGCATGCTGCGAGTTGTAGGCCAAAAACATCTGGGGACCCAAGGTTGGAGGGAGAACACTGCTCTAGTGCGATGCCAATAACGTAAAGCTGGTATGATTGGTTTTCCGGGGAAACCCACCCATTACCCATCGCACCAGCTTTACTCCATTAGCATTGTGCTAGAGGTCACTTATGCTAGCACTACATCAGTTGCTTAAGTGGAATGGATAAAGGCCAGTAAGTTTCACATTCACACCCCCATCCTGGAGAGGGGAGCTATTTGTCAGGGAGGTTGCCCCTCAGCTCCCCTGGCACCACCTTTGCAGCAACAAAACCAATGTATTAATGACTAATGTGCACAATGGCAACCAGGGCTCCTGACCTGGATGCTGAGCAATTGCTGTCCGTTAGTAGAAGCTGAGCATCTGTCTCGCTCAGAGACGCCTTTGAAAACTCCAATTGGAAAGGATCATTATTCCTAACGTGTAGGGTAGATCCCTCTTGCAGATGAGCAGGATACAGTCATATTTTGCCGTATTTCTTCAAGGACTATGTACTTTTTGATAGAGAGGGAAAGAGAGAGCCAGAGACAGACAGAATATCCATGAATACAAAGCAAGTTTGATGAATGAACAAAATATGTATCAGTGCAGGGAGCCTCAAAGAATTGCTAAAACTGTCTCCGCTGATTTCAGAGCATGCTTGTTCCGTTGTTGGCTTGCTATTTAAATCAAATTTTTCTAAACTCTTGCTCAGAATTTTGAAGGTTGCAAAAAGGAGGAAGAATTAAGTGGCAGCAGTCAGGATGACAAGAAAGGTTACTAAAGAAAGACTCCACCTAAACATCAGGAAAAATTTCCTGACTGTCTGAGCAATAAGACAATGGAATCAACTACCTAGGGAGGTGGTGGGCTCTCCCAATCTGGAGGCATTCAAGGTGCAGCTGGACAGCCATCTGTCGGGGATGCTTTGACCTGGATTCCTGCATTGAGCAGGGGGTTGGACTCGATGGCCTTGTAGGCCCCTTCCAACTCTACTTTTCTATGATTCTATGAAAGAGTACAATCCACTGGGAAGTTCTCTTAGGCAGTTCCTATTCATTTCAAGGAAGCATGTGCCAGGGAACTTCTCAGTGGATTGAACCCCAAACAGTAAAAGAGAGACCGTGACTGGGTTCACACAACATGCTAAACCTCAGTAGGTTAAGAGGCAGAGTGGCTTAGCATGTTGTCTGAACACTGCATGGTGGTTTATAAGTCAACCTGGTGTGGCTTATAAGCCACCCTGCTAAGCCATGGTTTGCAGTACGGTTAAGAAAACCCTAGTAGGTTTAATGTGTTGTCTGAACCCAGATGACAGGCTAACCCACTGAGAAGCCAAAAAGGCACAGAGCCCCTTGGCAAGAGCAGCAAAAAGTGCTGCCACTCTTGCCAAAGGGCTAGCAAAGGGTGCTTTCCACTCCTCCCAACTTTTTTTTCAATGTAAAAGAAATAATAGTTAGCAGTGGGCTACAAAGTTCCAATTTGGCATGGACACTTGTCTGAATGGACACAGTGTCCATGCCAAATTGGAACTTGGTAGTCCACTGCTACCTTAAAAAAAAAAAAAAAAAAAAAAGGTTGCAGGGAGTGGAAAGCATCCTTTGCGGCAGAATCTTCGGGTTTTGGGTGGGGGCTTATGTCCCCCTCATTTTCCCAAGTGTGGATAACACAGAGGCACAAGGCTCCCCCTAAAAATCCCCAATATTCTGGAAAAAAGGTGTTTTGGGGGGCACCCCCTCAATTCCCCCCTTCCATGCAGGATCCCTGGAGTTTTTTGGGGGTGCTGGGAAGCCTCACTGTCCCCTCAGTTTTGTCATTTACCCCAAGTCAACAGCACCTCGAGAAGTGGAAAAAACAGAAGGAATCCCCAGTGGTGGCGGCGGGGGGGATTAGTGTAAATGATAGCATGGGGGGGGGGATTCAGTGCTCCTGCGGTGTACCCTGGGATACCTGCAGGAGGACCGATGAGGGAAGAGGCCGGGGGGGGGGGAGATGGCCAGGGAACCCTGCTATGCCTGATCATTACTCGGGGGCCCAGAGTCCAGATAACATTGCAGTCCATTTGTAATCAGCCTGTGTTTTCCCATTGCTTCATCTGTCTTTTTTCTATCGACAAAAATCCCATAAAGGAGGGGTGTGGTATAGCAGTACAATTTTTCAGCAGGCGTGGGCAGGAAAATGTGCAATTGACACAGGGTCAGAGTAGTTGTCCCTGAGGAAGGTGGGTGACATGTTAGGGATACCCTTCCCTTTCCTATTCCCTGCTGTGCATTTCCAGTTGCAGAGCCATTTTGAGATTTTCTAGACAAGGCTGTTTCACCTGCTGTTTCTACATCTGGTTTTGTTGCAGAATTAAGATCAGAGCTCTACATGAATTTATTTTTCATTCCTGCCTTTCTGTAATTTCTGCTTCTGTGGTGCTGTGGTATACTGGAATAACACAACTACATTGGTGGGGATTAGTGCTTTGCTTTGCTTTGGCAAAAAATACTGGATATTCTCTGCTCCAACCCCCCACCCCTACCAAATTGCTTTTAAAAAACAGAAGTGAAACTGGATGTGAAACATTGTCTAAAGCACCCATTGTCCCAAAGAGGTTCCAAATAGGTTCTTTTTCCCTTTGCTTTTTTCTTGACAGCTGTCAAAAGGCAAGCTGTCAAGAGAAAGCAAAGGTGCAAGTGATCTTTGCTCGTGAAAAGAGGGTGGTGTAATGTATACCCCCTTTGCAGCAAGATCTTTCACTCCCCCCCCCCCCGACAGTCTTCAGGGTGGTGCACATTTTGCACTTTTTCCAGAGATGCTAGGTACTTGGGAAAGTGACAAAGTGCACCCCCCTTTTTCTTGTGCCTAGTTGAGGCTTCAAATTCCCGCAGTTGCATAACTGCAGCTAAAACAAAAAAAAAAGAATACAAACCTATTTATGTCCATTTTTTGCACATTTTTTTTTTAAAAAAAAGATCTGTCAGCCACTGACAGCCCCTCCAAGGTGCTGCTCGGGCACTTTGAAGGGGCTGTTAGTGGCTGTCAAAACGGGGATCATGAAAGCCTGCTGTCAAGCCGGCTTTTGCAATCTCTGGGGGGAAAAGTTTAAAGTGCAAAAAAGCCATGGGGAGCTGAAGACAGCTCTCGATAACAGTGGGGAGGGCAGCAAGCCAGTGCCAGCTTGGGCACTTATAGGGCAGTTGGCACTGGTGGTGGCCAGGGTGAGCTCGGGAAGAACAGCCAGGGTTTTTTGCTGCTCTTGGTGAGTGCCTTGCTGGCCACTGGACTTTACCCACGGTGGGATCAGTTATCCAGGTTCAGACAACACAACAACACACCATGGGTAAAACAAGCCCTACAACAGCCTTTGGGTTCTCAAGGCAGCATGTTTGAAAAAACCAAGCCACTGTGTAAGCCGGGCTGGGTTCAGACAACACAACAACCAACCATGGCTCGCTGCTCATGGTGGGTTCTCCTGTCATGCAAATCAGGTCAATGTGACCTAATTATGCAGTTCTCTATCCTGGTTATGAAACTGACTAGAAAAGTGAGTGGTGGGTTGTTTTTTTTAATTGACTAGAAAAAATCAAGCAGGCCAGTTTCCTACCCAGGTTGTGAAAATGACCAGAAAACTCAAGGGGCAAGTTTGAAATTGACTATATAAAAAAAAGCAAGGCCACAATATTCCTAGTCAGATTGTGCAAATGAACAGAATAAATTGAGATTTACAGGTCATTTTAACCATGTTTACTAGGAAATAAAGCTGCGAACTACGTACTCTGTGCTGCAGGTGCTCTCTCTCTCTCTCTCTCTCTCTCTCTCTCTCTCTCTTAAGTTAAACACACACATACAATAGGCAGCTAAAATGATGCTGCAAAGCACCTGCTTCAAAATGGCAGCAGAAGAGGTGGGTGGTGACCATAAGGGTGTAGAAAAGGGGAGAGAACATCACTGACCACTTGACTATGTCATGCCCATTGTGCGGATAGAACATAGGGAGATGCACACATCAAGAAAGTAGTAGACCTGCTGAAGTGTGGACAGGCAGTCTGAATTCTACCTTTAGCTTACAACAGAAAATCAATGATTGGCAGCCCTAGGAGCCTGGAAGCACCCAGGGTGTTGTATGAGATGTGTTGCAGCCCCAACGATAATCTTGTTCCCTCCTGAAATTCCTTTTGGGGTGTCTTGAAGGTTGTTTCACAGCTTAAGGGTTTAAATTTGCCTGTTTACTTTGTAACTGATCAGAAAAGAAATGAAATTGTCATGCTAATATATTTTAATTGACCCATTAGAATTGCTAAATAAAATAAATTTTCACAGGCAGATGCGTCCAGCGAAGCGTGAACTTTCATTTCTCATTCTTGGTTAGCACAAAGCAAATTATTATTTTTTGTGCCTTCCAAGATTTAAATTACAATTCATTGTCTGACACCCCACCCTCCCCCACCCACATACACATACACTCATACATATTTTCGTTATCTAAGTTGTGTGTGTACTAGGTGGGTAATTCAGGACAGCCTTTACTGAGGGGGCGGAGAATCTGTAGCCCTCCAGATGGTTTTGGACAACAACTCCCATCATTCTTGTTCATTGGCCGTGCTGGCTGGGGAGTCTGAGTCCAACAACTTCTGGAAGGGCATGTGTCCCCCACCCCGGCTTCTTGGTGAGCTTTCTTTTGGAGGACTAGAGACTTAACACAAGAACATAAGAAGAGTCCTGCTGGATAAGACTGAAGGTCCATTTAATCCACCACCCGGGTTCCCACAGTGGCCAATCAGATATCTCTAGGAAGCAGAAATGACCCAGAGGGCAAACACTCCTGTACTATCGGGAGAAAGGTCTGAGGTCACTGAGCAAGAATAAGACTGGGTGCTGGAATTACCCTAAGAACCCTGAGAGCATAAAGCAGTGGGGAAGAACACTGAACTCCTTGGAGCAGGGGTGGAGAACTCTTTCAGTCAGAGGGCCGAATTCGGTTTTGGAGAAACTTTCAGGGGCTGCATTCCAGTAGTGGGTGGAGCAAAAGGCAAAAGGAGGTGGGGCCAAAGGCAAATGGGACAGGGTCAAAGCAGCAAAAACACCAGCATATTTTAGCTTAAGGCTCTCACTGCCAGTAACTACGTATAAGTCTTAGGAGAGGCACTTCAACAATTGATAGTCCGGGAGAAGGGGTGGGAATTTGGTCGTCTGGAATTGGTACCCCAGCCTTGGAGGAATGGCAGGATAGAAAAGTACGTAGCTCAAAGGAACAAACAAAAGGACAAAAGAAAAACAGACCCCAGAAGAATCCCAGGAGCCAGTCTTGCTACCACCTCCACAGCCTGAGGAGGTCACTCTGCCTTTCTCTTAGGACACCATTTGAAAATGCTGGGCAGTGCCAAAGATCCCCCAGCCTATCAGAGCCATCCCTTGAGGAATTGTGAGTGGCCCCTTTAAGCGTCAGCATTATTCTTCAGAGCGGATGGAGCAAGGAACACCCAACCTGACAGCAGGAGTGTATAAACTTTCAGTTGATTCCAGTCCTTTGCTGGAGTAGTATGTCTGATGTTACTTTAATAGTGTAGTTAGTAACCATGGCTGATTTATTTTAAAGTGTGTGTATGTGTGTGTGTATGTATTTGTGTGTACACACACACGTACGCACGTGTGTGTGTGTGTGTATACATGCACACACACATCCACATAAAGCTCTTAACTGCAACACACGTGGAGCAGGGATTTTGTCAGGATTGCAGCTGTAGTAATATCATAACATAGGAAGGATAAATGCTCACCTCCTATAATGTAATGGATTGAGGACCTAACAACGCTTTCAGCATTTGAATGGATGGCATATAGATGTCACTCTTGAATGGATACATATATGGATATTTGGTCTGCCTTTGTTGAAGCTTATGTATAATTGATATATTCTAATCTATGTTAGAATATAGATAAGATATATATATATTCTTTTTTTTCTTTTTATGGTTTTGTTTTGTTGAAACTTACAAAAATAAATAAATGAATAAAGAAATGGATTGCAGCTGTAGAGAGAAGGGTTAAACCTCCTGTCTTCATATGTGGTCATTTATCTACCTAGCCATCTAATCTAATCCCTCTGCCTGCCTGTCTGTCTTATTGGGACAGCCGCATATGAAAAGGGTAGCCAGAGCTTGTAGGCCCCATGCACACTTTCAAAAGGAAGAAAACCTTTACATTTTGAGTAACAGCACTCAGAACAGCACTTAGATTCATAGATTCATAGATCATAGAGTTGGAAGGGGCCTACAAGGCCATCGAGTCCAACCCCCTGCTCAATGCAGGAAACTAGAGGAGGGGTCTCCCATCCAAGTAATAACCAGGCCTGACCCTGCTTAGTTTTCCACGCACAGACAAGTTGAGCCAGCATGAGCCACTCTGAACCTCCCTTTGGGGAGGACTCAGCCAATGAGGGCAGAGGGAAAGTGTTACATCGCTCCTGTGCCTTCATTGGCTGAGTCTCCCCCAAAGCAGTGTCTGATTGGCACAGAGCACTGCTACTCAAAATATAGGTGACTTTTTCTTTTAAATAACAACAACAACAACAACAACAACAACAAAGAGTAGCACTACTAGGGATTAGCTGCATAATCAGACGATACCTCACTGACTCTTAGGTACTGGGTTGTATCCAAGCAGTGGGGTTCCAAAAATCTGGACCAAACATCTGGTGGATTGTGGATATCTGATGATGATGATGATGATGATGATGATGATGATGATGATGATGATTCCACCTTTTCCCCAATACTGGGACTCAAGGCGGCATATTGGAGTGCCACGAGGCCTGCATGTTCAGCTATGGCTCTTTCTTTCGGGAGCAGAGTGGGGTTAGTCAGCTGGCCAGCCGGCCGGCCGGCCAGCCACAAGGAGTGGGGGCGAGGAGGAGGATGGCAGCCATGGTGGTAGGGATGGCTCTGTGCCCTTCTGACCTGTTGGGCCCTTGGTGGCAGCTGCACTGCCCACCCATGCTGCCTGCTGATGCTGGGCCTGATAGGGAGGGAGGAGAAAGAAGCAAATTATTTAGTTTAATTTATTACATTTCTATACCACCTAATAGCCAAAGCTCTCTGGGCCCTTTACCAAGATTAAAAACCTTAAAAATACAATATTGCACATAATATAAAAACCATTGACATACAAACATATAAACAGACCACACATACACATATCTAAATAATGTTAACAATCAACAATAAAAATCCCTGGACCTGTTTAAAAACCTTATCATATGCTGACAAAAATGCCTGAGAGTAGAGGAAGGTCTTAACCAGGTGCTGAAAAGATAACAATGTTGGTGCCAGGCAGGCCTCATTGGGCAGGCCACCATAATCAGGGGGCCACCACTGAGAAGTCGCTCTCCCTTGTTGCCACCTTCCGAGCCTTGCTTGGAAGAGGCACCCAGAGGAGGGTCTTAAATGATGGGCGTAGTATACGGGTAGATTCCTTTTGGGAGCAGAGCAGGGCTGACCAGCCAGCGGAGGGATACAGTAGAGAGCGAGGAGGAGGACTGCGGCTGCGGAAGTAGGGATGGGCATGGGCTCTTCTGACCTACTTGGCTCTCGGCAGGCACTAGATTCTTAATTGCAAAGTTCAGCAGGTCATGGGCACAGTGGAAGGGCTGCTGCTTCCTCTCCTTCTGATGTCCTTGGCAGTGATAGTTGGTAGCAGGAGGGAGGGGGCTCTCAGCTGGAGCTGTATCCAGGCACGATAGAGGGGTCTCTGACCCCTCTGGTGCAGCAAAGAAGAAGGAACCCAGAGCAACGGTGTTATTCTTGTCGAACTACACATTGTTAAAATACCTTTCTTCATTTAGCCCATGATTGACCCCTATGTACACGATTTCCTAGAGTTTGCAGCAAATATTACAAGATCTGTGAGAAATTCTTATTCACAGAGCCTCAGACTTGTATATGCAGTGTGTGTGTGTGTGTGTGTGTGTGTGTGAAAATAGTGGCTTGGTTTATAGGGCTGCTGTAAGGATGACTGAACTAGGTACTGTACATGAAGTGCTTTGCACACTTTAAATTTGCTATGTAAATGCTAAATCATATAGAATTTATGTTATTCCCTCTAATACTGTATACAGATGGCCCTGTGCCAATCACTTTGGAGGCAAAATAGGGCAACCGACAAACAAGGAAGCTGCGTATTTGAGGGAACACTGAAATATGTAGAAGTACATTACGTCAAATAATAATAATAATAACAGCAACAACAACAACAACAACAACAACCAAACCCCTGACTGCCCTGAAAGTGCGAAATTTCCCAGAAAAGCTGTAGAAGAGAACTGTGCATGTGTGCTGCCCTCATGTTGCTGTGGAATCTGGCTGCATGAGTGTAGAGTGCAGGCGCGAGCCCCACTCTATTACGATGAGCAACTGCTCTGCAATGCAAGGCATCTGTGCTATAGTGGCTGCTATCCGCTCTGATCCCTCCTGTCACCAGATGGGTGTTGTGAAGAAGAGGCGAGGTGGAGCTGTTATGTTGCCCTGGCTGTGTCAGTCAGTGAATGAGAGTCCTGACCATAGCTGGCTCGGTGGGCAAGCAAGCAGAAGAGGACGTCTCTTTCAGTCAGCAGGGGAGTGGGAGGGTGCGCAGCTTTCCCTTAATAAATATCTACTGGCCTAGTTCCCAGCAAGGGAAGAGGAGGGAAATCTCCCAGACCCTAACAGCCTTGCAAAGCAGGGGACTGACTACCTGCCTTGCAAAAGGGGGGGGGATTTTTTCTGCTTTCCTCCTAGCTTGGAAGAGGGATGGGAAATATTCCCTGCATCTGGAGAGCCATTGCAACATCCGCTGCAGGTCCTACTTGTCATATTGATATTCAAATCCTCACTCAGCCATGAACCTCACTGGGTGACCTTGGGCTAGTCAATCTCTCTCAGCCTGACCTGCCTCATAAGATTGTTGTGAAGATAAAATGGGGGACGGGACTGAAGCATGTATGCCACTCTGAGCTCCTTGGGGGAGGGATGGGATAAAGATGTCATAAGTCATTTAAAAACAGAAACAAAAAACCCTCCTCCAGATGAAATCTTCCAGAAATGAGCCTAAGCAGCCTTTGAGCATGTGAAAGGGGCTTTTTTTTTTTTTTTTTAATTTATTACATTTGTGAATCGCCCATCTGGCCAGTCACCTGGCCACCCTGGGCGATGTACAATTAAAACAATGCAATAATAAAGCATAACAATTAAAACAGTATAGAAAATTCTTTTAAAATCCTAACCCACCCCATATTCCTGCCTGAAATACCATGTTTTTAATGCACTGCAGAAGCTCATCACGGAGGGGGCATGGCGAAGGTCACTAGGGAGGGATTTCCATAACTTGGGAGCCGCCACAGAGAAGGGCCTCTTCCTAGTCCCCACCAGCCTGGCTGCTCTGGCTGATGGGACAAGGAGAAGGCCGTCCGTGGCGAACGCTTGGGGAAGAGAAAGAAACTCCTTGGATCATGCAATCTCTCACTTTTAGTTTTGGAATGCATTTTAGCTGCTATTTCCTAATAGCTCTTCCTTCACTGAGGCTGCCCATAGGCTACCTCACGGGTGGGCAAGTGGCGTGCAGGGGAATCCCCTGGTTATATCTGATCAGAGACTGGAGATAACATGGGGATTCCTCTCCCCAGGACAGGGGCTTCGGAAGGGGAGAGGACAGGGCCTACAAAGGGTGTCATGGGCCAGACTGGGCAAGCACGGGCCAGATCAGGTAACCCCGCGGGCCAGATTAGGCTCACAGGCCAGAGGTTGCTGTCCGCTGTCTCAGGGTTTAGGTGCCACATCTGCTGAACACCAAGTCTACAGGCCACGGCTTCACCCAGGAGGCATGGCTCCCTTCCATGTAACGGCTTGCTGCTGTGACATTGCTTGCTTCCAGGTGCACAGTGTGTGGCGTCGTTATTACCCAATCAATCCCATCATCAAGAAGCCAGCAGCTGAGTGATCAGACAGGCTGACATGGGCAGGCATTAAGTAAGCTGCCAACAAAGAGCTGGCATTGACAGTGAATGACAGATCCACATTCCCCATCAGCCTGCTGACTGGAGACTTGGGAGGCAGAGTCTGCAACAAGAGAGCCTGTAACACTTGCGGCCAGTGGGGCAGCTGCGGCCAAAATACAATAGTGGGCAATGCCAACAAGACCAGAAGAAGGACAGGCAAACTAGAACTTGTTCAACAGGCAGGGGCAGTAGAAACTCTGGGTTGCACCAGTGTTCTCCAGCCTTGGGTCCCCAGAAGTTTTTGGCCTACTACAGCTACGCTGGCTGGGGCATGCTGGGAGTTGTAGGCCAAAAACATCTGGGGGCCCAAGGTTGGAGAACAGCGGTGTACACTGTGCAAATTTGAGCTGTACTCATCTGTAGTACAGGCATGTCCAGAAGGACACCTGACTAGCTGAACTCCCCAGATGCCGACAAAGCATCTTCAGCATCTTGCTAAGGAATTGACCTCTTCACCACTGAAAAGAGAGGAGGGGTAGCACCACAGAGTGAGAAACAAGGAGAGAGGCAAGCCCAAAAGAGATGCTTCATTTATTAATGCCCAAGACATTTTGACTCCTGTTACCCCGCCCCCCACACAAATTGAAGTTGTATCCAATGCTGGCTGTCCAGCAGTGGAATGGAAACAGGTGGCAGAACACATTTCCCCTCCCCCCTGTAGCTCCCCAAATCTGCTCTGGGTGGTTTTGGGGGACCTTCCAGAGCAGATTTGAAGGGCATGGAAGGGCTTCAGGAGGGAAGAGAGCAAGGAGAAGTCCCATTGAGTGAGCAGGAGTTCACTTGTGTGATGTTGGATTTAACCCCTTCCCCCCCCCACAGGCATAGACATGTCCTTACTTAGTAGAGCAGATTTCTTGAGATCCTGTATACACCCAAGCCAGAGCAGCCTTCCCCAACCTGGTGCCCTCCAGATGTGTTGGGAGTTGTGGTCCAGCACATCTGGAGGGCATTAGGTTGGGGGAGGCTGTCCTAGAGACAGGATTGCACACAAAAAAAAAGCTGCTCTACTAGATATGGCCCCTGAGAAAGGATGTGTGCATGTTGGACTCAAAACATGCTGTTGGGCAATTTTATTTTATGAAAATCATCATTTCTGTGATGGAGGCTTGTGGCTCTCTTTGCAGCCGGTCAACTTAAGTGATGGTTTGCTTCAAGAGTAGCTGATGTTGGTGACTGTTTCACCTTTCCTGTGGATTTTGCAAATTTATGGTTTCACTTTATTGGATTTCTCACCTGCCATTCCCTCTGTGGATATACATTTTGGATTAAAATCCTGTACCCCTTTGGATTACAGCACTAACCCACAGAAGAAAGTCACACCGGAATTACACTTACACATATGGGGATCTTTCAAAACCTAATATCAAGACTGGTTGGGTGACAGGCTCCCTGGCTTGGCAGATGACCACAGAAGCTTTATCCATCCACTCATTGTGCATTTATCTGGAAGGAAATACAAGTATGACTGTTCTGAGATGATGGATAATTGATGGAAAGGCAGCAGTTGGCTTCAGATTTTGAGTCAGGCCCCACAAAAGCCCTGCAACTGCTAGATGTCCTTTCTGTAGTCAACGGGCACATCTGTTCTTAACTATCTTATGTTTTATGGATAAGTAATGGGTTCTTGGCTAGGATCTTGTGTGTCCAGACTTCGAGCAGCATCTCTTTGTTGTTTAAATGGATTCTTTAGGAGGGCCTCACATAGAACATCTTCAAATGGTGCTATAAAAATGACTGTTCTATGTGGAAATCCAATCAATGCTAATTAGGCCGAGACATGAATTAGTGCCTTGGAGACTTAAGTCTCTCTGTATACTCTGATTGCATGGAGGTGGGAAAAGCAGAATGGGCAGGTATTTTAACTATTGCTAGCTGGATGCATACATATATGCCACTTACCATACTTGGATGTTTGCCCAGATTAAGAAAAATATGTTGTTGTTTCCAATTGCAGTGCTGGCAGACCTTGTCACTGAGCTGCTTTCTCCAATCCGTGGAATGTTAATGTTTGCTGGTATTCATGCAGGTCATTTCTCTGAACAGAGTATCATCTATTATACCTTGAGGAAGCAGTGAGAATTGAATTTTGCACAGCAGGTGGGGGAGAGGAAGATCTTGAGCCTGGGGCACTGGAAATAAGACACAGGAGGACTCCAACCCTGTGCTTTGTTATATCATCATGGGTGACTAGTGGTCAGATTGCTGGATGACTCCGTAAGGCAGGTTAGATGGTTCAAAGAGCTTGTATAAGGGCCAGCAGCTTGGGTACTCACCTTCACTTCAACTGCCCTCTGAACTATTAAATACATTGATATATACGTGTGCACAGGTCTGTATTTGGAAACTAGAAGTGAAATAATCAATGCAGAAATAATAGTACAGTGATGGCGAACCTATGGCACGGGTGCCACAGCTGGCACGCAGGGACCTCTCTGTGGGCACTCGAGCCATTGGTCACCAGATCGCGACAAGACTATCCCCTTCTGCAAAACACTAATGATCTTGTTCTTTCTCACAGTGTGGAACAGAATGATTTTATTCTAGAATTCCTGTTACAGAATTCTTTTCTACATTGTTATCACATTTAAAAGATTTTGAAGAATGATGCAGAGAGCATGGCTTGGATGTAAAGCCCTAACAGTTGACCTGAGTGCTGCATGTGTTGCTCTCAAACTAACGGAGTATGAGCCAAGGTTTGACAAATTATCAGCACGCATGCAATAGCAAAAATCACATTAATTGTGCAAAAGCATGCCCAATGGAAACTTTTACCTAATGCAGTGTTTGCAGTCCAAGACATAAAGTGTTTAAAATGTGTTAAGCACGTTTAGTTTCTTGTTTATCTTGCTCATCCTAGTACAGGTTGACTTTTACTTTGACTAATCCGACACCTGTAGAAGCAGGGAAAGGACTACATTGCTTGCCCCATACAATTTCAGTCTGGCATATAATCATATTACAAGTTGAGAATCCCTTATCCAAAAATACATGTGCCTAATTATTTAAAAAGTTTGTATAAATTCCCTTTAGGCTATGTGTACAATGTAGTACTATAATAATTTTTTGAGTTGATTTTTTTTTTTTCAACAAAAGACTGTTTGTATCATTGAAAGCTCTGCTATTGTGTTTTTCTTTTAAGACAAGAGATGTTAATTAGTTCGGACAACTGTATGAGTTGTTTTTCTAAAACCAAAACCTCGGTATTCAGGTTTAATCGCAGTGTTGGCACTTTGAAATAAATAAGTTGGTTTGGTGTTGCAGTTTGGGCACTCGGGCTCAAAAAGGTTCGCCATCACTGTAATAGTAGGACAATACCTTTATTAAGGGCGCAATCCTATGCATGTGTAGACAGAAAAAAGTCCTACAACTCCCAGCATGCCCCACCTGGGACTTTTTTCTGTCTACACATGCATAGGATTGCGCCCCCAAGTCTTGTAAATGCTCTCTGTGTTGTGATGTTTTAGTTGGGTAGGAAAGGTATTGTCCTGCTGTTACTTTTGGATCCCCCCCCCCACACACACACACACACTTAGCAGACCAACATGGTTACTGGTAGCATTTGTCAGTTATCGCAGAGCTGGAGACTAGGCTGTTGCAATACCTGGGTGGTTTTGATTGTGAAATATGTGTAGGCCAAGGATGGCCACAGCTTCTAAAGCATCAGAGATTGAGCACTTTGGCATGCATCAACTAAGGAGGAAGTTCATTCACAAACTCCGTAACACCCAGTACTGCATAATCAAAGTGCCTTCCCCTCACCATTGCATAGCCATACAATAACACATTGACACCTCTAATGTAAAAAATTGGATTAGAAAGAACATTGTTAGCCTGTCTTTGTAGACAACAGAATGCGAGAATTTCTCCATGACTAGGAAGACATGTATATCTA
Organism: Shinisaurus crocodilurus; assembly: GCA_021292165.1. Taxonomy (NCBI): domain Eukaryota; kingdom Metazoa; phylum Chordata; class Lepidosauria; order Squamata; family Shinisauridae; genus Shinisaurus; species Shinisaurus crocodilurus. The sequence continues at coordinate 202,016,713 of CM037877.1, forward strand.
TCTATATATCTATCTATGAATGAATGCCAAAGGTAATACTAAGTTTATCCAGTTTGTCTTTACTGGCCAAACATCATGCTATCTGTTCCAGTACACACTGCAATTATCTATTTCATGTTATTTGCACCAGAACCCTTGCACAGTCCCAATTAGTGCTACACACACACACACACACACACACACATTTTGTGCATATTTGGCATTATAAACTACCTAAATCTGCACCTCAAAATCCTTGGATTGACCGGGAGAGTCAATTGAGAGATCAAATAGGTAGAAGAGAAAGGTTTAAGCAGTGTTACAGTTTAAGGGGTCCTGGTGCAAAGAAAAGTGATTTTGTGATTTTTTTTCCCTAATAGACCAACTGTGGATTCTTTAAACAGACCAACAAAATTGGCCCTAGTTTTTGTCTGGCAAATAAGGAATCATTTCTCTGCTTTCCTAGTGTACTCAGAGGTGGGAGGAGGGATCCTTTACTGTCAGGGGCAAGGAGGAAGCACTGGAGCAGCCTTCCCCAGCCTGGGTCTTTCCAGATGTTGTAGTGCAAAACAACTGGAGGGACCTACACTGGGGAAGGCTACACTAGAGCAACTACAGCACCAGAAGCACACCATGTATGAATCCTTTTGATTCTGATACTTGAGAACCCCATCCCCAAGTGAACTCCCTCCATCCTATTGGGCAACATCAGAGCCAATATGGCGTAGTGGTTAGTTAGAGTATTGGACTGGGGCTCGGGAGATCCGGGTTCTAGTCCCCACTCGGCCATGACGCTCACTGGGTGACTTTGGGACAGTCACAGACTCTCTGCCTAACCTACCTCACAGGGTTGCTGTGAAGTGAGAGGAGGAGGATCACATAAGTTGTCTTCAGTTCCTTGCAGGAAAAAAAGTGGGATGTAAATATAAGAAATATCAGAGCACTGAGACATTCTGATTCTGTGTAAACATACGAAGAGACGGAACGTGCTAGCCACGCCCCCTCCAGCATACATGTAGAGGGTGACTTTCTGAAGGGGAGAGCCTCCTGTAGCTGTGGAGGCTCTGCATGTGATTCAGAATGCTGGGAAATCAGCATTCTCAATCATGCGGAGAGCCTCCATGGGCACAGGAGAAAGTTGCCCTCCATGAGTTCTGGGCAATGAATGTGATGATGGTGAGGAGTGGGGCTAGTGCACTCCCTCTCCTTATATATTTACTCTATGCAGAATCAGATCACCTGAACAGGGCTAGAGCAGTCATCACAAAGAACCCAGTGGGGTCTCTCATTCTCAGCACCAATGCAAGAGCATTCTGTTTCCTGTGTATTATATCCAAATCCTTCCATAGGTGCTTCTAGACAATCCCTGATAGGAACGTGTCTAGAGTGTAACCTTGTTGCATTCCATTTCAGTTTTGTTTCTCTGCTCCAGAAGAAATCTTTGCATGTTTCTCATACATATGGGATTCCTCTCTAGGAATTGCAGACTCCGGTTTTATAGTTTTTCTTGATAAATGCGGAATATTCAATTACACTCATATATCTCCCACTGTATGGGTGCTGTGAGTAGTTGTTACACTGAGCATACATAAACCATGCTACCATAAAAATAGGAAGGGTGGGGGCCCTCCTCTTTGACTAATAAAGTTAGAATTTTATTTCCTTACATTTTTTTTTGACATCACAAATCTTGGAAATTTATTACAGTGGAAAAGGTCCTTAAAACATAAATGTCCAACCCACAATGAGACAAAAAAAGGGATGCTGGGATGAGAGTGGACCCCAAGACCTTTGATATTTACAGGTGAGAGGGGCTGAGCTTTCTAGAGCATTAATTCTCAAATAATTGGCCAGTAACAACCAGTGGGTCTTGGGAGGCTTTTAACATTTTTTTTTTTTTTTAATCATGCTACCAGGTGATGGAGACAACGCAACATAAGAAGTTAAAGGAGTTTCATTTCTTGGTCAGGGGAAGAACTGAAATTAACAGGGCAGATTGTGGACAAAGACAAAAACCCATCAGTAGAGTCTCCTTGAACGCATAGTGGAGCATAACTATTATCATCTTGGACTCCACTTCCTGATACCGGCAAACAAAAATGAACTGGACCGATCCCAATGCTGGTTGCTGGTTGTCCAAATGGCAGGCCAGGGTTGAGTAGGATTGGTGCGGATGGCACAGTCCAGACTAACAATTAGCACCAAGACTCAGCTTTAATCTGTACCTTCTGTTTGTGGTATCTTCTCTTCTACGTCCAGGTTAGCACTACAGCTCTAAATCAATTGTGGGAGAAATCACTACCTGGATGTAGTTTAATTCCTATATAACAAAGCTTGAAGGGATAACCATTCCAGTCCAAGGTGCAACAATCAAAGATGAATCTATTTCACAGGCACTGTGCCCTGTGAAAACAACCACTTCAGAAATTTACAAGGCAGTCCAAGCTGACAGATTTGGTCTGAGGGACAAATTGGATTGGAGTTTATGCTTTCTAAAGCCAGACATGAAGGCTCAATCCCAAGAAAAGCTTCTTGAGTTAGAATACACTAATGATGGCATGTAACTAATCATATTCAATCAATTCTGCTCAGATTCTGAGCTTGCCCGTGATTACTGGTGAATGAGAATTGGGCAGGTACTGTGAATAAACTGATATAAATAAGAAGCTGTAAACACAAATGGAGAAGCTAATTAAATACACTTTTTGTCCAAGTTATTCACTCTGCCACATCACAAGGATCTTTTACTGGGGTGGCTTATACAGAATATGTTCCAAGGCTTTGGTGAAGTTTTCCCCTCTGTATGCAGGCCTGGAGTGGTAGCAGTGATGTGTTCCTTTAGCATCTTCTCACCTCCTTTGGATTGGACGGCGGGGTGGGGGGATGAGTGAATGGAAGAGGCACAGGAAAAAGAGAACATTTTCTTCACAGCAACTGGAGAACATCCCAGACTCCTAGCAACTGCCTCAGTCTGTCACAACCATATGTCTCAAGGAGGCAGTCATCCCCCAAATCTAAGCGGCCTGTTGAAATCTTGGGTATCAAGTGGCAAATCCTCTGTTCTCCTGGCAGGTGGAGGGAATCTACAGAAAACTCTATTTCAGATTAGAAACCCACAAAATAAACCAGAAATAGATATATTTGCTTTGGGGGGTGGGGAAAGAAAAGGAAGCCTCACACATACAACCCCAATATGCTGTTCCAGTAACCTTTGTGCCCCACGTACAGGCACAAGAGGGAATACAGATAGGATGGGCCTGATTCATGGGGATGAACCCATATTGAAAAAGTTGGTTGCCCCTTTCCCCCCATGACGAGATGACCTCTGAACTGCGGCATCAGTGCACAGGAAGCCAAGAAGCTGCTCTTACAGGCAGGCGCACTACTGCTGTCAGGAGACCTGGGGGAAGAAACCATAAAGAGAATGGATGATACCGAGAGGAACACAGGAAACCGTCTTCTACCATGTCAGACCATTAGTGCATCTAGTTCAGTATGGTCTGCACTGACTGGCCCTGGCTCTCCGGAATTCCAGGCAGGGTCTGACACTGCTGAGAACTTATGCCAGGCATCTCCTGAGAGGCGCTTTAGCTGCAGTGGTGAGGTAGGCCAGAGGCATGCTCAACTTTGCGCCTGAGGACCTGTTCATCTTCTCCTGTTTTGTAACATTCCCCTACTGAGGGGATCTGTATGGCAAGAGCGGCAACACAGACCGTGAACTATGACATCCATAGCAAAATCTGGCATCTTGAGAACGATTTTCAAAATGAGCATATTTTTCCTCACACTAACTTATAAAGACACCGGGTTGGATCCAGACTTGGTTATACTTAGAGTAGACACGTTGAAATCAATGGGACTTAAGTTAGTCATGACTAATGTAAGTCCCATTGATTTCAGCGGGACTTCTCTAAGCATGACCAGGACTGGATCCAACACAATCTGACCAAGTGGGCATTTTCGGCTATATTTTAGAGCGCGCCAAGACAAGTGGATTTGTGAGCGAGCAGCACTCTGAACCCAGAGCACCAGTTTCTCTTAGCTCACACATTTGTTTGGTAGGGGAGGGATCATCATGCTAACAGGAGAGGCACAGAGGAGGAGCTGCTATTGTCCCAAAACAATGATGGTAGCTCTAAACCCCACACAACAGGAAGTAACTCTTGAATAGAGCACTTCCTGTTACACTCCTGCTTGTTTCCTGCTACTCTTGATCTCTATCTGCAATATCTGAAAGTGCCCTTAGAAACCACAAGGGGTCTTCTGCTCATGGATATCAGGACTCAAAGCATTACTTTGAGCAAGTCAGCATAGTTGCTAGTCTTCCCCACACTGCTTCTAAACACCCACAGCATTCTCTCGCGTCTCCACATTCACGGTAGACGTTTTGCCAACTTTTCAGCCTCTCTCAGGGCCAAAACTGACATCACTTTACAGATATAGCTAGCAGCTATGTCCACCTTTCATTTTTACTCTAGGGTAGACACACGGCCCTCTGATCTGGATCCAGACCCTAGTGTGGTGGGTGGGTAACCCACCCAGCCCCCATTATGGGCTCAGTCCAGGTCAGGCCCCAGGCACCCGTAATTTCCGTTGCAAAATAGAGATCCATTTCCTTATGGGTCACTATTTTGCAATAGAAATTGCAGGCATGGAGAGGCAAATGCTGATCCATGTGAGCTTCTTGGAGCTCTAGTGTTCTAAGGGGAACAGTGATGCCACTTAGTACACAGCTAAAGACAATCAGGGTGATTTACAGAAAAAATATGTAATTCAAAAACCACAAGTCTTTGTAAATACCACATGCCACAGATCCAGTGAGGGGAAGTTCCATTCCAAATGTTCCTTTAATCTTGATGCACCATTTGCTTATTTAATGCTGGGGTCTCTCGCCAACATGGCACCCGTGGGCTCCAATGTGCCTGCAGACATCTTCCTTGGTACTCGCCAAGCTCTCCCAGTCCCTCCTGTTTTTATTTCTCAAGATTCTTTTTAATTCTTAATTAAGAATGGGAGACTGGCATGCTAAAAAGCAAAATCCCTTCAGTGCTATCTTTATTTGGGTTCAAAGGAATGGTTTCATGTTTTGGAGCTCAGACCCTACCTCTGCTTTGTACTGAAGTTTTTGGACAACTTACATTTCTTTTAGCCTCAACAGTTTTCCTTCTTGGAAATTAGTGTTTTGTGACAGGCCATGCCCACTATGGTAGCCATTTTTTTGAATGGGCCTCCCCCATGGCAGCCATTTTGTGAGAGCACCCACAACACTCTCAAAATTACACATGTGCCCACCAAACGAAAAACTTGGGGACACCCTGAATGCATCTAAAACTCAACTAAATAGAAGTAAAAGTTTGATCATCATTGAATAAGCTGGGGAAATCTTTGTGTTATGTGGCTAACTGCCCTCCCGACCCTTGCCAGTCAACCACTGATGCACCAATTCCAGTAGGTTCGTTTGATGTAGGGCACATGAGCATAGCTGTGTGACACAAATTCAAGGAATTCAGTCCCCTCATACACATCTGGAGTTTGGCCTCTTTATATCTAGCACAGGTGGGCGACAGGTGGCCCTCCAGATGTTGCTGAACTACAACCACTGGCTGTGTTGGGTAGGGCTGAAGTGAGTTGCAGTCCAACAACAGCTGGAGGGCTAGATGTTCCCCAGGTCGGAAACACTAGATGGCAGGTGGGGGATATGAGCATGTTCACTCCCTGACCTGTTCCTAATCAGCTTGCAGTTATCCTGTTAAGTCCCACCAATATGCTCTATACTGGCAGGTGATGGATCGTAACAGCTTTAAGTACATTCGTTCCGGATCTTCTTCCCTAATCTCACTCTCAGCCTTTTCCTTTGGCTGGAAGAGTCTGAGAGGTTTAGAAGGGGAGGGAGCAAGCTTTCTCCCCGTAGGACTAGATTAGTGTGAATTCTTCTACAGGAAAGGGGGGGGGGGAATCCACTTACCGGTATTCAAAAATCTTGCAGAGTTCAGTACAAACCTGATTCATTTTTGGCATAAGAATTACCACTTCTATATATATACTGCCACAATAGAAACCTCAATTCCCCTTTGTGGGATGCTTCCAGTGTGACTGGGAAAGGTTGACACCGTTCCCTGTTCAGTACTATTGAGTTTTTAGAGCAATCACATGTTAGTTTCTAGAGAAATAAGGCTAATGAAAGTGATGGAGTCCGAGCTCTGAACAGCTCTCGTACCAGGGGTTATGGAGATGTGCTGCCCCTGCCTCAAAAAAACTATGGCAAGAGGCCATAGCCAAGTGGGCGAGAGTTAATAGTGGAGAGCTTTCTTTGCAGGGTTCTGTCTCCCTTGATTGTACATAAATGATTCAGCAGCCAAAATGTGCAAACTCCACATTGTCAACCAGCTTGTATGAATATTTAATAATGCAAAATAGAGCTGGGGCGATCGGACAGGATTTGCCAAATCTGCGATCGTGTTTGATAAATATGGATGAGTCTCTTCTCTCCCCCTCTCCACCATCCCCTGTCCCCAAAGCCCGAGGTGGATTTATCTTCCCTTAACAGCCAGAAAATGACATGCAGAAGAGACTCAAAATGCATAGAAGAGACAGTGACGTACGGAAGGAAAGGTTTAGATTTGTTAGGCACTGGGGAACTTTTTTGGGACAGGCCGAGCCTGTGCAAAAAAAAACCCCAACAGGCTCCATTTGAACTGCAATGGAACTAGACTGCTGGTGTTTTCACATCAACAAGTTGGCAGAGCAGCTTTCAAGAAGATTCCTGGCAGAAAACTGATAGGAGCTGGGGAACGCCCGGTTCAGGATGTGACTCTACCCTTAAGGACGATAGTGTCCGTGTTGCAGGTGATGGAAGTGGGGATAGGGTAGTTCCTGGCAATGAGCATGCAGACATCAAATGACAGCCACTTGATGAGACCAAAGAGTTGCAGAAGAAATTGTCCACAAAAAGGTCAGTTGGAGGAGGACAGAATGGATAGGTATTTTATATCGGTGATTTAATGAGACCTTACTAGAAGCTGCCAGGACAAGATGGGGGAACTGGAGTACTTGATGCTTAAAGGGAACACAGAGATAGTGGACATTTCAGAAACCCGGTGGGACAAAGAGAATCTGCGAGACGCAGTTATCCCTTGATATAGAAAGGCGAGGGAGGGTCGTACTGGGAATGATGCTGTTCTAAATGATAAAGAGAGCATTTATTTATTTATTTTATTTCTATCTATTTATTATATTTATACCCCGCCTTTTTTCCTGCAAGGAACCCAAGGCAGCTTACATAATCCTCCTCCTCCTCTCCATTTTACCCTCACAACAACCCTGTGAGGTAGGCTAGGCTGAGAGTCAGTGACTGGCCCAAAGTCACCCAGTGAGTTTCATGGCCGAGCGGGGATTTGAACCCGGATCTCCCGAGTCCCAGTCCAACCACTGCGCCACACTGGGAATAGCATTCAGTCCAATGACATAGGAATCACAAAAGGAATAAATTCTTCCACTGAATCACTGTGGGAGGATGGAAATTCTGGTTTGCATCCAACGTTACACTAGTGGGGAAAAGAACAAGAGGTGGAGTTGCTCCACTTGCGCAACCACTAGTGAAATAACCAGGACTAGTGCAAGCAACACCTAGCCCAATGAAGTTCTACCAAGCATTGTGCAGCAACTAGTGCAATGGCTTGTTGAATGGTTTTTGAAACAATGGTGCAATTACACATTTTGTAATGGCTTGTGCAACGCCTTGTCCAATAGCTAGTGAAAAGTCTTGTGAAATGGCTTTTTACAATATAAAAATAGAAACGGAAACAACAGAGGAAGGGGGAATGGAGGCAGGAGTAAATGAGGGAAATATCTGATTCTTTCAGTTACGGTACTCATACTTTGGCTTAGTTACTATAGGTTATTGGTTGTTTCAAAGGCTTCCTGGAAAATAGGGATTTTGAAAAGGGGCTTGAAGGTAATAAGGGACATGGTCTCATGGAGGTGTTCTGGGAGCTCAACTTTTTTAAAAAATTGCAACTTATAACTTAAACTGGCCTACTTACTGGAAGATTAGAAGGTTGCCAATATAACACTAATTATAAAGAGAGATCCCAGTAGGGGACGGAGCTGGGAAATTACAGGTCTGTCATCCTAATGTCTGTCCTGGATATTTTGATACAAAGCATCATTAAAGCTAGAATCATTACACAGAAGAACAAGCCTTGGTGAGGGAGGATCAGCATGGTGTTGGAAAGGGAAGTTGTGCCTTACCAGTCTTGAGTGCTGTGAGAATATCAATAAGCACAGAGGGTGGTCCTGAAAACATTATATAATTGGATTTCCAAAAAGCTTTTGACAAAGTCCCCTGGCTGCTGCCCGCTGCCCAAGGCCCTTGAGTAAACTTAGCAATCATGGAATAAGATGAGCAATCCTCTTATGGATTAATAGCTGGTTAATGAGAAGGACGCAGATGGTAGGAGTGAACAGACTAGCCAGCAAAGAGATCTTGGAGTTGCTGGATAGCTCAATGAAAACATGAACTCAGCAAGCTGCAGCTAAGGATTATCAAGAAAGGAAGGAACTGAATATAAAATAGCCAGCATTTACATAAATAATAATAAATAAAGATCAGCAGTGCAGCCACACTTGGGATACAGTATACAGTCCTGGTCACTCCATTTCAAAAAGGATATCGTAGTGCTGGAAAAGGTGCATAAAAAGGCAATCACAATTATAAATGGATTGGCATACTTTTCCTCTAATGGAAGGCTAAAATGTTTGGGGATTTTTTAGTTTTAAAAACTGGGGGGGGGGGAGAGTAGGTAGGGATGGGTGAGAAATCTGTTCAGTTCACATTTTCATGTGAACTTACCAAATTTGCACTTCCAGAATCTACACATGAACTGTAACTCAGATGGCAATAGTCACACTTTAATGAATTTTGTGATGCAGTTTGCAAATTTTAAAAATGTATACAAAAATGCATATATTAGGGAAACATGTTCCTCAAAATGCATATATTAGGGAAAGTCACTTGCAAAAAGGTGTATGTTAGGGAAAGTGTATACAAAACTGTATATATTAGGAGAAATGCACTCAAAATTAAGATTTTTCATGAGAACTTTTTTAAAAATCTGCAAACTGATGCAGAAATGGGATGGAACGAACTTAATGTTGGATAAATAAGAAACTGAGTGGAATCAAACTTGACAGGTTTGTCCATCCCTAGAAGCAAGGGAAGACAGAAGTTTATAATATCATACATGAGTCAGAGAGACAGACGAAAGAAAGTGTTTCTTCACTCAACACTTTACTTATAGAATTACGGTATCTTCCACAAGGATGGCCACTGGTTTAGATGGCCTTACAAGGGAATTAGAGAAGTCTACAGAGGTCAATGCAAGCTCTAGGTTTAGAGGCAGTATCATATATACTAATAGTGATTTCAATTCTCCAAGCGCCAGTCCTCATACAGCCAAAATGGCACCATCGAAGCACAGGAAAGGACTACCAGGAGGTTTGGGGGGACCCCAGGTTTGCAGAAGTACAAACCCCCTCTAAAAGCAAGGGAGGAGCCCAAAATCAGCCAGTGAGGACTTAGTATGCTCAGGGAACATGGGATTCTGACTGACTGTTGGAGGATAAGGAAAGCTGGAGGGAGGGGAAATGGAACAGAGTGTCTGGAATCCTGAACAGGGACACCATGCTGCAATACTTTGTTGCAGGTCCCACTTGTGCCTTTGAATACCAGTTGCTAGTGGTGTGTGTGTGTGTGTGTGTGTGTGTGTGTGTGTGTGTGTGTGTGTGTAAAGAATGGGGAGCACAGTTGCCCCTCGTGACACATTTATGAGCTTCCTGGAAGCATTTGACTGGCCTGTCGCAGACAGAATGCTGGCCTAAACGGACCTTTGATCTGATCCAGTAAGATTCTTTTTATGTTCACCACTGGCTGAAGTTTCCTGGAGCAGTAGGGAAGGAAGTGTTCAGCTACCACGTCTGCCAGGTTTTCATGTCACATGGCAAGATCGAGAGACAATCCTGGAATGTCAGTCGCCTAACCTGAATAGGGTTGCCTGTGTCCCCCACCCCCCGAGCTGCCCAGCAGGCAGAAATTCAACAGGTTCGGCACCCCCCAATTGCTGTATCTCCATGCTGGCAAAAACTACACTCATTTAAAACCTGCCTGTTGTTAATGTTGCTAAAAGCACAGAGCCTCTATCAGGAAAACGTGATAAAAAATCTTAACTGAACAGAGCATAATCCAATAGGGTAGAGTCTCAGGCTTGCAAGGCAAGCCCAGCTTTCCTAGATAAGAGAAACCTGACTTCTCAGAAGAGGCCCCAGACTAATATATGGAAGCCCACACTTCTAGGTACGCTGCTGATCTATCCTAAATCTCAATGAAGGCACACCTCAGGCAAGGTTGCCAGGTCTAGCTCATTTACCTTTTGGGGGCAGGGCTAGACATCATGTTTGTCACACAGCTGCCAATGAAAAAGGCAGCCCCGACTCAAATACTCTCCGTAGGCACGCTTAAGGATCATGTTGTGTATTTCTCCTGCCAGTGTATCAAACAGCATGAGATGGAGCAGGGGGAATGCAGAACATGATGACATCACAACCTGGGTTGTCTAAACATCAGGGAGAACTCGAGACAGGGCTGCTGTTTTCAGTGGCAGCCCTGTGTCAAGCATGATGTAGTTCTGCCCTAAGAGTTGCACAGAAGGAAGAATTTCAGCATGTGCAAAATGCAAGGACGGGGGAAGAATCTGCACCTGGTGGAATTTTCTTCAGTGCAGCTACTACAGGGAGAGGATCCTGTCTCGGAAGCCGGTCTTGGCAGCCCTACAAATGCCCAAAGCGCTGCATGCGTGGGAGGCAAACCGGCTTGGCCTGACAGCGGCCATCTGTGCTCTTCTCTGGGGAGCATCATCCACTCTCCTCTAATTCTTCGAGCCTCTGGCATTCATAAAATATATCCCAGTGCACTTCCAAAGCTCCAGCCAGCAACCTCCAGCTTCCCATTCATTGTTATTCACTTGCTGAGCTGACTGCAGCACGGACTTCTGGGCCTCACACACCAAGTAGCCTGGCAGCTGCTCCCGGATCAGAGTGATCACTTTGCGGGGGTGGGGGTGTTGCTACAGGAGCTGTTTGGCTTCGATGCCTCTTGAATAAGAAACGAACGGGCACTTCCTCCCCCTTCTCTTGGTCCATTGCTGCACTCCTGAGCCCTCCGTCCCTTCCCACCTCCCTTCCCACCTCGGCTGGACCACAGCCAAGAAGGCTTGTTATAAAGACAGCACTGAGGAGGCCGAGGGAGCAGGTAGCAAACAGGTCCTAGCTGTAAGGCCCCAAATGTCAGAGGCCACTCGAAATCCAGAACTGGAGACGTCGCCGTTTCTCCACAGGCCAAAGTGAATCCTCAGATCTGAGCGCTGAATGGTCGGAAATAAAACCCGGGCTCTGACCACTGCACAGAGTCAGCAAAAGCACTGCTATGCTATTCTGACACTAGCCCCTCTTCCCCAAAACTACTCAAAAGGGGGAAGAAGCTGAATTGGAACCAGGGCCCCCTCTCACAGCGATGGGGACTTGGACTCCAGGACTTGACTCGTGAGTCGGACTGAGTCCCCCCTCTGACTCGAGTCCCAATATTTTTAATGGGACTCGAGAATCGACTCGGGACTCGAGACCAAGGACTCGTCAACATCCCTGGGCTGTGCCAGAAGGAGTGGAGAGAAGTGCGATTGCCGGCGAAGATTTTATTTTTTAAAATCATTTTCCTAAAATGCAACCTTTCAGACATTTTGGGTTTGGCTGCCTCTGCCTGCCTGTTTGGGGTTCCCTGCCTCCTCTGCCTGCCCGATCTCTTCTTAACCAGTTCCCCAGTTTGAATTGTCCAAGACAAACGCCTCTGCCTGCCTGCTTTGGGGTTCCCTGCCTCCTCTGCCTGCCTGGTTATTTTGGGTTTGTCTGCCTGATCTGTTCTTGTCAAAATCAGTGGCAGAGTTTTGAGATAAAAAGGCACACTTGTGCCTAGAATTTATTTAAGCCACACATCTGAAGTAGCCTTATTTTGTTGGGAAAACCCCCCACTGATTTTAATAGGGACTTGTGGAGTCAGCTTTGGGAGTGACTCGTGAGTCACCATTTTGGACCAAGGACTTGGACTCGGACTCGAGACTCGGGTCCAAAGACTTGTGACTCGACTATTGACTCGAGACCAAGGACTCTTCAACATCCCTGCCCTCTCATATCATACTGACAGGGTGGATTCAATGTCCCGTGAGAGCTCGAATGTAGTTGTGTAGGGATGACGCCGTTCATACACTCTGTGCTTAAACCCATAGCATGACTACCTCTCCAGCTGCCCAGATTCCTGAGCATTTGCGGAAGGGACGTAACCCTAGGAATATCCATATTAATTTCCCCCCATTCAGCTCTAGTTCCTAACAGTGCCTCCAGGCTCCAGCTACACAAAATAGGAGCTTTCGCTGACGGGATGTCCAATATAGAAGCAGCACGCTCAAAAATAGCTGTGAACTTGAGTAAGAAGCATGGGAAAGTTTATCTCAGGGGCAGGGTACCTTTCTTTTCCCCTTTTGGGGGATCGCTCTCCTCTTCCACTCTTTCTCTCTCTTTGTCCCCTTCTCTTTCTTCCCTTTCCTCCTATGCTGCCTCCCTCATTGCCCCCCCCGCAACAATTAGGCTTTAAAAAAAAACCTTCCCAAATCTTTATATTCACATCTGTGCAGCGCACTCAAAATGGCCACGATCTGCAGGTTGTCAAATTTCAAGAATGACTTGGGCCAGTCGCTCTCTTTCAGCCTAACCTACCTCAGAAGGTCGCTGTGAAGGTAACATAGGGGAGGGGAGAGAAAACCACCCCGTGCTGCTTGAAGGGATGGCAGAACAACAACAACAACAGGCAAAGACCTTTTTTAAAAAAAAAACCAAAACCTTCCCCCGGCTTTCTAGTCTTTCAGTTTTAAAAATTGTGTTAGTGCGTTTTTGCACCGCTGCCGCCTTTTACGCTGTTTTTCTGGCTTTATTCTGCTTTAAACTTAAGGTTTTTAGATTATGTTTTATGACGTTATTGCATTTTATGGTTTAAAGTTTTGTTCTGTGAACCAAACTTCTGCTATTAGGTGGTATAGAAATGCAATCCATCCATCCATCCATCCAATAAATAGTAACAATGCCTTACACCCCCCTGGGCAGAGAGGAGAGATGCAGCGGCTGTTCCCTTTGCAGCCCCATTCCTCCACCAGCTCCTCCTTCACTCGCCTTCCTCCCATCCTGCTACAGCAGCAGGTGGGAAGGTGGTTAGGGGGAAGGACCAGCAGAGCGACAGACTGGGAGGCCCCTTCAAGCTCGGATACTGTCTTCAGCTTAAAACCTGCCAAACCAAATGGAGGGAGAGTGGCTGGCATTTTCCTTCGGGATAAAGAAAGCACCAGGACCTACCCCAGATCCTGCCATCACAGCTTGCAGTGAAGATGACAGGCATCAACAATGACACACATTTATTTATGCTGAAGCCGTACAAGGTCTGCCCAGTGCAGAGCCAAGGCAGTCATCCAGGACACTTAGCCATGCTGTTGTCATCTTGGATTGCAAAGATGGGTTCTGGGAGCAGGCGCTGCAGGCAATTTTTGCAGGCCTTATTATTCCCCCTCTGTGCCGGAGAGCTTGTTTAAGGCCCATCCAAATCCATCTCTACCTGCCTGGGTGGCCGTCGTTTTAAGAGGGCCTTAGAGAGCGCGATCCCCGGCGCGCCTGCAGTGAACTCCACAGAACAAATGGCCTGATGTGGGCCCCTGCAAGCGAGTTATATTAATAGCTGGCAAAGCCCTTGTGCGTGGCCCGTGTGCAAACTCCATTAGCAAGGTTGATTCCCCCCCAGGCAGTGGCAGCAGGCAACACCTCCCTGCACTTGCAGGATGAACTGGAAGAAATAACTGCACCACAATGTTTGCTAAAGCTCAGCAAAGGCTCGAGCCTCCTTTACATCCCAGTAATTCCCTGCTCCTCCTTCAACTGTGAGGGTGCATGAAGTGCTCTGGATGCTGGACACAGTCCGATCTTTTTCAGACACATTACCCTCCAACCCTACTTTTGTGTGCATTGTTCTCAACACAAGCACTCATTTCACACACACACACACACACACACACACACACAGTGCAAGTTAAAACATCGGACCTGGAGTGGCAGGGAGAGGCCAGAGCCTAACTAGAGCCAGGGTTCACTAACACTGGTGTTGGGCCATGGAACCCAAGGTGTTATAATTCTATATATCAGGGATGCACAAACTGCAGACTTGTAGGATCTACTTCATGTTTTGCTAGAAGCCCAAGCTCCACCAGTCCAAGCCAGTGCAAAACAGTGGCTCAGGTTAGTGGACCTATACCAAGAATTAGGGAACAAGGTATTCATTAATATTCCCCCTTCTTCCCTCCCCATTCCTTTTTCCTTGTGTGTCGTGTCTTTTTAGATTGTAAGCCTGCAGACTGTCTTGTTAATTGCTGTAAACCACCCAGAGAGCTTCAGCTATTGGGCGGTATAAAAATTGAAATAAATAAATAAATAAATAAAAATAAAGGTACCCCTAAGTGCATGCTCAGCCCAGGAGTTTGTGATCAGTACCAGAGCCAAGCTGCCAAGCACTTTCATACAAAAATCCACTCCTGCATTTCACACTAGGATGCTTTTTCAGTATACTAATGGGGGGGGGGGAGAGAAGCTTTTTAGCTCGTGCTATTGCTAGGACAATTGGGGGTTGGAAACCCCTGCTGCTTAACTGCAAATCACTCAGTGATCTACAGGGAGATTTCATAGATTTCATAGATCATAGAGTTGAAAGGGGCCTACAAGGCCATCGAGTCCAACCCCCTGCTCAATGCAGGAAACTAGAGGAGGGGTCTCCCATCCAAGTCATAACCAGGCCTGACTGACCCTGCTTAGCTTTCCACGCTCAGACAAGCTGAGCCAGCGTGATCACCCTTCTGCCCACCCCTGCTATGCACACCTACCTGGGAATAAGTCCCGTTGAACTCAATGGGGCTTACTTCTGAGTAGAGACCTAGGATTGCACTGTTAAGCCCCCCGCATCGGAGCTGGCAGGTGCCTGCTCCCAAGCATGTACAGGCTGCCCTTCCCTGCACAGTGAATCACTTATTTCAGGGCCACAGAGGGGCAAGGCGCCTGGGAAGGCATAAGCCCTAGTGCCTCTCTCTCTCTCCCTCCCTCTCTCTCTTTTTACAGACTAAATTTATTTATTTATTTAAAAGATTTATAAGCTGACCCAAGCAAAGCCAAGGAAACATCTTCCCACCAGATGGTGAGCAGAAATTGCATGAGTTGAAAAATGCCACCATCACCAGCATCACCACACACACTGAACTGGATTCAAGAAGGAATACCTGGGGCTATCCTGCCCATCACAGAATTAAGGCACAATCCTATGCAGGTTTAGACAGGGGGGGAAAGGCCTACAACTCCCAGCATGCCCCAGCCAGCTATGCTATGCTGGGGCATGCTGGGAGTTGTAGGCCTTCTTTTCCTGTCTAAACCTGCATAGGATTGTGCCCTTAGAGAGTCAGTGACTCTAGTCAAATGGCAGGCAGGCTCTTCTCGCTGTCGCTAAGCCATTTGTAAAACACAGCCTTCCTGGGGAACTATCACAGGGGATTTGTGAAAGGTTTCACAGTATGAGAGCATCCTATAGAAATTCGCCATGCTCAATCTGAAATAAACGGCCAGTGGTAACACACCTTCCATTTGTCTGCTCTTCAGAATGGGGGGAGAAAGGGATGGGAAAGGATGCTACCAGCTTGTCCTAAAGTGGGATTATCTTCCTGAGCTGATGAGATAGCAGCGGCCATTGAAATACCGCTCAGTCGGCCAGATGTTGTGGGGAAACGGACAAGCTTCTTTCGATGAAAAGCTAACTAATCTGAAGAGCATAGGTAGCCTAACGCTGCAATCCTCTGTACACTTACTGAGGAGTAAGTCTCACTGAACTCTGTGGGAATGGCGTCTGAGGAAACATGGCTCCAAATCGCACTGCCACTCTTCTTGGCTTAACACGCACACACACTTATCCCTGAATTTCTCGAACTGGTTTGCTGTGCCTTTTCTCAAATGCTGGATCTTTGTGGGTGGGGAAGGGAATCATTATGGTAGGCAGGGGTGGGCAACTTGTGGCCCTCTGGGTCTTTTAGCCTACAGCTCCCAGCATCCCTCACCATTGGCCATGCTGGCTAGGTCTGATGGGAGTTGTAGGCCACTCCTGTCATAGGAAAACAGTAAGTAAAAATACTGCAGTGAAGAAGGGCCATGTCTCAGTAGTATCGCTCGTGCTTTATCCCAGGTATTTCTGGGTACAGTCTGATAAGCATCAGGGTTAGGAAAGATCTCTTCATGGGACCCTGGAGAGCCCCTGCCATTCAGGACCGATAGCTCAGTGTTAGCATACATCCTTTGCATGCAGAACGCTCTAGGACCAGTTTGACTCCTGGCACCTCCAATTTAAGAGAATCTTAAATATCAGGGCTAAGAAAGACCTCTACCTGAGGCCTGGGCAGCTGCTCCTAGTCAAGTAGACTAGTCTTCCCCAACCTAGTGCCTTCCAGATGTGTTGGACTGCCATCTGACACATCTGGAGGGCACCCAGGTTGGGGAAAGTTGGAGCAGACAATACTGTGTCCATGAACCGATGGCCTGACTCGGTTTAAGGCAGCTACAGACGTTCAGAGATTTAGTAATGAGACGGGGCCTAGATGAACTCGTGGTCTGGCTCACGCAGCATCTCACATTGTCATAGTTTTACTCGTGCGAACAGCGCAGCGTAGGTGTTAGAGGAGGAGTTGGCTGATATTTCCCCAGGGTTAACAACAAAGTGTTTATTTGAGGGACAAGGAAAACAAATTCCACAGTAAACTGAAGCCTGGAATGGATGTGACTGGAACTAGTAATCTGTCAAACCCCTTTCCTGCTCCCCTCTTCCTCTTCCAGCTGCCAACCAACAAAATTCCCACCATCCCAGCTGCCACTCCATGCTCCCTCCCCTCCAGACATGGTTCATTCCAATATCATCTAACAGGTGTGGGAAGAGGGAACCAAGAGCTGTACAGGACAGGTATGCTCTCTCTCCAGTCACTGCTTGCCACATCCAGCAGCCCCTTTCTATGTTTCTGAGCCCAGCAGCCATTTGCCACGTTTGCAAAATTTTTGCAATGTTGAGGGCTAAGATTCCCAGAAACCCGGGCTAGGTCCAGATCCTGCACTTACAATACATTTAGAGCTCCATCCTATGCATGTTTAGACAGAAAAAAAAGTCCTACAACTCCCAGCATTGCCTAGGCAGCATGGCTGGCTGGGGAATGCTAGGAGCTGTAGGACGCTTTTCTTTCTAGACATGCATAGGATTGAGTCCTTAGGTGCTAAAGTTTAGCATGTATTTACAATGAATACATACAGACTTTGTTTATGGTCTTTCCTCAAAGCTGCTGCATAAAAAAAATTGCTCGAAGAAGAACACTTGTTACTGTACCTACATGAAGCTGTGATGCTCCCAGGAAATTCTTCCTCATTCACCGTACAAGGCACACGATGTGCTTTCCCCTCCCCCCACACCCTGCCCCATTACAACCTGCAACTTTCCTCCTCCCCTCAGTTCACCACACTCGTCCCCAAAGAGCAAGTTGTTGTTTGGCTCCCTTCCACCTTAACGTGGCCGGGGCAGTTTACTTACCGTGACGGTTTTTATTCGTCCCAGTTGCCTAGTGCAGCTCCAGCCTGAACGATTTATTAACAACGTGCACAGCTCCCCATCGTCACAGGGCTCCATCCCACACCACTGTTTGTTGACGATGATCTGGGCTGCCAGACGCAGCCATGGAAGTGAAGGAGGAAGGGAAGCGTTGAAGGAGAGAGGCAAAAAAAAAAAGGGGGGGGGAGAAGACAAAAATTAGGTGCACATATAACAAGAACAATCAATAAAGTACAAGACGTAAGGGGTTTTTCCCCAGCCAGGTGCCCTCTAGAGCAGTTTTCTCCAACCTTGGGTCCCCAGATGTTTTTGGCCTACAACTCCCAGCATGCCCCAGCCAGCATAGGTTGGAGAAAACTGCTCTAGAGGCATTAGACTACACCTTCTATCATCCTCAGCCATGCTGTCTAGGGAAGATGGGAGTTGCCGTCCAATGCACCTGAAGGGCTGACATGGGTCCTTTCCAGGTGTTCACTTTATAGAGCAGGGCTTGCCATTAGCCATGCTGGCTGGGTATGCTGGGAGCTGTAGGCCAGCAACATCTGGGGACCCAAGGTTGGAGAGCCCTGTTATAGAGCAACAGAAGTGTGGTTAGGCAAATGAATGACACCCCTGTCCATTTCACGGGTATTGGAAACCACGTTGGTCCAGGGCTAGCATGAGTAAAGGATGAAGGCTGCAATCATAGGCATAGTTACACAGGAGTAAACCCCACTGAACGGAGTGGGATTTACTCCTGAGTAAACATGCACTGGATTGCACTGTAAATATGTTTCCTTCATGATTGAGAAAGGCCCTTTCAAAAGGTAGGACGAGAGGACCGAGATGCAATAGGAGCAGGAAAGGGAAAAGGAGTGGAAGTAAGAGCAGAAAGAGGGGAATGAAAGGAGAGTGCAACAAATCTATTCTGCTTTATGCTGTAGTTATAACACCTCCGAATATGAGAGAGCTGCCTCCTGCGGGCTCAGAATAGCCTCATACTCACCACGTGTGCCAAACAACCACCCACAGGCAGCGGACACATCCCCCCACCCCGCCCCACATAGCAACATAGGTAGCATGTCACTGTTGCACAAGCACAGCACATAGCAACACAAGATCATCATCATCATCAGGCAATCACTCGTGACCGGGATAAAAGGAGGAAATTCTACAGAAGATTGTGTAGACTCTAGCGATGGGTCCGTAAGTGACTGTGGAGGCCAATTCTAGATCCACACAGCTTCCCACAGTGAGGACACAGGTTACCAGATAGAAGATGGTCCTGTAAAGGATTCATTTGACGTGCTTTTCGCTTAGCACGTTTCTCCCTTTCACCTTGCACTCGGGCTTCTTCAAAGTCCATGGAACCTTTGTGAAAGGCCAACCTCCATTTAGATCGTTCATGGGCCAGAGCTTCCCAGTTTTCGATGTTTATATTGCATTTTTTTAGATTAGCCTTATGAACATCTTTAAACCTCTTATATTGACCACCGATATTCCGCTTTCCATCCTTGAGTTGGGAGTAAAGTAACTGCTTTGGGAGACGGCAGTCAGGCATTCGAACAACATGACCGGTCCACTGAAGTTGGCGTTGAAGGATCATTTTTTCAATGCTAGTAGTCTTTGCTTCTTCCAGTACACTGACATTTGTTCGCCTATCTTCCCAAGTAATTTGCAGGATTTTCCGGAGGCAACGTTGATGAAACCTTTCAAGGAGGTGGAAGTGACGTTTATAGATAGTCCATGTTTCGCAGGCATACAATAAAGTTGGTAATACAATGGCTTCATAAACCAGTGTTTTGGTCTTCTTACAAATATCCCGATCCTCGAACACTCTATGTTTCATTCGAGAAAATGCGGCACTTGCGGAGCTCAGACGATGCTGGATTTCACTGTCGATGTTAGCTGTAACAGAAAGATAGCTGCCAAGATAGAGAAAATGATCGACATTTTCCAGTATTGTCCCGCCAAGCTGGATAGATGGCATCACCAAAGGATTGGCTTGCACTTGCTGATGAAGCACTTTGGTTTTTTTGATGTTAAGTGAGAGACCAAGTTTTTCGTATGCTTCTGCAAAAGCATTTAGGATAGTTTGGAGATCATCCTCTGAATGTGCAGAGACCACATTATCATCAGCATACTGAAGTTCCACAACGGAGGTTGTAATTACCTTACTTTTTGCTTTCAGCCTGCTGAGATTAAAAAGCTTTCCATCTGTTCGATATATAATTCCCACACCGGTGGGAAGTTTCCCCTTGACAAGATGTAAAACCATGGCGATGAAAATGGCAAATAATGTTGGGGCGATAACACATCCCTGTTTAACACCTGATCCCACTTTAAATGGAGCACCATGAGAGCCGTTGTTGTCCAAAACTGTTGCCGTCATGTTGTCATGGAGAAGTCGCAAGATATTCACAAATTTATTGGGGCATCCAATTTTCATAAGGATAGTCCAGAGAGCTGTACGATCTACAGTATCAAAGGCCTTAGCCAAATCAATAAATGCCATATAAAGGGGTTGATTTTGCTCCCGGCATTTTTCTTGGAGCTGACGTGCAGTAAAAATCATGTCTACTGTCCCTCTAGAGGGGCGGAAACCATATTGAGTTTCAGGGAGGATCTCTTCTGAAATAGATAGAAGACGGTTTGCGAGAATCCTAGCAAATATTTTACCTGCGGTTGCTAAGAGAGAAATGCCCCGATAGTTTCCACAGTCTGTTCTATCACCCTTCTTAAAGAGGGTGATAATTATGGCATCCCTGAAGTCTTCTGGGATCTCTTCTCTTATCCAGATTTTTTCGATGAGTTTATGAAGATGTTGTACAAGTTCGGGGCCCCCTTCTTTAAAGATTTCAGCAGGAATCCCATCTGGTCCACTAGCTTTGTTGTTCTTCATTTGATTAATGGCTTTTTTTACTTCATCCAAAGTGGGGAGTATTGCAAGTTCCTCTTTAATTTGTTTTTGCGGGATTTGCGAAAAAATCTCATTATCCACCTTAGATTTACGATTTAAAAGGTCATAATAATGCTCTTTCCAACGCAGTGCAATAGACTCTTTGTCTTTTAAGAGTTTGGTGCCATCTTTTGATTGTAAAGGGTTTGTACCATAGGTTTTTGGTCCATAAATGGCCCTTGTGGCCTTAAAAAAGCCCCGTGCATCATGAGATTCTGCAAGTTGTTGAATTTCTTCAGCTTTCTTTTTCCACCAAGCGTTCTTAAGTTCTCTTGTTCTTCTTTGGACCTCAGCCTTTGCGCTAGCGTAGGTTTTTTTCTTGGCAGCGCAGTTAATATCATTTTGCCATATTTGGAAGGCTTTCCTTTTTTGGTCAATTATATATTTAATCTCATTGTCATTTTCATCAAATGACATTTAATCTCATTGTCATTTTCAACACAAGATAACACAAGCCCACACACCAAAGCCTCAGGGAAGCTCCCAGGGGGCCTGGAGGTCCAAGAGAGCATCCAGTGCATTTTGCATGCTGTTTCTTTTATTTATTTATTTATTTATTTCCTAGATTTGGAAAGTCATTCTTTTGTGGAGCCAAATCCTTTCCAAGCAGCTCAGGACCAGGTTAGCATGGGGCTCAAAGCCCACAGTCTGTGACTGTTTCCCAGTGGTTTTATTTCTCCACCTAGGACAGGTGACCGGTATTGACAGCGCCTTCTGCCAGTGGCGGCAAAGACTGCTCTGGCTAAGGCATGCGAGGAGCAGGAGTGTATCCTCAGGCCTCGCTCGATAGGTCCTGGTCTGCTCCCCGATGCTTCTGTTTGCTGCAAAACGTTTGGCAGCTAGTGTTCAAGTCACAATAAAACTTCCGTACGTCTTGACTGGGTCCAAGGGCAGGCAGGGTGCCAGATCCTCCACAGGAGTGCAGTGGCTGTGTGCCTCTTTCCTTGTGTGCTGGTCAAGCAACCCTATTTTTTGCAAGTTCTTTGGCTTCCCAGGAATCCTTTCCTCATGTTGCCCCTGCTCTTTCGGTTTCATTTTCGATCTGCTTATTCCTAGGCTGTGAGTAAGAATAAGAGCTGCTGGGTGACCTATTTGCCTTGCTCTGATCTTAGCTATCGTGGAGAAACTCAACTGGTTTGTTGGCTTGACTCGGAAGATGTGAGCACCCCTGCTTTAGCTCTGCTGGCAGTGACATGTAGCTTTAGAGTGGAAAAATCAGCAGTCTCTGCCACCACGGAGGCTGTGATGTGCATCGGTCAGAGTACCAGGAAACCTCGGCATTCCTCTGCACTTTTCAGGACATTCCTGTCCCTTGTTGGGCCTGATGCATGGATCTTTGGAGGAGCAATCAACTGAGAGAGAAGGCAACCTTGCTCTCTTACCATCTACACAGGCAGGTTTTGCTTTAGTTGTCCCAGCGACTTGGCCCCTCCTACAGGCACACCGTGCCGTCTGCCTGGCGATCATCCTCTTGGGATGGCTCATATCTCTGTCCAATGCCGTGATTTCACAGGTCCCCACTTCCAGTTCCTTTCCTGCAGTGAGACATTGGGATACAAGACAGACTTAATCCCAGCAGAACAGGACAAGTATGCTGCCTGTTCACCAGAGCAGGAAACTAGGAGACAGGCCTCTTAGGTTAAACATGCTGCCTAAGGTGGTGGCAGCCCCAGAGGCTCTGCACTAATAGAGAAAGGTGCCCCCAGGACAAGATGGCAGACGGTCAACTCAAGTGAGTGGGAGAGGCCTGCTCTCTGATCTGGAGGCTGGGAGACCAACACACACGCATGCAAACTCACCAAATGCATCCTGAAAAAACAGAACGGGCTTCATTCATGCACCTCTCATTACATGGGAGATCCCCGCATGGTGGCAGCGGCACAGTGAATGCATGGGCACTACGCTACAAATGCAGCCACTCCCCATGGCACAATAGTTCCGTGTGCACGTGCGCCCTATGATCATTTTTGCGCCACCAACAAAAAACATTCTGCTGGATTTTATTTTATTTTTAAAATAAAAATAAATAAATTGGCTTTGCATCCTCCAACTCTAGAAACCAGCCAAGAGGATAGAAATTAGGCTGGGCCTGAACAGTTCTGGTAGGCTGGCTACTTTAATGCTATAGAAAAATTCGGTCTACTGTAATAAGATAGCGAAGTGTGGGAGTTTCCAAAGCCAGCTGACCCAATTGTCATTCACACAATTAAGCATTGTGGTATGTCACTAGATCCAGAAAAGGCTGAATCCCTTTCTTCTCTACCTCCTCCAGTCCCACGGGGGAAGGGATTTTGAGGAACTACTGATTTAAAATTATTGCACCATATACAACAGGGGTGAGCAACTTCTGTGGGCCGAGGGTCACATTGCCGCCGCCTGCCCCCCCAGCCCACTGGGGGCCGCACCCATGCCTCCCACTGTAGCACCAACAAATTTGCCACTGAAATTCAGTGGCAGCAAAATCATGCTCCTGGGAGTGCAATTCTGCTTCCAAACAAGGGGCACCCCCTCTCTCTGCACACCTTGTTCTTGTATTTTATATTTCCAATGCCACCTTTTAGTCACTGCCATGGCAAATCTGGTGGCCAAGGGGGTGCAAACAAGGTCAGGAGGTCCGCATGCAGCCCACATGTTGCCCACCACCAGTATACAATACGTATGAAATGATTAACCAACAGCCTTGTCGATGAAATGCTGATCCAAGACATTCAAGAGCTAGAATCCATTCAGGGCAAGGACTGGACTCTTTTTCTTTTCTTTTAAATAAATGTTGCAAGGCACTTGGGGGGGGGTCCTCAAACTAGAGCCGGCTGCTGTCATTCATCTGTGTGTGCTTTACTTGAAGAGCCACCACCAGCCACAATAAGTGGACTTAAAATGTAACTGCCTCGCACAGGGTGCTTCCAGACGGAGGTCTCCTAGCACTACCAATCAAAAGGCAGGCCCAGATGTTTTTGGCCTACAAAAGGCATTGTGCTGCTATTTCAGCTTGCCCTCCTTAACAGATTTCCTGTGGTAAGAAATAAGAGAGAAGAAGCAGTGGGGAAAGATGGGGGGAGAGCTACCAGTGGAAGAAGGCATCGGCTGGAAACCACCACCACCACCACCAACCCCCCCCCATAAAATCCCGTGAATGAGGCAGGGTGCTTGCACACCAAAAAAAGCCTTGTCTGGAAGCACCCACAGATCTCCCCAGTCCTAGTCTGACACTCTGACCACTACCCAACACTTTGCCGTATTGGGTCCCTCTTTACAACCTGAGGATGCTAATTCTCAAGTTTGCCGTTTGTGTGTCTAAGCTTAGCTCATCCACTCTGTTCCAAAAGCCCTTGAGTGAAAGGTGCCAGCGTAGGTGAAAATGGAAGGTCAGAAGCTCTGTGATAAGTCTAGGCCTACTGGGAAGAACTAGAGCCCACTAAAGTGGCTGTTTTGATCCCCAAAAGGATGTTTTTCTTTCCCAAAGGAAGAGCAGCCTCCTACCATCTAGGCCTGTGGGGCTGGGTTGTAAACATGTAAGCTAGTCACTGATTTTTAGCTCTCAAGAAGGCCTGTGGCTTATGCTGGCTCAGCTTGTCTGAGCGTGGAAAGCTACGGTAAGCAGGGTCAGGCCTGATTATTACTTGGATGGGAGACCCCTCCTCTAGCTTCCTGCATTGAGCAGGGGGTTGGACTCGATGGCCTTGTAGGCCCCTTTCAACTCTATGATCTATGAAATCCACTGCTTGTGCAACAAGCTTGCAAGACATTGCTTCCGTAAACCTTGCTTTCTCTTTGCCACCTATCTACCTGGGCCTGTCAGGTAGATGGTAAAAGGATCTACATGGATTCCTTCGGCTTCTCTATCTGCCTCCTTGCTACCTGTCCTGCTATCGGCTGTTACCCAGAGAAAAACACTGGGTGCTCCTATGGAAGACTGGGGTGATCCCCTGCGGGGCAAGGGCCACCCAGCCTGGTTGCTAATCTACCCCTAGATGATTACTTCGTTTACTGCTGTAAGTCTGAATTCCCTTTAATTCTTTGGCAGGTCTGGCTGTCCTGTTGCGGTGTATAAAATACCGGGGATATGTATTCCCCCCCCCTTAAAATAATAACAATAATAATCATCCTGTCCCTTTAAATAAGTTATATCCATTTCCCCGCTTCCCCTATTAGATGGGTAACAACAGTTTCTCATTTCCTCACATCTTCTTCAATGGCATTCATGTGATGAAAACATACAAGATCGCTGGGATTTATACAGGCACATGCAGCAGCCTTTTCATATTTATTTGGATTGTAATATATACATGAATGAATGAACGAACTGTAATATATACATTCAATCTCCATCTCTCTCCATCTCTCTCTCTCTCTCTCTCTCCAGGAGAGAGTTATTTGTTATCTGAATAAGATGTGAGAAGCTAAGACGTTTCTATTAGAACTGCGTTCGCTGAGTATGATTTACCTTGCTGCGTGCGCTTTTATAACTTTTCCTGCTTATGGTGACTAGGGGCCTGATCCTGGATGATTGTTCAGTGCTACTGACGCCATGAGGGAATATACTCATTATAAGCTGGCTTTATAGAACTCGTATGCCAATAATGCCATACTCTAGTACAGTGTTCTCCAACCTTGGGTCCCCAGATGTTTTTGGCCTACAACTCCCAGCTGGGGCATGCTGGGAATTGTAGGCCCAAAACATCTGGGGACCCAAGGTTGGAGAACACTGCTCTAGTATCATGTGGGGATGTACGGATTTTGTTAAATCTGTTCCATCTGTGTTTCACGGGATTGTCGGTGTCTTTCGTTCCGTCATCCACTTATCAATGGAATCGGATTTTTTTTAAACCGGAATTTCATTCTACTTGCGCTAATTCACATTAGTGCTAATGCACACTTGCACCAATGTGAATTAGCAGAAACCCTCCCCCAAAGGTGAAAAACTGAGTGTAAGTCCACAGAATCTGCGTGACTTGGAAAAAGCTGGTCCACTGTGGAATCTGCAGGTCAGGTTCACAGAAATCTGAACTCATTTGAATCTGTTGCCATTTCCCCCAAAGTATCAGAAGATCAAAGAGCCCCAACTTACCCTTGTGGGGATGTTTCAGTGACCCAGCACTGCCGAGGGGCAGGGGCAGCCACAGACAATTTGCTGCCTGAGGCAAAGGATAAGATGCCACTCCTCCATTCCACATACAGGAGCTGACCGACTGACGGTGGAATCTTACTTCACCACTGGTGAGAGACAGCAGACTAGCTTAGGGGGCTCAGGGCAGGCTGCGTGGCATTCACAGCTCTATCCTCCAACACCGCACTGCCACTCCAAACCCCGCCCTGCCCCCCAGAATGTGCTGCCTGAGGCAACTGCCTCACCATGCCTCTTGGTAAGGCTGGCCCTGCTGAGGGGACCATTTCACAAAGCAGTTGTATATGTTGCTGTGACACTGCATGTAAACACTCTGGGGCATGTACCGCAGGGCCAGGTCATTGCAGCGAACCAGGGCCCCGTGGCACATGCCCCAGAAGGTTTAGAGCTGCTTACCTGGCTGTCGTACTTTACAAGTTGACTGCAGGAAACGCTGGTGTAGCCACAGCAAACACTACTGCATGTAAATGATGAAGCAACTTCGATGCTGAATGGTCCTGTGATAGGCTATTAATCTAATTGGAGGGGGATATACTAACTGGGGACAATTTGAAGGTGGTGAAATTTGTAGAAGGCTTTCTCCCTATCTTCCGGTTTCCATACCTAGAGCCAGCCAGATAAACATTTAGGTAGCAAGTGATCTACAAAGAAGGGCTCTAGCAGCAAAATTCCACCTGTACTGTCAATTTCAGAAGCAGCAGATGGGGTGGAGGAAGGCTGAGTGCATGTCTGTGGCTGCTTTCTATGGGAATGCTGTAAAAAACATCATTTACAGGTCAACGTTGTGAGACCCCAGAATAGAATTCAGCCTTCCTCAACCTGGTACCCTCCAGATGTTTTGTACTACAATTTCCAGCACTCCTTACCATTGGCCATGCTGGCTGGGGCTGATGGGATGGGAGTCAAAATTCAAAGGCATCAGGTTGGGAAAGGCTGATATAATTCAACAAATGTTACATACGCCCTTAATCCTGACCTGCCCATGTTCTCAGGACCTTAAGGTTTTTCTGTTCTTACTGTTTTCTTAGGATATGTCTTGGAACACCCCAGAAACAGCTGGTATAATCTGCATCATGTCCTAAATGGTGTCCCTAGTAAATGGCACTTCCAGGTGGTTGTTTCCTCCAATGACAGCAGTGCAAAACAGGAAGTTGAGAGAAAAATGTCACATGGCACAGGTACACAAACAAGTTTAGGCCATCACTGGGCTTGCATCAGAGTTGCTTCCATTTGGAAGTGCGCTAGTACTGGATTTTGTACCTCATTACAGAGTTACTAACTTGCCAACAATGTTCCCCACAATGTCCGTGCAGACATTGCAAGGAACACTGCTCCACTCCAGCATGCCACTTGAAGCAGAAAGTGGGATCATCTTTCTGAATTTACTTGTGATTATTAGGCACCCCAACCTACTTCTTGGAAATGAACCTACCTACAAGTAGATTCAGGCAGCGCATTTGTCCCTGTTGTGTATTACAAACATGCAAAAGAACAGTGCAGAAACTAGTAAGAGATGGGGGAACAAATCAAAATGAAAAATTGAGACACTACTCTGAGAAATATTGATTGAAAGAAAAGAGGGAAACACTTTGGCTACTTTAACTGTCTGAGCAAAGAGGTGATTGAAGCACATTAAGGGATAGCTGCCATGTTCTGTATTCTCAGAAATATGCCCTAAAGTGTAGAAATGCAATTATAATCTATGTCAGTGATTGCAAGAGTAGAAACAGAAAGGCTAATTCTTTCTGGAATAAAAATGGTTGATCTTTAACACCCAGTCCCCTAGTTTTATGGGTGCACTAATTGCTGAACAAATGTGCTTAATATGATGGATTTCCCCACCCCTCTTCACTCCAGAATCTCAGTAGCAACACAAGAAGCAAGTACTAAAAGTGTATCTGTACCAGGGCTCATCTATTGCATTTCATTCTACATTATTATTTGTCTTCAGATGAACTGACTTACAACCAGGGGATTTGAAGAGATCTGAAAATTATCAAGTGCAACCTTCTATCCAAAGGCAGGAGGAGCCTTGATGCACCAACTGTCAACCACACTACACATGAACCCACCTAGAGATGGGCAGAAGATAGATCAGGATCTACTAGTAGATCGCTGAATGATTTGTAGTAGATTGGCAAAGGTTTCTGACTTCCAGTTGTTTAACAATAGCAACAACACAAAATATCCCCCACTCCTAAATTAGGATGTTAGAATCCCTGATCTGTAGTATCTCAGATGTAGACTTATACTTGTATATAGAAGTCATCCCAGTGGATAGCTAATGGAGTGGAATAGGTCATTGTCTCTGCCCCCGAGTCACCATTTTGCAGGCAGCTCCAGCTCCCCCCAGTATTTTGTACCTGGCTCTGGCTGGTGGACACCTCAGGGTTCTAGTGAAAAGAATGAGGAAAGCAGATCCCACAAACCTGATGTCTGCCCATGTAGAAGTAAAATTTGTCCAGGCTTTAGTTTAAACAGAAAGGCCTGGAAGTCAGACCTTTTCCTTGACCTTCTGTAGATTACAACCCTGAGGGCAAATCACCCATCTATTGATTTGCCTAACCCTCTTTCCTGCTTATGCTAAAAGTACTGTGAGCCAGTATCACCTTGGGATTATCACCTTGGGAAAGACTACTGATTAGCATGATGGCTGGAAGATGGGCAATACTTGATCTTTTGTTTTTGTTTAAATGTCTCCTTTTGAATTGTCTCTCAGTTTCCTGTACTGACTCAATTGTCACCTGACCTCTACATGATATTATTCAGTATAAATGGAAGTGTCTCCCTTGTGTTCTTGTTGGCATTCCTGACTGTGCTCAGATGCCATCCGTGAATTCACTAATAAACTTTCCTCTCTAAGAACCTCTTAAAAACACAACGCAGTAGATCAATTTTTCCACAACAATCTTGGTGCCCTGACTCGGATCGCTTCAAGGGACTGGACCTGCCTGAAACAGGGAAACACCACTGAACTCCCAGGCGCCAAACCCAGGTAAGAGACCTTTTGAAATCTCTTTTGGGTTTTTGGTGTGTGTCCTTCTGTTTCTAGCAGACTATCCTTTCCCTCCAACGCGATCTGAACTTTGAGTCCATGAGGTTTTAGAGACGAAAGAAATTTCCTATAGGATTGTATGCATGTCTGTGAAAGTATGATTGCTAGATTTATGAGCTGTTGACCAGGGCTGGGACTAGGCGAAAGCTGAACCTCGTGCCCCAACAGACAGACCCTTTTCCCTTTTCCCAATTTGCCCAGTACCCATGGTTTTACTGTGTGGAAAAGGCACATCTTCCTAAAATTCTCACGGATGAGTGTGTATAAGTTGCTGACCAGGTCTGGGACTTAAACTGAGTCAAGACGCCCTGAACCTGTTCGTGAGGGGAAACCCAATGATCGGCAGTGTTTCAAAAGCAAGTGGGCTCAGTGGAACCTCGTGACCCAGTGACGTGTGACTGTTCATGAATCTGCTGATCAGGACCAGGACTTAAACCACATACTAAACCAGTATGTAGTGGAACCCTGTGTCCCAGTAGAGTAAGTAAATCCCTTTTCCTGTTTCCAAGACTCATGAGTCCCATTTGAAGTCATAAGACTGACTGAGCCGACAAAAGGGGATTGTGCCGCAGTTGAAAGACTGAGTGAGCCGATCAAAGTGTTGAGCCGCTGTCTGAGACTCAAATGAGGAACATCCCTCAATAAGTTTGCCCTGGATGAGTGTCCTGTATGAGTGTGAGGAATAGGGGGTGCAAGATCAAAGGAGATCCCCCCCAAAGGGAATGCTAGCATGTTATAGGTACACACCTTATGGCCATAGGTAGGTGTGTAAATTTCTCGAGAAATGGAATGTCATGACAAAAGGATGATCCTAGTAAACAGTTCCCACTGGGAGGAAAGTTTGACTTGGACAGGATAGTGCACTTAAGGGGAGCGCTCGAGTCATGAGGAAGTAAGGTACCTCAGACTCAATGGGAAGTGTATTTTAATTGGTATGAAGAAGCTTCAAAACGCATGCATGAATCCAAGCTTAAAAGCTTGAAAGATTCAAATATATATTAAAAGATCAACTAAAAAATTTAAGCAGGCCTGCAGCCAACCACCACCATTGGCTCCTATATCCATTGCTAGCGAAGAAAAATGATTTTTTTTGAAGAAAAAGCAAGATCCTGTAGATGATTATCCTTACCTACATGAGAAGACCCCAAAATGAAGATGAAAGTAGAAGGTTTTCGCATGATGATGCTGAAACTACCCCAGTGGCCACTCCTTCACCCTAACCCACCTCTGCCTAGCCAGAAAGAGCAGTAAACAGAAGGAACTAGATGCCCAGAAAAATTTAGAACCCAGAAGCAACCACTTTGCCTGGCTCTGTTCCTTCTCAAAGACTGTTAGTCACCCCAAATTATGGGTCAGTCACCCTGGCTCCACTAAGTAAGAGGTACCTGCAAGAGATAAGACTCTAGTGGCTGTCCATGACCCATAGACACCAAGAGATTTAAGGAATATAGTAAATTTCCTAACTTGTGAGAAGAACCAGTCAAATTCAAGGAAGAATTTGAGACTGTAATTATTTATATCCCTACCTGGATAGACTTAAATCAATTACTTAAGACTTTTTCTGCCAACAGTAGTCTTAAGAAAGAAAAAAAAAAAAGAAAAAAAAAGAAATGGCCAGTAACTGATACAAAGTTTAATGATCCTATTAAATTGATAGAGATGCAAATGAAATTACTTGATGCGCTTCTATGAGAAATCAGAGTCAAAGCAAAGAAGTTAAATGTTCTACAAATAGAAGGCTTCAGCAATGAAATATTCTAGAGATGCCCTTACTACAGTAGTGAAACCTAAAACTGACTAGATCAAGATTAATACCTGTAAATAAAAGAAGTATTTTTGAGAGAGTCTGAGTATTGAGAATGCAGGTTTTCTGAGCATAAACAAAGTGTTAGTGCCTTTTGAGAATTGAACTGTGTTAGCTTTAAAAGGTCAGAAAGAGTCTGCCCCTGATCAAGGCAGGCTTTTTCTCTGAGACTACAGCTGATGCAGGATAAGCTCAAAAAGAAATGGTTAACTATTTTTCATAGAAGATTCAAGAGCTTCACCAATGAGTGGAGCCAAAAGGTTTTTGAAAAAAAAGAAAAGAGATGATTATTTAAAGGCATGTAGACTGTCCCCTCTGCCCCGAGGAGGGGGGGGGGGGAAGAGGGCCATTTAGGAAAATGTGGAAAAGAAGAAAAAAAGATAAGGAAAAGAAAAACTAGGCCAAGAGAAAGGTTGGACAAGGGCAGATGCAAAAGAAACATTAAAATTGCAAACAGAAGGGCATAAAAAAAAAAAAAAAAAAAAAAAGGAAATAAAACCCTCTCTGCCCAAGTTATGCAGGCAAAAGAAAGTTGTAAAAGATGTGATAAGAAGTAAAGATTTTGAAAAAAGCTATTTGAAAGAAAGTTGTGTTAAGCAGTGTCAAAAACATAAACAAAAAAGAGAATGTGTATCTTTAAATATATATATATATATTAAGAAGTACTCAAAGAACCCTGTGTTGTTACAGAAAAACAACAACAAGAACAAAAACGTTTGTGAGCTTTTTGTGCTAAGAGTTCCTGAGCATAAGCAAAGTTTTGGTGCCTTTTGGGAGTCTCCACCAGTCCTGTGTTTAGTGAAGAGAGAGAGTGTGCTCGCTCCTAACCAAAGCACACACTTCCTCAGATCTGAACTAGAGGCGAGAAGTCCCAAAATGAGAAGAAAAAAATATTTGTTATAGCTGCTAGAAAAAAATCAAACAAAATATTTAAAAAATGGCAGCAACACTCATGAGTGTTTGTGGCTGCATTCAAGTTTTGCCTTTAAGTTTTAGTGCCCAGTTTTGTTAGAGTGGGCTTCCCTGAATTTTACCCCTCCCCTCTTTAACACAATCCATGCTTAGTTGGTTTTTTTGCCAAAGGCAAACCAACAAGGCATCGTTGGTTAATTTGGGCAGTTTAATTTCAGAATTTATGCTTGGCTAGTAGGTTTATGGCAAGCTAGCAGAAAACTTTTGTTAAATACTATTTGGGTGCAACATAGCACAGTAGCACCAAGATACTAAAAGAATTGCAATTCCTGTTTCAGTTTATTGTTATTAGGCTGGTTTTCAAGAAAAGTGTTCTAGTTTAAATTACACAAGTGCTCCCTTTGTGGCTCATGCTGGCTCAGCTTGTCTGAACGTGGGGGGGTTGTAGGCCCCTTCCAACTCTATATGAATCCCATCACAGTTGCCACTGCATTTTAAAAATTGCATCTTCTAATTGCTAATAGTTTTGGCATCCCAGTATTTTTAAACCTTTGGTTGCATAAGTGCCTTATTATTTTTTTTGGCTTTGTTGTGTTTTAAAAGGTAGCATTTGGTTAGTTTTCTAAAGCTTGGTTTGCCTTGCTAAAGATTTTTATTGTTAACCCCTCCCGACTTCTTGGCAAAAGACAGGCAAGCCTAAGTTCAAAAGGTAAATTTTTCCTGCATTTATTTATAGCAATGTCACACCTGAATTGCAAAATCTTGCTGCTATCCAGAATTTGACCCCAGAAAATGGGGGGGGGGGAGAGGGACATGGAAATTTGGCAAATTGCTTTCTTTCTAAAGACTCTATGCATCATTCGGACGGCCGCCTAGTGATGTCCAGAGTTCTTTCCCCTAAATTACTCACATGCTCCATAGACTGTCGCATGTGAGCAAAGGGGGGATCATTGAATTGTTAACAAAGATTGGTTTGGATTAAATTTTACATCTGCAGCAACTCAGATGTGCCCAATGTGCGGTATGCCAGGCTCATAACAGTGGTAAGCCTGTAAAAATAAAAAAATAAAAAATAAAAAAACCAAAATGAGCATGCACCCCACACCCTGGGGACCTTTTGTAAATATACAAATTGATTTTATTGAAATGCCCAAGTGTTGTTCCTATCAATATGTTCTTGTAGTTATTTGTATGTATTCTAAATGGGTTGAAGCATACCCTTGCATGAAGGCTGACACCACAACAGTAAGCAAAAAAATTGCTAAAATAATTGATCCCCAGATTCAGAATACCTTGCTCCATAAACAGTGACAGAAGATCACATTTTACTGGACAGGTGGTAAGAGAAGTGTGCAGGACATTACAAGTCCAGCAACATTTCCATTGCCTGTATCATCCACAATCTCCGGGAGCTATAGAAAGACATAATAGAATACTGAAAAGCAAACTGGCTAGAATATGTGCAGAGACAAGACTAAAATGGCTAGATGCACTGCCCATAGCCCTCATGAGTATGAGATCCACAGCAAATCAAGTAACTGGACTTGACCCCTCATGGGATATTAATGAGACACCAATCTAGACCTAGCCAGACATATACACCTGCTTGATGATACAATTCAAAATTACTGCAAGGCCCAAATGAGATGTGTGAAGACTTTTTATTCACAGATAGAGGTGGTTCAGCACCAGCCCAGCACTGAAGGACACTCTATTGAACCAAGTGACTGGATTCGTATTAAGATACATCAAAGAAGATCATCTGCTGGATCCAAAGTGGAAAAGCACCATACCAGGTACTTTAAAGCTGTGAAGTGCCAAGGACTCCAGACGTGGATCCAAGCCTACCAACATCTCTACCCGCGATGAGAATGAGGACACAATAACGCCTCCACCAATTCAGGGTGAAATGTGCTAGTAACCTCTTCCCCTGAAACAGAAGAATTTGTGCCAGGACATCAATATCATCTCAGACCTCGGACGGGACGACCATCAAAGACAACACCCAGAGGATCGGACGAGAAGAACTGATGTCATCATTTTAGAAGAACACCACCTCAGCCTGAGCCAGGAGCCTTACTTATCAGCCCTTTAGTACATCAAAGTCAGAACAAGAAGAAACACCTGTAGTTGTGCTCTTGTTAGTGACTGGTGGTTCTTTTGCCTTAATTGATATATATATTAATATTTGAAACAATATGGCTAAATGGAGTATGGTTATATTCTTAGAGCTCATAGTCCTCATCCAATCTGCCTTCCAGGAAAATACTTACATTCAGCTTTTTTTAAAGTTTGCACAAAGATTTAATGCTACCAACTGCTAGGGGTATGTAGCCACATGCCAGTACATTCCCAGGGAGGAGTTCCCATGTGGCCAGTGCCCATTACACTAGTAAACTTGACCTTCACCAACAGACCCTAGTACTCTAAAGGGTCCAGTTGTTGCAAGTTGTTCCTACATTGGGGGAATGGTGTTTTACATGCAACAAAACACAAAATCAGCCCTCCACATTTGTAGGACAAAGTCAATGTAAGCATTATTTTACCCCTCACAGAGATTGGAGAAATAACCATACTGCCAAACCCATATTCTGCACCAATTATGGAAATTAGTTCTCCCAAAGTAATCAAACTATGGGCAATTCTCTTAAATGTAGTACCTGGAAGAGTTTTAATGATAAACTGTGGGACTGTACCCTTACAGGGAAAGGGCAGTGTTTTCGCAATGCCACAATGCAAAATAGTACTGCCAAAAATGACATTAGACATGGTGTTTGCCTCAAAAGGTAGAATATGCGCCTTGATTGGTCAAGAGTGTTGTGTGTTTATTCCTGATAATTACAATCAGAAAAGATATGTGAAATTGCTTTTGTTGCCCCTGACAAAAGCCTGGAAATATGGTCTTGGCTAACAAGCTAGATACCAAACCTAGGAAGCTGGAGTAGAGCAATTGTTCATGGATTAATAACCCTATTGCTTGTATTTGTTGGGTTTTATATATTATTGTTGTTAAGCAAGTGTTGTTTTACTACATGCAGCAGAAGCAAAAGCTCTGTATTAACTCAGAAAAAAAATTGATGCTTGAAAGGATTGATCAAGGGAGAGAAAAGGAAAAGGAAGCTTTAGATGCTGAATATAACAGTTACAAGTGTTAGTTGTGCTATAAAAGCACAAAATGGGGGAATGTAGAAGTAAAATTTGTCCAGGCTTTAGTTTAAACAGAAAGGCCTGGAAGTCAGACCTTTTCCTTGACCTTCTGTAGATTACAACCCTGAGGGCAAATCACCCATCTATTGATTTGCCTAACCCTCTTTCCTGCTTATGCTAAAAGTACTGTGAGCCAGTATCACCTTGGGATTATCACCTTGGGAAAGACTACTGATTAGCATGATGGCTGGAAGATGGGCAATACTTGATCTTTTGTTTTTGTTTAAATGTCTCCTTTTGAATTGTCTCTCAGTTTCCTGTACTGACTCAATTGTCACCTGACCTCTACATGATATTATTCAGTATAAATGGAAGTGTCTCCCTTGTGTTCTTGTTGGCATTCCTGACTGTGCTCAGATGCCATCCGTGAATTCACTAATAAACTTTCCTCTCTAAGAACCTCTTAAAAACACAACGCAGTAGATCAATTTTTCCACAACACCCACAAGATGCTTCATGTAAGCGCGCCTTGGACAGTTCCAAAGATAATTTAGTATTAATTTGGCATAGGAGTTAAGAGCCAGCAAGTCCCTGGTTCAAATCTCATATTGGCCACAGAGTCATTAAAAGTGCAATCCTATGCACTCAGATGCAAGTCTCACTGAGTTCAACAGGGCTCACTCCCAGGTAAGTGAGTGTAGGATTGCAGACTAAGTGGCCCCTAGATTAGCCATTGTCTCTCAGCCTCAGTCCTGCATCTGCAATATAGGGGTTAATGACACTGGCCTACTCTATAAAGGCAAGGAAGGACAAATGGGGGGGGGGCAAATACCCCTTCTCTAGCTTTATAATTTTCCTGCTTTATACTAGGTTTCTCTCGCGTGTGTTGTATTAAGCGTCATCTCTCTCTGTCTCTTGACTTTATCTATTAGCATAATCAACAGTTAGCAAGTGTATATCTTTTTACATCTGCAGAGTTTGGCATTAACATGGACAGCCTTCCCTCCCCAACCTGGTGCTCTCAGCATTCCTGACCACTGGCCCTGCTGGCTGGGGCTGATGGGAGTTGAAGTCCAAAACATCTGGAGGGCACCAGGTTGGGAAAAGTTGATATAGGCTATCTAACCCTCACGTACCTCATCTGAAGCAGGCATGAGATAGGTATTTATTATCTCTCTTGGGAAAAGTGGTAAGCCAAAAATAGGCAAATTTAGCTTTTTGGTTTACACTTTTGGGGTTTAAAATCTCACAGATTTTATTGGAATCATCCCTCATATGGATGTTCAAATGGAAGGTCCAACAACAAATGGCAGCATTGTTTCTGGGTTTTCTCAAAGAACAAGGCTTCCAGTAGAAGTTCACACATTATCATTCTGAATTGACATGAAACCCCTCTGTAGCTTGTCATGTCTGACACTGGAATGTTCTGTCGTGAGGACACTGCTTTGTAAATTTCAAACCCCATTGGACAGTAAATGAATCTGAAGTCGAGGTGCATTTTACTACTGACTGCTACTGAAGCAGAGCTAAGCTTTTATACAGCACATCTGACAAATTTCAACCTCCAACTGTACGAGAGCAGAGCTCTTTTGAAATGGAGGTGCTCCAGATTTTAAGCATCTTCGGAACTCCACCACAGCATACATTATTCAAGGCTGGAGTATATTGCCATGCCATGTTGATCACAGAGAAAGGGAGACACAAAAAGGATCAGATGATCGTTTTTACTGGACCAAAAAAGTTATTTGTTCTGGAGTAGGAACTTTTTGGAGCTGAACAGAATTCCTGCAGAAGAGGTGCGGCAGTAGCCTGCTGGAAGAATGAGGCAGAAGGTCCAATGGCATCATTGAGCAGGGGGTTGAACTTGATGGCCTTATAGGCCCCTTCCAACTCTACCTATGATTCTATGATCTTAATGGCTAAAACAGCTTTTAATTAATCTAACCTTAAAGGCTAAACAACAAACTAGTTAGTCATTCAGATGCCATAGCGTCCTATCTTTCCCTCGCATCATGCAATGCCCTCTGACGAAGAGATCTGTGTTACTCAAAACCTGTCTATACCCAGGGTTCTGTTTTTGTTTTTTTAAGGCACTGCGTTTTCCTTGCCACAAAAGCACAGCAATGAACTGCAAGCAATCCCCATCTCACCTGCTTTGCAAACTGCCCAGTGAAGGCCACCGGGCAGCATGCAACCCGCCTTGTGACCTACAACACACCTGGGGCTCTGGCTGCAAATCTGGCAGTCTCTTGCCTCTTGCGTGCCAGAGGCCAGCATCGAACTCATCGCTTCTGCCTGCCTGGCTACGGCTGCGTCATCTGAATTATTGCATAAATGTTTAGCTACACTTGCTAATTGTGACATTATTTATGGATCCACATGGATCTGCAAAGTGCCCCTCACATCCTTGTTTGCAAGAGGCCCTGTCTTGGGAGCTCTCAGTGGAACGCTTACGCTGACAGCACTCTTTATGTTTCTGGGTGAGTAACCCTCAGCACAGGATTTCTTCTGCAGTTTCTGGGCTTGGGGAATGGAATTAGGGGGAAACCCAGGGTGACAAATCAGGTACTTAACAGGGCTTGTTCTTGCTACCTTAGTAGATGGAATTTTCTTGGTTACTGTGAGAACAGACTACAGACAGATGGACAAATATGGGGTTCTTCTGGGACAGAGATGTTTGCCATCCGAAAAAACTAAGAATCCTCCTGGAAGCCAGCAGCTGAAAGTGGGACCCTGAGCCCAATGAAACTGAACCAGAGTAAAACTAGCAGATCCCATATATTCATGGTGGTGCCAGTGGTCTGGGGGGTGGGGTGTCTTTTTAACCTAGAGGCGTCCCTTCATTTTTACCCCACTGTGAGGTGGGACAGCCATGTGAACAGGGCACGTGGCCACTCCTCCCAAATTAGTTGCTTTGAGTCTCATACTGAATTTCATAAACTGACTGTCCCCAGGGCTTTACACTTCTGTAAATCAATGCCTAATCAATTGGGTTGGGAAGTCAGAGGTTTCATAGACCATAGAGTTGGAAGGGGCCTACAAGGCCATCGAGTCCAACCTCCCACTCAATGCAGGAAACTAGAGGATGGGTCTTCCATCCAAGTAATAACCAGGCCTGACCCTGCTTAGCTTTCCACACTCAGACAAGCTGAGCCAGCGTAAGCCAGAGGCCTTCTTGAGAGCTAAAAATCAGTGACTAGCTTACATGTTTACAACCCAGCCCCACAGGCCTAGATGGTAGGAGGCTGCTCTTCCTTTGGGAAAGAAAACAATCCTTTTGGGGATCAAAACAGCCACTTTAGTGGGCTCTAGATCTTCCCAGTAGGCCTAGACTTATCACAGAGCTTCTGACCTTCCATTTTCACCTATGCTGGCACCTTTCACTCAAGGGCTTTTGGAACAGAGTGGATGAGCTAAGCTTAGACACACAAACGGCAAACTTGAGAATTAGCATCCTCAGGTTGTAAAGAGGGACCCAATATGGCAAAGTGTTGGGTAGTGGTTAGAGTGTCAGACTAGGACTGGGGAGAGCCGCTCTTCCTGAGTGACCTTGGGCCAGTCACTATCTCTCAGCCTAACCTACCTCACAGGGTTGTATTGAGGGAGTGGGGCGAGAAACATGTATACCACCTTGAGCTCCTTGGAGCAAAGGCTGGATATAAACGTAATAATAAATACATATATACATAAGTAAAATAAAGTACAGTCATGCCTTGGATTGAGAGCATAATTCGTTCCGGAAACGTGCTTGTAATCCAAAACACTCTTATATCAAAACGAAATCCCCCCAAAAAAATTTGTACAGAGATTTTTAATTTAAGCCGTACTACACTACTTGTATTGCAAGACGTCGCTGGTATATCAAGTAAAAAAAAATTAAATATTTAAAAAATTGCTTGTCTTGCAAAATGCTCTCAAACCAAGTTACTTGCAATCCAAGGTATTACTGTAACTCACTCAAGCTCACAAGCCCAAACTAGTAGCAGGATTAAAACCTGATCTTACATAGAAACATAGAAAGCTGCCTCAGACCAAGTCAAACCACTGGTCTGCCTACCCAGTATTGTCTTCTCCAGCCTTCCCCTGCAGGTATTTTGGACTACATCACCCTGCATTCTGACCTTTGGCCATGCTGGCTGGGGCTGATGGGAGTTGAAGTCCAAAACATCTGGAGGGCACCAGATTGGGCTCTCTGGGGACTCAGGCAGAGGCATTTCCCATGACCCACTACTTGATCCTGTCCCATGTTTCAACTCTACAATCAAACCTTGATGGAGGTGAGGTTGACATCTTAGCCAACAGCGTGTGTCCTGAGGTCACTTATCCCTGTGCCTTGGTTTTTACCTGCACGGAAACATTCCTCTCCCTCTTGGCAAAAGCACTGCAATTTAGTGCATGCTAAGCAAGGTAAAGTACATTATCTTGTGGATATGCGGGGGGGGGGGGGGAGCCAGGAAGAGAAATGGAGTCTTGAAAATGGGCAACTCCCTAAGTCAAAACCAATGGTGGGAAACCCTCTTCATTAGGAGATAGAGGTGCTTTTCACCCAAGGATGCCTAACTGCCACTGCAAGAAGGCCTGGGCTAATTCGTAAGACTTCCTCCAATGGAACTGCTAGTCTCAGACTCAGCCAGTCCCCAAGCTCGTGCAATAAACATGGTCACACCACTCTTCACCCACACCCCAGTGCTGCTCAAAGTCGCAAGCAATCTGCAAGCATGAGCCTCACTCAGCCGCTGGAGAGCTCCATGAGAAGATTCATTTTTTCCTTCTTTGTGGGGACCCTTCCAGTAAAATTCACCTTCTAAGCATCAAGGCTGCCTTCCCCAGCCTGGTGCAGTGGCCTACAACTCCCACCACCTCCAGCCAACATGCCTGATAGCTGAAGATGATGGAAGTTGTACTCTAAAACAGTGTCCTCACTATGCTGGGCTGGGGCATGCTGGGAGTTGTAGGCCAAAAACATCTGGGGACCCAAGGTTGGAGAACACTGCTCTAAAACATCTGGAGGGTGCCAGCATGGGGGAAGGCTCTGTGGGGGTGGGTTCTGCTGTGCAAAATCACTCAGCCCATTAGAAAGAGTCTGTGAAGGAATTCTACTTGCATGGATCATGAGCAACACAGCAGCCAAGAACTGCCCACTTCAAACAAGATGGCAAGGGGAAAAGAGTCTGGTGCAGGGAAAGTGCAAACTCACAGGACAACCCTAAACCTGCCTCTTCATAAGTAAGTCCCACTGAATTCAACAGGACTTTCTCTCAGGCATCTTCTCCAACCCAGTGCCTTCCAACTATGCTGGACTACAATTCCCATCATCCCCAGTCAGCAAGGCCATTGGCTGCCCTTCTATGTGCCTTGTGTTCTCTCCTTTTGTGAAAGTTTCCCCTTTTTTGTTCTTTTGTGTTTGATTGTCAAGGGTAGGTGGTTCTTCCTGGCTAGAACAATCATCCCCCAAACTTGTTCAATGGTCCATCAAATTCAGAAGCCTTGTCGCATATGGAAAACTTTTTATTTGTTTATGGCATAGATAACTTGTTTCCTAAACCTCCTGCCAGTGGGGCTGTTGTGTCACATGCAGCCTGAGCCTGTGCGTGTTTACTTGGAAACCTCACTGTGTTCAGTTGGCTTTATTCTCACATAATTCTGCATTGGATTAGAGCTTTAAAATGGCCCATCTTCCTCTTTGGTAAATCCTGCTACCTGTGTGAAAAACCTGTAAGGAATGAAATGGTGTCTTATACCTTTGAAATTTAAATCGTGAAAATGACCCAGAGAAGCCAGAGAAAGAAGGTCTGGGATTGGTTGGAAGTGATATCACCAGTCCCCCCACCACCACCTTCCTGCCTTTGCTGTCTTTTATAAAAGGGGAAACTGGCTCGTTTTTTTAATTAAAAGAAACAAAAACAAACTTTGACTGGACCAGAATGTCACTGACCAAATGTATCCATGCTGTTTTCTTGGACTTGGGCAGAAGCCATCTTTGCTCAACCTTGTCTTGATTGTTTTAACTTGGTGGTGGTAGCGGCAGGATTGGGGGACTCTTAAGTCTTCTGCAAAAGCCCTGACATTGCTATGCCAAAGTGTTAATATTCAAACTAGATTGCATTTGCTTTTGTTTCCTGTGCCTCTATATTTCTGTCATCTTAGTCAAAATATGTAATTTCTTTTAAAGTATCCCTACATTTTGCCTGGGGATTTGAAATACACCCTTATTATGGGCGCTTCTATACAATCTGAGGAGTAGGATAGCTTTGGACCCCAAGGAACAAAAAGAAAGAGACCCCTGAATCTATACCCTGGTGTGGCCACCTGG
Organism: Shinisaurus crocodilurus; assembly: GCA_021292165.1. Classification (NCBI taxonomy): domain Eukaryota; kingdom Metazoa; phylum Chordata; class Lepidosauria; order Squamata; family Shinisauridae; genus Shinisaurus; species Shinisaurus crocodilurus. Next base: position 202,057,744 of record CM037877.1, read on the forward strand.
TTATGCCCTCCCTTTCTGGCCTAAACGTAGGAGGGTTGATTATGGCAAAATGCCCAGGTGTAGGGGTTGATTTAGACATGCTTTACAGATACCCTTCCTCTTGTAAGCAACCTGTGTGACCCAAGGAAAGGGGGGGGAGAACTCCACTAGACCACAGCCTCATCATAGGGTCAGTCCAAATGTACACAGCCTTGGCGTTGAGTTGGGTAACAGGCCCCTTTTCCACAAGACCACAAAGCAGAGAGACAAGGCAGTGCATGAATCAGGTACGAACTTACCTTCCTTGGGTGGATGAGAGTACAGGAGCCAGAAGAAGAGGAGGCAACAAAGTATAGTGCTTATCCCTGTAGAGAGTTCTCTCCATCCGGCCAGCATCCTTATAGAGGTTTTCCCTAGATGGACCACCAGCTGAGGCCAAAGTGGGTGGGAGCCCCCCTGCCAAAACGTCCAGGCTTTCTCTAAATCCAGCTACCAGGGGGGTGTCTGCCTGGCACAGAGGGGCTCCAGCTGTGACTGGGGCACAGCTGCATTCCCTGGACAGCAGAGCAAAGCTGTAGGCAGCAGCATTAGGCCTTTTTTAGGGCAGTCTGTGTGTGTGTGTGTGTGTGTGCAGTTCCCACTGCAACTTCACAGAGGCCCCAATGTGATGCTTTTCTAATCTCACCCAGCAAAGTCCAGGGTTACCAGAAGCCTTATTTCTCACAGGATCCGCGGTGGGGGTGCCTTCCTTTTTACATGCTGCTGCTATCACAAACTCCACTGCTCTCCCTGGGAGGAGGAAAGGGGAAGAGAGTGTTCTACAACAATCCGATTTGCACCAGTTAATCGCTTGAAAAGTACCCCTGGAATTGCAGCCGGGGGTGGGGTGGGGACCTCGCCCTTCCTTTCGGTGCCAGCAGAAGTCCCGTCCCTGCGCGATTCGGCGCTTGACTTACTCCCGGCCTTGCCGCTCCCCGGCAATTCAGCAGGCGCAGGTGCCGCTGCGGCGGCTACTCTTTCTCCTGGCGCTTTGATGCAGTTTGTCAGGCAAAATCCTCGCTGCGATGATCCGTCTTCCAACAGCCCATCCAACTGCTCGGTTCCTGAATTGCGCCTCCGCCCGGTCCCCGGGCCTCCTCAGGGCGCAGGGAGAAGGATTCATCCTGGGATGTGCAAAGGCTGGAGAGGAGGGGGGGGAGAGAGAGAGAGGATGCGGCGGGAAGAGGGACGGGGCGTCTCAGCCACCAGCTCCCGCACCCTTTGGGGGTCACGCGTGCAGTAGGGAGCGTTCCCGGGCCGGGCGCCTGGTGGTGCGTGCGTCGCGTCTCTCTCGTGTGTGTGTGTGTGTGTGTGTGTGTGTGTGTGCCCGCCAGTGTGCGGGGAGGGACTTTGGCTACCTGTGGCAGGCGCTTGCCCAGGATCCGACCGACTTTCAACCACAACACAGCGGCGAGATCCGTCCGAGGGGGGGGGGGGGAGGCAGGAATCTTCGATCCGATTAATCAGGAGCCAATGCGGGCTGTGTGTGTTTTATCAAAATATCTACACGTAAATATAAAATCTGTAAAGGGCGAGATCTGGAGCTGGGTCTCTCTCTCTCTCTCTCACACACACACACACACACCCTTTCCAAGAGTAACACAGCCCCCCCCCTCCGGGACTTCCTGGCCCTCCGCAGCGGGAGAGAGTCGCAATTCTCTGCGTTGGAGGAGCCCCAGAGAGAGCCCAAAGGCCGGAGCTGCTGCTGTTACTGCAGCCGCCGCGTCCTGCTTCGCGCGTGGTCTCCGGGCTGCGGAAGAAGCAGGGAAGGAGGAGGGCGCAATTCCAGAGGAAGAGCCGCCGGACTCCCCGGCCAAGGCACCCTGGGGGCGTCTCTCCGGCGCCGCGCCTCCCCACGGGAGCCGGCGATCCCCGCTAGAGTCTGGCCCCCGCTACTGTAGCAGCTTGTCCCCCGAGCGGGGTGCGCAGTGCACGCGTCCTCCTCCTCCCCTCCTCCTCCACGTCGTCGCGCAGAGAAAAGATCCGGGGAAAGTTTCTCTCTCTGGCTTTCTCCGCGATCGGCTCTCTTCCACAGCCTGGCGCCCCGAAGCAGCAGCGGCAGCAGCAGCGCCCGCCTCTCCTTTTCGTCGCCCGCCGCCCGCCCAGACGGAGACCACCCGCTGCGAATTCTCCTTGGCGGAGTGTCTCCCTCCGCTTAACCCTTTCCGCGCTCGCGGGCAGGAGCCGCTGCCTGCCCACCTCCTGATCAGCTCAGAGCTGCCCGCCTGCCTGCTGCCGCATTCCCTCGCGCGGCGGCTTCTCTCCCCCCCCCCCCCGCGCGCCCCGTCCCTTTCCCCTTTGCCGGAAGAGAGTCCTGCTAGGAGCGGGATGCACGCCCTCCTTCTCCTCCCCCCTTTAGCAAAGGTGAGAGCCGCAGGGCATGGGTGGGCCGATCAGGCAATGCCGCATTCTGGGCTTCCAGGTCCAACCAGCCCGGCCGCGGAGAAGCTGGAGGGAGCAAGCGAGCAACCCGCTCGCCTGTCGTGTTGGCTGAGATCGGATGCAGCTTTTCACGGCGGATTTGCGTGCTCGCCTGCCTGCGGACCAGCTGGGTGAAAGAGCTGCTGGGTGCCCCGCCGGATTGCCACAGGATCTCGCTTCGTGCTGTCGGGCAGCGGCGGCCTGCCTCCTTGTGCTACTCAACGGGGTGGCTGCGGAAGCCGACACCGCGCGCGATGCGAGGAAGCCTGAAACAAGATGCAAAGAAGCAGGGTTCGACCGAGCTACCGTGGTCTGCCTGTTCTGCTGTGCTCGGTGGAGCTCTGTCTTGCACGCCTGCTCCAGGGGCACTGCTAAGGAGCTATGAGTCTCATAGATGTAGCTCGAGATGTCTTCTTGTCTATGGGTTCCAGGAACCGCTCCTCTGCCTCCCCCCCCCCGGAGGTTGGGTTGGCAGCCTTTGAAGGCTATCCAATTCACTTCTCAGGATGCTGTTGGGATGTCCTACCAGCCCTCCCCAACCCGGCACCCTCTGGATGTGTCAGACTACAACTCCCATCATCCCCACCTAGTGTGCCCGAGTGCCACTCTGGCTGGGAATGGTAGGAGTTGCCATCTGGGGAGCACCAGATTGGGGAAGGCTGCTTGAACCTAATGCACTTGTGAGGCATCCCATGAGAATTGGTGGAGCTGGTCACTGCTTTCTAGCTGTCCTACATGCAGACAGATCGATCCTGCTGGGGTCTGCTAGCACACTCATCCCCTGGTCAGCTCTGTGCTTACATGCCTACTTCCTGCAAAAGAACTACCCAGCTTCCCTCTTCTGGGCTGCTTCATAGGCTGGAGAGTGCCAGAAGTGGGTGGATATTTCAGGTGTGTGAAAGGACTGCTAACCGGTCCTTTACTCAAGACCAGAGATCAAAGGTGCAAAACTGCCAGCCTTAGCTCTGCCATCTTGACTTGATTCTCTCAGGGCCTTGCCCTTGGTCTATATACTGGATTTAGCACTGAACCACAGAGGAACCACACACGCGGTGTGGAGTAAAACCAGGAAAGTTTATTCAAGGTAAACAGATTACAACAAAAGGTGGGAAATGAGGGAAGGAGAAAAGGTGGGGAGACACTTTGGTACATACACAGTAGAGCTATAAAACAACAAAGCTAGTTCCTTTACTATATCACTACCCAGGCCTTACTCTCTTTACCTGGGGGTTGTTTGGTCCTCTTCAGGGCCTGCCTCAGCAAAAGCCCTCCTCCCGCAAAAGCATGCAGACAACAACAACCAAAACCAAATGCCACGGCAGGCAGTATAGATTCTCCCCCCCTCCTTTCAGTAGCCCAGGTATCTTTAGCCAATCAGGCTGAACTTCATCTGGCTCAGGCAGGGGAGGGGTGGCTCTTTGCCACATTTGCATGCAAATACCTGTGGTCAAGAGCCATCATATAACTTTTGCATTTCCCAGCCCCCAGCTGGGATTATACTTGTTTACACGTGAGGAGGTGTGTGTGTGTGTGTGTGTGTGTGTGGTGCAGAAAACTCTGATGCTTTTTTTCTCCACAAGGTGCTTCATCCCATCTTTGGAGGGGGAACCCAGAATCACTTGGTTTTAGCAGGACTATAGATCCCAGTGGCATCCTGGCTGGCTAGTGTTGGAAATGGAATACCAGAGCAGATGGACCTTTGGCCTGATCCAGCAAGGCAGTTCTTAGGTTACTTATACCCTATACACTTTTGTGATGCTGTGGTCCCTGATGGCTTAAGCCCATGTCATGATGGGAAGGTCCATTTGTTTGTTCATGAGGAATCAGTGTTCAGCCTGTTCTAGGTGTGGTTGTATTCTTGCTGAAAGAACAGGTTCACAGCTTGGGGGTCCTACTAGATTTGTCACTAGAGGCCCAGGTGACCTCAGTGGCACCAGGTACCTTTTACCGGCTTTGGCTGATTTGGACAGGGATAGTCTGGCCATGGCATTCCATGCTCTGGTAACTTCCTGTCTGGATTACTGCACTGTGTTATATATGGGGCTGCCCTTGAAGACAACTCAGAAGCTTCAACTAGTGCAAAATAATCTATTGGATGAAAGGTGTTCTATAAATATTTTAAATACATAAATAATATGACTCAGCTGTTTGCACACTACCCAAGATATGTTTTACAAATTGGCACCAGTCTGGGGTGTGACCTAGTTTCACCTCCCTTTTCATAATTGGGGGTGGAGCAGGTTGCTCTAACCACTATGCCACATACCAGCTCTTAAGGGTTGGGCCTTTCTTTCTTATTTAAATGATGTTCTCAGAATGCTGATTTCCTTTGGTCAGGAGTACTCATTTTTGTAGTTTAATGGTGTGCCATTGAGGAAGATACAGCGCACAGTCCAGGCATCACTGTCAAAGAACAGTATGCATTGGGACTCCCACAACCCCCTTCGTACACACCTCCAACTCCACCATTAGATGGTCAGCACTGAGTTTCACTGCCCTTTCCCATTTGGGGTTGCTGCTGGGTTGAAAGACTCTCTTCAAAAGACTTGTGCAACAGAATTAGTTTCCTTCATTCAAATGCAGTAAAAGGAGCCTCTCCCTCTCCATTGGCAGCTTCTCCTGTAATGAAAAGCCCAGGCGTTCTCTCTCGGCCCTCTCCTTTGATTTGGGGGAAATCAATACATGTGTTCCACCACAGCAGTGCCTGTGACTGGTTTGTTAACTATGAGGGACCCTGAATGAATAGCACTTGGGCGGGTAATTTACCATCAGATCTGTGGGGATAAAGGGAAACCAATATAAATAGTCAGTAATAAAACTGTTTACTGACACTAGGCGTTCTTTAAATGAGATTTGTATGCAGGGGAGTACACCTCAGATAAGCTCTCCAGCTTACAATTATTGACTCTCTTGTCCAGTGGAGCTGGGGCTATTATTAGCACCAGAAAGCCCGGAGACTCTGTCTTCATAAAGCACCTGATCATATTAATAAGGAAGGCAACCATATCAGAGTTGAAAAGGAGCCGGAGCGCAAGTCAGCATTATTAGTCCTGCTTAAAGAGTAATTGCTGAATGCTGTCAGGGCAGGCATTCTTTTGGAGGGGCAATGCACCAAGATCCATTAGCCTTCTATTGATTTTTCATCAGAAGCTAAGGAAGCCAGAACGTGGTGGGACTGGGCCCAAAATGCAGACACAGGTGTGTTGCAGACATTGTGTGTGGGGGTGGGGTGGGTGGGTTGTGGTCTGCTTATTTTCAGATATCACAAAATCTGAATAAATAATCTGCATGCTTCGTCTCAGATTAATATTTTGCTCCTATTTTGGAGATGGCTGTTATCTTTGTTGCTCTTTTATTTACGAACATGCTTGTCTTTACAATGGGTGAGGTCAGGTGTGTGTGGAGGAAGGGGGCATTTATCCATGACCAATGTCTAATATACTTTTGGCACATCTATGAATGAATTGTGCTGGTGCAAGGAATCCATTTGGACACTGAACTGAGCACCATGATAACCTTTTCATGCTTGGTCAGATGGTGGATCTTCACAGCATCAGCCAAAGAAATGTAGCATTCAGTCAGCGGCATATACAGGCAGTCCCTGGGTTATGAATGAGATCTGTTCGCAAGTCTGTCTTTTATTCGAATGTGTACATAAGCTGGAACAAATGCCACACAATGTTTTCAAAGTGTCGCAAAGTATAGTGTGTGCGTTTGTAAGTATGAACCATTGTATTTAACTCAGATTTTTACATATATGGCAGTCCGTTCTTAAGTATGAGTTGTCCGTAAGTTGGGACGTTCGTAACTCGGGGACTGCCTGTATTTCCATCACAGACATAAGAGTTGGTTTGTATTATGGCTAGGCATGAGTATTATGGCAACCACCGGTGCCTCCAGATGTTTTGGGCTACAACTACCACAATCCCTGATTATTGGCCATGCTGGCTGGGGCTGATGGGAGTTATAGTCCAAAACATCTGGAGGGCAGCAGGTTGCCTACCCCTGTATAAAAGGGTTGTCTTGTCCAACATTCAGGATGTGGTTCATTGTAAAGGTTAGATCTTGCACCACTGAAATAATTTAGGGATCTCCTTAACTCCAAAGTGGTTGACAGTGGCCTCTTGGATTTGTGCAAATACTAAGTTTTCTGGTAGGATGCTGTGTAGATGAAAGAAAGATCCACACACACACAAAAACTTTTCCCTTCCATGACTGTTCTTGTCCCTTCTTCAAATTATTTTGCTTCTGATGGAAGTTGTCAAATCTCATCCCTTCAGCTTGAGGGTGGAAAAGAGACTCTGCTGCGGGGGGGGGGCGCCCCAGTGGGGATTGGGGAAGAGAGGTGTCTTATAAAGTGCTTACCAGGCTTGTGAAAGTTACTAATGAGATCCTAATTAAAGTCAATTGGGAGAAATTAAAAGTGGGAGAAATTAGGGCAGCAGAGGCACTAAGGAAAATATACGGTTTTCAAGGAACTAGAGGAGGAGAGATCAAAGAAAGGAAAAGAAACCAGGACTCTTAATAGTGTTTTGAGCTGCTTTTCTCAAAGTGGTCCTGTTTTCAACCACTCTACACCCTCCCCACAATAATACTGAGGTAGTCTAAAGCTGGGCTTGTCTGGTACAGAAGGATTTGACTTCATAGACCAGTTATTAAAGGCATCTCCAGCTACATGATAAAACTTGAAGGAAACTTGAAGGAAAACTGGTCCTTCACCCTGACCTTAATACAGAAAGCCTTTCTGATTCACAGTTCAGTAGGAAGACACAAAGAAATCAGATAATAAGGTGCTCGCTTTCAGACGATGTTTGTGGAGGAAACAGAAATGTGTTTGAATTTCACAGAGCTCAGTCTTCAGGGAGAAATGAAAAGCAGAATCACTCATCTTTGTCAAACAGAAGAAGGACCAGCCCCTTAGCCAGAAACATTGTGGTGAGCGGGCATAAGGACATGTCAACAGTGGTGGTGATAGATCACTACAGAACTGCCAGAACCTATGACAGGCAATCTAATATGTTTATTTTAAAGTTGGTTGGTTTTTAATAGGCATTTGCAGTTAAAGGGGGAGATAAGGAAGCATGTACACCAGTGTTCTCCAACCTTGGGTCCCCAGATGTTTTTGGCCTACACAGCGTAGCTGGCTGGGGCATGCTGGGAGTTGTAGGCCAAAAACATCTGGGGACCCAAGGTTGGAGAACACTGGAGTACACTGTGCAAATTTGAGCTGTACTAATCTGTAGTACAGACATGTCCAGAAGGACCCGAGTAGTAGCATCTGCTTAATGGAACAAGCAAAGTGCATTTCCTGGGCCATATTCAGATGTATAACCTTATTTTTATGTATTTTTTTTAGCCTTTATTACCTTACTGTGCAATGTATGCGTGTATGTGAATTGGTGACCTTTATAATCAATCGCAGGTCTCCAATCCCTCTTAAAAGGGAAATTTTACTCCACTGGGATGTTAAATAACTCTGTGTTGCCATCTAAGGAAGTAAAAATGTTGAAAAGAGATAAATTATACAAACTACTAGGATCCATCTGGGGACAATTTTATGTTACATTCTCATCTAATGAGTGTTTTAATGTAGCAGCTCCTAACCTTCTCATAAAGAGCACCTCTCATATAGTGAAGTGTACTCACTTGAAGAAGATGCAGACTTTGGAAGCAAAAGACTGACAGGACTTGTACGGGTGCCAAGTTCTGTAGAGATGGAGGGGACCCAATTTCCAGTAGCTGTTGGGAGAACAGCTCTCTGCAACACCCTTTTCATTGGTCAGATGCTCAAGGCCCTTTCAGGACAATTCAAAGGGCTTATTCACACAACCCTGCAGCCCAAAAGACCCAACCATCTTTGCCCTTTACACAATCTCCCTGCAGGTTCCTGAGGGGGTTGTGTCCAGACCCCACAGGACACGTTGACTGGGTTCCAACAACACGATAACCCACACTCAAGGGTTGAGCGTGGGTGGTTGTTGAACCATGGGTTGTTGCTGAAATGTGGGTCATCATGTTGTCTGAACCCAGCAGCATTAACAAGCCTTGACTTGTTAACCATGAACAACCCATGAAGAGAACCCATGGTTTGTTGTTGGGTTGTGAACTGTGGGTTGTTCACCATGGTTTGTTATCTCAACTGGGTTCAGACAACATGATAACCCATGTTCAACAACAACCCATGGTTCAATGACAACCCACACTCAACCCATACTCTACTCTTGAGTGTGGGTTATTGTGTTGTCTGAACCCAGTCAATATTGAAGAATTGCCTTGCTCTGGAGCTTTGTCAATTTAAACTTCCTACAAACAATATTTAGAAGCCTCCAGTGTTTTTCCTTTGTTCTTTCATTCTGTCTTTTGTTTTTTCTCTCATCCCCCCCCCCCACACACACACACACCACACCACTCTCTCTTCACAGGAGACACATGCAAGCTGGAGAAGAAGAGAGCCCCACCTTAAAAAATATTTTTGTAAAAATAACACTAGAATGGGTTTGGGTTTAAATCACCTTTCCTAATCACTGAGATGTTTCAGTGGGGCTTGCTTGGTCCAGGGTCCAGTATATATCCAAGCAGCTGGCTTCTTGCAGAAAGCATGTGTCACTTTTTGCACAGCAAGAACTGCCCTTGGGCAGAATGGTCCAACCACCCCCACTCCCCAACAGGGATGTACTTCCATAGTCTACTTCCTAGCATAGACTGATCACCAGAGCAACCAAGGCCCTATTAGACCGCAAAATAGATGAGAAACCAGGTTGAAATGGATATAGATAATCAGTATGCTCCAGAAATACACGGAATTGAGTCACTACCACACAGTCAAGCAAACAACTTGCCTCCAAATGACCAGTAATTATTGGACATGATGAAACTTATGGCGGAATTCTTCTAAAATGGTTTTCCCACAAACCCCTTTACCCTCCTTAGTACAATACCCTATTGTCCAGGAGATATTAATCAACCCACTTGGCCAAACCACCTCTGGCAAACTTGAGAAGTGGGATCTGAAGCCAAATATCGCAGTGTGCAGTGATCCTATGCAGTGACTGATTGGTTGGTTATTTTAAACACATATATCCCACTTCCCCCACCCCCAAAGAAACTCAAAGCAGCTTGCAACAATTACACACACAGAGACAGACACACACACACCCCAAAATCCACAAAATGCAATAAACCATCATCAGAAAATATCAACATTTTAAAAATATCACCCAAAATTATAACTCATAAATCCCCAAGAACAAAAGCCAAGACACAGAGAAAACGCAGACTCGGAGAAAACAGCCTTAACATATTTATAACAAGGAGAGAAAAGCTTTTCAGCTGAAGGCCCTCCTAAACAACCAGGTTTTAGCCAAACGCTAGGAGGCTTTCGACAAACAAACCACTGTGGCCCCAGCAGCCCATCTGCAGTATGGAGGTAATAATACTGGCCTATTTGACAATGTGGCCTTACTTGCATATGAACCACTTTGCACGCTTGAAAAAGCACCCTATAAATTGTTGTTGTCGTTACTGTTGTTTGTGGCTGTTAAGGAATTGAGACTGATCTATGTGCACTTCTGCTGCAGTGTACATTTGTGGGATATTCGTGGTAAGGCTTGTATCTTTGACTACATGGAAGAACGTGAAAGGAATACATGTGGCTGTGGCATCTCTTAAAGCAACTCAGCTCCTTAACCCGTGAGAGAGCGAGTGTGCTACAGGTTATTAAAATGCCTTGGACTTGGAAGACCAACATTCAAGCCCCTTGCTTGGCCTCCCTTGGTGGCTACCTCAGCTCTTCATTTTGTGAAATGGTGATGTACCTGACAGAATCGTTGTGGGGATGAATGAGGCAAGGTTGGCAGAGCGCAAGGTATTGTATTAAAAATGATTAGCAGCAATAACTACTAGTAAGATTGTGCGCACTACTGCCCTCTGCTGCACAAAACTAGAACTGTTTAGCTAATCATCATAGGAAAGACTGCTTCTGCCCCTATTGCTAACCTCCAGGTCTTATGACCTCAGCAGCAGAAACACCTCAGGTAGGTGGAGCATGCACCTTACCTCTTAGCAAAAAAACCCACAACCCATCTTGCACTCTGTGCCGAATGGTAAAATGATGGCGAGTGTCAGTGATCCTGGATATTATTATACTATCCTGGCCTCTGGCAAGTAGAGTGCACAGTCATCTAAGAACTGATGCTAGAAGAACCCAGGGACAGGGCATTGTGTAGAATTACATACCGGTATATGCCATACTGCCATGTCTGGCTTTAAATAGCTTCAGCTATTGGGCAGTATAGAAATGAAAAAGTGAAAATGAAAATAACAACAACAAAATACAAACCAGGCAGCCAAAACCTGAAAATGTTAAAGGACTCCAACTGAGCCTCTAATTTTTCAAAACAGAAAAGGGGTGGAGTGGGGAATGGGGCCTGTGTTACAAGTTTGCACTGGGTCCAGAGCAATTCTCCAACAGCAGTCGGCACTGATTCTATGTGAGATGCTGAATTACACTGTTCAAGCTCCGAAGAACACCATGAGTGACAGACATCGGGGGCAGTATTATCCTTGGCTAGAGGAAAAGACCCGCACTGTGTGGTGTGTGTGTGTGTGTGTGTGTGTGTGTGTGTGTGTGTTCAACCATTCCACTAACTTCTCTGCTTCATAGCTCCATTATTTGGGAGTGTTGGACTGGGACTCAGGAGATCTGGGTTCTATTCCCTGCTGGGCCCTGAAACTCACTGGGTGACTTTGGGCCAGTCACTGACTCTCAGCCTAACCTACTTCACAGGGTTGTTGTGAGGATAAAATGGAGAGGAAGGGGAGGATTATGTAAGCCGCCTTGGGTTCCTTGCAGGAAAAAAGGCGGGGTATAAATATAATAAATAAATAAATAAATGTATCTTGTACAGTTAGCCCTCCTCACAGGACCGGTGCAGGGCAGTTTGGCGCCCTAGGCTGGCTTATATTTAGTGCCCCCCCTCTTGTGCGGGGGGGGGGGAGGGCTCCGGATCAAAGCAGCTGGGAAATGCCTGCTTGCCCAGTGCCCCCCCGCCTGCTGGCTGCCTCCTCCAGCAGCCGCTTTCCCCGCTGCCTACCAGTCGTCGCCGCCGCTGCGCGCGCTCCTGACCCGGCCTAGCTCCAGGCGCAGAGGAAAGCCAAACGCGACTGCGAGCCCGCCCGGCGCCCGCAATCCCCCCCCACAGACCTGGTGGTTGCGGACCGGTGCCTTTGTCGGCGAGGCGGCCAGGCGGGGCAGGAGTGCGCCGGCGGCGAGGAAGGAGCGCAGCATTTCTGCGCCCTCTTCCGCCACGCGCCCTAGGCAGCCGCCTGGGTCTGCCTAGCGGTAGCGCTGGCCCTGCCTCCTCAGGTAATTGGTAGGCTGAGGGTGTCAAAACTGGAAGCTGAGGAGTAGCCCTGTTAGTCTATTACAGCAAAAACAAAGAGGAGTCTTGTGGGACCTTAAAACATAAAATATGGCATGAAATTTTGTGGACTAGAGTAGATGCAAACTTGCAAACACAAGGAAAGAAGTTGCAAGTAACTTTCATGGCAAAAGGCCACAAAATGCAAAGGGCAGTGATAGCTCTGCCATATTTCTATGCGGAGCCAAATAAACAAAGCTGCCACCTCTGGGGCATTGCATTGTCTGAACTGAAGGAGGCTTTTCATTTCAGTAGGCAAGGAAAACACAAAGAAGTGAGGAGCTGTGCTGAGAAGAGATAGAAGAATCCTGGACTAGGTGTGTTGAAAGCAGCTTTTGATATCTAGCTGCTTATTCTTATGTCTGCATCGGGTCATGGCCTTTTTGATCTTAGAAATGTTGTAGCACCTCCTTGCCAGAGAATTTAAGTGCAAGGAGGCCAAGTTGTCTCCATGCATCCCCAGGACCTCTGCATTCATTTTCTACAGGCAGATGTACTGATGAGGCTAGAGGAGCCCAAAGACACTTTCTTCCTTTCAAATCTGGCTAATACATTAATTGCTTTCTTAAGGCTGGCACACTCCCAGTACAATTAAGATTCTAATAGATCAACAATTACAGTCATGCACTGTGGGGAAGGATTAAATTGATCCCTGTTAACCCCAAGGCTCCGAACTGCATCTAGTTCTAACATCTCTGCTGCTTTGCAGTTAACAGCATGAAAGAGACTCTGATTGAAAATGCCTTTGTAGTGGGCAGCGACTGAGGAGGGAGCTCTACTATTTCTGTCATTCCCATCCATCCTGCAGAGTGCTGAATGCCTTTGACTCCCAGCGTCACCAGCATTTAGTAACTTTGGAATTTCATCAGCACTTTCTAGGTTCATGCTTTGCACACAGACATGAATGGGACTGACTTGATTCGAACATCCATTAGTAGAGGGCTGGATTAACTATTATTCTAAGTAATCTGCAAGAGTAGGCTCCAGATGCTACTACATCTAGTCATTTCTACACCCAGGGCAGGATGCCAGTACTATGTCCCCATCCTGCTGTTGGCTAAAACATATTTAAAAGGAATTTATTATGGCATAAGCTTTTGTGGACTAGAGTCCACTTCAGCGGATGCATGGGATAAAATGGACTCTAATCCACAAAGGTTTATGCCATAATACATTTGTTATTTATTCATTATTTATTCCATTTACTCGTTTATTTTCAGAACCAAGCCCTCACAAAGCAATGTACACACACACACACACACACACACACACACACAAAACAACAGAACTTCAGGCAGAATATATAAGCATAAAGTGGACACAACTAAATAGATGCATGAAAAAAATCTGCTTTAGATTGCACATCTTCTTGAATTACAGAACTGGAGGGGCCAGGTGAACGTTAACTGGAAGAGTTCCAATACTGTGGGCCACCACTGAGAAGGCCCTGTCTTGTGTACTCAGCAATCCAACCAATTTCACTGGCAGGCACATGAGCAGGACCTGTAGTGCAGATCTTTCACTCTGGTTTGAACAACAGTGGTGGTGAGAAGCAGGAACAGTAGATTCCACTGCCTGCTTGCTCCCTAGCTCTCTGCCTGGCAAACAAGCAGGTGATAACAATGATGAGCAAAAGGAGGATGAGCGGTAGCAGCTCCAGCAACAATGGCGGAGAAAAGGTAGACTCAATAAGGGAAGTGGCCCATTAAGGGTATCTAGCCCAAGGGCCCCCAAAAACCTGGAGCCAGCACTGGCGACTATCTGTGCTTCTCCAGACAGTGACAAGTCCAAGAGCACCCCCCAAGCAGTGCACCTGGTCCTCTAGAGGCAGCGCAACCCCATCCAGAAATGGATTAACACCTCTATCTGCATCAACAGACCTCCACAACCCACCAGCCCTCTGTCTTATCAGTTTCAGCTTCTCCTCCCTCCTCCATCCCAAAACTGCATCCAGGCACCTGTTCAAGAGTTCCACAGGCTCCCGGTGATTCGTAGGTGGAAAAGAGAGGGTGAACTGCATGTCAGCAGTGTTAGTCTTTAAGGTACCATGCAGGGTTAGACCTCTCATGAGGCAGGCAAGGCCATTGCTTCAGGCACTGGATTGGAGGGGCAGATTACCCCCCTTGCCCACTGCTGGAGGAAAGAAGAAAGTTGTACTATTTAGCAGTATTTAGCCAGTCACATGCTTCTGCTTTTCTTTCTCCTCCACTAGCATTATTCAGTGGTTGGATGTGCTTTACTGTGTTAGGCTGCAGAAAACTAACAAGAAGCAGGGGTCTGTAAGTGTGTCAGGGGTTTGTATTTGTGGAGAAAGCCAACCTAAAACCCCTTTCTGACACACACACACTCACCAAGGAGGGGGGAAGGAGACCCAGGGGGCAGAGACAGCCAGTCTCCACAGAGACCAACCGGGACAAACAACATCTGCATAGAATCACCCCAGGGGGGAAGGCAGGAAGCATCCCCAGGTTCGTCAATGCTCTCGTATATCAGCCCCATCTACATAAGACTTGAATACCTTGCGAGAGCAGACATTTCGGCACCCATAAGAAAGGGCCATTCAACACCACAGGATGGGACCATTAAGCAGGTGGCTTCAAGGGGACCCCACCCACCTGAGGAGGGTGGCAACCCACCTGATTGGCCACCCACCTGAGGAGGGTGGCAACCCACCTGATTGGCCACCCACCTGATTGCAGAGGGAGGGGCTACCTGAAACCCAAGGTATAAAACACCCTGCGCAAGGGAACTGAGTTGTTGGACCTGATCAGCAGTCTTGCCCCATGCTTGGGGTAAGGGAACGAAGGGATCGGCAACCCCGGGTAGCAGCACCCGGCGTGCTCCAGCTAGCTGAAATCACTGGCCGCTTGGGTTGACCGGACCCCCGGGCAACCAAGCTGAAATCACTCACTAGCCGCTTGGGTAGACCGGACCTCCGCCGGGAACCCAGCTAGCCGCTTGGGTAGACCGGACCTCCGCCGGGAACCCAGCTAGCAGCATGCGGTTGACCGGGCCTCTGCTGGAGCCCGAGCTGAACTAACTAGCTGAGAGCCCTGAAATCACGGTGTCCTTGAGATTTCTTGCTTGCTACTTTGTGCTGTACTGATAAGCTGTATTGCTGGCGTGTGTCTGGGTTTGTGACGGTCATTTTGTAAATAAACTTGTTTTATAAAAGATACTTTTGTGGCTATAAGTTATCCCTTTGTTCTAGGCTAAGGGTGATAGTCGCTGGGGGACCTCGGAGAAGGCCCGCCCCCAGGACTCACTACCCCCTTAGTATTGAACCCGCGCAGAAGACCAGGTTGGCGGTCTTCCACTTGGTGTCAGCGGTGGGATAACTTATTAGCCCAGAATATCTCCCAGACCCAAAGTAGCAAGAGCCTAAGGATCACCATGGGCGACCCAGAGCCTGATGGAGCAACTGGGGGAGCCGAGCCACGGCGGCCCCTGCCCGCAACCCCCATCACCCCGGGGTTGGCGGCGCTGATCCGGCTGACGGAGCGGCAGAGGGAGCTGCTGGCAAGTCTGGGGCCGGGTGCCCGACCCAGGGGCCGCCCTATCCCAGTTCCGACAGATGGGAGAGAGGATGTGTGGACCGAGGACCCCGCTCCCCTGGAGCCCCTGGAGCCCTTCGAGCTTCCCTCGGACTGGATGGCACACGAGCGGGAGAGGATGGCCCACGAGCGCGAAATGATCCGGATGCAGATGGAGCTGGCCAAGATGCAGCTTGAGGCGGGGAAAACTCCCCCGATTGTCCCCTCCGCTCCTCCCCCTCCGTCGTGGGACCGCAAGGCGTTCCCCTACTACAAGCCAGGGCAAGATGTCCTGATGTTTTTGCACATTTTTGAAATGGCGTGCCAGGAGCAGTGGGTCCCCGACAACTTGTGGTTGTCCGCCCTGCGAACCCAGGTCAGTGGGGACCTGGCTGACCTCCTCGGGGCGCATCTGCGGAAGACCCCGGCAAGCTACGAGGCGTTCAAGGCAGCGGTCAGACAACACTTCGCCCTCTCCGCCGAACATTGCCGGCGAAGATTTCGAGAGGGTAAACCTTCCCCTGGGACCACCCACGTGGCATGGGTAGCCCAGGTAATGCACGTCTGCGAGTCCTGGGTGGAGGCTTCCCGGGCCTCCACCCTGAAGGAAGTTGTCGAGCTGTTCGCCATGGAGCAGTTCTTCACCACCATCCCGAAGGAGCTGGCCGCTGTCGTAAGGGATCAGAATCCCCGTACCTGTGAGGCGGCGGGGATCATGGCCGACGAGATGGGGCTATACCGGACGGCCCCATCCACCAAGGGAAGTTCCGCTGCCGTGGCCGAGAAGAACCCGGAGCCGGAAAAGGGCCTGCCCCGACGGCGCGGGGAGGCCCCTCGGACCAAGGGGAACCAAAACCCTTGGTCTGGGGCCTGCTTCCACTGTAACGAGATGGGACACCTGCGGCGGGATTGCCCCAAGCTCCAACCCAAGAACCGGGATGCCCGTCCCTCACCGAGGAAAGTAGGACGCGTCGCGGGTGCTACAGCCGCTCAGGACAACGACAGCGACGACGAGCGACGGTCGGTCCTCTCCCTCCATGCAAGCATCCCCGAGGATCGCAGTGCCGAGGAGGAACTCCAGGAGTGGGATTCCTACCGTCCTGAACCCCGTGCATCGCTGTATCGCATCGCCTACCCGGACCAGCTGAGATGGAGCCGCAAGCAATTCTGTGAGTCCATCTATATCAATAATGTTCCCCGGGTGAGGTATAGGGACACTGGGGCAGATGTAACGGCTCTGCCCCGGGACCGCGTAGAGAGGTCCCAACTTTTGTCAGGACGTACGTGTACGATCAAACCCTATAACTCCCCCGACATCACCGTCCCCATCGCCCGGGTCCGGATCAAGTACCAGGGGTGGGAAGGAGAGATGGACGTAATCATCCATCGCCAAAAGGAGTGGGGCATCATCATCGGGAACGACCTCGCGTTCCGGGTGGCCAAAGCTAAGATGAGGGTCGTCACCCGGGGACAGGCAAGGCGAGGGGGGCCGCCCGTAACCGCACCGGTCCCAAAGCCTAAGCCCGTGCCCCCTCCACCACCCGGGGTGACCCCATCCCCTGCGGGGCACCCCGGGGAAAACCAGGCCATAGCGGAGCCCCCGAAGGACGAAGGGTTTGCTCAGATGGCTAAAGACTTTGGGACACAAGCCCAATTCAAGGAAGCCCAGCGGCTGGACCCGTCCCTGCGAGAGTGTCGCGCCCTGGCCAACCAAGACCCCGGGGTATCCCTTGCCACGGAAGGATTTATCTGGGACAATGGAACTTTGTACCGGGAGTTCGAGCCAAAGGGGGAAGTGGCACCGGGGCGCAAGCAGAGGCAACTGGTGGTTCCCCAACGGTACCGCCGCGCTGTGTTGCACCTCGCCCACGACGTGGCATGGGGAGGACACCTGGGGCAAAAGCGGACCCAAGCTCGAATTACAGAGGGGTTCTACTGGCCCATGATCGCCTCCGACATTAAGGCTTACTGTCGGTCCTGCGATGTGTGCCAGCGAGTGGGACACAATCGTGATCACCCAAGAGCTCCCCTTCAGCCTTTTCCGGTGGTGGGGATCCCTTTTGAACGGATTGCTATGGACATAGTGGGTCCCCTGAACCCGCCCACCAAGACGGGGAAAAAGTTTGTACTGACGGTAGTGGACTTTGCCACCCACTACGCAGAGGCTTTTGCGCTCGCCTCCATCTCTGCAGCCAGCCTGGCTAAGACTCTGCTCTCTCTCTTTGCCCGCTTAGGAATGCCCCGCACGGTCGTGTCGGACTGCGGCACCGGGTTCATGTCTAAACTGTTCCAGAAGATGTGGGACCTGGGGGGGGGTTGACCATGTAACTTCGGTGCCTTACCACCATGAGACCAACGGACTGGTTGAACGCTTCAACCAGACTTTGGGGAAAATGATCCGGGCGTACGCTAGCCGTCACCCGGGAACTTGGGACCAAGCCCTACCCTACCTCCTCTTTGCCTACCGAGATGCTCCGCAGGAAAGCCTCGGGTTTTCCCCGAATGAACTGATGTTTGGTAGAGAACTACGGGGGCCCTTGGCTTTGTTGCGGGAGGAATGGGAGGGGGCTGCCGGCAGTTCGCCCGTGCCGGTTCACACTTTTCTGCGGCGGCTACGGGACACCCACCACAGCGTTCGAGAAGCCGCCCAACAGCATCTGAAGGCAGCCCAGCAGCGGCAAAAGGAGCTGTATGATAGAACCGCAGTAGCCCGGACTTTTGAGGTGGGTGATAAAGTGTTGGTTCTGCGTACCCTCAAAACGGACAAGCTGTGTCTTAAGTGGGAGGGTCCGGGGACTGTAGTTGAGAAACTTGGACCAGTCAACTACAAAATACTCTTTGCTGGGACTCCTGGAAAATGTAAAGTGTTTCATGTGAACATGTTGAAATTGTATGTAGACCGGGGTGCGGGACTGGGCTGTGTGAAGGAACATAATGATAAGGATTTCGCTGATGGGGATCTGTTGGGAAAATGGGGGGATGGTGGGGGAATGGAAGAAATCTCACTGTCACCCGCCCTGTCCGAGGCTCAGCGGGAGCAAATGAAGCGGGTGCTGGATGAATTTGGGACCATGTTCTCAGACCGCCCCGGGCGGACCCCACTCATCCAGCACACCATTCAAACGGGTGACAGCCCCCCTCTGCAATCTCTGCCATACCGGGCGGTGGGACCCCATGCTCAAGTCATTGCTGAGGAGGTCAAAGCCATGCTAGACCTAGGGGTGATCGTCCCTAGTTCTAGCCCATGGTCCTCCCCGATTGTCCTGGTGGCCAAAAAGGATGGGGGGGTGCGGTTCTGTGTGGACTATCGGAAAATCAACAAGGTGACCGTCCCTGACCCCTACCCCATCCCCAACATGGATGTCTTGCTGGAGAAGCTAGGGAGGGCCAAGTACATTACCACCCTAGACCTCACCAAGGGCTATTGGCAAGTTCCGCTGGACGCGGATGCTGCGCTCAAGTCTGCCTTTGTCACACACCTGGGTTTATTCCAGTTCACCACTCTTCCCTTCGGAGTCCGGAATGGTCCGGCAACCTTTCAGAGGCTGGTGAATGGAATGCTGAACGGGTTGGGAGAATTTGCCTGTGCCTATCTGGACGACATAGCTATCTTTAGCTCCACTTGGGAGCAGCATCTGCAGCATGTCCGGCGGGTCTTCCAGCGGATCCGGGACGCTGGGTTGACGGTGAAAGCAAAGAAGTGCCAGGTGGGGCTAGGGGAGGTTGAGTACCTTGGACATCGCGTCGGAGGGGGGAGCATCAAACCCACGGAAGCTAAGACCGAGTCGGTTCAGAAATGGCCCCAACCCATAACCAAAAAACAGGTGCAGGCTTTTCTGGGACTTGCAGGGTACTATCGGAAGTTTGTGCCACACTTCAGTCTGCTAGCCGCCCCTCTGACTGATCTTTGTAAGAAGCGCCACCCGAACAGGGTCCAGTGGACCGCGGCTTGCCAGACCGCTTTCGACGGGTTAAAAGCCTGCCTCACGGCAGCTCCCATTCTGCAAGCCCCAGACTTCGAATCCCCCTTCGTTCTACAGACGGATGCCTCTGAGGCCGGGATGGGGGCGGTGTTGTTACAGGAGAAGGTGGGAGAAGGGCTGCGCCCCGTTGCATACCTGAGCAAGAAGCTCCTGCCCAGAGAACGTAGTCTTGCCACCATTGAGAAGGAGTGCCTGGCCGTGGTGTGGGCCATCACCAAGTTGCGCCCCTACCTCTGGGGGAGACGGTTCCGCCTGCAGACTGACCATTCCCCCCTGTGCTGGTTAGATAGAGTCAAGGGCAACAACCAAAAACTCCTACGGTGGAGTCTGGCGTTGCAAGACTTTGACTTCGAAATTGAGCACATCAAGGGTAAGGACAATGTCTTGGCTGATGCACTCTCCCGGGCTTTCTCAGGTGATGGGCAAGTCGATGGGAAATTGGGGTGTGGGACCCCAATGCCATCTTTTCCCCGGGGGGGAGATGTGGAGAAAGCCAACCTAAAACCCCTTTCTGACACACACACACTCACCAAGGAGGGGGGAAGGAGACCCAGGGGGCAGAGACAGCCAGTCTCCACAGAGACCAACAGGGACAAACAACATCTGCATAGAATCACCCCAGGGGGGAAGGCAGGAAGCATCCCCAGGTTCGTCAATGCTCTCGTATATCAGCCCCATCTACATAAGACTTGAATACCTTGCGAGAGCAGACATTTCGGCACCCATAAGAAAGGGCCATTCAACACCACAGGATGGGACCATTAAGCAGGTGGCTTCAAGGGGACCCCACCCACCTGAGGAGGGTGGCAACCCACCTGATTGGCCACCCACCTGAGGAGGGTGGCAACCCACCTGATTGGCCGCCCACCTGAGGAGGGTGGCAACCCACCTGATTGGCCGCCCACCTGATTGCAGAGGGAGGGGCTACCTGAAACCCAAGGTATAAAACACCCTGCGCAAGGGAACTGAGTTGTTGGACCTGATCAGGAGTCTTGCCCCATGCTTGGGGTAAGGGAACGAAGGGATCGGCAACCCCGGGTAGCAGCACCCGGCGTGCTCCAGCTAGCTGAAATCACTGGCCGCTTGGGTTGACCGGACCCCCGGGCAACCAAGCTGAAATCACTCACTAGCCACTTGGGTAGACCGGACCTCCGCCGGGAACCCAGCTAGCCGCTTGGGTAGACCGGACCTCCGCCGGGAACCCAGCTAGCAGCATGCGGTTGACCGGGCCTCTGCTGGAGCCCGAGCTGAACTAACTAGCTGAGAGCCCTGAAATCACGGTGTCCTTGAGATTTCTTGCTTGCTACTTTGTGCTGTACTGATAAGCTGTATTGCTGGCGTGTGTCTGGGTTTGTGACGGTCATTTTGTAAATAAACTTGTTTTATAAAAGATACTTTTGTGGCTATAAGTTATCCCTTTGTTCTAGGCTAAGGGTGATAGTCGCTGGGGGACCTCGGAGAAGGCCCGCCCCCAGGACTCGCTACCCCCTTAGTATTGAACCCGCGCAGAAGACCAGGTTGGCGGTCTTCCACTGTATTCCCCCCCCTTTTAATCTTTTTATTTGGAATGCAACAACAGCAAAACAAAACAAAACAAAAAAAGCTCCCCAAAGGCTTTTACTATATACAGTAGTCATTAACATTAGTCTTGATATAAGAGAGAAAAAGGGAAAAGGGGGGGGGAACACAAAGGGGGGGAGGATTAAACGCTGCCATTTTAAATATATACGTTGATATTGATATAAGCAATTGGTCCATATATCTAAAGAGGCATCTATATGGCTTTGATGGTTGTAGGAGATACGCTCAATGTAGCAAGAGCAGTAAGTTGAGTGATAGGTGGTGGGTGTTTTGCCTTCCAAGCTTGGTGTGTAACAGGGATGTTGAAGAGTCCTTGGTTTCGAGTCATGAGTCGAGTCACGAGTCTTTGGACCCGAGTCCGAGTCCTTGGTCCAAAATGGTGACTCCCGAGTCACGAGTCACTCCCAAACCTGACTCCATGAGTCCCTATTAAAATCAATGGGGTTTTTCCCCAACAAAATAAGGCTACTTCAGATGTTTGGCTTAAATAAATTCTAGGCACAAGTGTGCCTTTTTATTTCAAAACTCTGCAACTGATTTTGGCAAGAACAGACCAGGCAGACATACCCAAAATGTGGAGAAAGCCAACCTAAAACCCCTTTCTGACACACACACACTCACCAAGGAGGGGGGAAGGAGACCCAGGGGGGAGAGACAGCCAGTCTCCACAGAGACCAACGGGGACAAACAACATCTGCATAGAATCACCCCAGGGGGGAAGGCAGGAAGCATCCCCAGGTTCGTCAATGCTCTCGTATATCAGCCCCATCTACATAAGACTTGAATACCTTGCCAGAGCAGACATTTCGGCACCCATAAGAAAGGGCCATTCAACACCACAGGATGGGACCATTAAGCAGGTGGCTTCAAAGGGACCCCACCCACCTGAGGAGGGTGGCAACCCACCTGATTGGCCACCCACCTGAGGAGGGTGGCAACCCACCTGATTGGCCGCCCACCTGAGGAGGGTGGCAACCCACCTGATTGGCCACCCACCTGATTGCAGAGGGAGGGGCTACCTGAAACCCAAGGTATAAAACACCCTGCGCAAGGGAACTGAGTTGTTGGACCTGATCAGCAATCTTGCCCCA
Source organism: Shinisaurus crocodilurus (assembly GCA_021292165.1). Lineage (NCBI taxonomy): Eukaryota > Metazoa > Chordata > Lepidosauria > Squamata > Shinisauridae > Shinisaurus > Shinisaurus crocodilurus. Next base: position 202,079,790 of record CM037877.1, read on the forward strand.
TGCTTGGGGTAAGAGAACGAAGGGATCGGCAACCCCGGGTAGCAGCACCCGGCGTGCTCCAGCTAGCTGAAATCACTGGCCGCTTGGGTTGACCGGACCCCCGGGAAACCAAGCTGAAATCACTGGCCGCTTGGGTTGACCGGACCCCCGGGCAACCAAGCTGAAATCACTCACAAGCCGCTGGGTAGACCGGACCTCTGCCGGGAACCCAGCTAGCCGCTTGGGTAGACCGGACCTCTGCCGGGAACCCAGCTAGCCGCTTGGGTAGACCGGACCTCCGCCGGGAACCCAGCTAGCCGCTTGGGTAGACCGGACCTCCGCCGGGAACCCAGCTAGCAGCATGCGGTTGACCGGGCCTCTGCTGGAGCCCGAGCTGAACTAACTAGCTGAGAGCCCTGAAATCACGGTGTCCTTGAGACTGCTTGCTTGCTACTTTGTGCTGTACTGATAAGCTGTATTGCTGGCGTGTGTCTGGGTTTGTGAAGGTCATGTTGTAAATAAACTTGTTTTATAAAAGATACTTTTGTGGCTATAAGTTATCCCTTTGTTCTAGGCTAAGGGTGATAGTCGCTGGGGGACCTCGGAGAAGGCCCGCCCCCAGGACTCGCTACCCCCTTAGTATTGAACCCGCGCAGAAGACCAGGTTGGCGGTCTTCCACTCAAAATAACCAGGCAGGCAGAGGAGGCAGATAACCCCAAAACAGGCAGGCAGAAGCAGCCAAACCCAAAATACCTGAAAGGTTACATTTTAGGAAAATGATTTTAAAAAATAAACTTGCTGTACTTCCTAAAACCTATCCATGTTGCATTTGATTTGAGGAACACGATTTTGGAACACGAGTCCTTGGTCTCGAGTCCCGAGTCGAGTCTCGAGTCCCATTAAAAATATTGGGACTCTAGTCTGAGTCGAGTCAGAGGGGGGACTCAGTCCGACTCACGAGTCGAGTCCTGGAGTCCAAGTCCCCATCCCTGGTGTGTAACTGTACAATCCTATGGCCACTAGACAGCATCTAGACAGCCATAGGATTTTTCGGATTCTCACCTATGAGGGTGGAGCAACCTCAGAGAAGGGCTTTTGGGGGTGTTCCACAGGGCGGGGAGGGGAGGGGAGGAGACCGGCGCCACCACGATACAAGGTATCCTGGCGGTGCCCCAGCAGCCTCCTTCCCGCCCGCTCCAAAGCGCTGCACTTAGATGGCTGAAATTGGCTGTCCGAGTGCTTTGCAGGGCAGGAGGAGCGTGGAGGCAACCTTTGCCTCTGCGCTCCTTCTGCCCTCCATAGGATGCCCGTAACCCTCCAAGTTCAAAGGGTTACGGGCATCCTGATTGGATTGCGCCCTAAGTCTCTTTGCAACACTCTTGCTGTCCATCTGTTAATCCCCACATCACAGGGATGTACCGTAGTTTAGAAGCGCATGTACATCCGCTGTTATCACAGATTTTTCAAGAACAAAATTTATACGAGCAATAACTTCCCACCAAAAGGATACCACTACGGGACATGCCCACATCATTTGCCTCAATGAGGCATCGTCCTCATTACATCGCCAGCATCTAGCAGTACCGAACTTGTATTTGTATTATGTCACAAATTGTATTAAACTGGATTATGGATTCATTAACAGATCCTAATTCCTCCATATCATGTTTCGAGAAAGATACGATGAGCCCCATTGCACACAGCTTTATGGGGAAATAGTATTAATAGAACAGAGCAGACTAAAAACAATTTTTAATATTTAATTGGCTAAAAATATGGGATTGTTATCCAAAGTTATTAAGTCAAAATTTATTTCCATTAAAGTATGTGTTAGATGATTTAGAAAAAAATTATGAATAACAGTTATGAAATCTGGACTGGAAAGATAATAATCTCTTTAAATATGATGATTTTATATACCAGAATATCATGCTTGCTTACTCTGAGATAAAAAGAGGGCTGAATAGGGAAAATCGCCCATGGTTTGAATAGTGTCAAATCAGATCCCTATTAAATGAACACCTTAAAGCTAATCAACAATCCAGGGAGTTAACAGTTTTTGAAAAATTAATTATAAAAACTAAGGAACATCTATGACAAAAAAAAATTACAGTTAACTATGATACTGAGCCTGAACAAGTTAAAGATTTTATGATGAAATGGGCACAAAATATTGGATGGGGAATATGTATCCCTATGGAATCTGTGGAAGAGGGCTCATACATTTTCTTTGAATATGGCAGAAAGAGAGAACTATTATAAAACAGTGACAAGACAGTATATTACAGTGGTAGTAATAAATAAGCTAAGTAATAATTATATCCATCCACTTGTTGGGAATGCCAGGAAAAGATAGGAGATTTCTATCGTATATGATGGGGTCACCTAGCAAGGAAGTATTGGGGGAAAATAGTACCGGTAATTTAGGGCGCAATCCTAAGCATGTTTAGACAGAAAAAAGTCCTACAACTCCCAGCATGTCCCTGTGGAGAATTTGAGGGGGAAACGTTTTCAGCTGTAATCTTTGGAAACATGGAAGTAGGGAAGCAGTTGTAGATAAAATTGCGCTTATTATGATAAGACTCACTTATATGAGAAGAAGGTATTGAAACAGTAATGCATGTTTCCATTTATACTGCCTCCTACACTTATACTGCCTCCAACATGAAATACTAACAGTCCCAGGTGGGGCATGCTGGGAGCTGTAGGACTTTTTTCTGTCCAAACATGCATAGGATTGAGCACTTAACAACAAACATTTTAGGATATGAAACCCCACTTGATACTTGTTAAATTATATGGATGGTTCTGTTTATCAAGAACATAAAGGACTAGTTTCTTACATGGTCACAACAGCAAGAATCATATATGCCCCCAAAATGGAGATCATTAATCATACGAGTGAATCGACCAAAAAAATATGGAAATTTTTGCCTGTGGCTAAATTAACACATTATATGCAGGGCTTTTTTTCTGGTGGAACTCACCAGAACTAAGTTCCAGCACCTTTTATTCTATTAATTTCATTACAATTTAATCACCATCTACTCCCGAGGAAACAATCCAAGAGTTTCGGTACCTTTTTCTCCAGAAAAAAAGCACTGATTATATGAGAACAAAAGGCAGCAACAGGTGTTAAGATGAGATATAGTTCTGATCATTTGGTTATGGCTACACCTCCAAAAGGAAGTGCACAGCCCTCATAAGAAGTGTTGGGTAAGCAAGGGTTCAGGAGAAAAGAAGCAGCCTGCCCACCTCCCCAGCAGGGCAGAAGGCAAAAGGTCATGACTGAAGGTTTGAATGGAAGAGTGAGTGAAGCCTAGAGGCATGCATAGGCAAATGAGTGGCGGGCTTGCATTGATTAAGACCTGAATATTGCATATCGCCTAAAACACAGGAGGATTTCTCCTGAAAAGATATGGCTCATCCCCGCGAATACCACCAGTAGCTTTATCCAAAAACAGGCCCATCAGCAGGTAGACCCAAACCTTTGCTTTCCTAAGTACACCCATTATGAGTCATCAAAACATAAAGAGTAAGGTCCTTAGCAGGGTTTGAAGACATCTATGGGGCAAAGCCCACCCCCACTGCTCTCATTTCCCCCAAAAGGCGGGAAAGAGACTATAAGAACTAAGAAGTTTTAGCAAGGCATGGCAGGAGAGAGAGCTGAGGGGGTCACCTTGGAACGCGGACTGCAGGGCTACATAAGGATATTTTGCTGCCTGACATCACTATGTTTTGTGGAGGAAGGGGGGGCTGGCTGACCCGCCACAACCCCACCCTTTCCTACCCCAAAGGACCCAAGACCCCCAGAGATCTCAAGGTACCAGATTGCCAGCCTCAGCTGTCTGCAATCCTACTTGAATCTCTGTTCAGGGACTTGCCCTTTGTCTGTAACCTGGATTTAGTTGCTGGAACCACAGAGCAATCCACAAACACCATGTGGGGTAAAAAACAAAAAGAAGGTTTATTCAGGTAGCATTTTACAACAAGAATAGGGAAATGAGAGAAGCACAAAATAGAGAGACACTTTGGTACACAGTAAAGCTGCAAAACAACAAAACCTGATTCTTAATATCTCTCAGGCACACACTCTGTTACCTGAGGGTCAGTTCTCTTCCAGGGTTAGATCCAGCACAGCCTTGCTGCCCGATGGAGATTACTACATCTACCCGAAGGTCCGAGATGGGTCGCCTCCCACAAGGCTTGCCTCTACCAGAGCCCTCATTCAGCAAATTTCACCAGGAGCTACCTGGGGTCGGATCCTGGGGGGGGGGCGAAGGCTTGGGCCTCTCCTTGGCGCGCCGCCATTGCTCCAACAGCCGGCAGACACGCGATGACCAAAGACAAAGACTAAAACTCACACGTTGGGAAATATAGCTCTTTCCCCACCCTCCCCTCCTCCTTCCTGTAGCTCTGCTGCTTTCAGCCAATCATGATGCACTTCACCTGGCCAGGCAGGGAAGGGAGACTCATGACTCACTGGGCTTGAACTACATTTACATTTGAAAGCCGTAAACCGGACTTTCAGGACTTCTAGGCGCCATCGCCTCCTCCCAGCCTTTAGCCAGTTCACACATGAGGGTGTGTGTGTGTGTGTGCGCATGTAGGAACCCCCAAAGGCTCTTTTCTTCACATGTTTGCTTTACCAACAAGTAAGACGCTGTACCTACTCTGTATTCTTCTTCAATAAAACCACCCTTTTGTTTCTAGAGTCTATGTGTGTGTGTAGGTTTGTTTAAGTATAAAAGGAGCAAAGCGCACACTTTCCACCCCAGCAGCGCAGGTTTTACCCCAGCCAAAGATCCTAAACCTTTTGTAAGAGTGTGGGGTTAGAGGGAATCTAGTGCCCAGAATTATCTGTCGTAACACAGGACAATGTTATTATAAATTGGATCCTATTTATTAATTATTGTAATAATAATTTCTTGCTTCCAAAACACAATCGGTTGTATTCAAAGTGAGTCCTACTTAGAGTAGACCCATGGATACAAATGGGATTTAAGTTAGGTTAACATGGGATGTAACCCGATCTGTTTTTTTCTGTGTTCTGAATCCAGTGATTGCTTGATTTGTTTTAAATTTCACTTTTTCTGTGTGCATGTTTTTTTAAAAAAAATTTAATGGATACAGCTTAAATTAGGTATATGGATTTTTATTATTTAAATTTTATTAGAATTTATTAATGTTTTCTCAATTTCTGAAAATTATATTATTTATTAGATCACATATTGTTAAAAAATAACTTTGTTATTCTTACTACTCTTGTAAGAACACTTTTAAAAACAAACGAACAAAAAACTATCAAGAATCCTGTCATTGTACCACTCAACTTTGCCAGCTGCCTTCACTATTGAGCAAGCTAATATGTATCTGGCTTTTCATCTACCACCTTGAAAATAGGTCTAATCATTCCAACTGTTGCATAATTTAATATTATTTTAATAACTGGCAATATATTACACGACCTTTGATGTCTGTTTTGCAGCCCTGTCAAGTTTATGTCCGGTTGAAGTCCCCATATTGATTGACCCTTCTTATACCACTGGCCTCAGCTAAATTGGGGTCACTGCAGTAGCTTAATTATCTGGAAGATTCTTGATGTACTGAGTGTTCATAACTCTCTCCTTCCCCAACCTGGTGCACCCCAAGATGTCTCAGACCACAACTCCCATCATCTCCACCCAGCATGGCTGTGCTATTTGGGGATGTTGGGAGTTGTGGTCCAAGATATCTGGAAGGCACCAGATTGGAGAAGGTGTCCCTAAATACTTCACCCTACATGACGGATAGGTTGTGGTCCTATCCCCCAGCTCCTTCCACTCTCGGAGATAGAATGCTGGACTAAATGGAACCCTGGTCTGATTCAGCAAGGCAGTTCTTATGTTCTTAAATGGAAAAATACTAGTAGCCTGCCTAGTTTGAAGAAGGTAAGAGTACAGTCGCCTGGCTTCCCAAAGACAATACCCTTTGTATAGGAGACCATTGTGTGGGCATACGACATAGGGCAGAGGTAGGCAACGTGGCGCCCATGGGCACTGACACACTCCTGGTCATCTCTCTCTCTGTGCCCATCAAGATGCCTTACCCTCCCCACTTTTTAAAATCAATACATTTTCTTACTGGCAGTTGGGATTGCTGTGAATTAGGTTTAGTTGGTGCCGAAAACTGTGGGTTCAAATGAGTTGTTTAGTGTGTTGGGGCTCAAGACCCCACCTCTGCTTTTTATGCAGCCGTTTGGACAAGTTCCGTGTCCTTTGCCATGCTTCCCATGGCAGCCATTTTGTGGTGGTGCCCAGGGCAGTTTCTCAAATTGCCAAATGTGCCCATGGCCCAAAACGATTGTCTACCCCAGCCATAAAGCCCTATAGGGACAGAGAAGGAGAGAGAGACACCATTACTGGAGCAAAACATCTCAGGAAGGAAAGCAAAAATGACCTGAGCCACTCCACTCTGAAACATTCCTTATAGCAAATTTGCTGAATCCTTTGGGAGTCCTTTGAAGGCTGGGGCTTGAGGCTACGACAGCAGAGCTATGGGGCAGCCTGCAAATTTCACCCATTAACGTCCCAAAGCCTTTTTTACAAGGCTGCCTGGGAAGCCATTAAAAATAATTGTGGAGTGCATAGAAGAAGAGGGAAACCATGAATATTGTGGAGTGCCCTTGATGAGAGTGATTGTATTGAATCTGCTGGCAAGTGATTTAAACAAAGGGAAGGAGCAGTTGGAAAGCACTGGTACCCCAGCTGGAAAGCCTGCAGTGGGTCCTGATGCCCTGAAGTGAACCTGTATCCTCTTCAAAGCTTTTTGAAAGACACAAATGAGTTACTGGGTGTTATAAACTCTCTGTAATCCCAGGAATTATGAGAGGGGATAATGCTGTTTTCTCAGCAGCCCTTTGGGCTTGGTAAATATTCAATTCAACGGTGAAATGAAAGGAAGAGAAAATGCTAGGAATGCCAACAAGCTGGGTTTAAAACAGACTTCACCAGCCTGGCACTCTCCAGATGTGTTGGAATGCAACTTCCACCACCCCCAATCAGCATGCTGGGGGTGATGGGAGTTGTAGTCAGACACATCTGGAGGGCACCAGATTGGGGACAGCTGACTTCAATCCTGACTTTGCTCAGCTTCTTGAAAGGCACTGGAATCCCAGTCTTTAACTGATTTACTAGGAACTATGGATGGATAGACAACCACTTGCCAAGTGAGAACATACAGTGGTGGTATGCACAGCCATGTGCGAATGTCAGCAGCAGCATCCACCTAGGCAGCGGAGACAGTTTTGTCACCCAGCCATGCTCAATCAGAAAACCTGGGAACAAAGGAGGAGTAAAATTCTTCTCAGCAAGTGGGCAGACGCTACAGATGGTTGGCTTCCAACATGGTTGTATGTCCACTTTGTAAGCTACCACTTCGTAAATTTTCATCTGTATTTGCCCTAAGAGTAGAGTCTGGAAGTGAGGAACCTGGGGCCTTCTAGATGTTGTTGGACCCAAACTCCCATGGCCAGTAGCAAGGGATGATGGGAGCCGGAGTTCAACAGCATTGGAAAGGCCACCGGTTCCTCACCCATGAAGTAGACCCATTGATGAAGGAACATCAGCCAATCATTCTGGCCTATAAACATGCTCTTGTTTAGACCCCAGACTGTGATCCAGCATTGCTTGCTTCAAGGCAAACCCACAGTGATATAGTCCTACTCACAGTTATCACATGGCACTCCTATCACAATACAGTTTTGCTCCCTGACCAAAGCTCCTGCTTCCAATCTATATGCAGAAATGTAGCTTCTGGATGAATAAGCCTTCCCTGCGCAACTGGTCAGGGTCAATAAGACCCTGAGGTTTGACAGGTGGCACTCAGAGAAACACCCAGCGTGCACAGAGCTAAGCTGGAGCTTCTGCTGAGATCATTACCAATGAAATAACAGAAGCTTGGAAATAAAATACAAGCTTCAGAAGGCATTGTGTGTGTGTGTGTGTGTGTGTGTGTGTGCTTCTCATCCAGTGGTGCATCCCCCAAAGAACAAGCAGATCATAGCATGATCTCAGATTGGACATTACAGTTCTGTTAGTTCCTGAAACCAAGGTTAGATTGGGCTAGAAAATGCTGGAGTGATTTGTCACTCCTCGTGGTATGTTTGGTTCCCCTGGCAATTCCCCGTTATTTCTATAATTGGAGCCATTTCCTGTGGATGACAGGCAGTAGCTTTGGAGGACCAGACAGATTGCCAGCTCTCATTCCACTCAGCCTTCCCCAACCTGGTGCACTCCAGTTGTGTTGGACAGACTACAATTCTCAGCATCCTCCAGCCAACCTGACTGGGGCAAGGCTGCTGGCCCTAAACTTAGATTGCATGCCATGAACTATATTGTTACATACTCTCCACTTCCTTGAGTGGAGAGATGTTCCGGGGGCAGCGTTATTTGGGTTTGGTTTCTCTGGGAAGAGAGCACTGGAGATGTATGGCATTTTTGTAATGTTTGCTTTATCCATAAATACACAAGCATAGCATAATAAGTGGAGGCACAGACAGTCTTAAAGGCAGCAAGTCTGCCACCCAACATCTGATCCCCAGAGAGAGTTACCCTGCAACCCCAAAGTTAATCAGGTAACTCTCTTCTCATGACAAGCAATGAGAACTGGTTAAAATACCGAGAAATATTGGAATTGTGTCAGGGAACACACTGGATTAAAACACGGGATTGTTTAGTAACACAAGGTTATATAACTTACACTGGTTTTCATACATGCAATTAATAGAGAGATTTAAAGTGGATAAAAGAATGTATGATATAGAACAGGATAAGTCTGAATTTGAAATACAATTGTGTACAGGTGATGATCATGTAATTGCAAAAATGTATAAATTTTTGTTGAAGTTTGGGACAGAAGAAGAACAAGTTAAAGATTGTATGGTTAAATGGGCAAGGAACTTTGGATATAATATAATGATGGAACAATGGGAACACATGTGGACTAAAGGTATAAAATTTACATTGTGTTCTGATCTTAGAGAGAATTTTTACAAGATGATGTATCGTTGGTACCTAACTCCTGTGAAATTGGCTAAGATGTATAATAATGTGTCAAATGTATGTTGGAAATGTCAAAGTCATGAAGGAACACTTTATCATGTTTGATGGACATGTAAAAAAGTGAAAACATATTGGGTACAAATACACACATGGATACAAAAGATTTTAAAAGTGGATGTTAAACTGAAACCAGAAATGTTTTTATTGGGTATAATGGACTTACAACTTGAGAAAGACTATGGAACATTATTACAATATATGATGACAGCAGCAAGAATAATCTATGCTCAAAAATGGAAAGAAGCAACTATACCAACTATAGAAGACTGGTTGTTGAAAATGTTGGACTTCGCAGAGATGGCAAAATTGATTTGTTTAATTAGAGAAAATTTTTTAACTTCATTCTAGAAAGACTGGAAACCTCTGGTGGACTTCTTGGGGAGGAGGGAAAGTGACTTAATAACTTTTGGTTTTGAGTTTTGAATATTGGTAAGGTGATAGAAATTCATTCTGTGAAAATAGAAGAAACTTAGATTGGATAAGGATTGGTAATGTTTGTCAGACAATGAGGCGGAAGCCAAATGTTGTTTTGGAAAATTCAATTTAAAAAAATTTCAAAAAAAAAAGAAAAGGTAACTCTCTTCTCACAGACTCTCTCACCTGCCTCTTCAAAATGGCAAACTGCTGTTTTTCAGTCACATAAGTGTACCCCTGCTCCCTTTCCCCCAGGGATGTTGAAGAATCCTTGGTCTCGAGTCACAAGTCTTTGGACCCGAGTCTCGAGTCCGAGTCCAAGTCCTTGGTCCAAAATGGTGACTCACGAGTCACGAGTCACTCCCAAAGCTGACTCCATGAGTCCCTATTAAAATCAATCAATGGGGGGGTTTCCCAACAAAATAAGGCTACTTCAGATGTGTGGCTTAAATAAATTCTAGGCACAAGTGTGCATTTTTATCTCAAAACTCTGCCACTGATTTTGACAAGAACAGACCAGACAAACCCAAAATAACCAGGCAGGCAGAGGAGGCAGGGAACCCCAAAGCAGGCAGGCAGAGGCATTTGTCTTGGACAATTCAAACTGTGGAACTGGTTAAGAAGAGACCAGGCAGGCAGAGGCGGCAGGGAACCCCAAACAGGCAGGCAGAGGCAGCCAAACCCAAAATGTCTGAAAGGTTGCATTAGGAAAATGAATTTAAAAAATAAACTTGGATTATTACTGCAACTAGGTCCAGACAGCACCTGCAGGTGGCATCAAGCAGGGATGTTGACGAGTCCTTGGTCTCGAGTCTCGAGTCCCATTAAAAATATTGGGACTCGAGTGGGACTCGAGTCAGAGGGGGGACTCAGTCCGACTCACGAGTCGAGTCCTCAAGTCCGAGTCCCCATCCCTGCTTTCCCCAGTTTGGTGGATGTCCAAGCTCTGATAAATAAGGATGTATATACCATTAAAACACACATGTTCCCCACATATCAGGACACAGGGGCCACAGCTCAGTGGTAGAGCCCCTGCTTTGCATGCAGAAGGTCCAGGGCTAGGGAAAAATCCTGCCAGAAACCCGCCTGGAGACCTACTACTGCTCAGTGTTGACAATACTGGGCTAGATGGAGCAATGGTCTGACTCAGTAAAAGGCAGCTTCCTATGTTCATCAACCAACCATTCCGGACAATTTTAATCGCCCTAAGAAGGGAGTGGCTGGTGTAACACTCTATTTGCTTTAGAGCACTTTTGAATGGCCATTGGCAGAAATGGTCCTTGAAGAGGTGTGTAGGTAGGTACTAATAAATGTTCGTATTTCTTTTGGGTGGAACAAAATGTCCTGATGTGCAGCCACATCTGGAGCAGGTACATTTTGAAATATACAGTACTTCATACTTCCCCTGGGATCTTTCTCCTGTGCTGCACTGTTGTTAATAAAGCAGCAGAGGACATTTATGGTATGCGTGGAGCATAACAGTTAAGCAGCTGCTTCCTTGCAACAACACAGAAAGCTGGTTGGCAGGATCCCTTTCTTGACTGAGGACTTTTGTCTGTACCTTCTGTGGACTGTCATGGCACACCTCCCAAATATAAGCAACCAGGGGGGGCATGTTTGAGGATGAGTATTTTATTATTTATAAAGCTGGAGTACAAGTGCCACAGTTCTGGCAAGGAACCATCTCTAAAACCACCAGAAAGCTCAAGCTGGTACCTCAAAAACAAAACCAACAAAACAGGTGGCACACTATCCTTTCTACCATAGAAATAGGCAAAGGCTGCTCTTATAATTGTGTTGTGTGTAATGGTCTTATTCAATGTTATCCACAAAGATAACTGGTCATCAGCTACATGAGCCAACATTTGTGTGGACGGTGTTAGTTCAGGGCTGCAAAAGACCAGGAGTTGTACCAGTGTCAAGATTAAGGAAAATGATGTACGGTAATCTTGTTGAAATCAGGCCTGGCCCTACCATTAGGTAGAATGAGTGGACTGCCTCAGGTGGCTGATTTTGGGAGGCATGAAAGGGCAACAAATTGTTGCTATTTTAGCTATTTTAGTAATGTTGCATTTATTTATTTGTTTATTTATTATATTTATACCCCGCCTTTTTCCCTGCAAGGAACCCAAGGTGGCTTACATAATCATCCTCCTCCACTCCTCCATTTTATCCTCACAACAACCCTGTGAGGTAGGTTAGGCTGAGAGTCAGTGACTGGCCCAAAGTCACCCAAGTGAGTTTCATGGCTGAGCGGGGACTAGAACCCGGATCTCCTGAGTCCCAGTCCAACACTCTCACCACTACGCCACACTGGCAGTATATTTACTGCCAGGGAGGGGGAGAGGCACTTGTGAGATTTCTTGCTTTGGGTGCCAAAATAACTTGGCTGGTCTTCAGTACTATGCACCTTGACTTGGGGGTGACAGGGGGTGGGGGAATGCCATTTGCTGCTCTGCCTCAGACAGCAAAATGTCTTAGACCAGCCCTAGCTGAGAGAGAGAGAGAGAGAGAGAGAGAGAGAGAGAGAGAGAGAGAGAGAGAGAGAAGACATGTGGAGGCCAAGACACCAGAAGAGGGCTTGGGAGGTTCTGGCAGAGGCTCAATACAGGATCATTGCCCCAAACATATTAATTTAATAATAGCAACATGGTTTTTTTTCAGTATTTGCAAATAAAGAATCTGATTACAAAAATACAGTGGGGTTATGAGGTATAGAGAAATAGGACTAATTTTGAGCAAAAAGGAGGTATTTCAAAAAAATATTATATTTTGATGGCAATGGTCTCCAGGGATGACAAACATTGAAGCCCATAGGAACAGGAATTATAAACATGAGGTCAGTAAGTGTGTGTGTCTTTTTAAATTAATTCCTTCAGGAATTAAGTTTTGTAAGAATATGCTCTGAGATTACATGCAATGGGCTACTGATATGATTGTAAACCAATCTTCATGCAATCAAGTATCTGACTGTACTAGAAGATAATTGCAGGAAGTTTTGTTTTGTTTTAAAGAGCATGAATAAAAGCAGATTTCTTCCTGGAGGGAATACATTTACTCTTTCTCTCAAAGCAATTTTTAAACCAGACTCCAGCAGGATGAAGGACAGTACAAAGTGAAAGGCATGCAACAAATGCAAAGTACTCTGGAAAATTGGATGGCCAGTTGTGATTAGAAGGTTCCTTCTCTAATTTCAGGTGTATAATTCAACCTGACACTCCATAAGGCATGGAGAAGAAAATGGAATGGAGTACTCAACAGTGGTTTGGTCCTTGCAGCCTTCATTCTCTGCACACAGAGTGAGGGGTGATGGTTGCAGTGATCCTCAGGCAATAAAAGTCGCCTGCGCACAGCCAGCAAAGATGGAGACCCTGGAACAAAGGCCCATGATGCCTCAATACAAAACAGGTTTGGGAGCTGCACCCTTGCTCCAGCTTTCTAGTGGATGGAACAAGTTACCGTAAGTGGCTAAAGTTAAGGCAGCAGGCATGTATTAACCAATGCCCTTAAAAGCAGAATGCTTCATATCTCGAGAATCACAAGAGAAAGTGAAAATTACACTATATTAAATTTTAAAATGGATAGAATCCTTGGATTTTACACACACACAGCTTGGGGGAGAGGGGATGTCTTGTTCTGTTCAAGGATTATTATTTTCCACCCTGAGATTGGAGTGGCAGTCAGATGTTCAGATTGCGTGGAGCAACCCACATTTGGAAGTCGTCAAAAAGCGAGGTTAGGTTACATTCTGGATCCCTGATCATTGATCATCATCATCATCATCATCATCATCATCATCATCATCATCATCTTGTTGTGGATAAATTTATATCCTGATTTTTAAAATTAGGAATAAACTCAAATTGACTCACAAGATAAAATCAATAAAACATCATACAATAAATACAAAATACCAAGAGAAGCAAAATATAACCATAAGCATACTGGGTTGGATCCAGATGTCATCATACTTATTTATTTATTTATTTACAGCATTTGTCTATCGCTCCATATCTAGACAGATTCTGGAGCAGCGGCCAATAAAAAGATAAAACAGATAAAAGCATAAAAACAATATATTAAAAACAGAATAACATTAAAACTGTGGCTGGTCAGCAAAGAAGGCCTCCTGAAACAAAGATGTCTTCAGCAGGCACCAAAACAACACCGTGTCGGAGCCTGCCTGACCTCCAGAGGTCAGGCCAAGCTGCCACACTGAAGGCTCTTCTCCTGGTGGACTCCAGTCGGGCCATAGATCCATGTGGAACCACCAGGAGAATGTCCTCTGATGATGTCAATGACCAGGCAAGTTGGTAAGGGAGAAGGCGCTCTCTCAGGTATCCTGGTCCCAAGTTGTTTAGGGCTTTGTACACTAGTACCAGAACCTTAAACCTGGCTATAGGTAGCCAGTGTAGTTCCTTCAGCAAAGGAGTTGCATGCTGGGAAAAAAAGGGCAGCTCCAGACAACAGCTGAGCTGCTGCATTCTGCACTAGCTCCAGCTTCCGCAGCCTTAATATTTTTATTACTTTTTAAAATATGAATTACACCAAAACAAAACAAAAACCATATTAACTATCCATAAAGACAGTTATGCATAAACTTCAGAAAAAGCAGACCAAATATCCATGTATTTATCCATCTCAGGTGGCGTCTAAATACCACCCGCTCAAATGTTGAAAGCGTTATTAGGTCCTCAATCCATGGTGTTACAGGAGGTGAGTGTTTATCTTTCCAGTGTTGTAATATCAGTCTTTTGGCTGTCAAGAGGGTGCGGAAAATCCACATGTGTTGTCTGTGTGATAAATTCCACACAGCAGGTACGGTATATAATTTAAAAGAACGTGTGCATTGGTAAATATTTAAGAGCATTCTAATACTAGATTTATCCGCACTATGACCTCTACCCAAAAAGAAGCAACCACTGGGCAACCATTGCCAAAACATATGGGTAAACGAAGCATTCACAGTATTTCACCTCCAACAGTTAGCTTAGACAAACCCTTATTAAAAAGCCGTTGTGGTGTCCAATAAACAGGAAACAAAAGTTTTTGCTGAACAAGACATAACCTAAGATCCATAGGCCCTTCTGACACAGACGCAAAAACAAATTTTTTTGCATAATCCAGTGATTATGCAACACAAGACCATCTAATTCCCTATTCCATTCATCTTTAAGACTCTGTGTATCATATTTATTAACTGATAATAAATATTTATAAACATGAATTGTAGGTCAATATAACTGCTCAGCCTCAATCAATGTATCCAATAGCAAAGGAGGCTCTGAAGCTGTAAAAGCAGCAGGACCAAACCTAGACTCTAACAAATGTTGCAATTGCAAGTATTGCCATTCAGCTGAAGCAAGCAAGTTATATTTAGCATGCATAGCCGAAAATGACAAAAACTCATCATCTACGCTCACTAATTGATCCAAAGTAAAAATCAACCTGTCTGTCCAAGGGCAGCCTCACATAGAATGCATTGCAGTAATCCAGTCTTGAGTTTACGAGTGCATGTATCACTGTGGCCAAGCTATCACTGTCCAGCAGAGGCCATAGCTGGTGAACCAGTCAAAGCTGGTAAAAGGCACACTGAGCTGCCACTGGTCACTTTGGACTCCAGCAACAATGATGGATCTAGGCGTACCCCCAGTCTACGAACCTGATCTTTCAAAGGGAGTGCAACCCCATCCAGAACAGGCAATGAACCTATCTCCCAGTCCCAGGCTCAGGAACCACTCACCCACAGGGCTTCTATCTTGCCAGGATTCAGCTTGTTTATTGGCCCTCATCCAGCCCATCACTGAGTCTAGGCACTGATCCAGGACATCACAACCTCTCCTGATTCAGTTGTTGTAGAAAGATAGAGCTGTGTGTCATCAGCATACTGATGGCATTTGGCTCCAAATCCCCTAATGACCACTCCCAGCAGCTTCATATAGATGTGTTAAACAACATTGGGGACAAGATGGTACCCCATGGAACCCCATAGCTCAATTGCCAAGGGGTCGAGGAATAGTCACCCAATGTTACTCTCTGAAATCGCCCCCTCGGGTAAGACCGTGGGTGGATTCATACATAACAACCCATCACGGTGATTTACCATGATGGATAGGTTGAATCTGTGAAGCATCCATGATGAGCCTGACAGATGATCAGGGTCATTGTGGATGCTTCACTCCCTCCCCCACATCTTCCCCCCTTGTTCCTCGCAGTGGTATTCCAGGGGACAGTGTGGGAGCAACGAGTCCCCTCTCCCTGACAGCCATGATCACAAGCTGATTTCGGCTCCCTATGGCTGTCCCTTTAAACTCTACACACCCCCCCAAGATCCAGAAAGCTGGCCGAGAGCTGGCTTGCAGTGGTGGTACAAGGCAGAGGAGCTGGGATCAGGCTGGCCAACTCACGAGTTGACCAACTCAATCTGGGCCAAAAACAACAGAATGAAATTTAATAGGGATAAATGCCAAGTGCTGCACCTAGGGAAAGGAAACCAAATGCACAGGTACAGAATGGGGGACACTTGGCTCAACAATACCACAAGTGAGAAGGATCTTGGAATTGTTGTAGATCACAAACTGAATATGAGCCAGCAATGCGATGTGGCTGCAAAGAAGGCAAATGCTATTTTGGGCTGCATTAATAGAAGTATAGCTTCCAAATCATGTGAAGTGATAGTTCCCCTTTACTCAGCACTGGTTAGGCCTCATCTTGAGTACTGAGTCCAGTTCTGGGCACCACACTTTAAGAAGGACGTAGACAAACTGGAGAGGGTTCAGAGGAGGGCAACAAAGATGATTAAGGGACTGGAAGCAAGGCCCTATGAGGAAAGACTGAAAGAACTGGGCATGTTTAGCCTTCAGAAGAGGAGACTGAGGGGAGATATGATCGCACTCTTCCAGTACTTGGAAGGGTTGTCACAAAGAGGAGAGCCAGGATCTCTTCTCGATCATCCCAGTTTGCAGGACATGGAATAATGGGCTCAAGTTACAGGAACCCAGATTCCACCTAAACACCAGGAAAAATTTCCTGACTGTTAGAGCAATAAGACAATGGAACCAACTACCTAGGGAGGTGGTGGGCTCTCCCACTCTGGAGGCATTCAAGGTGCAGCTGGACAACCATCTGTCAGGGATGCTTTGACCTGGATTCCTGCATTGAGCAGGGGGTTGAACTCAATGGCCTTGTAGGCCCCTCCCAACTCTACTTTTCTATGATTCTATGATTTCCATCCTGGGCCACCAACATGAGCCCTTTCTATTTTATTTTTTGTGTTTCTAATTGTGTTTGTAATTAATTTGCTTTGATGTTATGTTTTAATTGAGATTTTGTGTTAATCTGCATTTGATTTTTAGCCGTCTTGAATGTCATTTTTGGCAGAAAAGCAGGATATAAATCCAATAAATAAATACATTTAAGGGTCAAAACCAGCACCTTAAATGGAGCCTGGAAACAGGCAGCTCATGCTGATTAAACAAAATCTGAGTAAAATGCTCCAATGCCCAACACCAGCCAGTAAAGTGTCAGTAGCATTTTGCACTAGCTGAAATTTCTGGATGCTTTTTAAGGGCAGCCCCATGCAGAGCACATTGCAGTAGTAGTCTAACCTGAGCAGGTTAGCATGTGTGTGTGCATATCTAAATATAGTGGGCTGAACAATTTGGGTAGGGTTGAAAAAATGAATAGGTGATGTGGGCTCCAAAGGCCCATCTCCCATTGGGGTAGTTCCACCAGTGATTCTGTCATGCCATCAGTGTATCTCATGTTCTGCTAGCATGGTGAGGTTTCCCCCAGATCCTAGAGTCCTTCTTGAATATCAGATTGTACCCTGAGTCTGTTACATAGCAAACACAGGATATTGTTATGTGTTTCCCACTTCCCCAGGTGGTGAGAGCCATCCATGCTAGCTATATTCCTTGACAGACACATTATTGTTAATGCTCTAAATGAAGGATGCATATGGCCAGCCTGGCAGGCACTGCTTGGCCAGGGATCATAACAATATACCGAAAGAGATATAATAACAATTAAGAAGTCAAGTATTGCCACCCATACGTTTTTTTCAAAACACGTCATTTCATAGCTCCTAATTTGCCTCTATTTGTCATAGCCATCTTTCCCTGAAACAACAAAGCACCGGAAATTTGCCAGTGATGCTATAACCCTTGCAAAAAATAACTCTGAAGGTTTTTAAATATGTTTGTATGAATACACCCAAGGAATAATACAATGGTTGCATTGATCACAATGCAAACACCGTCTTGGAACTCAATCTGACATGTGAAGACTATGGCTAGATCTTCAGGGAGAGGTAGGAAGGGCTTTTGTTATGCTTTCTTGCTCCACTCCAGACCCTTTCTATAAAATAGAATGTGAAGCACAGACACTAACGGTCATGAGGGTATGTTTCCCCACCATCAACTACATATCGTAATTCTAGTAGAGACCAAGGCTCTTCCCTTTAAATCCTAAGGTTAAATTGGGTTCCTTATTAGTATACTAACAGATTGCCTTCTGCATTTCCTGCTTCCTCCTCTTCCTCTGAGCTTCCCTAGCATTCCAAAGTGTGAACTGCAGTCTGTTGCTCTGTCAGCAATTTTGAAATGCTAATGTGATATGTTGTTTGCCAAGCAGAGCATTAGGAAATGTCTCCGTAGGGGATATTATTTTCTGGCCCGTTTCATTCAAACACAGACACTGTTGTGCATTTTGAGATGGGAAACTTGGGCTCTGTCATATGGAGGAATAAACTCTGACTGAGCACTTATGGACTAACAGATAGATCTCTGACCACCGAGGTCACTGTACAGCAACTTACGCTAATAGATCATCTTGCCCTCAACTATAATTAGTGCAAACAAAATCCAGGCTGCCTTTGTCTCCTCCTAGAATCAACTGCAGGACAGCTGCTGCCACAATTACATGTATACCTGGCAGCCAGTAGCTTGTTGACTAAACACCCATTCACAGCAGATCTTTGTGGAGGGGCCATGGCTCAGTGGTGTAGCATCTGCTTTGCATGCAGAAGGTTGCAGGTTCAATCCCTGGCATCTCCAGCTAAGGCTAGGAAAGAATCTTGCCTGAAACCATGGAGAGCCACTGCCAGTCAATGTCAACAATACTGGGCTAGATTGTGCAATGGTCTGACTCAGTATAAGGCAAATTCCTATGCTCCTGTCTGCTGGCTTGAGAGAGCCACCGGCCTGGTTCACATGATCACCTCAGCCCACCATGGCTTATTTAAGCCACGGTGGGTTGTGGTGCATGTCAGTGGCCACTGTGAATATTCAAGCCATGGTGGGTGGTCGCTATGCCTTAGTGTGACGTCCAAACCCAGCACAGGGTGGGTTGTTGCCATGGTTAACAAACCACTGACAACCCAAAAACATCCCATGGGTTGTGGGTAGTTTGTTAACTATGGCAACAACCCAGCCTTGCCAGGTTTGGACATCATGATAAGCTGCCGTGACTGTCCACCACAGCTTGAATATTTACAATGGTTGCTGGCATGCACCACAACCCACCATAGCTTAAACAAGCCACAGTGGCCTGTGGCAATCATACAAGCCAGTCCTCCTTCAAAAAGGGTGCATATGCCAGCCAGACTTTGTACTAGTCACCACTAGCAAGCTTTTTTCTGATTTTAGTTAGCATGCCATGTTAGGTTTATTATCTTATAAGCCAGTTGTTGTTTTCCTCTGTTTTCCTTAAGTAAACCTTCCATTGTTTAATAATATTGAGTTTTGTCTTGAGGATTCGGTAACACCCACTTAAGCCCATATAAGCATCCTCTTTGGTTTTAAAGCATTTCATATATTAGTCTATAGGAATGGACTGGGAGGTAGGAAATGCCCCGTATTAAACAAGAAAGGGGATAACTAGATTCCACCAGTCCCAGGTGCTCCTGTGTCTTTACTTACTGGAGAGTAAATAAGTGCTAAGATGGTGGTGGCTACTGCAGAATTAGATGAAATCTGGTTAGCCTATTCTGGTGTCTTTAAAGTCATCCCAGGATGCCTTGGTCTGCGCAGCATTTGGGCTACATCCAATGCTGTGTTAGTGGCCTTCCTCTTCCTCTCCTCCCCCTGCATCTCCCAAAACTGCTCTGGCTGGAGGGTTCGCCAACCCTCCAAAGCAGATTTGGGTGTGGGAGGGGACATCTGTTCCATGGGCGGATGGACATCATTGAATACAATCTGTTGTACCAGCTGGACCAGCATGTTCTTGTGAGGAGCAGTCAGGGGTTGCCGT
The DNA here is from genome assembly GCA_021292165.1 of Shinisaurus crocodilurus. Classification (NCBI taxonomy): domain Eukaryota; kingdom Metazoa; phylum Chordata; class Lepidosauria; order Squamata; family Shinisauridae; genus Shinisaurus; species Shinisaurus crocodilurus. The sequence goes on from CM037877.1 coordinate 202,099,536, forward strand.
GCAGGCCTCCGGGTTTCCCAGGGACAAGAGCTGACAACAGCCAGGGCTAGTTGAACAGAATAAAAGGGAATTGGGACAAGGGCTCTTTAAATGGCTCAAGGACTCAGAGGTGGGGCAGAAGCAAAGCATAAAAGTCTGAATGCTGGAGGCACAGAGAGAAGGAAGACAAAGTAGGAGTAAAGAGTGGGGGGGGGGAGCAATCCTGAAAGAACAAAGTCTGGAAGGTACAAAAATGGGTAGTAAGCCTGGAAAGGCACCTGCTGGCTCACTAGAAGGACAAAGAACTGAAATAGGACTGGCTGCCAGGAACAGTAGGAGAGCCCTTCCAGCACAGTCACAGCAGTGAACAGACGGATACAAAAAGGAGTGGACATGAAAAGGCTTGTTAGCTGTTTTTCCAACAAACTCAGTAACTGTTCATCATGACTCTACAACTACTTACTGATGGCTTACTTTACAATGTAGGCAATCTTTCTGATCTTGCAGGTATTTACTCATATTAACCCATTGGCATTCAGTCTGGTCCTAAATCCACTTACCTCATTCAGTGAACATCCATCTTAGTCCTGCAAATACCTTACTTACCTGTATCACCCACATACATTTGTCCTGGTCTTGTAACTACTGGTACTTACTGGTATTGCTCTGGGCTGTACTGCCTTATCCTGTGAAAATTTACATAGTGACCTAAGAAGTGGTCCTGATTGTGCAACAATAGACTATAATGATCCATGAGGTAACAAGGATAAATAAAGTTTATAGTGCTATATTTATGTTAAACTGTTCTTTTCAGATGAAAGCAGCAGGAAATGGTATGTTCCCTTTGATGGAGGGGATGCCCCTTGTGACAGCTCTATACCAAAGAGAAGAATTAGGATAATATCTATTTATAGCAGTCCGATATCAGTTTATTTTATACATAGCAAAACAGAAAAATAACTAAAAATTATAGTTTTACGATGCTGCAGTGTAACAGTGGTACCACAAACACATACTTGTAATTTTAAAAATCTTATTATGTAGCAATATCAGCTCATTAAAATGCTAAGTGCCATTATCAGATGTGTTGCTGGATGTTTAACAAAAGAAAATTGATCAGATTACTTTGAAACCAGAAAGATTAACACTCCTTGTGTTTTTTGCCCCATTTCTCATTTACACTGGGCCACTATTGAGAAAACACCCACCAGCCATTCTGGGTCATTAGCTAAGCAATTTAACTTGTCAATGTATGGCAAGGACTGGCTGGCAAGTTTGACTTACACAAGTGGTTGGTGATTTGTTAGACTTGGTCCCCTTCTTTGGAGAAAGTGGAAATCCTAAATCAACAAAGTTAGGGGTAAAAACAACAAAGTGTCTTGTGGATCCTTAATGACTAATGAATTTATTATGGCATAAGCTTTTTAGACTAGAGCCCACTTCATCAGATGCTTATATTCTATCATTAACTATCCCTATCCTCCTTGATGGGAGCAGACTATACATTTACAGAGCAAATCCTATACATCTTTAATCAGAAGTACGGTAAGTCCCATTGAGTTGACTGGAGCTGGCTCCCAGATAAAGTGAGTATAGAACTGCAGCCTTAAAACCAGAGAAAACCGGGAATAAAAAAATAAGTGTTCAAGAGCTTTTGTACATAAGGCATTTATTGTGTACTCATCATTCCCTTCATGAGTGTTTATGGGTTCTTTAGATGATGTTGTGACCCTCTAGTTTTGATTCTGTTTTTAAACGGCACTTTTGGCAAGTTTTTTTTTTTTTAACAGCAGGGAAAATGCAGTATTATTTGTGAAAGAAAAAGAAAAAGCTTTTTCCACTTGTATAATTGCACTATTCCTCTATACCACAGTGCCACCTATATAGCAGAAAAGCAGATGCTCTTCATGTAGTGCTCAGATGTCAATTCTGCAATGAAACCAAAAGTAGATGCAGCAGATTAACAGCCTTGCTTATAAAAGCTCCTTGTGTATAAAAGCTCCAAGTGACGGGGGAGGGGGGGACTCAGGTAGAGGCAGACCTTTTGCTATTAAGAGTCACTTTTTTAAAAAAAAGTTCCATCTTGTTTTCTTGCAATTGAAAGATGCTGAATCAAACAAGCCTTCCTTTTGTTCTTCATAATGCAGTAATTGATTGGCATGCCCTTGCGTGCCGACTCCCATGCGCCTCCCACCCACCTAGGAGCAGCCATTTGATTTCTGCAGTGGTCCTAACTCTGAGCGTCTTCATTTCCTGTAAAATGTTGCACTCTCTTCTCTTGTGCTTTTGCCAGGTCTCCTCACTATTTGTCAGGATGAGCTGACATTTTCTTGTGCCAAAGAACTCTCTGTTTCGAAGTCTTCTTTTGTGCGCATGTACCTGCAGTCACATACAAAATACTCTCTCCCTCACCACCACTCCTTCAGGTGCTTGTTTGATGACAGGTGAATCTGGGAGGATGGGCTTCTACTTTAGAGCTGACCTTTTCCAATTGGTGTAAGAAATGCTTGGACAAAAGCAGAGATGCTACAGGCGTTCACATCTCTCAACTCACTGAAGCTCTGCATCGGTTATTGTCAGGAATAAATCAACACTGCAAAGACCTGTTCAGCATGAAGAGCAGTTTCCATAGACTCACCGAATGTCATTCTCCCATGGCTAGCTGCCTTCACTGCCTAAGGGTATTTCCAGATTTATTTATTTATATATTGGAATAGCACAGTAATTGCACCCTTGTCACTTAGTAGCTCGCTGCCTTCCAACTCTCTCTCTCTCTCTCTCTCTCTCTCCACCCGCCCCCCAACAAGCTCCAGTATCTGTTATGGGGAAACTGCATTTTCCAAGCTCTCCACCACGGTATATTGCCACTGGGAAAATGCTATTCTCCCCCCTGAATGTGTCAATTGCAATATAAAGAATGATACATGGACTGTACAGGTGTTATGGACAGGGTACCCATTGGCTAGTGCCCATGTCATTATCAATTATAAGAGTGACCCAAGTTTCCTTCTAACCAAATTTTCTTGTGCAGGAATGATCCTTTTAAAAAATATTTTATTTTATTTGCAGAAAATGGCAGTTATCAGGGAACTGGAGAGATAGCAGCAAGTAGAAGTTGTCTGGGAGGCAGCATTTAAGAACTAAACCAGTGGTTCTTAACCTTTAATTCACGACTGCCCATCAAGTATGCAATATTATCGTAAAGTCTCAAGTAAACAATCAGGACATAAAAACAGCACTCCAGAAAAGGCAATGTTATTCTGAAATTGTTACGGACTGGGAGGGAGCGGTAACTTTTCCTCCTGGTGGACCTTTACAAGGCCCCCCCCCCAAAGATCACACACAGAATCTCTCTCTCTCCCACACACACACACACACACAATTCCAAATATAATTTTAAAAGTCCATCTCACTTAGCTACAGTATTTACATGTTACCTACTTGAGCAGAGCCGAGAATGAGAGAGAGCATCTTGGCCTCCAGTTAGAGGGTATATGGAAGGTTCCCAAGGAGTGAGCGAACCCTTACATTTATGGGGAATCTGAATTCAGTAAAAGCTGGCCCTTTAGCAGAGGCTACTTGTTGTTTTGCCCAATCACACAAGAGCCCCCCCTTTCTGATGTCAGTGGTCTAGCCAGTAAGTCAGAAAATTACTTTTTTAATTATTTTTTTGTATTTTGTCTAGCCAGCTTCACCCACCTTCCTAATGGCTTTAAATATAGTACATCTTAAAAGACACTGCCAGTTTGAACCAATAAGTCTATTCTAAAAAAGAGTGTAGAATTTTGGATGTGTATTGACAAACAAGAAGTTGAGATAAGCCTGCTCAGGTGTGCCAATATGGTGCCAGTTTACCAGATGCTCTAGGGAGCACTGTTCAGCTATATCAGAATACAGGGGTTTGGCATGGCACAGCCATACAGGTATATTTATGCATATGATACACAAATCTCAGGCATGCATTCAATGAGATCTTGTGCTTAATTACCATCAGCCAACTCCAAAAGTTGAATTTATTTGATCCTGAAATGTATATTTTTTTGAGAACTGAATTTCTCTCTTGTTTTCATTGCTATTACAGTGGCCCTTGTGCTATTTTCTTTCTGGAAGCTCATCACACATGCTTAGTCTCATTGTTAATGGATGGAGAAGAGTATTATGTGTTGATTTTTGTACCAAGTGCGGAGGGGGCATTCCTGTTTGGTTCCTCTTTTCTCTGTGCCACTTCTTAAAGGGCCTGGGGAGGGGCAGGGAAGAAATCTAGGGTCTGAGATGTTATCCTCAGGGCAGGGTGAGCAGTGTACAATAACTCTCCTCTGCTGGCTGTCAGAAACTACTGTGAGAGGGGAGAAAGGGCTTCCTAAAACTCTGAGTGCTCCCCAAGCTCTGAATGTCCCCAAATAATTGTAGATTGCCCCCAGGGGCCCATATGCCCTGACTGTAAATCAGTGGCCTAGAGCAGGGAACCCCAACTTTTTTGAGCCAGTAGACATTTGGAATTCTGAAAGCGTGTCATAGTTGCTCTCAAAAAATGGCTGCCATGGTGAGTGTTGCCAGTCACAAAACACCCATTTCCCAGAAAGGAAATTGGTGAGGCAAAAAGAAAAGTAACTTGCCCAAGAACGTAAGAACAAGACAGAGCTGGGATCTTACCTCCAAAACACAAAAACACACTTTAGAACCCAGGGTTTTGTGGTCCAGCACCCATTTTACGGTATAGCCGTACCTGGAAGAACTGGGACGTGTGGGAAGATCATGCAAAGGAAAAGCAATGGTCAAGGCTCTCTTTGCATGATCACATGGATAAGTTAATAATGAGGTAGATGCAGTGACGTGTTGCAAAGATTAACCTTTCAGTGAGTCCAAAGGGATCCGGAGACTGAGTGGGCTGGCTCAGTAAGATCTCACTGATTGTTGCTTACTAAGCAGGATACCTGATCCATAGCAAACTAGCCATTTGCCTCCTTTTTGAAACCTAGCCAGAGATTAGATGCCCACAATATGGAGGTATTTTAATTCTATTCTCCAGAGCACATTATAGATAATGATCTATTTAGTGTAAGGAGGTCAGCCTCATTACCTCCTGTTAACAGATCAGGTCCTATCTGGGACATACACAAACTAGGCCTTTCGTACCCATTAACCCAGTGGTGCAACCTTCCCAAGCTTTTGCTAACATTACTAAATATTCCACATAGGAATTAATATGGATTCTAAACATAAGAACATATGTCTTCTTGGGATGCCTTAGCTCGCAGTGAGACACATCCTTTGTCAGGTCTCAAGAGGCATTGCCTCAGGGCAACCCACACTGAGAGCTCTACTCCCAGACACCTTAGAGTCATGAATCACAGACAGGGTTCAGACTCAAAGGTTGAGTGTGGGTTGTCGTTAAACTGTCAGTTGTTACTGAAACATGGGTTATCGTGTTGTCTGAACCCAGCTGCACTAACAAGCCATGGCTTGTTAACCACGAACAACTCATGAAGAGAACCCATGGTATGTTGTTGGGTTGTGAACTGTTGGTTGTTCACCATGGTTTGTTATCTCGGCTGGGTTCAGACAACACAATGACCCATGTTTCAACAACCCACAGTTCAACCCTTGAGTGTGGGTTATCATGTTGTCTGAACCCAGCCAATGAGTTGGAAAGGATCCCTAGGGGCCATCTAACCCCCTCCCCAACTTACAACACTATGTTTATTTAACTTTACAAGGGAAATCTTTTGGCCTTTTGTGCACTGTAGGACAAACTTGAATGTGCAGATTCATAGAATCATAGAAAAGTAGAGTTGGAAGGGGCCTACAAGGCCATCGAGTCCAACTCCCTGCTCAATGCAGGAATCCAGGTCAAAGCATCCCTGACAGATGTCTGTCCAGCTGCACCTTGAATGCCTCCAGAGTGGGAGAGCCCACCACCTCCCTAGGTAGTTGATTCCATTGTCTTATTGCTCTGACAGTCAGGAAATTTTTTCTGATGTTTAGGTGGAATCTAGGTTCCTGTAACTTGAGCCCATTATTCCGTGTCCTGCAAACTGGGATGATCGAGAAGAGATCCTGGCCCTCCTCTGTGTGACATCCCTTCAAGTACTGGAAGAGTGCGATCATATCTCCTCAGTCTCCTCTTCTGAAGGCTAAACATGCCCACTTCTTTCAGTCTCTCCTCATAGGGCCCTGTTTCCAGTCCCTTTACCATCCTTGTTTGTTGCCCTCCTCTGAACCCTCTCCAGTTTGTCTACGTCCTTCTTAAAGTGTGGTGCCCAGAACTGGACGCAGTACTCAAGATGAGGCCTAACCAGTGCTGAGTAAAGGGGAATTATCACTTCACATGATTTGGAAGCTATACTTCTATTAATGCAGACCAAAATAGCATTTGCCTTCTTTGCAGCCACATCGCATTGCTGGCTCATATTCAGTTTGTGATCTACCACAATTCCAAGATCCTTCTCACTCGTAGTATTGTTGAGCCAAGTGTCCCCCATTCTGTAACTCTGCATTTGGTTTCCTCTCCCTAGGTGCAGCACTTGGCATTTATCCCTATTAAATTTCATTCTGTTGTTTTCAGCCCAGCGCTCCAGCCTATCGAGGTCACTTTGAATTTTGTTTCTGTCTCCCAGAGTATTAGCTGTTCCACCCAACTTTGTGTCATTGGCCAGGGGTTGCCATCGCCCAGGGTGGCCGGTTGCCGGCCAGATGGGCGATTAATAAATGTAAATAATAATAAATGTAAATAATAATCTGCAAATTTGATAAACATTCCCTGTACCACCTGATCCAAGTCATTAATAAAAATGTTGAAGAGCACTGGGCCCTGGACCGAGCCCTGTGGTACCCCACTCGTTACTGTCAGCAGGAGGAGGAAATAAATTACCTCCAACGCAGCAGGTCCAGAAAGCAGAGGGTAGCAATGAGTGATTATATATATACAGTTTATTGTAGAGTAACAGAAAGTATAATTGCAGTCTCCCTGTACAAAGGGAGCTTACCATACAGTAGTAGTAGCAGTTGTTTCTTATCCAAGGCACAGCAACACACAGTAGGAGGCTTGCAGCAACAGAGTAGCTACTGCAGCAACCTAGAGCACAGCTCAGCTGTCTTAAGTAGCAGTAACTAGCTGCCTCACCCTGTTCACAGGTGCAGGCAGTTACATGCCTTCGCTGTGAGTCAAAACTTACCACGTGTGATGTTACACGAAATACTAACATCCCCCTGCTTTTCGTGTACACATCACACCGGCAAAGTTTTTCAAGACAACAGCATCAGCTTTGTCAATTTCTGATGCTGCTCTTTTCCGATAGGTTTTGAAAGAAGATCTGCAGGAATTTCATTCCCTGCCTAATATAGGACTTCTATCAAACCATCCCTGATGCATTCCTTTGCATGGTTCGTTTTAATTTGTAAATATTTTGTCCTTTGCTTATTGCTTTCAGTTCTTAGAATTGCAATGCTGGCCTGATTGTCCTGATATACTTTCACAGGTTTACTAACATCAACCTTGGCATCTTTAAACAATACATCAATATTTACAATAGCATAGCTGTTTGGCATTGCCTAAATGTAATTTTTCGATCACATCTTTAATTTTCTTTGTTCGATGCACTAAAACACTGCCTTCTTGGTCTGTCTCCACTTCTAAAGAAAAATAATTGGTTACATCACCAAGACATTTGGTCTGCTATATCTTGCACAAAACCCAAATTAATTAAAGTTTTAGTCAAAACTGTGTTCCAACACCTGGCAAATTGTTTTAAGCCATACAAAGATTTTCTCAGCTTGCAAACAAAATCCTTTTTCACCTTTTATTTTGCATCCTCAGTATATGGTCCTCTAATTTCTTCATCATTGAAGGGCTATCTTCTTCAAACTCTCTATAATCCTGAGGCTCAAAAAAAACTGTTCCTGCGAATTCGTCTTGATATCTAACAGGACGGTTTTTAACTCGTTTTGTTCTACGCACCCCCCTCCGTTCCTCATCAGAGTTCTCAGGTTCCTTTTTAAGTGAAACAGTACCTATTGTAAATAAAGGTTTCTGTTCATCTTCATCACCTGAATTTCTTGGGGTTTCAGTATCAGATTCTTCTGACTGGTATGGGGTATTTTTAACACTTTCATACTCTGAATCTGATTCTGAATCTGAATCTGCCTTTGAATTATCAGAGGCAGTACTTCTAATTGGATATGGTTGAAAAATTCCAACACCCTCCCAATTAACGTTGCACTCAACACTCCTGGTTAGTCTTATAGTTTGGGTGTCAGTCATAAGAACACGGTATGATCCTTTCTCATAACCAAGAAATGTTCCTTGCAATCCTCGCTTGTCTAACTTTTGATCTTGGGGTGTGTGTGCCCAGGGCCGGTGCTACCATTAGGCCAACTAGGCAGCTGCCTAGGGCGCAGGGCTAAAAGGGGCGCCAGTAACGCCTTGAAAAAAAATACAGCGCTCTCAAGTGGGAAGGGGGTGGCGCTAAATATCTGATCTTGCCTAGGGCACCAAACTGCCTTGCACCGGTCCTGTGTGTACCCACATGTCAGAACCAAAAATTCTGAAATGTTTAACAGAAGGCTTCCTGTTATACATTTTCTCGTATAGTGTACACTTCAAAACAGAGCTGAAGCTTCTATTATGAACATAATTGAAACAATTAAGAGCTTCTGCCCAAAAATCATCAGTTAGTTTTGCATCATGCAATAGAGTTTTCAAACCTTGCAAAAGAGTTTGATTGGCCCTTTTCACACAATCCATTCTGCCAAGGAGAATGAGGACTTGCAACCATATGCTCAATTCCTTGCTCACTGAGAAAAGCATTAAATTGTGCTGAACAAAATTCTCCCCCCATATCTGTGAAGAAACAGGTAACATGGGAACTATGCCTGTTCTTTACCCAGGCACAGAATGCTTTGAACTTGTCCAGAGCTTCTGCTTTCCTTTGTAACATGTACACAAAGGTGTATCTTGTATACTGATCAATGAGCACCATAAAATAACGTGCCCCACCTCTGCAAGTTGTCAGAGGTCCTACGAGATCACCGTGTACATATTGAAATGCCTTTTCAGCTTTTCTCTCAGTTTTAATCCCCTTTCGAGCTTGCTTTACTTTGTTTTGAGCACAGGATATACATTTCATGTGACAATCACATTTCTTTAAATGCATCCCTTCAACTATCTTTTCCATTTGTTTTACAGCTTGGAAATTTAAATGCCCAAACTTTCTATGATAACTATGAATGCAATTATCATGCAATGGTGCATTTGATTTTAAATTCATGGTTGTTGCTTCACAACCTTCATTTACTTTATCATTGTTACTAACACAATATGATATAAGAAACCATCTTTCAGTTTACCATACAAAAACACTTTACCATTTTTCAGTATTTCACATTTAGTTGCATTAAACCTTACAACAAAACCTTGCTCTGTGAGCTGAGAAATACTTAGCAAGTTTTCAGATAAATCAGGAACATATAAACAATTTCTTATGGTTGTATTCAAACCTTTCAGAAACACAGTCCCATGCCCTTCACTGTTGAACACTTGCTTGTTGGCCAGATGAATAATGCCCTTTTGCCTTGTAATAGACTGGAACAACCACTCATCTTTACAAATATGTCGAGTAGCTCCACTGTCTATTACAAAATGGTCCCATTTCTTCGTTGCAGTGGACCTGGTAAACAGTGCTTTTGTTGTTGCAGAAGAAGAAGGCTTTGAAGACTGTAGTGACCCCTGCTGTTTCTTCTTACTTTTGCAGTCCTTTCGGAAATGACCAGTTTTGCCACACGCAAAACACCGCCACACCTTTAAGGCTGTTGCTTGCTCCTCACCCCTGCTGTTTGCTACAGGCTTCTGAGCAACCTCAGGGTTAATATTACAGTTTGTTGCAGCCCTTCTGTCAACCTCAGCCATGAGCCTCGCTTGAACAAGCTCTGCAGTCAATTGTGCTGCAGGCAAAGTAGCCAATTGAGCAGCTACTGACTCAAAACTGTAGTCCAGGCTGGTCAACACTATGTAGCAAAACTGCAGGTCAGGGATTTCTATGTCTCGGGACAGCAGTTCAGCTCTTAGTGAACGCAAGTGTCTTAAATGATCAGACACATCCCCACCTGGTGATAGTTCAGCCCGATAAAGTTTCTTACAGAAAATAATAGCTGACCCAGTTTCTCTGCGAAGGTGGATGGTCTGCAAGGCTTGCCACATTTGTTTCGCTGTTGTCTTCCCACGTATATTCACCAACTGTTGGTCAGACACCGCCAGAGTGATTAAAGCCTTTGCCTTGACATTAGCCGCAGTCCAAGCCGCCGAAACAGCCGCAGGAGGGTCATCAGTTACTGCATGCCAAACATTCTCCAGCCTGAGATAAGCCTCCATCCGATGACTCCACATTGTGAAATTTGAGTCATCCAGCTGAGGGAAGGTGAAACCCTTTTCCCGACGTTCAGCCATACTGCTAGCAGCAATTCAGCCAAATAATTTATAGGCTGCTCTGTACTCAAAACAATATACAGCAATATAAATCAAACTGCTTGCTCTCTGGATCCTAGGACCTTTAAACTGGGCCCATAACCAATGTCAGCAGGAGGAGGAAATAAATTACCTCCAACGCAGCAGGTCCAGAAGGCAGAGGGTAGCAATGAGTGATTATATATATACAGTTTATTGTAGAGTAACAGAAAGTATAATTGCAGTCTCCCTGTACAAAGGGAGCTTACCATACAGTAGTAGTAGCAGTTGTTTCTTATCCAAGGCACAGCAACACACAGTAGGAGGCTTGCAGCAACAGAGTAGCTACTGCAGCAACCTAGAGCACAGCTCAGCTGTCTTAAGTAGCAGTAACTAGCTGCCTCACCCTGTTCACAGGTGCAGGCAGTTACATGCCTTCGCTGTGAGTCAAAACTTACCACGTGTGATGTTACACGAAATACTAACAGTTACCTCTCCCCAGTTTGAGAAGGAACCATTGATAAGCACTCTTTGAGTCCGATTCTGTAGCCAATTGTGGATCCACCTGATAGTTGTTCCATCTAGCCCACTTTTAGCTAGCTTGCTAATCAGGATATCATAAGGCACTTTGTCGAAAGCTTTGCTGAAGTCCAGATATATGATGTCCACCGCATTCCCACAGTCCACAAGGGAGGTTACCTGATCAAAAAATGAGATCAGATTAGTCTGGCAGGATTTGTTCTTGACAAATCCATGCTGGCTTCTAGTAATCACTGCATTGTTTTCAAGGTGCTTGCAGACTGACTTCTTTATAATCTGCTCCAAAATTTTCCCGGGGATTGATGTCAGACTGACTGGCCTATAGTTCCCAGGTTCCTCCTTCTTGCCCTTTTTGAAGATGGGAACAACATTTGCCCTCCTCCAGTCATCTGGCACTTCACCTGTCCTCCATGATTTCTCAAAGATAATAGACAGTGGTTCTGAGAGTTCTTCTGCCAGTTCCTTTATTACTCTAGGATGCAGCTCATCAGGCCCTGGAGATTTAAACTCGTTCAGAGTAATCAGGTGCTCCTTGACCATTTGCCTACCAATCTCAAGCTGCAATCCTGCCCCTTCAGTCTGCACTTCAGGTTTGCCAGGGGGGTCATAGACCCTCTTTTGGGAGAAGACCGAGCCGAAGTAGGAATTGAACACTTCTGCCTTTTCTTTGTCTTCTGTTATCAATTTGCCATCCTCATTGCGTAGTTGAACCACCATTTCTTTCCTCTGTCTTTTACTGTGCATGTATCTGAAGAAAGCTTTCTTGTTGTTTTTAGCATCCCTCGCTAACCTTAGCTCATTCTCAGCTTTAGCCTTCCTGACACTATTCCTGCAGTTCTGTGCTACCTGCCTGTACGCTTCCCTTGTAGCCTGTCCTTCCTTCCACTTCCTCTACGTGTCCTTTTTTGTTTTCAGGTCATCTTTGAGTTTATTGTGAAGCCACATTGGCTTCTTCTGTTGCCCTCTGCCTTTTTTCCTTGTGGGAATTGTTTGCAATTGTGCCTTTAGAATTTCCTTTTTTAAAAACTCCCACCCCTCCTGGGCTCCTTTTCTCATGAGAGTCGCTTGCCATGGGATCTTACTAATCATTGTTCTGAGTTTGTTAAAATTGGCTTTCCTAAAATCCAGGGTACGTGTTTGGCTACACTCAGCTTTTGCTTCCGTTAGAATCAAGAACTCAAGTATAACATGGTCACTTTCCCCCAGAGTTCCCGAAACTGCCACTTTATCCACTAACTCATCTCTGTTGGTTAGAATCAGGTCAAGGATAGCCGATCCTCTAGTTCCTTCCTCCACTTTCTGTAGGAGGAAGTTATCAGCAGCACAGCTCAGGAATTTCTTGGAGGGGGCATGTTTGGCTGAATAAGTCTCCCAACAGATATCAGGGAAATTGAAGTCACCCATTACTACCACATCGTGGCCTCCTTGAAACAATGGCAATTTGCTTTTCAAAAGTTTCATCCTCGTCTTCTCCTTGATTGGGTGGTCGGTAGTAGACTCCAACCATTCATTTAATCCCTGAACTTTCTCTGCAACCCTGGCAATGCCTTTGCATCATATCATGCAGGCATGGAAGGCTGCTATTACATTATAAATATGAAAATTAAATCTATCATTTCAGCTCTTTTATACCCTAACTGCCAATTGTATTATTAAGGAATCTGACTGGCTTGATCCCTGTGAATCAGTAGTCAAGGACTTGACAAAATAATATTAACGTTCCTCAGTTACTGTGGATGGTCCTCTGAGTGGGCAATTCACTTGCAGGGCTGGAGCATGAGACCAGTGCTATGCGGATGTGGGGGTGTGAAATGGCAGTTGGAGTTTGAAATGGCAGAGAGCTGAGAGTTTCCAGCTGGAATCAGCTGGAAATGGGGGTGCCGCCTAGGTGGTGGGGCTGCTCATGTCGCTTCCTGGGGATCTGCTGCCTGCAGCAGGAGTACCTGTTTGCCTCCACTGTGCTCTTCGTATAAGTACATAAAGCAAATATCACAAAGACACCAGATGTCTCCAGTGCTCTTTCATCCAAAGGAAACTAAGCCCTGTCGTGTTGCCCACCTGGGAAGAGAGGAGCACAGAATAGTATTGTTTAAATGTAAATGTGAACAGATAAATATTCTGAAGCACTTCTGAGGAAAATGACCAGAACAAGAACCAGCTGTGAGGTAACATTCATAATTAATTAATTAATTCAATTTATGAGTCACTCTTGTCATCGAAGCTCTCAGAGTAATGTACATTATAAAAGCAAAAACAATAAAGCCATAAATGAGATTTACTTAGTGGGATTCCTTCAAGAGAGAGAGAGAGAGAGAGAGAGAAAGAGAAAGAGAAAGGGAAAGAAAGAGTTATTAGCTCTAGCCTTTGGCTCTCTCTCCAAAGGGAGGACAACAAGAAATCTAGGCTGGTGATTCTCAAACTCCCCCCCCCCACAACCACTTGAAAATTCTGTGGGGCTCGGCAGGCTATTAAATACACTTTTTTGGGGTGGGTGGGGTGTTTCTACAAATCAAAGTACAGTCATGCCTTGGATTGAGAGCATAATTCGTTCCGGAAACGTGCTTGTAATCCAGTGCTTCTCAATTATTTTCTGTCATGCCCCCCCTAGGAAGAAGAAAACATTTCGCGCCCCCCGCGCGACTGTAAATAGTATCATTTGTCTATAAAATTGTTATAAGTACACCTCTGCATAACACTGTATCCTTATTAACGTATAAGAGAATAAAAAAAGAAAGAAATGTGGATCAATTTACAACAAAGAATAGCTTTATTAACTGTAGCAGAAAAGATTTAAAGGAGCACAGGATTTAAAGGAACACAATATTAAAAAAACCTTTTAACTGAGGTCAAACGAGCCCCCCTTTACGGAGCCTCGCGCCCCCCCTGGGGGGCCCGCCCCACTATTTGAGAAGCACTGTTGTAATCCAAAACACTCTTATATCAAAACGAAATCCCCCCCAAAAAAATTGTACAGAGATTTTTAACTTAAGCTGTACTACAGTACTTGTTGTATTGCAAGACGTCGCTTGTATATCAAGTCAATTTTTAAAAAATAAATATTTAAAAATTTGCTTGTCTTGCAAAACGCTCTCAAACCAAGTTACTTGCAATCCAAGGTATTACTGTACTTCCATAACTCATATTTTAATAAACATCTTGCCTTTCAACCTTTCCACAGAAGGCCAGAATGGAGCTCATGGGCCACAGTTTAAGAACCCCTTTGCTCTAGGCAATTCCTTGTCCTGCCATGAGGATGGAATTGCTCTCTGTGTTCAAGGTTCCTTTTCATGTATTCAGCAATAGGCCGCAAGCTGAGTGTTTCCTCTCCAAGGCGGCCACACGCTAACTCTTAGGGAGTGTCAGAGTTAGTTAAGCTTTCTCCATAGTGTAGGAAAACAAACAAGCCAGTTTCCATGACAACTCAGGCAAGGATCGCTTCAAATGACAACAAAACAAGATAAAATTGCTACCAGAGGAGAGTGGAAATATCTGAGAAAGGAAGCGTGAGGGGGAGTGAAGCAAAGTCTTTATATATATTCAGAAGGGGGTCCTTCTGACTAGCACAGGGGAAAGGGAGGGGAATACTGTCAAACATGTTGGTTGAGACACATGATGATTTCTGTTGTGTAGGCATACGCTCTTTATGGCACTTGTCAGCTCTGGGGTTGCAAAGGCCTTCAGATCACTCATATCTCCTTGTAATGTGAGTCAGAGATTTAAAAACTACAGCTCCTATTTAGGCAACATTTCTCTTGAGGAACTGCTTTAAACTGGGGTTAGCACCTGAATGAGATATGAGCTCTTTTGCAAATCTGGCCCACAATGTGTAATTTTCACAACGGCAGTTCTTTCTGTGGTGGATCTTGGACTCTGGGTACATCTGGACTAGCCTTTCCCAACCTGGAGCCCTCCAGAGGTGCTGGATTGCAACTCCCATAATTCTCATGGCCATTGCCCATGCTGGCTGAGAATTATGGGAATTGCAATCCAACACCTCTGGAGGGCACCAGGTTGGCAAAGGCTGATCTAGATGGAGAACTGCTAGTGCTAGCAACCAGAAGGCATTGTTCTAACTGCGGGGATTGTCTTCTGTTTATTTAAATACAAGGACCTTGGATGCCATTTCCACTGCACTGCAGACTTTAGCACTTTTGGATCCCAATCCAGAGAAAGTTAGTCATGCCTAATTCCTTTTGGAATCACTGGGACAAAGTTAGTTTCTGCTAACTTAAGTCCCACTGACTTCAAGCAGATTTAGATGTTACTAACTTCCACTGAACTGACCAGGTTCTTTGTGTTCAAGACAGTGATTGAACTGCGTTGGTGTGGAGTTTCACTGCTAGATGGCTGCCAGCCATTGCCAAGCTCCCTATTGGAGTTCCCAAATCTAACATATTAGGGGTCAACTGGATTGCAGGAGTAATGCAGCTACAGGTGACTTTCATAGCCATTGGTTAGAATTCCACAATGATGCCTTAGTGGCCAAGGGCCCTCAAACACAATCACTTGGTTCACAATTGTTCTGAAAAAGAAGAAGCTCTGCCAGTTTACCACTTCACATCACAGGATCCATCTCAATGACTTCTAGCATCCTCATAACAAAGGGGTGGAGAACATTTTTTCCCCTGTTGTTGGCTGCTTTCCTTCAGGGGCAATCTGTAATGGGCCACATGTCAGTGGTGGGTGGAGCCAGAGCCCAAAGTAGGTGGGACCACCCCTTCTCTCTCTCTGTTGCCCGCTTCCCACCCTCCCACACCCTCTTGTCTTTCTTTCCCCCTCTTCCTCCCCACCCAACAGGCGAGGGAGAGTTTGCTCTTGCTACAGGTCTGAATTGATAATTTTCAGAGGGCTTTTTGAAATCAAGTGCCATCAGCTGGACAGTGGGGAACAGATTGCTGTTCTGGCGCTGCTACTAGAAGTGCAGGGACAGTGATCTTCATTGGGAATGCTGGTGGGGAGAAATGCTTTAATCTTCCCCTGCAATTAAGATGCAGCCAAGGTAGCTGTTTGCATGCTGCTAATAACAGTGGGGAAACAGCAGTCATGACCATTATCGGGGGGGGGGGGGTTTAACATCACCCCTCCCCAGCAATCCCAATGCAGCCAAGATCACTGTTTTTGTGCTGCTTCTTGGCTGCATCAGGATTGCTGTGGGGAGAGGGCTGTGGGTGTGCACACGTCTGTGTGTGTGTGTGTGTGTGTGTGTGTGAGAGAGAGAGAGAGAGAGAGAGAATGAATGGAAGAGAGATAGATGGTGGTTTTATTTTTTATCCCTTTCCCAATGTTCCTTAACATGGCCAAGTTGCAGCTTTCACAGCAGTTGCATACTGGGTCAATGTTTTAATCAAACTTTCCATCATGACCCCAAGATCCCTTTCCTGGTCAGATACTGCCAGCTCAGACCCCATCAGCATATTTGTAAAGTTAGGGTTATTTTGCCCCATTGTGCCTCACTTTATACTTGCTTACACTGACATGCATTTGCCATTTTAATGCCCATTCTCCCATTTCAGAGCAATCCTTCTGGAACTCTTCACTGTCCCTTTTTGTTTTAAGGCAAAAACAGGAGATAAGCATCCAATAACAATGCAAAAAAAAGTGTGAGGGGGGGAGAGAACAGGTTATCAGGAGGCAAATTATTATTTGTTTTCAGGTGGAGGAGCCCGTCCAAACAGTGTAAGACATTCTAGTTGTTGAAGAATTCTGCAGACATCTGTTCACAACCCCCTGAGGAAGGCCTTAAAAAAAACCATAGGCCGAAAGGCGTCAGGCTCCTCCACCTGAAAACAAATAATAAAGAATTTGCATCCTGAGAAGCTGTTCTCTCTCCCCCTCCCTTTTTTTGCCTTTTTGTTTTAACCAGACTAAATAAATTGGTGTAATCAGCAAACATGGCTGCCTCATTGCTCACTCCTAATTCCAGATCATTTATGAACAAGAGTTTTTCTACACGAGACATTTGTAGTGCGCTCGTCATTCCCTATGCATGGTTGTTTATGGGTTCTTTAGATGACCTTGTGACCCTCCAATTTCACTTCTGTTTGTAAACAGCACTTTCCACAAGTTTTTTTAGAGCAGGGGAAATGGGGTATTATTTCTGATGGAGAAAGAAAGTGCGATTTCCTCTTGTGCATTTGCACCATTCTGCTATACCACTGTGCCACTTAGAGGTTATGTAGCAGAAAAGCAAGAAAGGAAATGCTCTTTATGTAGTGCTTGGAGCTCAATTCTGCATTGAACCTGAAAATAGATGAAGCAGATTAACAGCCTCGTGTAGAAAAGCACCAATCCCAATACAAATCCTTGAGGCCCTCCACTGTTTGTTTGCTTATTTATTTATTTATTTATTGTATTTCTAGATCACCCATCTAGCTGGTAACCCCTCTGTTGTGAAATCTGTCCCATTTATTCCTACTCTCTGCTTTCTGTTCTTTTAACCAGTTACCAGTCCATAAGAGGACAGCTCTTTGTGTTGGGTTGGGGAAAGCGAAGGGTGGACTGGGCAGCGGATTCCTGCCTGCCCTGCTCCATCACCTGAGAGGTTTATCTGCTGGAGCTGGTGACACAGAGCGGGCGGCAGGAAGCCCCTGCACTCTCCGCCCTTTTCGTTTCCGGGTTCTCCAGGGAAAGCAAAGGGCGGAGAGGGAGGGCACTTCCCACACTCACCGGGGCAGCGGCGCTGGTGACTGCGGGAAGCGCCTCCGTCCCTGCAGCTGCTCGGCACGGAGCAGCCACGGGGACCAAAGCATGGCCTCCTTCTGGGTGAAAACCTTTCAGGAAGGAGGCTGTGCTCTGATCCCTGAGCGGCTGAATGGAGCAGATTGCCACCTCCTGCCTCCTCTTCCAGAGGTCTACTCTGGAGGAGGCGGCAGGGGTGCCCAATCCGCTCTGCTGCAGGGGTGGAGGAAGCCTCTGACAGCTGCCTCCTAGTGCCGTTTTGGCACTTTGGGGGCAGCTGTCAGCCACGCCACGCTCTGTGGCCAGCCGCTTGGCAAGAGCGGCAATCTCTGCTCTTGCGAAGCAGCTCGCTGGTTCTAGGGCCTGTGCCACGATGGGTCGTGTTGTCCAAGTTCAGATGACATGACAAACCATTGTGGTACAAACCAACCAACTCTAGAACAGACCATTGTGACTTCTCATTGTTCAAAACAATGATAAGTCACAATGGTGAGGCACAACGACTGGGTTCAAATGACACGCCCGACAAGCAATGGTGAGTCACCGCCATTGCTTATCGTGTCGCCCCAAACCCAGTCAATGATTGCTTCCCTGCCCCCTTCCTCCAGCACAAGCAGAACTCTGCGAAGCGCTGCTCTGGATCTGTGAAAAGGACCAAAGCCGGTCCTTTGCACAGGTTCGGGCACCAAGGGGTTAACCGGAGCTAGGTTAGCCCTTTATACGCGGCTCTCGGCGCTTAGGCAGAAACTGCAACCAATTTTAACGCTAGGACAGTGAATGAAGAAGTTTTATGAATGGAGGTTACTACACTGTTTATAGGTAAACAGAGTTTAATTGAGTGTATCAAAACATACACAGAAGCAGTACGCACACACGCACCTTCAATTTACAGCAGCTTAGAGCGAGCAGTAGCCGTAGTACATACAAGGGTTACCTGGAATGACCCTAGTTCTTCTAAAGCTGCGTGTGCCAGCGACTGGGCGAACTCAGCTAGTTTCACCGGGAGCTTCCCGGGGCTGGATCCTGAGATCGGACCGAAGCCCTAGACCTCCGCGCAGCTTGCTGCCCACGACCAACAACTTTTCCCGCCATGGCCCCCTTCTTTATATCCTCTTCTTGGCTCCCCCCCTCCCTCCTGCGCCCCCTCCCTTCGTGATCGCTTGAAATGAGTCAGAAATAACCTGTTTCTCTGGGTGCTTAGGGGTGCTTAAGAGTACTTGCCACTCTTCAAGACCACCAGGCACCTTGGTGCCCCTCTTGTTGTTTGGGGATGCTTCACAGCTCATTTGGCTGCCAGGAGAGGGGAAGCTGCCAGGGGGTATGCAGATGTGTCCCACTGTGAGCCTCATTGAAGGGCAGGAAAACAAGTGCGGGTAAACAAGGTTAAAGGTGGATACCTGAGCTGCTGCAGCAAGTGGGGTGCGTGTGCGTGTACCTGACCTGGCTTTCTCTTCACAGGATCCAACCCACAAACGACAATAGCCCTGCCTGTCTCCACATGTACATTGCACTCACAAAGAAGGGAAATTGCAGTGCAGGCCCCACCCCTGAAACTACATGTGGAGAAGCTCCAAATACAGCTAATGTGAAGCTGCAGTACCTACTGTGGGGCCTGTTTAGAGGCTGGTTAAGGGTTTTGTTGTTGCTCTTGTTGCTGTTGAGTTGCAAATAAAAAGATTTAAAAAGGGGGGGGGTTGGTTAAGGGGAGTGGTCCATTTACTAATGCTGGAGACTGACAAATCTTTTTCAAGAGAGAAAATAGTGGGCTGAGAGAAGCATCATTTCCCTAAGTGTGCACACACTTTCCCCCCCCCTCCTGCTATTGCCTCTGGTCAAGCAGTTGATGCAGGATTGCTCTCTCTCTCTCTCTCTCACACACACACACACACACACACACACACACACACGGCAGGCTCACATGATCATGGAGGGAAAATAAGCCACAGTGGTTTATTTTCCTGCCCATGCGTGCTGTTCACAAGCTCCCTAATTAGCATAATTACCCTGGCTGGGCATGTGTTGTTGTGACACCCGAACCCAGCTAGGGTGGGTGGCTGGGGTGGTTTGCAAGCCACCATGAAACTCTAGAAGAAGCCATGGGTTTCAGGGTGGTTTGTAAACCACACCAGCCAGCCTCCCTCCCTGAGTTCGGACGTCCCAACAACCTGGGCCTGGCGAAAGTAATTATGCTAATTAGGGAGCTTGTGGCTGGTATGTGCAGGGAGGGAAAATAAGCCACCGTGCATTATTTTCCCTCCATGATTGTGCAAACCTGATCTCTCTCTCTCTCTCTCTCTCTCTCTCTCTCTCACACACACACACACACACACAGTGGTAAATTTTGAAGTGCAGGCACTCATTATGACATTGCTACGCCACCCCCCCAGGAAAGTTCAAAAATTCAGGCAGCTGTGTTGATCCATATCAACAAACCAGTTCTAGGAGTTTCCTTCTTCATCAGGAGCAGGTCTTTTGTAGACCTATTGGGTCTTAATTGCCCTTTCAAGACCAAAACACCCCACAATAAGTTGCATTACAACAGGGAACAATATATTGTTGCTAGGAAAATCCATTCCCCCCCTCCCCTCGCAACTACTGTGAGGATTGCAGCTAAGCTCAGAGGGAACAGGGATGCCTGAGGTGGGGTGAGTGAGTGAGTGAGTGAGTGAGTGAGTGAGTGGGTGAGTGGGTGGGTGGGTGGGGGTGGCAGATGACATCAGCATCCCTGCTAATCAAAAAGTGCTACTGCTGTGTCCCTATAAGCCTTGGATCCACTACCTTACTGCGCACACAGACACAGCTTGCACACAAGGTGCACCTCCTTCTCTGGCTGTTAGAAGCTGAGAAAGAAATTTGGCAGGAAGGTTTAGTGGACTATGGGAAACAAATGAGGCCGGATGTACTAATAAGGGCACAGAAGACGAATAACATCTTAGAATATGTTAACAGAAGAGAGGAAATCACACACCCCCCTTCTCTCATTAACAAGAAGCCGCCTCCAGTCTGGGAGTTCTCTGCAGCGGCCGCACAATCCAGCTCTGTGCTGTTACACTAATTTGTGCTGACCAGACACTTAATCCACAGTGTTGCTATGAGCCTAACACAGCCTGACTCTGATGCAGTGACTGTAAAACACATGTTGGCACAGCTCCCAGGCTGGAGCTCTATATCCCGCTTGACGGGGTCGGACTCTGTGCAGGGGGGCGGACCTGGGGATTAATAGGTGTGAACAGTTATTTTCTCAGTTTGTCTCTTTCAGGAATAATTGACTTGACTTGGCGCCTCACCAAAGAAACCCCTCCTACTTCATAGCATCTCCTGCGCCACTTAACACAGTTGGGCAAGTACGGTACTGAGGAAGCAGCCTGGCCTGACCTTCCTGCCCAGGAAGATTGGGCGGCTTGTTTTTGCCCTGGAGAAGCTGCAGAATGGGGAGATCCAGACAGCCTCGGTGTTCCCATGGATACATCACTGGCCTGGCAGAGTGTAACCTCTACACACACACACACACACACACACACACACACCCTTTATTAACTTTTTAAAGCAACCCACAAAATTGGATACAGCCCAGAGAAGCTGTAGTACCCAGAGGGGCTGTAGTAGCTCAGTGGCTGGCAGAGCACCTGCTTTGCATGCACAAGGTCCCAGGTTCAATCCCTGCCTTCTCCAGGTAGGGCTGGAAAATCTCCTGCCCGAAACCCTGAAAAGCCACTGCCAGTCAGTGCCAACAGTACTGAGCTTGATGGACCAATTGACTCAATATAAGGCAGTTTCCTATGTTCTAAAATTGTACAACAATGAGGATGTTAAATTTTTTTTAAAAACAACAACACCCCTAGTATTATTTAGATAACATTGTTAACTTACACACTGTTTTACAGCCTTGATCTTGTCCAGCTTCAAATAAAATAACCCTGTGAGGTAGATCACTAAAATTCCCATTTTACACATAGAAAATTCAGGCCAAAAGATGGTGATTAGTCCATAAAATGAGAAAATAGTGGAGTGTGGAGGTAGATTTTGGAGCCAGGTATCTCAGGTCTCTGTTGAACTACCTATCCATTGAAACACACAGGGAAACCCTTGTGGTTATCACTAAAAGCCCAAAGAGGTTGTTGCAGTACAGCCTGGGGATGGACACATGGAGAGCAGGACAGTTATTAAAGTAAACATTACATATTTTAAAACTCTCAGGTTGCTTGGGTTGCTGCCTTCTCTCAAGCCTTAGTTACATCTGTAAGGATGCAAAGAGTTCATGAGATCTCAGTCATATTCTGTGCTATACTGTGGCAAGTGATTAGCTGATTTATTTCAATCAGCATTATCTTTCATAGGCTTCTTCCACTAACATTGCTTTTCCCTGTTGGTCTTTTCATAGATAAGTTTTTCCAACAAAGATAATGCTTATGGCTAAATTAAAAAAAAATCCCAATGGGCACAATTCAATCAAAGGTAGCATAAGCACTTTAAAAACTATTGGTTTCAATGGGAGAAATTCAGCTTGCAATTCTCACTTACCCAGTAGTAAGTCCCATTAAATTCAATAGGGTTCACTTTTGAGTAGACACATACAGCATTACACTGTTAAGTGCATGCATGGGGCAGTTGTTAGCCACCCTGGGCTCCTTGCAAGGAAGGGTGGGATATAAATAAAGAAAACGAAACATAAACCCTCCCATTACGAGGTTTTCTACATGAGGCATTTGTTGTGCACTCATCATTCCCTACTCATGGTTGTTCAGACAATGTTGCAACCCTCTAGTTTTGCTTTTGTTTTTAAACAGCACTTTCTGTGAGTTTTTTTAGAGCAGGGAAAATGTGGCATTTACTGTAATTATGAAAGTGAAAGAAAGTGTGATTTCCTCTTGTGTATTTGTGCTATTCCGCTATACCACAGTGCCACCTAGAGAATATGTGTTGGAAAAGCAGGAAAGGAAATGCTGCTCATGTAGTGCTTGGATCTCAATTCTGTGATGAAACCAAAAGTAGATGCAGGATGCACACGCACTCCTATTGATTGTGCCCTTGGTGACCGGAAGCCCCAAACTCAGAGGTGTCTGATCATCTAATGCAGGGCAGTAGCAGTAGCAGAGGTGATCTTCGCCTCCCCATCCTCCCACCCTGCAGATTTTGATAGATGGGCTTATTAGCCCATCCAGCGAGGAGACTTCAGAGGGGGAGGGAAGGAGGCTGGAAGACACTCAGGAAAACTCTCTGGTCTCCTTCCCTCCCCACCCACTGGAACACTCACTTTCCCCCTCCGCTGAGGTTGCTTTTCTGGCTAGCATGGTTCTTTCTGCACCAGCTGTGAGGGGGCGGAGGAGAAGGGTCAGATTTCCAACTCCCCTTTCCAAGGTCAGAGTGCTTTCTCCGACCTTGGAAGGGGGAATTCAAACAATCCTATGGTCCCGGGATGCTTGCCCAGGGAATATAGGTAGGACTGCTCTCGCAGAGGATTTACAGCCTCTTGTTGAAAAGCCCTAAAAGTTATGGGGCTTCAAAGCACTTAACTTTGGCTGGATTATAACAGGTGTAAAAAATAATGTATTGTCAGAAAACCAAGGAGTGAAAGAGACACTCCTGTGGCCATTCACACTATTCAGCTCCACACTGGGAAAAAGTAACATGAGAAGTAGCACTGCGCCAGGCAGTACTCATGGCAGTGTCTAACATGCTGAAGCCACCAAC
Organism: Shinisaurus crocodilurus; assembly: GCA_021292165.1. Taxonomy (NCBI): domain Eukaryota; kingdom Metazoa; phylum Chordata; class Lepidosauria; order Squamata; family Shinisauridae; genus Shinisaurus; species Shinisaurus crocodilurus. Next base: position 202,122,862 of record CM037877.1, read on the forward strand.
ATTGTGGTCAGTACCCAAGGAGAATGAAGGTGGGCCAGTGTGAGCTAAGCTCACAGAACACACTCCGCCCCGCTGCGCTCTTTTGGAGTGAGATCACCTCTCAGCCAACCCATTAATACCCCAATGACCCTTGTGAGGGTCTGAGACATTTACCTCCCCTTGATGAAAACACCAGGTAGATGCCAGCATCCTGGGAAGATGCAGGGATTGGAAAGGATGACATTTGGAAATCCACCCATCAGGATCTGACCTTTAATACAGAGCAATGCTGACATTTTTATCATGTCAGAAGATATCAAGCCTGCTTGACTAAGTGCAGACGGGGAAGGCGCAGGCTGAAATGGCAAAAAGTGATGCTACAGGAATGGAGAAT